>JAAFCF010006596.1:8442928-8670896 GCA_013389785.1 Helicorthomorpha holstii
AAAAAAACGGAAAACCACATGCATATCAACCGTGGAATTAAACGTATATGTATACAGTAGTAAGAAACTTGGTTATTTTTTTCATATCTTCGCCATCATGGTTAATTAGACAATGTTTAATTTGACATCTTGAAAACCTTTCAATTACATTTAGATTTTTTGGTTATAGTGCTCAATTTATTATTTGCAACTTTCTTTCTTTTTTTTCCAATAAAAGCTTCACAGATGGTGGCACCAACTCCAACAGTTATTTCTACGAGCTCTGAACCAAATCTCAGGTTTCTTGATAATAAATTACCAAAAACATGATCATTTATTAAGAATATTTTATTAAACTCTTTAACAGTGCGTAGATGCAAATATTCGATGAAAGAAATTTTTAAGTGATGAGTTTTACTAATAATTCTAGTAAAATAATTACTAAAAATCTTTAATACAAAAATGACTGATGGGTCCAGCCCCCTACACCTCTAAATTCGAGTATTTAAAAAAAAAGAAACATTTTCATCTGTTCTTTTGCGTTGTGTAATTGGCACACAATCCATTTCAATTTAAACATTTTAACTTTTAAACGGTTTGTTTTTGTTTTCAATTTTTTTTTCTTCGACAATTTAAATGTTCCCTTTTATTGTCTTCGTCTAAGAAAATTATGTCCATTAAATGGTTGGAAGTGAAGCATGGGCTGCTGAGGGAAGATGGAAACTGATGGAGCCTGCGGTGGCAAACCCCATGGAGCATGCGCACAGGAAAATCGACTGCAGTCTCTAGCTTGAATTCCCAGCATGACGTCTTTCAGGATCATCTCTACGTACCTTGCGGTAGCCTCGTCCATTCTATAAAAAATAATCAAATAAAACTATAAAAAGTGCTGTTTTATTGTTTTTACAATTAAAAAATGGGATGGATGGGGCCTGACTGTGACCAATGTATCAGTTGCACTTGACACTTCCTTTTCTAACAACAAAATTAGTGAAACGAAATACAGTAGTAGACCAACCAGTTAAGCATGACCTAATATTAAATTTCATTTTAAAAGGCGAAGAGAAAACAATTGTTAGGATATCGTATAAAGAAATTTGATGGAAAAAACATTTGCTAAAGATACTGTTGTTACTATACTGTAAATAACAAGACATGAGCAGAAATTGCTATATAAGCAAAGTACTTTTAGAAATTATTATGTAATCATATAATTAATAAGGCCATGGAACAGTAAAATAAAATGATAAAAATATATGCACAAATTCAAGTAAAAATGACTGTTATTTTAAAGTAAATTATTGTCGACAAAAAAGGTACCAAAATTAATCATTTACCTAGATAAAAATACCCCAACTTTTCGCTGCATATCAAAAATGTGCAGTGGTGTAGCTTTTCGCATCACATCACACAATATAAATTTGGCGCAGTTTGTGTCCTTCCATCTCTGGGGCCCATACAGTTGCATCTTTTGCAAGTATTCTCTTTGAACAGGGTCCAACCGACTCACAATCATATTGAGTCCTTCTTCATTCAACATGTCTCTAATCGACCGTTTACCAAAAATGTGAAACGGTTTAGTGTTATTAGATCTAGCGGCCATTGCTCTGGAAGCCATAAAAGCCACTGCTAGTCCACCGGCCAGTAAGCCAGCAGCCACAGGAGCCACCGCCACCATGGTATCAGGAGACGAAATCTTCTCAGAGAAGCCATTAAAGCCAATGGCGTTTTTAAATTTACTTACACCATGAGTGACACTGTCTTTAAACTTAGATAAAGTGTCTTTGATGGCGTCGTGAAAACTAAATGATGTGGACACTGGTTTATTAGAACCCAACTGATACTTGAATGATACATCGATTGGTTTGTGATGATAGTCGTCGTAGTAGTAAGGAATTAAGTCTGAGCCAGATATGTCTTTTTGATTTGAGTTATAAAGGGAGGACGATGACGAACCAGTTTTGTGTTTCAGAGCAACACTTTTGAACAGGTCTCGGATGCTTTCAGGATTAATAGAACTGGGGATTTTGATCATTCCAGAACTTTCAGTCATATTGTTACTATCTTCTGAGACTTCCGGAAAATTTGTGTTCATGATACGTCCCTGTCGAGTTTGTTTTTCAGCCACACTTGGAATTTCAGTTTCATTTGCAGCATCGGTATCATTTGTTAAATCAATTTCAGCTGTTGAAGACCAAATTTCATCGGTTGAGTTAGTTTCGTTAGATGGTACGACGGTTGGAAAAGCTAAAACCGTTCCAAGATATGCTGAAATGAACAAAACTAATGGGAACACCTGCTGTACCTTCGTTGGTACCTTCATGATTGTTTATGAGATGATAGTTGAAATATAAATGATAAAATATATTTAAAATTTGGTGGTCTATATAGCATCTTCTCTCCTCCCTTCTGTCGATGGCCAATAGAGTAGCTGATGGAAAAGTGGGTCAATTAACACGATTCAAGGGAACCGAATGAAGGTTAGTAGGTCGCCAGGTATATCAAATGCTTCCCCTTCCCCTCCTCAATGTACTATACTTACGTAACGCACTTGTGATTCACCTGCCTATTCAGAGTTGGGAGTAAAATCCTCCAACAGGAAGTTCTTAAAACTGGAACAAAAAATAGGTTTTTTAAATGTTGTTATGGTTGATGATGACAAAATGACAGCGCATTTACACGAAAAATTTAACTTTTTGTTGTTGTGTCTGCGGTTTTATATTGTATAAGAAATTGTTTAGGAGGAAATATAATAATAGATGAATTTTTTTAGGAAATGCTAATTACAGACTTTTTTATTTATTAGTGTGTAGGATTTTTCTAGGTGTATTAAGATGAAATAATGGTAAGAAAATTAAAAAATTGAAGTAAAAATTAAATTTTAAAACAATTTATGTAAAATTAAAATCTTAGTATTAATAAAAATTTTAAAAATATTAACCAAGTCCAGATTATTTTTAAATAAAATTTCAAATAAATAATGATACAAATTAAACATCAATTTTAAAAATAATAGTACATGTACAGTATTATTGTTTATAATTATCATTTAACAGCTTTTTTGAATCGCCAATAATTATCATTTTAAAAAGCAGCAAATACTTAGCCAAATAACAATAATAATTATCTAAGATATTAATTACAAAAAAATTGTAATTTAAACTTTACTATTTCTGTATGTAAACAATATGCAATGGTTTTGAATATGTCGCTGAACTGAATGATGAAAAGCTTAATAATTGTTTGAAATGCATGATGAAGATGATAAACACAGTAGTAGTCGCGGTGAATGAACTTCTCTCACCTACTGTCTCACTAATACAATAAATATACCATTACATCCAATACAGGGTGGAAAACCTGCCTACAACAAAACCTATAATATCAACATCTGCATTATTTATTACCGATTTTTAAAAATCTTACCCTGCAACGTAACTAAAAATTTCAATTGACATCAAAAGAAAACATAACGACAGAATGAGAAATTTTAGTGAAACCATCATTTGTTTACATATGAGAAAACGATTACTATGCCGTACATTTTAACACATTAATAGTATTAAACAGCTTTTGTTTTTTATACTATCTCCATTTCAATCACTTGTTAAATCCCATAGTAAAAGATATTTAATTAAATAAATACTGTAAATAAATAAAAACTGCTACAGATGCATTAAACAACAACCCAAAATCTCAAATGACTTAAAAACATAGACAATATATGCTGTAACAAATACACTAAAATTCTTCAATGTTCTGTTTAAAGGTCAAAATGCACTAAATACAGTATTATCTTAAAACTCGAAGCTCAAAAGTCTTAAGGGTATAGTATAGGGTATATTTGTTCTGTTCAAATACAGTAACAACTCAAAAAATCAATGATTGAGTTCTAAGAAAAATAAAAATAGTTGACTATAACTTTACACCTGTTAAATTTGGAAAACACGTTGACTTGATTTAACATATTAATCAATCATAATAATACCGTAAATATATTGGTCTATAAACTAAAGCTAGAGTATATTGAATCACTCGATCACTCGACTTGAATCACTCGATATTGTTAACACGAAATGAACAAAATTAGTTATTTTTTAGTCGAAAGAAATGGCAACTTTTTTACCTTTGATTTTCGGTATGGCAGTTATTGTCACATGATTTTGCTTCTTATTCCTAATTTATTACTTGGTACGATGCAGTAATCAAATAACTTAGTTTGAGTAATCAATCAGTAGACCTGTGAGACATTGTAACTAAGTAAATTAAAAAATTTACTGCAGTGTGACTGCGCATGTTTTCAAAGAATTACCAGAAAATCCTAAATTGGTTGTCAATTTTTTGTAAACTCTTTTAAACATTTGTCAAACATTTGTGTTTTAGCAAAGTTTTAAAATTATAGGTTTCATATTTTAACATCAAAAATAAAGAAAACTTTGTTTTTGTACAATGTCATTGCGGTACCCTGTATTAACTAAATTATTATATAATAGATCGAAAATCAGGTTGGAAAACACCGTTTTGAAAAAAAAATTGTGGTTAATGGGAGCAATAGGAGTTTTATTTTTTGCTAGTTATGTGGGTCAGATAGAAAGAAAAAAAAAGCTGTCATTTTGACTGTCTACTTGAGTAGGCCTTGGTCTTGGCTTAAAATAAAAATCCATTCGTCGGTCATTGAACCTTTAGTTTTTCAAAAGCGACTAGTAATATCAAATAAAAACAACTATTTTTTTATATTCCTACAAGAATTATGGTGACGTAAGCAGCAATTTTGTATACGTTACAACCTTTCAAAGTGCAATTTACATATGGTTATTTATTTAAACTGGTTTAAAATAGCCATTTCAAAACTTTTTTTATTGTGTAGATTTGCTGAGTCAGAAGTAGAGTCTTAAAATTGAAGTAATAAAATAATTATAAACATATGTTATTAATTATAAATCAAGTAAAAAAATGTAAATAAATAAAGTGATAAACTGTTAATATCATAACTAAGCAAAATTTAAATAAAAATAAAATTTCACTGATTAACAAGCACCCCAGTTTTAGCATAAAAATTAAATTAATAAAATAACTTTTATTATAAATCCATACCAGTTAAAGTTTCGGACATAATATGAACGACTCATAATAATTAAACTTCGGGCAACTTTTCGCCATATTAGAAAATAAATTAAGAGCTCTGTTTGAATAGTAATGGTCTTTAATGAGATCAGCTGCTTTCTCAGCGATCATAATTGGTGGTGCGTTTGTATTTCCGGTTGGAATTGTTGGCATAATTGATGCGTCAATTACACGAAGATTTTTAACTCCGTAGACATTTAAATTATTATCCACAACTGCCATTGGGTCACTTATTACTCCCATTTTACATGTCCCACATGCATGAAAATAAATTAATGAAAGTTGCCTAGCAAGGCAGTCAAAATAGTCGTCAGAAAGCCTTTCAAAATGTTCACAACCTGGAAATGCGGTTGGAATAAACTCCGCTCCAATTGACTTAAAAGCATCGGTGTTTCCTATTTCAAGCGCTGCTTTCATTGCTAAAATAAAATACTCAACAAATTAAACTGATAAAATATAGTCGTTAATCGGAGTCTTAAATGTAGCGATTAAAATGTTATTTTTAGCTCAAAAATTCAATCATCTAACTACTGAAGACATAATTTAATAAATAGATATCACATTGTGTGTACTATAAAAATACCACACAATTACAAAATAAAATAATTAACTTAATAGTATTTACCTAAAACAAGTGTGTTGACATCATCAGGATGGCTTAAAAAGTTCAAATCAACGAGTGGTTTATCGAATGGATTACTACTTTCTAGTTTAATATTCCCCCTACTTTTTGGTCTCATTACATAAGGTGCAATAAAAAACGTGTAACTGTTGACAAAAGGTTCAAAATATTTGTTAAATTTCTGCAAAAAAAAGTAATTAATCTTATTTTCATAGCAACAGTATTTTAGTTTACTAGATATTATATTTACCTCGGATTTCATTTCTATTAGCGTACTAAGATCCAAAGCAGCATCAATGGATGAAAACATTAGCTGAACATCTGGCCAATCAGCACTCTGATTTACTAATTTAGTGCTAAAAAAACCTACACCTTCAATTCCTAATGGCACCGTATGAAGTCCTAGGTTGCAAATAAGCGTAAAAGTAAAAATTGGTTTGTAATTACTGAGCTACGTAATCTAATTTATATTTACCTGTACTATAAATTAACCATTCGACCAAAGTCAAAGGCCACATATAATCAGCTTTATGAATGGTGCAATCAGTGCAATTGACTTTCCATATCATGCTTAAACTTCCAACATGATCCTGTAAATTTTCGCCAACACCAGCTAAATTTGCCACCACAGGAATCTGACAAATTAAAGTACAAGATTAAATTTTAACTACTTTATTGCAAACCGCTTTTCTTAAGAAATCTAGTATTTACTTTAAATTTCTTGAGCTGATCTTGAGGGCCAATCCCTGAAAGCATAAGCAGGTGAGGTGAATTAAATGCTCCAGCACTCAAAATCACTTCCTTAGTTGCCTTTGCAGTATAGTTTACACCATCATGTACAAAATTAACACCAGTCGCTTCTTTATTATTGTTAAACAAAACCTATAAATAACATTTAAAGAAAGTTTTAATAAGAATGTAATAGTAGTAGCCAAAATGTCTCACTTTAGTAACTCTGGAATTGCAAATAATGTTAAGATTTTGTTGAGTCTGAGATGGAATTAGGTACGCCTTCGCTGTGCTGCATCTGGTTCCATCTCTCTGAGTAAATTGCTGCCTCATAAAACCTCAAAATTTTAAATATTTTAATAATGTTTTTACACTTGTTTTGCACATTTCAGACGGTCTAAACCATTGCAATTTTTTACCGGTTTGTCTTTCAGCATTAATATCTCTAATTGGATATTTTAATTCTTCAGCTGCTGATAAAAACGCATCAAGTGCTTTACTTTTAGTTGATGATTGAGATACCGTCAATGGTCCTGATGAATTATGATATTTGGCTAAAAGATGTTGTTTATTTACTGGTTTTCTTGGTTGTATTGTGTTTAAATCGAATACCATCATTGGCAAAATCGTCGAGGATCATTCCTTCTGATTTGAGAAAGTAAGGTAATACTTCTTCATAGGACCATCCAGTGTTTCCCATTCTGGCCCAGGTGTCGTAATCGTTTTTATTCCCTCGTACATACATCATTGCATTCATTGTGCTTGATCCACCAAGAGTTTTCCCCGATGGATATGGTGTTTGCTGTTATAAATTATTCAAAAACATCGTTTCTTTAATCACTATAATTTAACATTATAATACATCATATTGACCATAAAAAATTGATTTTTTTATGAATAAGCCATAATCGAACTTACATTATTCGGATATGCAAAAAATGCATGTTTTTGTGGAGTACTTTTAAAATTCCAGTCATACTGTGATTTGATCAGCTCAGGGGCCATAGCAGGAATTTCACTAGCAAATGGTGGACAATCCCCAGCTTCCAATAGCAAAACTTTCACGTCCGGCATTTCACTTAGACGACTCGCCAGCACCGACCCAGCTGATCCTCCGCCAACTTAAAACAAAACTTAAAATATTTACATAATTTAGTTATTATACAGTAATACAGTACTTTACCAATAATAAAATCATATTTAATATCGACCAGTTGACTGAGTGGCCGCTTGTTGCATAAATTGGAAAACGCGCAGTAGAAAAATAGTTGAATTAAGTTCATGGTTGAAAAATTATGCCAAGAGTGTGTCAACAATTCAATGCAGTATAGACGGTTAGGCAAGACCATAAAAAAGCCGTAAAATCAGCTGAACAAATACTGTAGATACATATATTTAAAGAGCGCTTAGATAAAACTGCAGAGCCTTTCTTAGAGTTTTCTGGGTCTCAATGAAAAGATTTTGTGGGCCTCAATCAAATATTAAGACGGCAATTAAATAACTTGCATCCAGAATTTTGACAATTTTTTAATATACAGTAGTTTTGAAACGTTTTGTTCGTTGTTTTTTTAATGTTTTACTTTTTTTTACAAATCGTTGTCAAACGATGGAGTACAATATTTCTGTAATCATTTATTTACTCAAGGACAAGGCCACACGCTCACATTACAGTATTACGTGACTTCATTCTTTTAAAATTGCAATAATGACCTTGATTAATTTCGTATAAAATGCTGTCTAAGTTGCGTTAATCCATTCCTGAATAGAAGGCAATTATAACACGATTTATTATTAATTCATGGTTGGTTTGTTTTTTGTCGTAAAAAGTTTTAGTACTACCGGTACCAGTTTTACCTAATACCCGTATGCTTGTTAACTAAAAATACCGTACTAGTACAAGTTGTAGTTTTAATATGTCAGCAATGAAAGTTAAAATAATCATTAAATTGTTTTGACGTCATTACACTATCACGCCAAAAATAATTATTTTGCTTTTTGATAAACATCCATTAAAATTAATGTTCATTAACGTTTACTCAACATACAGTAGGACATTTTGACACTACTTGCGTTTTTATGAATGCTGTATACTGTACATTTTTTAACTTTCAACAACCACAAAATTAATCAGTCTAAAAAGAAATAAGAAATGTTTATTAGCTTTAAAACTTAATCTTAAAGATTAGATTTAATAAAATAAACTTGATCACTGATAATGAATTTATTAAAATACTATATAATAAAACCGTTTCGTGTAGCTAAAGATCAAATTATGATGCACTGCTGATGAAAATAAAAATGGTGTAAATTTTGTTTTTTGGCATATGACCAATGGTTTTTTTTTTTTGACATTTTACGTACCGATACAGTGAGAAACCATCTTTAACATTTTTGCCAACATTAAATAATTGCATGTTTGTTACTGCTCATTTTGTACAGTATAACTATTATTTTGTCACAAGTTAGATTATGATTCTGATATCAAATTACGTACAAAATTTTGAATGACTATTTTGGCACAACTACACACTCGATTTTTTGGCACTTGAAATTTTGGATTAACTACAAACTTGAATAGCATTAAACAGTGAGACTTTCTATTTTATTTAAATTAATGATTGCCAGCTTTGTACTTTGAATCAACAATGAGTTCTTTAAAGTAATTTTTTAAATTAATGTACAGTATTAACACCAATCATGTATCAATAGTTAACGATTATAAATCGTTGAATGTTGTAACTTTATCATGTCAGCGGCTTTTTCAGCAATCATAATCGTCGCGGCCATTGTATTGGCCGACACAATAATAGGCATAATCGAAGCGTCAATTACGCGAAGATTTTTTACTCCATGAACTTTTAAATTATTGTCCACCACGGCCATTGGGTCACTTCGCAAACCCATTTTACAAGTTCCAGCCGGATGGAAGTAAATTAGCGTCATGTGCTTAAAAAGACAAGCAAAATAGTCGTCAGATAAAGCTGCATGGATTTCACAACCAGGAAAATTAACTGAAATAAACTCAGCGCCAATTTTTTTAAATTCTGCTGAGTTCCCAATCTTTAGGGCGATTTTTGCTCCTAAAATAAATCATAAAAATAGTTTAGTTCAGGTAAGACAACAACTTCAGAACAATGCCCAAAAGCCTGGTCACTGGTCCCTTAGTCCAAAATAAAGTTAATAAAAAGCCATCAAAAACCGTATATTTTTACCTTCAACAAGGGTCTTAATATCATCAGAGTGGCTAAAAAAGTTTAAATCAACTAGTGGATGATCGTTTATGTTTTTGCTTTGTAGTTTTATAGTGCCTCTACTTTTCGGCCTCATTAAATATGGTGCAATGAAAAACGTTCTACTTTTAGCATAATGTGTCTTCAAGTAACGACTAAGTATCTATTAATTACACAATTAATAAAAATGATAACGTAAAAAAAAACATAAATTAAAACCTCATCAGATACTCCAAATGTGCTAACAAGATTTGGAGGGGCATGTAAATTTGAAAACAGTATTTGCACATCTGGCCAGTCAATAGTGTCGTCAGCAAATTTAGTCTTTACAAAACCAATACCCTCAGCGCCATAAGGAACGGTAAGAACTCCTTAAAAAAAGTAAATCATTTTTTAGCATATTATGTTTTTGATAACTTTCTGTAAAAATAGTTCTTCAGTTATGAATAGCTTAAATTAGTTGAATATTTTTACCATTTTTAAACAAAAGCCATTGAATCACTTTTAAAGGCGATTGCAAATCAGCTTTATGGAATGTACAATCGGAACAGTTAACTTTCCAAATTAGTGAAATGCTTCCAACATGGTCTTGTAGATTTTCACCAACACCAGCTAAGTCAGACACCACTGGAATCTATTATTAAATCCATTTAAAAAAATACTTCGTATATTAATACCGGTATATAATATTATTTCACTAGATTCCATGTTCTACTTACATCGAATTTGTTTAGCTGATGTTGAGGTCCAATTCCCGAAAGCATCAGCAGTTGAGGTGAATTAAAAGCTCCAGCACTTAAAATAACTTCCTTTGATGCCTTTGCAATGTATTCCTCACCATTGTTCCTAAACTGAACACCAATGGCTCGTTTCTTACTGTCAAATAGAATCTGTAAATAACATTGAATATCAATTTATGTTAAGAATATCTATCAAATAGTGGCTTACTTTTGATACTTCTGCGTTGCAAATAATTCTAAGGTTTGGTCTATGAAACGCAGGTATTAAATAGGCTTTTACAGTGCCACATCTAATCCCATTTCTTATGGTAAAATACTGACGAGCAAAACCTGCAATAACCAAAAACATAAATTGGGTTAACTTCCATTCAATTTAGCATGTGTTTAGTAGGTTTTGTTAAACTTTGTTGATATATAACCACTGAATTTATACATTGAAAATCCGTCATTTATATTAAAGAATTATAAGATTTAAACTAAAATGTTTTTCATAGATCCAATTGTTAAAGTAGTCAATGCAATATTTTGCCTGTTTGGTATTCAGCATTAACATCTCTTATTGGATATCCTAACTTCTCAGCAGCTGACAGAAATGCGTCCAGAGATTTGCTTTTATATGATGGATATGACACTGTTAAAGGTCCATTGGTATTGTGATATTTATCTATCAAAAATAATAAGAATAAATACATGTTTAAATATTATGTCAATTGGTGCAACTGCAATTGAGACCAACAAGACAACGATTCTTGAGTATAGTTTTAAACTTTTGAAATAAGCTTAATTGCCATTAAACTTATTACTAAACATAAAAACGTTACCATCCTTTGCAAATTCATCGATGGTCATTCCTTCTGATTTAAGAAAGTAAGGTAGAACTTCTTCATATGACCATCCACTGTTCCCCATTTTAGCCCAATTGTCAAAATCGTTACGATTTCCTCGCAAATATATCATTGCGTTGATAGTTGTGGATCCTCCTAGGACTTTTCCAGCGGCAAATTTTGTTTGCTATAATACTGCCTTTTTAATTTTTTTTAAAAATTTTCTTTGTTAAGTCATAAAAATATTACGTTATTCGGGTAAGCAAAAAAAGCGTGTTTTTGAGAGGTTGTTTTGTACTGCCAGTCGTATTCCGTATTGATTAGCAAGGGAGCTGCTGCTGGAATTTCACTTACAAATGGGGGACAACCTCCAGCTTCCAACAACAAAACATTAACATTGGCCGATTCACTTAAACGATCGGCCAACACTGATCCAGCTGTTCCACCGCCCACTAGATCAGGTTAAAGTTCATTATTTACTGCACAATTTTTAATTGATAAATATTTGGTTAAAATTAGAAAAGTACGGTATTCTAAAGTGTTTAGAAGTTAAAACAACGTTTTCAACTTTAAAAAGCTCATTATTGTGACTTAAAAAAAATATTTAGTAACTCTAGAATTAGTTTAAAGTCAAGTTTTATGTCTAAAAATCATGAAATTATACTAAAATTATACAAATCAATTATAAGTGCGACTACAGAGCCTATGCTCGATAATACCCGATGGTCGTCTATTAAACTTACCTGACCCAGAATATTGGCAATTAAGTTTACAAAAATAACTTTTTAGTTTTAGCTATTTAGTTTTAAAAAAATATCGACATCAATCGATGAATATTGACTTTCGATAAATCGATTTAAAATGTCAATAATTGAACACGAGGCTTTTTTAAAAAAAAACATTCAATTTACCAATGATAAAGTCAAATTGGTGCCCGGTTGTTACATATGTCCACTTGTTGCACAAATATGGAAACGCACTGAATAATAATGCTGCCCGAAATACAATGTAGAACAGAAAGTCGAATATCATATTCTAAAGTAATTCACGATTTAAATTAAGCACAGGTGTTGAATTTATACGGTAAACTTTTTAACAGGAAATGCTGTCTGCTTTACTAGTAAATTTATAATACAAGTTAGGTGCCCTATGTGCAACCCCAACATAATTTTAATACACAAAATGATTAGTTTTATAGCCATTTAAATTTGATACATTAATTTCGTATTGTGCTAATATTTTTAATAGCGTTTGCTTAATGTATATCAAATTTTATTAATTGTTTATATTATTGTGAAAATCAGTGATTTTAAAATTGGGTGGCAGCACTCATCAGGGGATCGTTTGAACGATGCATAGTAGTAGTAGAGAACGCTATCTCAAACAGCAAAGGGCCACAAAAATAATATGTAGCAAAGGGCACTGACTATTAAAATATTACTGCAACTTGAGTTAGCAAAAGACTTGCAGAAGTCTTGTCATTTTTATTGACAGACATTTCAGGTCATTTGATACCATATTGCACTGATGTTACAAAATTTAAAAAAAAAAAAAACTAAATTTAAAATAATAAAACAACTACTGGATTAATATGATCCTTATTAATGATAGAAATTGGAGCCGAATTGTATGTCACAAACAATTTAATATAGTTTTTAGTGGTCCAACATTTCAAGTGATCAAAAAAATAAAATAAAGGTTCTTTTTTTTTTCATTTGACAAAGACACCATCTTATTAAACTTTATAATTTTATTACTATAGAAAGATTCTTTTACATTTAAACTGTACAAACCAAAAATCTACTAGATAATAAAACCTATAGACAAAAAAAATCTCTGCAGAAAAATTATCATGAAAACAATCCATCCGTTTCATTTTTTTGAAAACATTTTCTCATGATTTTTTTTGTGTTGCTATACGAAAATGTATCAGTTAAGAATTATGTAACACTCATGCCCATCATTATAGTCCAGTTATACAAGTAACCAAAAATATGAATGGAAAGAAAAATGGTTAAATGGCACACAGGAGTGTAAACACATAGTACAGATGGGTGGTCCAAAAATTGTGTGTCTAATTTTAATGTCAACTAATAACGACATGCAAAACATATCTTTTTATTTTAAAGTAAAAACAGTTACGTTGTTTTCAGTTCAATTAGATTATAATGAACAATGTACACGGGCTAAAGCGAACTATGGGTCAATGTTTTGCACACACACACAGCATGCATTATTGTGACAATAATAACGGAGGTTTAACAAGCCGCATAGAATGTTCAAGAAGCGGCGATAAAAGTCCTTCGATTGCGTCAATGAAAATATTTCAATTTTACACGTCAAAATTAGTTAGACAAGCGGCATGAAATTGTCTTCGCGAGTGTCAAATTTCTTAATGGCTTTATTGTACAGTACGCATAACACGGATAAACAAAATTTGGCTTTTTGGTCCGGAAAAAAAAAACTTGTACGATATCTCCAATCCAACTATACAATAAAAATAGCACTCGAATAATATTTAATATTTGAATTATCGCACATCATTGTTAGTGTCCCTTTTTAAACCGAAACAATTGTTTGGATCACCCTTGTATATTAGATAGATGGAAAGGTTAAAAATTAGTTAAACTTAAAAAATAAGTCAATTTAGATTTTATATGTATGCAACTGGAAAAAATGAAAAGTTTATCATGCACTATTAATAATTTTTTTATTATTTTTTGAGTTAAGCTTTTTAAATGATAATTGTTATGAGCGTTTGAATTTTATTATTTCGAGATTACTAAACAAAATTGATTTCTCAATTTTATATAAAGATTTGTATTTTTATTTTGTTTATAAAGCCGATTTTAACTACTTCCTCTCACTATAACTTGGACTACTATTATCGGATGAGGTTTTTTATTTTTTTCAGAAAAACAAATTTTTGTTGCAAGTAAATCTCTTATTTTTTTTATCCTCCTCTTTTTCTTCAAATTCAAAAACTAAATTTTATTATTAACTTTTTTTTTTAATAATATGTTTCTCGCTCCACCCAACCGCCAGGGTTGCGACGTAAGATAAACCGACGAGTTTCATCATAGATGAGAATCAACAATGAAAAAGGCATAGCAGGTATCCACCAGTTGATTCTAATCAAAAGTATTAATTATTAGCATCGCCAAATTTTTTACAATATCCTGAAATCAAGGATGTAGCTTTTTCATAGTCAACAATTTTGAAACTTACTTGAGAGGATACATTCGAAGACCTTTGTCCATACCAGGTGTATAGCTAAGAATACAGGCCAAAGCAGTTTCGAAAAACAGACCAAAGTTAAGGAAGTGATTTCTGTAAAACAAATAATGAGATAATATATGAAATAAATAGATAAATAAGAAATTTTACAACAATTTATACAACAAATATTTCCTGGAAAACTAAATGAAAGACGGGTTACGTAGTTTTCAGGCATGATGTTCACAACTCAACCTTATTTCAGATGATTTTTAACTCAACGTTATTTTACATTTTAGTTTAAATATCTTTTTTCGATGACTACTGTTCCACCAACCATTTGGGGGAAGGGATGAATGAAAACATTCCCAAGTGGTGGCAGTGATCGAGAATCTTAACTTTCAATACCCTGACTCTCTTGTCTACGTTTTTGCCAAACGTACTATGCAACTACCATCAGTTTTACAATAATTATGCAGTTGTGTTCTTTTAATATGACGACAAAGTAATTAAAATAAATGTTAATAAAATTCTTACGTCATTCCTTGGTGAAGTAATGAGAGACGACGTGTTTTACTGATAATTAAATCAGTCCACTGGACAACGACGATAGATATGAAGAAAGCAGTGTGGCAAGTAAATTCCAAGATCTTACGACGCTCATAAGTCTATTAAATCAAGACCATACAATTACCCAGTTTACTTTTACAGTCTATAATACAAAAAACTCACCCATTCTTGCCCATAAGAATCTTGTAAGTCGTTAACAGCCCTAGAATCCCAGTAACGTCTGATGCCAAAGAGGAAGTTAGGTAAAAATCCATTTTCAGCCATGATGACAAAGTAAGTGAAAAAACCAGCAGATGCTTGCATCATACCAATTTGACCGTATGAAAGACTGATAAGACGGTTATTTACGAGTTTATCACGGAATGGGTCTCGGGGACGTCGCTTCATAATGTCAGTTTCAGCTTTTTCGTAAGCCAGTGAAATAGCTGGCACCTTTTTAAATAAAAAGCACATAATGATCACATCAATAAATAGAAACAGTTTGTTGCTAAATGTGCTACTAGCAAATTACTAACCATGTCAGTACCCAAATCGATACACAAAATAGTCACAGTTCCAAGAGGTAAAGGAATATCAGCCACAATAAACATAAGGAAAGGACTGATCTCAGGGATGTTACTTGTCAAAGTGTACGCAATCGATTTCTTTAAGTTATCGAAAATAAGACGTCCTAAACACATTTGCATTTAAGTTAATATTTAAACAATATCAACAAGATATGAAATTAACCTTCTTCAACACCAGTAACGATCGAGGCAAAATTATCATCCAGAAGAATCATGTCGGCAGCTTGCTTGCTCACATCACTTCCAGCAATACCCATAGCAACACCTATTAAATTATTTAAATTGAATTGTAATGATCTACTCTTAATCAAACCTATATAAAAGGTTTTAGAAACCAAATTAAAAAGCGATTGTAGATTTTAGCATCACTTAGTAACACACAAGCTAAGCTAATCTTGTTGGCTCAACAACATTAAAACCTTTGTAACTTGAGTGTTAGTGAGCTTACGTTTAGTGGCACTATTTGTACTATTTTTTCGCAAATGCAAAGTTATGGTTTGTTCGCAAAAGAAACCCTCAAGTCTTACCAATATCTGCTTTCTTCAAAGCTGGAGAGTCGTTTACACCATCACCAGTTACAGCTACAATGGCTCCTTGTCTCTGACAACCTTCTACGATGATAAGCTTCTGTTGAGGTGAAGTACGAGCAAATACAATTTCAGTGTGATGTCTTAAAATATCGTTGAGCTCTTCAGCTGAATAATCACGAAGATCCTGACCGTGAACAACAATAGCTTTGGCATCTCTGTAAAATTACAAACATTAATATTTTCATAAATAACGTTTGTTTTGCAATGTAACCTTGGATTAACTCGGTCAATTGGAATATTAAGTCTGGCAGCAATATCTTCTACAGTTTCATTTCCTTCAGAAATAATTCCTACCGATCTGGCAATGGCTTTAGCGGTGATTGGATGATCTCCAGTAACCATGATTACCTGTTTTTAAATCAAAAGGGTAAAGAAATTCTTAAAACAAAAAAAAAAAAAAGATTGAAACCTTAATTCCAGCGCTTCTGCACTTAGCTACAGCGTCAGGCACTGCAGCTCTTGGAGGATCAATCATAGACATCAAACCAACAAAACGTAAATTCTCCAACGGGAAATTTGGTTCATCACTGTCGAATGGATAACCATTTGGATATTTGTCTTGAGGCAATTTAAAGTCGCAGAAACCAAGCACACGTTCACCAAGTCCACCCAACTCCAAGTAAGCGTTGTTAAAAGCCTCTTTCAGCTCCTCGTCAAGAGGAACTTCTTTACCATTGAGAAAGATAGTTGAGCAACGCTCAAGAATTCTCTCAGGAGCTCCTTTCATCACTAACTGGTAGCCAGGGTTATGTGGGTCGTCTGATTCGTGAATAGACACTTGATATTTGTTTGTAGAGTTGAATGGGACTTCACAGACTTTCTTATTTCTTGCACGGATAGCCATTACGTTACCCACGGCAACTTCAATACATTTCAACAGAGCTGACTCCGAGGCGTCACCAGTTGTTTCTCTTAAATTTAAAAAAAAAAAATATTTAAAAACGAAGATCTAAATAAACCACGCCGTGCTAAGAGCATATTGCTTCCATACAAAAAATTAATCATTACTTTAAATATTTCATACCAATAGATACGACAAATTTTGTTCATCACAATGGCAAAAAGCGGATAATCAAACAAACCTTCATCTACTGTTGTTCCATAGAAAATAAAAAAAAAACCAAATTTCTGCGACTAAAAGTAAAGTTATGACTATCTCACTTTAAATTGTGCTTTGAAAGACATATTAGATGACTAGAAACCGCATTTGAATAACAATGAACTGAAATTTAACCACAAATGGAATCACTGCGCAACATCAATTTGACTACAGAGCCTTAAAACCGCAACTGAGCAAATTAAATATTTTCACGCTTAGAAATTACCGTTTCATTACAGGAACATCCTCTTGACCAGGTTTAAATTCAGCTCTGTTACACAAACAAGCCACTCTTGACAAAGCCATAAAACTAGGTGACGATTTGTCATATTGAACACCTATTTGAAAGATAAAAACGTTACTAAATTTCACAAACTGGCTTCTTTAAACAATTTTAGATTGTTTTATTCACCAGATTGATTTTCAGTGGTATCAACTTCGATGATTTGATTATCGAACCAAATGTGAGATACAGTCATTCTGTTCTGAGTTAAAGTTCCAGTCTTATCTGAACAAATTGTTGAAGTTGAACCTAAAGTTTCCACAGCTTCCAAATGCTTTACTAAACAATTTTTAGCTGCCATACGTTTAGCTGTCAGTGTGAGACACACCTATAATACAAGATAAAATCATTATGTATAGAAAAACATTGAGAATGTACCACTTGTTAGAAAATTAGATTTGAGAACTTACTGTGACAGTGGCTAGAAGACCTTCTGGTACGTTAGCGACGATAATACCAATTAAGAAGATGACCGCATCCAGCCAGTGATAGCCGAGAATTAAAGCCAAAGCGAAAAACGAAACACCTAAAAACACAGCCACACCAGTGATAAGATGAATAAAGTGAGCGATTTCTTTGGCGATTGGTGTTTCTCCAGTGTCCAAACCAGAAGCCAAATTGGCAATACGTCCCATCACAGTTCGGTCTCCGGTATTAATAGCAATACCACGAGCAGTTCCTACCAAGTAACACAAACGCAATTGTTGTAACACATTTAGCTAAGTAACAATGCAGCTCGATTTTAGAATACCTTCCACGGCATTTGTTGAGAAGAAAGCAAGATTTTTTGTTTCCAATGGATTTTCATGAGTATAGTCTGCAGTTCTAGACTGAGGTTCAGACTCTCCGGTTAAAGATGAATTATCGACTTTTAAGCCATGAGCAGATATGACTCTCATGTCAGCTGGAATTCTGTCACCAAATTTAACTTCAATGATGTCCCCAACTACGATTTCTTCTGCTTTTATGGTTAACTTCTGTCCTCCAGTACGAATAACTGTGGCATACTAGAAAACATTCATTCGATTCATTCATTAAATTCAACGAAAAAAGAAGCTGTCAGAGCCAAAAATCAATAATACAACTCAATTTATAGGCCGTGCAACTTTAACGTATTATCGATTTTCATGTTACAAATTTTTATGGGAAATGTTCAGTGTTTTTATTAAACAATTTTTTTTCTTATTATGCTGCTTGGCAAGCGCCACAATGATAAAACTATTGTTTAGTAAGACCTTCCTACGTGGGAACTGCTCACGTTAAAGACGTGAATAGACCAGTTCCCAAAAGCATTTGGCAGACTACACTATAAATAGGTTGCAAAACTATTTGTAGCATTCCCTTGCTTAAAAAAACTACACGATTCCATTAAAAATATTGAAACACAATACAACAAACGTACGAATAATCTAACGATATTTTATGCAAACATCTGACATTTTAAATTCAACTTTTTGAACAGAATTTAATAAGACCTTGATCTAAAAAGTCGTCTTAACTGAAATACGAGTGATTTTGCTTACCTGAGGAACCATGTTTTTGAAAGATTCCATGATACGAGAACTTTTCGCCTCCTGATAATATGAGAAACATCCTGTGACAATAACGACAACTGCTAACACAATACCAAGGTACAACTATAAAATAAAATTAGTTGAATATTTTTCATTTCAGCTAATTCATTAAAACAATTACATTGTCGTCTGGAGGTTCTTCAAATGTGCCAGCTTGAATTGAATAAGCAATAAAGCAGAGAATGGCACCAATCCACAAGAGAAGAGCAAATCCTCCAAACAAATTTTTACAGAACTTCACCCACTCAGGAGTGGTTTTGGGTGGACTGAGAGCATTCGGACCATCGCGAGCCAATCTTTCTTTTACCTGATTGTCTGTCAGGCCCTAAAAATCAAATTTTAAATATATTAAGAAAAGAAAGAGTTGTTAGATATTTTTAGACTGCACAGCAAGCGCCCAAGAAAAATAAACCATTATAATATTCAATTTTTTTGATATTAAAACTATATTGCTGTTAATTTTAAATGTGCAGTCGGAATTTAAATTTTTAATTCTTACTCTAGATGGGTCACTGTCCAACCTTGCATAGAGTTCTTCAATAGGAATTTTATGCTCGTCCTACGTAGAAAACAAAATTATTTTTAAAATTAAGTTAAAACATACCGGAAACTTAAATACAACAAACTTACAAGTTCAAGTTCCTTCTTCAGATGCCCAAGATCTTTCGCTTTCTTTGCTTTTTTAGAAAGGGAATTGTGGTCCTGCAATCAAATCAGATAAGAAAAAAAATTGCATTAGTAAATCTGTGTTTACTCGTACAAGTAATAAAAATGATAAATTTGATTGTAGATCGTATAAATATGGTTAAACTGAGAAAACGACGGTTTTAGATAATTGGATGGCAGCCAAAATAACATTTTAGTTCCCCCTCGTGTGTTTTTCTGGGAAAAAAGATTTCCTATACATATTTTTTATTATTATTTTTAGGTTTTTGTTGGAGCTTTCTCTCTGACGTAGCTAAATTTTCTTTAGGTTGTTGTAACAGTAAAGCTACGAGTATGTAATGCAGATGGTTGGCCTTAATCTTTATCGAAAATCTCAGGAGGTTCCTGACCCAAAAACTTTAATCAATGTCTTCCTTTACTATTATTCATCACCAGCCTACTACACTCCCGTCAATTTTCAATTTCTCTAACTATAATAAAGCCAGCACCGTGCAATTGGCCTTCCTGATCAAACTTAATCACTTAAGTTAGTGCATTACACAGGAAATAAAAACTGTCACTGCATCAACACGTACTCTATTACACATACAACAATTAAAACGATAAAAATAAAGCTATCAAATACATTTCATATTTTAGGTATTGACATCAACGTAATGGCGACTTCCTATTAGACCAACAAACAACAAATCAAGATAAATAAAACTAATAATGACGTTTCCTTATTAGAAACCGGCGGCGACATATAGTCATGGCCTAAAAGATGCTTTCTTATTAGCATCAATGCGTCATCTTTACGTCAAAGGAAGATAATTATTTCGTCACAATTTTTTCAATGAAAGTCATCACTTAAAACGTTAGATTAGACAATTTTTCACATTCACGGTAGCTCAAATTGGTAATGGCAATCAAATAATCACTAACTTTAGCTCTTAAAACATAATTTGGTATCTGGCAGTTAAAATTTATCGGGGATTTGATTACTCTCATCAAAATTTAAATTAGAGCAAATTCAACCAATCAGTCATTTTCAGCTTATAAAAAAGTCAAATGTGGCATTTCACACAAAACTTAAATAGCTGAATTTGGTGATTTAAAAAAGGAATATGTCATTATACTTGATGTCGTATACAACTTCTAACACTAATTTAGCCTTTTAACAAGTTGCATAGTTTAGATATTAAGAAGCTGAATTGGCCACTTATAGGCATATGACTAGGTTTTTAATTACTGTACTGAATTCCAAATAGAAGTTCAGTACTTCGTTGTGACTTGAATAACTAAAGCTTCCGTTACAAAAAAGTAACTGAGATCATATTTGATGTTAAAATCTGAACTACATTCTAGACATTTAAACGACCTGTTTAGGACTAAATTTTATAGTTTAACGTCTTATTCTAAAATTCGGTTACACGGAATTTACATTTTACATTCTAAAAATCTCAATTATCAGAATTTAAATGAAATCAGTTTTCTGAACCAATCTCATTAAAACTTCACCTGACTATCAAGATATGCTAAAACACACAATAACATTTCGACTAAGAATAACGCAGTTCAAAATAATTGATGCCAAAAATATAGACACCTAATTAAGTTAAGTAACACACCGTAAAGTGGATAGAAAGAGCAAGGGTTCATTTCTTAAGATAAAAATATATTTTTATATTTTGTTAAGCTTCTTTGACATCATCTAATCCTAAGCAGACGCCAATTTTTAGGCGTTTTCAAAAGTGTTTGTCTGTTTCTGGTGCTTAAAATAGCATTTTTCGTCTGTATAAAATCGATATTCGTACTCTGACACACTTCTCATCAATTTAGACCAATTCATTTATTTTATTGATGTCTACCACTTTAAGTTTTAACAAAGACATTGCATTCAGCAACTGGTAAAAAAATCAATCTAATTCAATAAATAAATAAAGGTACATTATAAAATGACATCGATTTTCGTAATCGATCGTTATCAAATACAAGGATTCGAAGATAAATTATAATCAAAACAGTTTTGTCTACATTTGTAATGGAAAAATCAAAGATTTATACCAAATGAATATTTAATGCAGCAGAAAAAATCAATGCAAAATAAGCCAAAAAGATTGACAAAATGATAAGATTTTTTTTAGATAAATTTGGCACCTTTATATATTCGTTTAATGCATTTTACATCAATCTGGATATGATATTAAAAATTCATACAATGATTTGAGTAGTTATTTTACACAAATTTTATTTCAACTGCAATAATCATTTTGAGCCAATTCGACTGATCTTTTTGACGGCCTTAAACGCATCGTACACGGCAGTGAACAACATCTGCATTACGGTCGATGCGTCCATATTAATTTTTCTCTATCAAAGCCTTCAAGGATACACTACTGTGTCTATCCCTGCGTTTTCTTTTTCATCTTCAAATGACCTAATTTTGCTCTTACCTTATCCATGTTTTATTAGATTTTCCTTTCTTTTTATCTTCTTTATTTATATATGTATATATAAGGCTGAATTTATTATTAAAAGGCTGATGACAAAAAAAAATTAATGACTAAATCGCAGAAACAGTCAGCAGCTGCAAAGGCAAAGTTCAGCCATGTTTGTTCGATATTCTCCCCGAACACAAAAAAATAAATAAATCGGAGCTGAATGTCTGTCAGCAACTATGGTACATAATATTTGAATCAAACAGTTAATGGTTTTTATAACAAGATCATCGCGAAGTTGTACACAGCAAAATGTCTTCACAATCACGATTCTTTCACCGGAAGAAACTGATTCAAATTCGAGGTTGAAAACTATAACGATAATCAACTTCCCCGGTTAACACGCAGCATCTTCCATCACCGGACCATCATCAACTACGCATGACAGATGTTCCTGTATAAAAAATTTACAGAGCCAGCCTGTAGCTATTACGCAACTGTTGTGAGCGGTCTAATTTGATTTACTGTGCAACCAAATGTAAGCGCTCGCTCACCGGTTACACCATTAATTAAATTACATAGACAGTTTCGCCATCTAGTGTCAAGCGCAGTTAAAAACAAATTCTACTGCAATGGCGTCTGTTTCTCTTTTTTTTCAAATTCATTTTACCAAAACTTTCATTAGTAATTACTGCATTATGAAAAATTCAAACAAAAACCGATCGGTATGTGACAGTTTGTATCTTGTGTTCATTGAATAATCTTACGTAGTAATAATTTGCGTTGTAGGTGCCAAATGTTTCCATCGATGTCATTGTGTTGATGTTTATGAGGCGTGAAAATTAGGTTAGGAGAGCATTTACTAACGATTTTTAAGCCATAAATTGACGTCAGACCGTGTTGGAAGGTTTGGTAATATATTCAGCATAATATATCACATTATTATTATTATATGGCTGCTTTGTAATGATGATATTAAGTGATGAAAATTCCTTCAGAGTCATTTAGCTTGAAGATAAAAATGTCCTCTGGCTTATTGGATAATGTGGAAAGCTAGGAAACATTTTCATCTCATCTCTTGCTGTGATAAAAAATATTCAATTTGTGACCCGCAGTGTAGTTAAAAAGTTTCCACTACAAATCACTTGACACATTAGCAACAAATTAAAAATAAGTCAATTTTATTTACGGCGTAAAAGACGTGGTTCATCAATCAAACGCACGAAATCAAAAGTCCATTACAATCCATTTTTCTTGGAAAATACACAGTAGGAATTATACAGACACATGACATTGAATTCTATTACGAATAAAAGGGAATATAGCGTCTTAGTTTTTAGCCATACTCTTAAGGGAAACATTATTTAGCGATGTTTTATGCAAATTTAAAATCTTTTTATTACATACAGCATAATAAGTACATTGTACGACTACAATGCCGTAATTTGAAGCGCAATTTGCAACCAAGAGTGCCTCAAGTCACTTGGAAATGCTATACAAAATAATGCCGGTTTAAAAATTAGACTGGCAGTAATTTTACCAGTATACTGTGGGTACAATTTGAAAAAATAAAGTATCTTCTTTTTTAGAAATACATTATTAAACAATATATATATACATGTATATCAATTTAAAAGGTATAGTGGTACTATTTTCGGATTCTGATATGTGGAAAATCAAACGCAGAAAAGCCCCCGATTGATTTTAAATCCAAATCTAAAACCACTATCACGAAAAATTTGGCTCAGATTCCAACTTGCATTAGATTACGAAGTAGTCCATGTATTCAGTTCAATTTAATTTGTGTTTAGGTAGTGAATTTCGAGGCGGATTCAAAACCTCAGCCAAAAGACCACGCCCTTTGCTTCCCTGGAAATTGTATGACCGCAGTTCACCCAAACTTTTTATTATTTTTTGTTTACATAGGAAAATTCTACGGTAATAGCTACAAAATAACACCATGTCAAGAAATTGCAATTTTTCCATCCCTCCCATGAGTTCTCTCTCCACTGTCTGTAAATTTAATTACAACTTAAAATTACTGAGAATTGCTGTATATGCAACATGATTTACAGTAGGAGGAAGTGCATCATGTAAATACACCGCCATTTAACAAGATGTAATGTGTTTGATACCAATTACAATTCAATTGCTTGGAAGTCATTAGTGTTAATTAAGATCATTTATCAGCCACCAAAATTATTAAAATGTTTGATTCATCGACAGAACCAACTATTTTGTATGAATTACGTCAATTAAATTCAAATCAAATTACTGTATAGTGGTTCACCTTTCCTTGACCTTTTGATTGTGACACTGTGCAGCTGTAAGACTAGGGAAGTGTTTCTCGAATATCTCAGAGGGCGTACCAGAATTTAAATAAAAAAAAATCACTTTCTATTCTGGGAACTGGAGTATTAAAGCCTGACGATTTTAAAAGTTAAAATTGTAAAAAGTACTGCAATTTTATCAAATGTTAACAGAACCTTTTAATATTTAGCCAAATTAAAATACAGTTTATTATACAGTATGTCAATTACCGCATTAACACAAATGTCCTTTCTTAAATTGTAGACTTTCAATGTATAACTCAGTAAAATGTTCTCAGTGATCTATACAGGGTCACGGACCACTGTTTGGCTATCAATAGGTTAAGGCGACAGTATTGAAAGGTGGGGATAAGGGAGCTATGAAGACAATTGAAATTCTTAGCAGTTTGTTTGAAATTAAAAGACAAACAAAATGGTGGTGGCAGAGGGGTCTGGGAGACAACTAGTTCCTCACAATGGGGTCGGGTGAGGGAACTTAATTTACAATTAAAATTAACAATAACTGGTTTTTTTGAAGGACACAGAAGCAACTTGGAATTTTAAACTCTAGTTTTGCGTATTAGACTGAATGTAAATTTTCACCCAACAGCTTATACTGTACTATGGCTTTACATAATAATAATTCTTCAAAATTTGCTTACAGAATACAGTACTTTACATAAATTATGCTGTTCAAATACAGATACGTTTACGTAATTACAAAACCAACAACTTAATTAATATTGGTGTTATCAATTTCTTAAAACCTTGATTTTATCATTTTAATAATTTTCTGTAATCCATTAAAAATCCAGAAACATGTTAATTCTGATTCTCTCATAGAATGCAATAGAAAATATTATCAATTTCGTCATATATTTTTGAAAAATAAACCTATAAAAAAACAGCATTGAAATGGTCTTGCAAATAGAAATAAAAAATTGCTCAACTATTATCGCCATAAAGTTATACAAAGTATACGTTTCTATAGTGCTAAAATATTAATTACGCCATACAATGCCATATGAAGTCTGTCTATTAATCACCAACATATTTGCCACTTTGACGTCAGTTTATCAATAAAATAAGAGATAAAGATTATAATGGAGGGACATTTTGTATGTTTGTGGAAGGGGGTTGACAGTGGAGATCTACTATTAGGGTGGAGTTGAGTTGGGGTGGTGGAGGTATCACATCATAATACGTGAGAGAGATTAAAAAAAAACCTACGCCAGCTTACGTCACTATGGAAAAATTATCCACTATCACTCTGACTGTGACCCAATTCAATTTGTGCTGACAATTAAATACATCATACAAAGTCCAAAAGTCCCATCGAGACCTTCTCAATCTACTTCAAATACGGACCAGTGATTTATACTTTTTACCACATTATCTCCAACTTTAATACAAAATTGCCCACAGAAACACGAGTTTACTTTTCCGGTTTTCTAGTTTTCAGTTCAAATTTGGCACATTTTTTAAAAATCATTATGTACAATTTTTATTTCAGTTTTGTTAAGACTTGCCAATTATCAATTTTGTACATCCTTTCTGATAAATTCAGAAATTCTATTAAGATTTTGCCAATATCATTACGATATTGTTCATCGCTATTGCTTCAAAATGAGTGTGCAGATTTCAAATAAAAGCAACATTTTGTGAATTTTTATTATTTCATATTTTTCTAAGCTTTTTTTAGGATGATTTTTGCAATTCCCGTAATTGTCGCGACGGTTTAGTAACTGGGCCACGAGCCAAAGTTGGTGGAAAGCATAGTTGAAAACTATTTGAGAAATTTAATTAGCCTAATTATGTTAAAGTCAATATTATAATTACTGCGTTGCCAAGCAATTCACTTACTTCGCACAACCTCCCTGGCATCATTGTAGAAGGAAAGATTTAATAGAGATTAGCATCATTGATATCAATGACACTTAAAGAATCCACAGTAATTATTACATTGCTAAGCATTTTATTAACTCTCTCGGAAGTGACGTCAGTTTATCGACATTATTAAGGGCAAAAAAAATTTTTTTTTTGATATCCAATATTGCACCGCATGCGTCACGATGACGTCATTTTAAGGAAAAAGTCATTTATAGATAAATTTAGGCATCCCCCAGTTATAAGGGTAGAGTAGGAGGAGCTGCAACCGCCATTAAAACGTGATTGCCTTCATTTCGTTTGTTTACTCGTTGCCATAACAACAGTTGATTACAACAACAAAATACAAGCAGCAAAAAAAAAATAATAAAAAAAAACCAAAATGCCAGAAAATGTATTCAAACACCCCCACAAGACAACTCGGTTTATGAAGTGTTTAAATCTAAGGTCATTTTTAAGACACCGATATAGATAATTAAATTCTTATAATGGGTCAAATGGATTTAAGAATTATCATGCTAATTCTTACAATCAAATTAAGCCACTGCACATTACATTCTGCGACTTAAATACGAGTGTATGTGTATTGACGACCAATTGCATTCATTTTTAGTAAAAACTAAATGTCTTAAAATTCAAAAACTGATTCCTCAAAAACAAGATTTTAGCAGGTTAATTAATAACGCACTCTAGAATAATATTCAATTAATAAGACATACTATACCGTAGATGTCTTATACTGTATATTCAACTCGAGCTTAAGTTGCTTAGCAACTGCAGTGCTTGGGGAATTTCCACTTTTAACTATTTAGAGTTTAAGCATTACTTGGCGCCAGGTAAAACGTTGTTAAAGAAAAACATTTTTTAATTCTAGGAAGACTGAAAAAAGTTAACTTCAACTGTTGCAAATGGCCCAGAAAAGATCACACAAAACTATCATAAACATACACAAGAGAAAATTTAAAAAACCTGAAAACTACCCTTTCACACACCTGCAATAATTCTTTTTGCTTTTATATTTCTAATCAACCAATAGCAACTCAAATAGCAGTTTGTTGTCTGTGACTTAAGATATTGTAAAACAACTAAAACCGATGGAAAGCAATTTTTTGTACGTTTGAGATTTGAGAGGCGAGAATAATTAGTCAATTTAATTTGATTTCTACAAAGCACAAAACAAAACAGTACACGAATTTAATGAAGCAAAAAAAATAACTTGTATTGACGATTACAAAGCAAAATTTGATTCTTAATGATTCATCTAGTGTTTTATTATTAATTAAGTTTTAATAATAGTAAATTGAAAGTTTTTCTTCTAGTACTGTATTAACAGACTAATGGCCACCATTTTGTAGAAGGTGAAGCAGCTGATGCTTAAAATTAGAAAACTAGCTCTATAAGCACTGAGTAGTTCACATTAAGGAAACCCCCTCAACTGATCCCCTAACGACCTTAACTGAGCTACTGTGCTATTTTACAACTCACACAACAAATTTCAACTTTTCAACTACACAACTGTTCATTTCCACAGTACTGTATATACAGTACTGTAATGTAAATGTGCCTGTATGCAAATGCAAGGAATTTTGTTTAAAATGTAATTGTGCCGTTTGTTATTTGAATTGCTGATAAGGAGAAATAGAATGAAGTGAATTTTTTTTTGCTAAGGTTTTGAGTATTGTGTTGAGAGACGATATTATACAGATTTGTACCGGTACATCAAAACGCCCGAGTGTAATTGACACATACTGAAACGATATTTACGACTGGGTTAAAGATTCAGGAACAAAATTAGACAGGAACACAGTTTAGCTGACAATTTAAAGTTTTTAACTAACAGGCAATTTTTCGAAGAAACAAGTGCGTCTTATAGTCCATAAAATATGGCATACATTTTGACTTTAGCTAATTTTCTAATGTTTGGGCTTTATACTGGTTAGAAACGTTTTACTGTAATTTCAATTATCTTGACAAAAGATTGTCCTGACATTTACACACAGGCTGTCATTGATTCTTTAACTTTGAACTTTGAGATGATACTACTGTATACGTAAACCGACCCAAAAAAGATAATTATGCATTTGCTCAAATACTTAATTACTTATGGGAGTTTTTCTTCTTCTTAATTTTGCATTTAAAGTTAATTTCAAACTATGAACTTTAAAAAGTTACAGAGGTGTTTCAGCGAAATCATTAAAAACGATTAGCTTTTGTTAAATTCAGAACTGTTAAACTTAGGTAGGAGTATGAAAATCTACTGTACTGCGATAATAATCGTGTAGCAAGATTTTTATAGTAACTTTTTTATTTCATATAAAAACTGTATCGAGTAATTTGCTAATTGCCATATTATGCAATAATATATGACAATGTAAAGATACTGTATACCGGTATTAGTGATTTACTAAATCCTTGAATTCTCAAAATTTAAATTTTTTAGCACAATATACAAAATAAACTTTCCTGCACAATATACAAAATTATTAAATTAAAATTATGGCACCACCTATTCACTCGAGATTAATTATGTTCATGTTAAGTCATAATTTACACTAATTAGTCATTTGCATTAATAATAATTTTACACTAACTAGTACAGTATTAATGCAAAATTATGAAAGTATACAGACAGAAACTTCAGACACATCGTAATTATAACCTGAAATCTACAGTAATGTATTTCCTAAAATTCTAGCGAACTTTTTAAGTGACAAATTTGTGCAATAAAAATGTCGCAACAATTTGATTTATTAAAAAAAAAAACTAAGAGATGATAAATAATTTGCTCCAGGAAAAAAATTTGTTGCAAAATTTATTTCAATTGCAAAGATTATTTGATCATTTCGCAGTTTATCATGATGACATCACTTCCTGAGCAGTGAATGTCTACTACTAAAAACTAGTAAAACGCCAGCTAATTTTCTTGCTCTGAATGGAGGAAACTACAAGTCCAAGAGAAAGAGCGAATAATGAAGAAATTTAGTGCTAATTGCTTGCAAATGTTCATGCAACAATCGTCATTTCCTGTTTTATTATAGTCAACATCCTGCGAGAGAGTTAAATAGGAAATAGCTTACAATGACATTAGAAGCTTGTTATTGAATTTTTCAATAGCTAAAACCAACTATTTCAATTCAATGGCTTATTTAGCCACTGTGAATAGAAAAAAATAAATAAACTGGCCTTGGACTGAGAGAGTAAGAGATGGCGAAATTTCAATTATAAAATCCATTCTCAACAACCCCCTCTCCCTCCACGAAAAAACACGTACATGTGCAATAAATCAGTAAACAAATTCAATTTTAGGTGGCAAAATAATTGTTAAATGGTCAATGGCCAAGTTTTGTCAGTTCTTATGAAAAGAAATATTTGGTTGGAAATTGAAGGGATGCATTTGTGAGGGGACATTGAAAGTGAAAGACTAGGCTCATTGCGTAAATGTTATCCTGAAACAAACAGTAAATACTTTGATGCACTATTTTTAAAATGAATAAAAAAACGCTTAAAAATCTTTCCAATTTGCATGAACCTTTAAAAAATGCACTAAAAATTCACTTAATACTTAATGAAAATATTAAACATAACATTTCGATAGAAAGTGGAAAAATATAATAAAAATCGAAAATGATGTGGTTTAACCAATTCTATGTAATGTATTAAAAGCTAAAAATCGGTTTTTATTTTTTAAATAAAGTTAAAAATTTTGCAAATAAATGTGCACTACAAACTACCTTGTAACTAATTTTTCTATACTATCTACTTTGGCATTCATACAGTAAAATAGCCATTGTTCTCTATCAAACAATACCGAACACTACAGGAATTTCTTTCTATATCACACACGGCGTTTGAAGACGTAATCTGTCCTTTACAATGACGTCAATAAAGTTTGACGATTACAATTTTAGATTTAGTTAACCGCATAACAAATATCATTTGAATGGCAAATGGATTGAATAATTGCAAACGTAATTGAAAAAAATACTAGAAAGGTGATTGTGAAACCATTTTGGCACCAAATTAACTGATCTCACCCTCCCATTACCACCACCACCACCTCTGCTCACCCAGCACCCCTTAATTTCAAGGAAACGAAGCTATGTAATTAACAACAGTTCATTAAATAGCTTTGTAACTACAACATTAATTTTACAAGCTTTATAATACACTTATTACGTAATAAGGTCATTAAAAATAGTCGATTAAACACTATAAATTACTATGTGTGGACGTTATTATAGGTGTTGGTGCTCGAATATAATAATTTAGCAACTTCATCATAAGCTATTTAAATTAAAATCCTCTGCAAACATTACTGACTATTATTAACTGTCCTAAATGGAAAAATTTAACATATTACAATGATAATATAATAATCTCAAGTTATCAAAGACGACATCGCTGATACTAGTGAATTGGTTATTCGAATTTAATTGCATCTTGGGGAGTCCTAACCAGGGGTTTAAAAGCCAAATTACTGCTATATACAAACTCATTGCTTTAAAAGTCAAATTGAAAACTTTTAAAAATAAATTTTAAAAGCAATGAAGAAAATGTTTTAAATAAAGAAAAATTTAGTAACTAGTGACTACGAAACTTATGTTTCTGTAGCTATTAAATTATTCATCCTTTAAATTTTAGATAGTATTTTTATGTTCAATTTTGAATTTCCAACGTCAAATATTTACAAGAACAACTTCCATGAACAACTTATTATTCTACATCCTAAAGTTTAAAATTGTGGCAGAATTTTATGGTCCATTCTGTGTAAATTTATGCAAAATAAAGTTAAAATTAAATGGCCAAAGTGGTCTCATATTTACAGTATATCATGAATACATACAGGAACTGAGTACGTCAATCGCCAATTTTAAAAAGGCCGTTATAGGATCTAACCAACTTAATAAGTGTCCAAGAAGCCCAAATTAATGTTTTAGAAAAGTTGGTTTTATCCAGACCAAGCCAGTTTTCTAACGTAACAAATTGGTGTGTGTATATAAAGTTGATTGAATGGGGACGAATTAGAGGTGGACAACTACATTTCAAAATTTAAATAATAAAATAAAAATTACAAAAATAGTAGGTCAGATAAAACAAAAAACTAGGACAGACATTTTCCATTTCAAGGCAAAATTTCAAATGTAAAAAGTAATTCCTTTATGAAAGAAATAAAAAAAACTTGGCTCCCGTCTTAATTTGACACATTTAAGTTTTCTAGCTTAGTCTAGAACTCCCTCGCCTATTGTTATTACACATCTAAACGCTCATAATTGTAATTATTAATTTTTAATTGCAAGTAATTATTAAAACTCATCATTTATAGCTTTTAGTTGCTGACTCCATCCAATTAAGTTCAATTAAAATGCCCGACAAAGCAATTTGTCTGATGTTTATTTTTACTGGAAGTTTGCGATTATTAGACTTGCAATTTAAAATTCTATTTATGAATTTGCTAAAAAGTTTATTTTATTATTAGCTTCATATTATTAATTTCATATTTAATGTATTTTTTATTGCTTTTCTCTTTTTTTAATATTTTTTTTTATTAAAAAGTGTATTGAAGTGAAAACAGTTTTTGTTGAGCAACAATTTTTTTTTTAGTTTTAATGACTTGCTAACATCAATTCTTCATTCAGAAAGTCACTTAAACTGTTTAAGAAAAATTATCTATACAAATATCAGGTTACAACTGGAACTGACTAGTTTCAACCACTTCGCACATAGACATTATAATCTCCCTTTATAATATTATATTATATCGTATAACGCTTATGGAAGAAAAAAATAAATACAAGAATAACTAAAATAAATAAAAGTTCACACACTGCATTATACAACTTTTTCCAGTCTTGTTAATTTACCGCTTGGATTGCTTCCACACGCTTATGGTATTTGCAGAGATAAATTTTACACTTTAACGTTAAAATAGATGACGTCAATTTGCAGTTAGATGACAATCCAAATAAATTAAATAACTTTGTGGGAGAAATAAAAATTGGATGTAATGCCATGCCATTTTAAAACTAGTTTAGTAAATTAGAATATTAGTTTTTTTTAGTAACTTGAATGCGTTCAAATTAGTAAACTCAGATTTTTTAATGCTAACTTTGATTTTTTTTCTCTCACGCTAGTCAGATATTACAATTATTACTTGCTTATTCAGCACATATTTAAATAGTAAATTCCGTGCTTTAAGTTTTACATTGGCTTTATTAAGTAGTAAAAAAAATCCAATTTTGTCTAGCAAAAAAAATAGGTGTTTCTGATTAGGGAATTGACCCATTCGGTACCAACTACCAATTATCTTAGTTTCGTCATACTTATCATATGGCAAAAGTTAGCACATACATGGGTTAACATGGAGGTCATTGAGCAAAAGTAAGAGAAAAGAAATGACCAGTCAAGCAACGGTGTAGACAACCTTGACGTCCAAGAACTAGTTCCAGATAACACACTTTTTCTTATCCCACAACGAGATATTTATCTCTTTTTTTAAAATCATGGAAACATTTAAAGTGAATAAACTGAAAGGGAAAAAAAATTGCTCAATATTATAGAGGTCCATCTAGAATCTTATGAAGGTCAATTCAATGATAACTTTTTAATAAGAAATCCAGTTTTTATTTCTTCCTCAAGGCTACTAATTTAGCACACACTCTTTTCTGTTCTAAGGATTTTATCTAACAACTACATTATAACTGTATAATACAGCGTGACTGTATGTTGTGTTTAGCTAATTAAGCGCTTTGTCCCAATTTGATCGAGCAAATTAGGTTATTGATTTGCACTAAATCAGGTAGATTCGACAAGGCTATCAACCTAATTTTCCCTTTTTAATTATGTTGTCTTGTAATGCCATGATAAATAGGAGTTTAATTATGGTGATTTGCATTTTATGTCGACCAATACATAAATTAGTACAGAGAAAAGACCATAAGTAGCAATTTTATTTATTCAAATTAAATTTCATTTAAGATGTTAACATCAGGTCCTTGTGTTGCAACACAAAAAGGCAAATTTAGTCACTTAAAACCAAAATTAACTTCCCTAAAACCCATACTGAGCAAACTAATTTACTCAACCTAATTAATTAGCAATTAAGTTGTTGACAAAAAGTGCCTGGTGTCGATCATCAAATACATTAAAAAATCCCTCTCTTAAAATCGACCCTCCAAAATGGGCAATTTCGTAAATATCGGTCACAAAAATCGATTCATTTTTTTTTTCAAGCACTAAAATGATTGTGTAGTAAAAAGACTGATATACTGTATATCAATCGTCTAAATAAAATCTCAAGGCTAAATCCTAATTTTGTCTGTTATGAACGATTTATTAACAACAAACATCAGAGAGGGCAAAGGTCGTCAGCGTCACACCAGCCAATCAGTGTTTGGTAGCTTCTTTAAATAGCATGGAAAATTTAAAGGCCATTATATCCATGCTAATTTTCAACAAATTTAACGCAGTTTCTGAATATCTCAGCGTTCAAAACCAATCTGAAACAGTCTCAAAATATCCTTAAAAATCGAACGAATTGCTTCATTTTGTATGGCATTCACAATTTTCTTACTTCTAAATTTGGCCCTAAATTTGTCTTTACAATTTACAGTGTGTCGGTGTCTATCATTTTTAGCAGGAAATTTTACTTATCAATTGTATCAATATTTTAGCTGCACAAAAATAGTCACTTCCTCAACCTGTTTACTACATTAACTTATGTAAAAAAAAAAATACAAAATGTTTACTTACCTCTTTCGATGCCATGCTGATTTTTGCAAAGTCTTTTTTTTTTAGTTGAGATTTCTTCTATTTAGGCTGTTTTGGTCCCTTCGATGATCTAATGAAGTAAAAGGCACTGATGTCTTACTTTTTATCTCACAGACACACACACAGACGTATATATAATAAAAATTTAAATATAATAAACTGTCTTTATATTTTTTTTTACTATCAGAATGCGCTGATGAGCTTAGGGATCAGCAATAATAAGTAGTCCATGGTTCTCGATTTATTTAACATTAGAATTATTTCACTAATTTTCCTTTTGTTGATGTTTTTTCTTTAGGAGTGTGTGATCTTTTTTTTTAAAAAAAAATGAATAAATCGAATTCAACGCCCTTATGAATTGTTGTTGGTTATGAGTGGAAAATTGTCCCTTCCAACTGCAACGATGCCTGCACACAACGCGTCGTCGTCGTTCCCGTTGCCACCCGGTACCAACACTGCAGAGTGTTGAACACAGACTGACAATGAGCAAGCTTCAATTTTGTAATACAAATCGATACAGACGCCTGGTTTTTTTTTCCTTTTTTATTACGTCATCTCAGCTTCCTTACTTTATGGTAAAGCGGCCAATAGGTGACAACTGCCGGTCAGACGTCATGTTGACTTGGCAACGCCCACTATGAGCCCCTGGAAAAACGCCTTGTTCAACCTTTCAATTAAATTATCAGTTTGGTAAAAATGTAATGCAATTGCGGTTGTCAACCTTTTCAGAAAATGGCACGTTCACTGTATTCATTGAAAAAAAATCGGTAAAGTAAAAATAAATAACAATTTTGATGATGCAATTTTGTTTAAAACATTATTAAGAAAAATCACGAAACTTTAGTGGTGGTTTTTTGATGGACAAGTATCTTACATCAATTTTTTACATTACAGTACTTTAGCTAAATTTTTGTAATGCTCTTTAATACTGGTACCTAATTTCACATAGACCATAATCGAATGATCAAATTTAGTTTTCTTCTAGTCAAAAAGTTATGATTAGATTTAGTACTCATTTTTTATATATTTTAACCAAAATGAATATACGCTATATATCTGCAAAATATCTTATCAACTTTCATTTTCGAACCCTATACGGTTTAACACCACGAGTCCCAGGTTGAGAATCTCTATTATTACACAATATAAGTTACAATAAAGGTTAGGTTATTTTCAATGGGAAAAGTAGGACGAACTATAAAAAAAAGAAAGAAAAAAAAGACTATACAGTACTGTACAGTACATGTGGAAGAGGATTTCCTCCAATCAAAAACATTTGTATATTATACTGAATATGTTTTCAATGGATGGATTATAATGCAATATATAATAAATGTTTTGCATTACCTTGAGGAATTGTTTTATTACATAGAATAAAAATCAAATAGAAAGTACAAAAAAGAATAAACTCGAATGATACTAGTAATTACCATTGCATCATTAGCTGCAAAACAGCATATAAAAGTTTTTTTTGTCATATAATTATTCACTCACAAAATCATAGCAAATTAGCAATGACCATTTAAAAAGTTCAAAATGTTTTATAGCTATATAAACAGATTCATCAAGGAAGAGTGTCATCAAAGTGCACTAAATTGGCTAATTATCATTGATTGATTTGGCAGCTATATACTAATAAAGTACTGTAATATAATAACTGAAAACACTAATTTAGAAACACTATATTAGGCAGTCAAACAACCTCGATACTCCCCCTAAATTTGATTAGTAGAACATAATACTAAAGTTTTAAATACTAAATATGATGTAAAAATAACAATTCTAGCATTTTTCCTGATACTAAAGAACAACATAAAAATAGCTGATCTTCTAATTTAAATAGTGTGACTCCCAAGTAAATTGTTAGATTTTCCAAACCAATCTGATCATTAATGCCCTTGAAACTAAAATATGACTAATTTTAATGTGAGAAAATTTAATAAATTAAAATAGAAATGTTTAGTAGCTTTAAACTAAACTTTAACATGTCAGTGCTATTTAAGATGATGTTCCGAAACTTATGTCGTTTTTTTTTCTTCAAATGTTAAAAATAATCATACAGACTGCACACTTATGTAGATGTAGCAAAATTCAAGATGATTTTCAAGTAATATCGGAAATGTCTAACTAGAAATCTATAACATCCAATAGAAATAAATGACAAGGGATACTTTAAATAAACGTGTTACCCAGTATTACAATGATTTAATTATACGTGAAAAGTAAAATAAATCTTTTATCACTAGTAAAGATTTATGATGATCTGTTCTGTTTCGTCATCATCAGCAATTAGGTAAAATTTGAGACCTTGGTAACCGCTACAAATACTTAACAAGCTGAGGGGATTTAAATCTCTCTTTAATATTACTGTATTAGTATTTACTCTTCATTAAAAAAGTGTCTACACCTGCAGAATATAAAATAACAAGTGCTGACTGTGTGACATTTCGTTATTTGATCTCATCACTTACGCGCACTTGAATTGCAAATTAAAATCTTAAAAACTTTCATTCGTTTGATACTTTGCACTGTTGGTTGAGAATTGGACTTCCAAGCCAAAATTAAAATACCTATAACGCCAAGAACTTTAAGATATGTTGCGCTTAGCTGCATGAAACGCTAATATACCGGGTGATTTATGAAAGCAGCACATGTGGCGTTTGTTGCCACATGTAACACAGTAATAAATTGTGCTGCTTTCGTGAATCATACGGTTTAGAAAATGACAAGTCTATAATAGCACCGGAAATTATAAATTGTAACTATTCCACTAAAATATTTAAAGTCAATAAATCAAAGTAAAATTGAGATACTATACTTCATTGACCAGTCCGAAAATCTTGCATATTGAAGTTCCAATTCAGTCACTAGAAACTACATCTGTTTTATGAGAAACAAATTAGAGTTAATATGAACCAAGGCTTGTTTCATACAAAATAAGATCAACTATACTTGTAGCCAAATACTGCTTCATAATAATAAATTATAATTGCCTGGAACACTTATATTGTGTTTGGTCGACAACAGCATAAAAAACGAGAATTAAATCAAACGTTTGACAGTGAAATGATTTAATTTTTTTTGATTATCTTGATTATATCTGAAATCGTTATAAGCTATGTTTAATAAACATATTATTTGATAATTCAACTAAGTTGCGGCAGTTGAATTCCTAATCGTGCGGCTACTCTTTTCTGAGCGTCTGCGGCGTCACGTAACGAATACAAATGCGATAATTCAGCTTCGGTTCGAGCTGATTCCAAAGCCTTGTCAAACAATGCCAAAGCACGATCCAAATTTCCTCTGTTTAAAAACAAAAGCAAAAATTAACACAAATTAGTAACACATGATATTGAGAATTACTTTTGAACTTCCAGAGCTCCCAAAGTTTCGTAGGCAAATTCACATTTATCGTCCACTTCGATGGCTTTTTCGATGAGTCTCACAGCCTCATTGAAGTCCTGTTTCCAATTCAATTGTAGGAGACTATTAAAACAATACAAAATAATTAAATTGTTAGCTTAAATTAAACAAAAATAGTTTAAATTATATTTCTGCCAGTCGTATAAAGATACAAAATCATAATAATAAATTGATTCAACAAAACAAGTATTAAAACTTACCCTTTGTGAACGTAAATATTAGCATTGTGAGGTTCCAATTGCAGAGCTTTATCATAAAACTTGTCAGCTTTTTCAAAATTCTGCTGTTCCACAAGTGCTTGTGCGTACAAAGCATAACCTTCAGCTGAATTGGAAAATTTTTTCACAGTCTTTTTAAACTCCTCTAGGACAGAATCAATTTGACTGCTAATGTTTCTGGAATGTGCAAGACGATAATCAGCGTAGCATTTTTGAACGGCGGTTATCGCAAAATCCGGGTTCAACACAGAGGCTTTTTTGAAATCATCACAGGCAACTTCCAACTTCTCCAAAAGCAAATTAACCTACAAAAGAGACAAAGATGTGCACAAAACCGTTATTGTAAATCTTAGTTTCGTAGTACTAAACATGGAAAGCACAACAAAAACTAACATTTTGAAATTTACAACAGTATTAGTCCAAATATTCAACGTAGTTGACAAAATACCACTAAACTGTGTAACCATTCGAGCAAAAATAAACGTACTTGTCCTCTATGGTGGTAAACATCCATGTTATTTGCATCCGCTTCCTCAGCCCGTTTGAAATAATCAAACACAGACTCGATATTTTCCTGCTGAACTTCGACTGAAGCCAGTTTAATTAAAGCGTTTATCTTGATCCTGCTGTCTAAATTTGGTAGTTCAACCAACTTTCTCAAATCTTGGGAAGCCAAAGTTGGCTGGCCTTTCAAAATGTAAAATGAAGCTCTCAATAACAGTGCTAGACTCTGATAAGGCTTCATGTCATCATCAGCATCCACGCTGCAATCTTCAATGATATTATCAAAACGATCGTTCAGAAAATCATGTTGAGCTTTTACAAACCCAACTCTGAAAAATTCAAAAGCAAAATTAAATTATATATAAGCCAAATAAAATTTTGCATTAAAAATTTGTAAAAGATTTTGACGTGAAAACTTAAAAACTACTCGTAAATTTTCATTGCAGTTAACGGACTAGAGCCACTTTATGATCGATGTAATGGAAATGTTAATTAAAAATTTAGTCAACATGTTTCTTGGATTTTTTCAAGGTTTTCAAGGTGACAAATTCGTTTAAATGGTCTAAGCAAGTAGCATCTAGATCTACTGCTTTCTATTTCATCATGTGGTAGCTCAAAAGTTTCCACGTTTTTATCAGTTTTTAACCACTCTTTTATTGTGGTCCTAATTAGCAGACAGAAAAGTCAAAACTTCTAACCTTTCAGAAGAAGCAACATCAGTTGTAAATGTCTGTACTGGATCTTCAGCAAACGATGAAAAGTAAGTCTTTATAAAGTGTATAGATGCTGTACGTGGGGTACAATGCTGAAAGATTAAATTACATTAACTAGCGTTAAAATATAGTAATGAAGATGTTGTAAGCCATTTCAACATTAAAAAAAATTATTTTGTGTAAAAGTTATATCCAGAAACCCTAAAGTTTAAGAATCTCCAGTTTCGCTTGCAAAATATTGTAGTTCAAAAACCGAATTTTATAACTCGAAATATTAATTTATACCATTAATGGCAAAATTTATAATCAAAGAGTAATTCAGACAACGAATTTAAAATTGTCCTTCAAACCTTAACAAGTAATTCTCAACACAACGTGAAACAGCTTAGCTAAGTGACTCAGATAAAAACCTTGATGGCTTCTTTAGCTCTTTGTTGACCTAATCGTTTCAAAATTCGATCCGCTAAAATCAGCGATGACTGATTCTGAAACTCCTCCAGTACACAAATAGCAGTTGCGTCTAAAATTACAGAATTTTTTAGACATAAAAAACTAAAATCATAACTTTCAAAATACCTTCTAAAGCAAGCTCCAGTTTATCCAGCTTCTCAAAGGCTTTGGCACGTCTATTTAAGGCCTTAATATATGAAGGATTCAACTCTAACGCTTTAGAGCAATCTGCTGAAACTTCCGCGTAGTTTTTCTATTTAAATAAAACCACATTTACAGCATTATAATGACAAACCAGAGATACGCCGAACAGTCATATATCATAAAATATCAAACCTAATTCAAAATCACACGACAAAAAATTCTTTTAAATGCAGAATGTAAATGTATAATGCAATGAAAATAAAATTTCAAATTTACCAATTTTTCATGTGAAGCGGCCCTGTTCTGATAAAATGTCGCCAGACTATCTTTTTTGTTTATGGGACATATTTTTATTGCCTTGGTATAACATTCCACTGCTTGATTATAATCTCCATCCTTAAAAAATTGATTCCCAGTTATCTTGGCGGTTTCAGCTGCATCCTATAATGATATTCAATACGACAAATGTAAACACTATACAGTTATTAAAAGAGGATCAGCATCACATTTGCACACAATTGACATCAACTACCGAAGTACATTTGGTACTCAAGAGTAACCGAACATAACATTGGTATTTTAATAATTAAATTCGCTTTCAGTGACATAAAATTGGACGTTTAATGGCTTAAGTTGATAGCCCAGTACAGTTCTGACATGAAAGGCACCAAAATATAAGCTAACTTGTAATAATTAAATGAATCATCAGTGTATTAGAATTCGATGTAAATTCCATGGTCTGACAATGAAATTGTTTTCTAATTATGCTTTCTACACGAGTTAAGTCAAATTTGTTTGAGATATGTTACTTAATGAAGATTTCAGTAAATTTCGATGTTAAAGTGATCTTCTCATAGTAGGACGTGATATTGGTGAAATATGAGAAGTTTAGTCTTAAAATAATCAATGTAAATTAAATTAGATCAAATTATCCTTCATATACTGTACATTATTTTATATGCAGATAATCTGGTGCCAATCCAATGAAATGTTTAGGTTTTTGTAACCCACTTACTGCATGGGATTCCTTGCTCCCTGCTGAATTAAAATTGGTTTCAACACCTGCTTTCGAGTTTGAATTGGAGGCATTTTGTTCGTTCTTTTTCTTAGTTGAAAGTGTCCTTTCTTCTTTTTTTATTACAATTTTTCTTCGTTTATTATAGTAGAACCAACAGCCTAAACCGATCACAATTGGAGTCCCAACCACAATTGCAATTTGCCATTTCTTCCACCCTACTACGCTGCCACTTTTTACAACCGCTAAGCCTACGGAACTCATTTTTTTTATCAAGGATTATTTAACACACACGATAAGTTTGAAAGTTAATTAAATGATATAACTAACTATTTACATTTAAATGATTATGTTTTAAAAAAAAAAAACACAAGGTAGCGCATTTAAAAATGCAAGGCTTTCCCTTGCACGATGTTGCAACTTACCGGGTGACCTACATAACCGCACATGAATTGAAGCAGACTACGCATCGACTAAAACAACGATATCGCCATCTGGTGTGAGATATGAAAACTCAAAATTTTAAATTTGCACAACCCTCTTAATTTAACTTCATTTTCACTAGCATAGTTATTAACTCATAACTAAGAAAATACTGTATGGGGTGCCTTCCACCATTAGATAAAATTTAATTATCTATCATTTGCACCATTGCAAAACCCTACAACATGTGACAGCAACGGCCTTGCAAACCTTCATTTTCATGGGACATTCATTGTTTGATAATGCAGGGTCAGTCTTCTCCAAGAAGTGGCTGGAGTGCAATAATGCATTATAAGACCTAAAATATTTTTAAAGTAATAAAAAATTATTTTTAAAGAAACTAAAAAAGCAGAAAAAAAACAAAAAAGCTAATTTGTTTTTAAACCGGGGCCCACAAAAGGCCGGCCCTGACCATGAGACTGGTAATTTGATAACCCTTCTTTTTACTTTTTCATTTTCTTACCATTGCGGAGTCCAAGATTACAGAAACTTCCAAAATTATATCTAAATTTAATTGAAAATTAACTTATTAATTCATAACTAAGAAAGCATATATTGTGCAACATTGCGTCTATAGCCATCGGACAAGTACTTTGATTTCCTTTCACCATATCACAACTCTTCAGTTACTAAGTTTGGAGAGCAACTCCCAAAATTTAACTTACAGTAGTTTTAAATTCGCATGGTTAATCACTCATAACTAAGAAGCGAGTTGTGCTGCATCTTTGAACCAAGCACCATAGGGCAGGTAATTTCGTTGGCTCAAACTTAAGTTCCCATCTATTAATAAAACTAGTCACAAAACAGAAAAATTTAAAACATGATAATATTTAATGATTATAATTAATGTTAGCAGAAACAAATTCAGACAATTATCGACTCAATGTTAAATCGATCCATACATTATTAGTTATAATTATATTTATATACCATTATAATTTTTTTTTCTTTTAATGAAGAACATGATATTTACGCAACGTTCGTTTTCAATTTTTCAGGGAGTTTGAATCACGTTTTATATACAAAAAAAAATCCTAATTCACCAACTTAATTAATAACCAAAATAGAAACTATCAATATGTAATTTTATTAGTGCACACAAGAAATTTCATAATTTTAAAAAATAAACGTAAATTTAAAAATAAAAATCTAAAAACGTAAAATGTATTTTTTTTCCATAAACTTTCACAAAATAAATCAAAATATTTATAAACTTGTATAATTATATACCACACTATGTAAATTTACATATTTTATTGGGTTTTCTTTTAAAAGAAAAAAAATCTTCCACAAGGAAAAATGGAAACAGGCTGCACAGATGGGTCCAGCACACCGGACCATATAAACAATTATTTATAGGACAAAATAATTTATTAAAAAACAAACATTTAAAATATATTATATTTTTTTTGGTTTAAATAATACAGAAAAACAGCCTTTTTACAATTTGAAATACAGTAATTTCAAAAAATACAAGAAAGTTTTTCTAAATTTAAACTATGTTTATACAGCTAATAAAAAACGAGACTGAATACTACCAATTGCAATTGCGATTTTTTCCGTTTCATTTTCTTGCAAAAGAAAAGTGTGTTCTAATTTAGAAAATTATCCGATATAATAGTTTACCTTATACAGTAATTATATTGTACCGACAAACACCTGCCAGACAATATCAATACGAGTATAGACCAAAGAAATGAATACGTCTGTGCAGCCTGCTGTAAAAGAAGGTCAAACATTTTGTTACAGGATGGGGATTGATAGCAAAATGTGTAGTTTAATTTTTTTATTTTATTTTTTTTGGAGGATTTATTTTTTTACAGTAAGAGACCGGGACTAGCATGACTTTAATGGGTTTAAACTGTAACGTTGGTGACGATGATGCTTTATAAATGATTTTACTCAATAAACACCAATCTCCTCGTTTTTTTCTTTTCAAAAGTTTTTTTTTAGTTTTTTTTTTGTTCTGTGGTAATTTTTTAAGAAATAAAATTGTGTATGTACGTGTGTGTTACTGTGTGTTTGATGCTGTACAACCTTTTGGGCATTTGCTCACTTTATAAGCTCTTTCACAGTAGAAATCCAATTAATTTTGGCAGCAGAAATAGCAGACACCCAAATGACCCACACAAAGTTGAACAACCATTAACTGAAAAAGAATAAAAAGATATCATTAGTACAAATAATCTTTAATTATATCGTTTTAAACAATTAAACAGGCTGGGTTTATTAATACGAGTATTAAAAAACTGATGATTTACAAGCCTTCTGATTAAACGGGCATTTTAAGAATATTAACTCAAAACAGATATATTACGATAGTTATCAAGTTTTAAAAAAATCATCCACATGTATACAGTACGATAACCATTTAACTAAAAAGACTACTGCTTACTAACAACTCCATTCATTAAAAACCTATTTAATTGACTTGGTCATTTAAAATTGACAGTAAGATGTTAAAGTGTATTTATTATTATGGATCTTTTAACTGTCTTGGTACTTTTTCAATGTCCTTCGACTTGTAATCTTAAATCATGAGCTTGGTGTTCCAATATTCTATAACGAATTTTGCATTTCGTTTTTAATAGTATCATAGTTTCACTATTATTGTTAATGTAAATGTTGCAATTACTAACTTACTTTTAGATAAATAAGCATTAATTTTTAAGGGTTGTATCCCATTAATTGTCATTTTGTAGTGTTTTATTAAAACTAAAATGAGTATTTCTTGGTGTTCACAGTAATTTTTGTCACAACAAAGTATCTGGTAAAATTCACTTGAAAATGACTGTTTTGAAATGGAAGAAAAGTGCTTTATTATTAACCACTTCATCAACTTTTCTTGCCTTTCAAAACAACACATACATTTGTTATTGATATGTGCAGTATTTGTGTACTGATTATTTGATAGTATATTTTAATAAAATGAATAGAATCACTTTGACTGGGCGTTTCTTTGCTTTCAAGAACAGCCGCTTGTTGGTTTCCTATGATGATTGATTCTTCTGAAATCTGATGATATAGGGGGGCAACCGAGGCGGTGCATCTTAATTTCATGTCACCCACACGTACATGACGATCGTGTACTTGAAATTCCAGCCCAAGTACAGTTGTCTCTAATCCATCTTCGTCAGTGGTTGAGGGAAATTCCTTAAGGTGCGTTTTGTTTGCCTGAAGCAAATTCATTCAAAATAATAGCATTTATCATTCACATACGAATAATTTATTCAAAAAAACAAAAATACATTTAAGGCACCGAAAGCTAGCAAAATTATTTTTCATTTATTAAAAAATGCATAAGATAGTTTATTTGACTATTATTTTCGCTTCTTTCTAAATTCTAACTTAAATTTATTTTATTAGTAAAAGCTTTTGACCGTTTATTGATTTAGAACCTGCTGTACAAGGTTCTCGTTTGAACTGTACTTTTACTATCAGATTAACATGCCTATCACTTGTCAATGATAATTTTTCAGATCTTTGCAACACACTGCATCATGCACAAAGTTTATCTCAAATCATTCACCATCGCTGACTTTAAAAGCTGCTATTTCATTTTTACCTGGGCTCCATTGACAGTCCAAGATAAAATGGCAGCTGGTTTTGACTTGTATGAAGTGCAATTGACATTCAAAGTTTCTCCAACGTCATATTTTGGTTGAATACCAGTAATCCTTGGTAAATCTTCAGGCAAATCTGTTTTCAACAACAACTATTAATATCAAACTCTGACATATTTATATGCATTTACTAAAATATTTTACCAAAAACATTCATTTCACTTTCTTGATAAACCGTCGTGAAAAATGGTGCTTCACCACTAACTTCGCATTTAAAATTGCCGGATGTTTCAAGCTGAACATTTCTCAAAGTCACCGAACGGTCGTTTGACTTCTCAGGCTAGAAAAAATTAAAAACAATTATTTTAAAAAAATTATTTTTACACTTGTTTTAAGTATTTTATTTGATGCAACTAATACAGTAGTAAGCTTGCATTATGGCAGCCCTCATGGTTCTTAAGTAAAAAATTTAAATTATTTCTAAACTTAAATGCGATGCCAAAGGCATTTACAAAGAATGCAGCTCACATGTAAATTTAATTTTTTCAATTCTATTAATTTATAATGTTAGGCCATCTCCAAAGTTTTGACATATCAAATTGAAACTTTATGATAAATTTGCGTATGCATCATATACACAAAACATGATGATATAAAAGCAGAAAATCCATCTATTATGAAAATATATAAAATATAGTTGCTGGCAAAATAAAAATTTAAATGAATCAATTTATAATGCGCATAGAAATAAGTCAGATTACACGCAAAATTTATAATAATAAATCTGATCCACAAAATGTGCCTTTCATTTTATTTAAAAAGAAAAAATAAATACCGTAGTCGAATGTTTCTTTCTGTTGTTTTCAAATAAAAATCTTTAAACAATTTTTCTGTACATATTGGTTTGTTTTTCATATAAAATAACGAAATTATTAGGAGTGCTAATCGTTTGCACAGAAAAATAGTGTAATAAACTATTTAATTAAAATAGCATTATTTAAATCGATTATTTTGTATTGGTTGTTTTAACCGAAAATAAACTTGAATGGACAATTAACAAATTTCTGTAAATCATACTTACGTCGATTGATATTCCAGTAACCGTATAAATTCGATCTTTTGGTGTATCTTTTGGCAAATAAGCGTAAAATTCACCTCCATTTTTATACCATTTGACAGAATATAAATCGGTTCCTTCCATGTTATAGGAGCATTCCAGAACCACTGTCTGACCCACTTCCGCTGATTCGGGAACTTTCATAGTCACCTTTATACCAGCTGCAACTATAAGAAAATAAAATCACATCAATTAAAATGAATGAATAAATAAAGACTAAAACAATGATGTGTTTTTAAAATAATAAACCAGAATTTTTTCTTGTGGTTCCTGTCTCAATTTAGTATAATATGCCATTCTATTTCAAATAAGTAATTGTGTTTTTTTTTCAACATCCCCATCCCCAACAGCTGAATTGAACCTATGAAATGATATTTGTCATTTAAATTTTGATTATTGTTTATTTTTTAATGTTTTCGACAGCCACGTAAAGGCAATTGCTTACAACTGTTTCACAAAGAAAATCATTTCTGCTTTGTATGTGACTTGAAAGCCAAAGAAAAACACAAAGATAACATCTTTCAAAGCCAAAAAAAAAATTCAATTTAAAATATTACAACATAAAAGATGACAACCCAAAATCATTTAGATTTCTAAATTACAGATGTAGAAATTTCATTCTGAATAGTTAAATGAAACAATATTATTTATTACCTTACTTGTATAAACACAGCACATGTATAATTTAGCTATACAGTACATATGACGCTTAGTCAATAAGATAAATCAGTGTTGACAAGTAAATTGTCCTTTAAAACCTTAAATTTCTCTTTGGACATTCAATGTTAAGTTATTAAGCACTGTATTGATCTGTCACATAAGCAATAAATTCGGGTATCTTAATAACAAAAATCAAATTTTAAAAAATTGAATTTTATGTTCAAGATTGAAGCAAGTTTAGATTTTAAGGCAGTAAATTTAGTCATGGTAACTCTAAAATCTACAAAATAGCTTTCAAGACATTCAACTTAATTTTACTGACACATTCGTATTTACGAAATTAAAATGACCATTCGATAGATTGACTGATTTTTTTTGTAGAGACAAAATGATCCAAAGTTTCGAGAAAAACAGGATATAAATGCCTTAAATTGAAGCTCAGTAGACAACAGTTGATTAACCGGTAAAATAGTAAATAAAAAAGTAAAAGACAATGGAGTGCTGATTAAAGTTAGACAATAGGTCGTGAAAATACAATAGAATAAAAAATACCAAAAAAGAAAATAAAAAAAAGACTGAAAGAGACTTTTTTTTTCTTTTTGGGGCTGGGGAATCGGTTGATTTCATTTACGTTTAATAAATTACATTACTTGAGCTATAACACAATGACTTTCACTGTAGACAGATAGAGAGAGCCATGTGTTGGTCACTAACCAACTAATTTAGGCAATCAATGGAAAAGTGTACGAGTGTGTATGTGTGCGCCAATTGAACCAATCGCATTAAGTGGAATTAATAAATCAGTTTCAATGTCTGTAACTCAAATCAATAGACACGACTATTATATCAATTTACTTTTATACAAGTAACTTATCCAGTTTACAACATTTGACGGTTAAACGGCGCTTTGCCGGTTATGTTTTATTTCTAAAATACATTTGCCAATAGTACAAAAGTTTGCCTTTTAAGGTGACATTCTTAGGACATAAACACGGTCTACTGTCTTTATATGGTCCATTTTAATTTCTTTTTGCAAGATTCATTTATTGTCAAAAATAATTTAATTGATAATTATTAAGACATGAAATCTTGATTTTAACTTGATTTCTTAATTTGTATTTTTAGAAGTTAAATTTCTACTAATTTTAAATAAGAACATATTTGAGCATCTTTTAATATTTTCGCATTTAAGCTTAATAATTAGAGTCGAAACCGCAAAACATATCTAAAATAAACCACGTAACATGCATTGTTCCTTGGATACAACTAAAAAATCTTGATATTAAGAAATTCCTTTAGTTACAATGTGGCACAGTTCATATTATTTATTAACACAATATCACACATTTTCACTGTCAACAAAACAAAAAGGACATAAAACACAGTGTACTGTATGTTTTCACAAAAAATCGACCACAAAAGCACAAAGTCATAAACATCACACAATTCGCTCCCTTTTTTATTGGACAGCAAAGTAATCATAAAAACCATACATTGTTTATATTCACGCACATTTGAACATATGAAATTTTTCATTTTGTTTTTAAATTGCATTTACACTGCGCTTTGAATGTTTTATGCCGTTGCAAATGTTAATACAAGCAAATCCTATCAGATTCTTTTTTTTATTCTCTCTTACTATAAAAGGAGAATATAGAATTATTAATAATGTGCTCAACACTCATCATAATCACACTATAACAAAAAGATTAATTAAATTCATGGTCATCGCTTAGCAAATTAGCCTTTTAAAATTTTTATTCCACACCAATAATAAATGTAAAATATTTTCTTTAAAATTAAGAGATTAAAATATTAAAAATAAATATTAAACTGCATCAATTCAATAATAGTTGGTCGCATTATATACAGTAATTTGAGAAACACAATTCCTTTCTGTCTAGTTGTCAACTAACATACTGTCAATTATCTCTGACTTGCTCTTAAATTTAAATTAGGAAATGCTTTATTAAAAAAGATAAAAAACACATTACTTTATCGGAAATTTAATTATTACTTAATGTACAGTAAGTAGTTGTTGAGTACATTTTTACTTAATATGCTGCGACATTGTTGATTTCATACCAAAACAAATTCAGAAGTTATTGGTACATCCTGCAAATAATTTAATTGTTTTGACTTTTAAACATAGAAAATGTCCTTTAAATTAATAAAACAGTCCCTGCTAAAAGTTTTCTCATTTCAATAGTAGATTGTAAGTTAAAAAGCAGAATAGCCACCGTATGTTTAGCCACAATGTTTTGTGAAATAAAAACTCGATCAAATTCCATGTAAACAGGTTTGCTTCCCAAATCCCAACAAGTTAATTGTTAATTAAGTAATGACTAGTAGAAAATTATGCAATGTCATGTCATGTACTGTACACAGTACAAGTTAAGTTAGATTTCGACTGAGTAGTTAAATTTCTAATAGCCATTGAAAAAGTAAATGTACAGCGTCATAAAACAGCAGCAGATGCTAACATAATGTCTGTTTTTTTATACATAATAAAATGCACTGCAACTTCATTTTTTATGCATAAAAAATCAGCCAAATGAATATCGTAAAATAATAAGTTGGTTCCCAAAATTCCATCGCTTAGGTACCAAATAACTACATTACACGCCATTAGAAATTATAAACAACTTACTCGGTCAGACATAACTTACTTTGCAACATTTTTCTGAAACTTTTAACGAAAATCGTATAATGCTTAAATGTTTTGCCATTATTTTCGCACATCATTTCATGACTTCCTAAGTACTGTATCTAAAAGAAGCACGCATACCACAAGGTTGAAAAGCGTTGCTTTACATTATGATTACAGTACAAATTATTTCTTCTCCCACTTCAAATCAACAATAAATTCTCCCCTCAAAAATAAATTGAAGACATAATTTCCATCAGCACAAACGATTACTTCACTAAATAACTAATTCAATTTGTATCTTAAGTGTTGTTTAATGGCTGTTTCTGTTTTTAAAAGCCAGAAACAGCCGCGTCCAATAAAACATTAGCCAAAATCAAATGGATGTGTAACATTATGAACAGCGTTTATTTTTGGGACACTTTTAATTTGCATATTGAAGCCTGAAATTAAGTTTGACGACGATACTAAATATCGTTTTACTTATTTTGCACCATAGAAAAACATTTTTTTTTGCACGCTATCAAAGTTACTAATCACTTGTAAAACATTACAAATTAAAATTTATTAAAACGCAAACATACATCTTTAAAACTACATCCTTTTAAATTAAAAGTAAAAAAATAACTGGCTCCATGTCTATAAAAACTTTCAACTTCTCGATTACGGTCTTTAACTTGTGTAAAATTAAGAAAAACTTGCATATTGATCAGGTGGGGAATGGGGGATTAGTTTATGTAGATAATTTTACAAGTCTTCTGACTTTATTTATTTTTTTAGTGAGACTATCGATCGAAAGACCTGATCGATATACAGTGTATATTGTATATTATGAAGAACATTTTTATCATACGTGTTTCTAAGTCTCATCTCTCTGTGTTTAGTAAAATTGATCATCCAATGTTGGGTTGAAAAGAGAAATTAGGCAATAAAAGTGTTAAGGGAAAAGCTTTGAAGGAATTGAACTTTTATATGATGTTTTGCCCCATTCATCTCAACGCTACTTTTATATCGATTTTTGTCTACGAGGATTTCTATGCACTAACAGCTATCTATCTATACCTATCAATTTACCTATACAAAGTTGGATACCTGACAGCTGATAAACTCTCAAATGCTACATCTATTTAAAGTGAGTTTATGACAGTGTTGCTCAAACTTACTGTACCCACAACAAATCTTTTAACGTGCTTATCTTATGCTGTTAATGACTTAAATTTACCTTTAAAGAAATTAAAAATAATAATAAAACACCACAAATTTTTATAAAGAAAAAAAAAACACGCTAAAATTTCATTTAAATTTGATATAAATATAAAATGACCTAAATAAGCGGTTACTTATAGTTTCCTAAACGACAAAGTGCAGAACAAGTTTAATAACGAAAAGTCGATTAAATTACGGTAATATAATATTTGATCTAGTTTAAGAGGCTCGTATGTTATATACAAGAAAAGTGATTCCATAGAGAATACATAATCAGCCACCTAAACTAAGATCGCACACGTAACGTACATCAAACAAAGTAACAACTTTAACTACCAATTAAATAAATGACATTAAATTGATAATTCGGTCATGTTTATTTGGTAAACTTCAGTCTAATGTATAGTATGTTCATTAAAACCAAATTAATTTTAAATAATGTTTCCTAAATACCAAAGTCAGCTCATCAAAATGACCTCGAAGTTAACCAATTTTATTCTGCTAGAAATGAAACGGTAATATTGAAAGATTTTTTTTCCTCTCAAAAACCACGTTAAAATTCAATGTAATCATAAATATCATTGGAGTATTATGCTTAATGACCTAAATAGGCGGTTGCTTCGTTACTTAAAAGGCAAAATATACGAAACAGCTGATATGTTTTAAGTATCACTGTATCACTATGGTAAAACTAAATTAAAAATTTGCAATATCGATAAAGTGTTTGTGTATGTAATGAATATCATTCACTCCTTCCTCCCACGTTTAGCTCTTTAAGAAAATAATCCTACATCTCATATACTGTACGCCGCAGTAATCGATGTCCATTAAAAAAAAAAGATGAAAAAAAAATTAGGCTAATAATACAGTATATAGTAATTGAATTGGAGGAGTTGACGTCAAACATAACTTACAGTTAGAACCTTTTTACATATACAGTAAATGCATTTGAAATTAAAACAGGGATTAACTGACAACAAAAGTAGTTAACTTCCTTTTTTGGTTAAAAAGCTACGTAATTCGTATGGGATCGACTTCTTAAAAGGTTTAACTACATTTCAACATTAAAAGACTCCCTCGCTACACTCACTGCCACCGCATAACCGATTCAATTGCTCTAATTATCTAAAGAGTAATCTATTTTTAATATGAAAAGCTGATTAAGTTGAAACAAACATCGTTTTCCTTTTTTTCCTTTCATACCGGCATTAATTGCAATTAAAAAATTGAACTCACCTTTTCAAAGGATCGTTCCGGTTATTATACTGTACTTATAATAAACTTCTGTTGTGATGGTAACACTAATTAAAAGAAAAGTTCATAACCATCGCATGAAATACGTCATACAGGGTGGCAATTCCTTTTAAAACACCAACAATTTTTAGAAATATACTCTGTAGTTGTCGATCAAGCAGTTTCAGTGTATAATAATATCTCATTCGGTCTAGTTCTGTGAACTAATTTATTAAGATGTTTACTTTACTTCTATGTGATATTTTTATTTATACGTCACACAGTAACTTAAGAAAAATATCCACAAACACGTATATCAATTATAATATGGATCATTTGATGCCTAAAGTGATATTTTTATTGCATATAATTACGATGCCGTGTAAGACAAACAGGCAATTAAAAAAGGATAAAGGTAGATATAAGCTTTAGGGAAATATTAAGTTTATATCTTCAAAACTAATAACAGATAAGCATAGGAAATTTCAGTGTGCTTGTTTAAAAAAAATAATTATGAAACTTAACAAAAACCGAATTTTGCTTACATAAGATGCTTATCAACATACTAAACTCAGAAGTTTAAAAAAAACCTTAACGAAAATGTTTGACTATATACGAAGTACTGTATTTTGATTTGACAACAAAGATAGTATTTACAGTAGTTAAAATGAATATTTTTAAAAAATCGCCTTTATAGATACTGTATTTACGGTAAAGTTAACGCACTGAAACATTTATTTTGTCAATAAGAATTTATTTGAAAAGCTAAATGTAAATAATAAATAAAGTACTGTATAAAAAATAATATAATCAACAAATTTCATCGAAATCAGTTTGTTTTAAAAACAAAATAATATCCAAAGCATTACAGTATTCAATTAAAAAATGCTATACGTTCGTCAAATTAACAATTAGCTACTGTATAAGCTTGGTTATTAATTCGATTATTTTATTTAAAATACAAACTACCATATACTGTAGTGTCTGACACAACTTGTAGAGTATTTTTAAGGCTTTCTTGTTCGACATCTGTTTATACATGCTGTTTAGGACGCAAAATAAAACCGCAACTCTCATATTGAAGACCAAAAGGATTAGATTAGAGACTGAATTAATCTAGCATTGCAGAACGACATTCAATATAATAATACACTGTGATGCATTATTTAATAAATATTGGTAAATCATATAATTGAATTTGAAATCTAAACCGAGAAATCAACAAAACAAAACGATTTCAATTAACTTATTTAATAATCGAATTCTTGTGATTAAATTCATCGCTTTTAATACACATCAAAACAAAGAATAAAACCAATAATAATTTAATTAAAAAGGTAAGAGGCCTAAAATAGGAAAACGTCGATGACCCAGGAGAGATATGAGAAGCACTTATAACAAATTGAATTTCGATTTAGCAGCAAAATCTACTAAAGAAATAATTGGATTGCCTCAAAAGACAATATACATGCACTATAATGGGCGCTACGAATATCTCTTACTTAAGCCCCCCATATTAACTGATGGATACAACTTAATATATGAGTAAATAACAATTTAAATGCATCAAATGCACTCGTCTTAATTGCATTAAAAAACATCAAGCACTTTTATTATACAGGTACGGTGATGTATAGAACCGAATAACAATGTAATGAAATATTATTTTTTAAATAATTTAACAGTAAAAACTTACAAGCACAATTCAAAATGAGTTAAAAAATCATCGTAATTAAAGTAGCAAAATTACTATAAAATACATTATCTAGTTAAAATGATTTATTAATACATAGTATATTAAAATTTTGGAAAGCTCTTTCATAAACTTAATATTACCAACCACTCAAACTAGAATTACAAAATATTTATATCACAAATGGCAACTACACATTATAGAAATAATTGAGGTACTGTATAAAAAATATTAAAAACAGTATTTTGTGATTACATGCAAAATCAATTTATTGCATTTTGCTAAGTGTCTCACTGTTATGCACCTAGGGTTACTCGACAGAGAATTTCAATGCCATTCATTTGTACTGTATATTTATACATGCCTATATTGTACCTCTAAGGTATCTAAAAATCAATTTGCATGTTTTACTATAAGTTGGTCACTTTTTAATTTGTGTCTTAGGAACCAGGCTAGGTAGGAATCAGGTAGCGCTATGTGGCCAGTGTCAATTGATAAAGAGTTTCGATATCATTATATACCTGTACATATATGATTCAATTTTGAGACATGTTACGTTTTAATAGTCCGATTTTAATATGTACTTTATATGTACAATGTGCTGTAGTGTTGCACTTTTTCAAAAATGACTAATTTAACTAAAAACACTATAGTATTAAGTCAATGTTTGAGTAGTTAAAGAGTATAACAAATGTTTCAAAAAATAAATTTTGAATTGCTTTAATATTAAAAGTCACGTTAATAAGTACAGTCATAGAATACATAAAGAGTATAATTATTATGACAATTGACAAAGACGCCAATACAGGATAGTTAAGTTAGATAGCACTATAGTTTGGTCTAATTAAGACAACAATATCGTACAGTACATATTACGTTTATGTAGTGAAATAACAGTCTTTCAAAGAAATGCAGTAGAGACCTCACTTATAAGTTACTTATCGTCACACGGTCACAGTGTTACAGCACCTATCAAACAAGAGCCAAATTATCTCCAATTCAAAACACATTGCGCTAAAACGCTCCATAGGCTCTTGGTCGATCGGGTTTATGCCGAAGAATATTGAACCAAAATGGCAACAAAGTAAATGGTCATTCATATAAACAAATTTAATTATTGACAGCCAAACGCCCAAAAGTAAACGGAAATGAATAAAATAATTGATAATGTTTTAGGTTGTTTAAACTTCTTCGCTGTTGATCTTCAATGTTTGTTTTTTCGTCGCCTTCTTACCAAAGAACAATTGCTTTGATGTTTTCGTGGAAATGAAACATAACCATAAACTACAGCTAAATTGCGCATGCGTGTTTGCTTTCAATATATAAAAAAAAGTAGAAGAAAGTGTATGTAAGTGTGTATATTGCGTGTTAACAAACAGCTGTGGAAAATGGCTATAGCAATTAATTCAGCAACTGTGACAAAATCTACGTTACACACAATTCTCCACTACACTACAATAACGAAATCGATCACAAAAAATAAACAACATTTGCATGTTTAATGTCATACACAGTACACAAACATCGTATGAATGCAAGTTGCAATGTTTAAGCAATTTAAATTAATTATTAAACAAGACATTATTTATGCATAAACTCAAACGCAGGAATTTTAATAAAAGCTCGAATGTCTTTCAATCATTAAAACAACATTAACATAATTATAGCTCATTGTGAAGTCCAATTCGACATTGTTACCGAATTTCAGGACTAAATTTGTAATGAAGACGATTGGAACTCATTGTGTAAAATAAAGCATATATTCAAAAAATCTCAAAATAAATAAAAATAGACATTAAACACTATTAAATCAGTCAAATAAACCAAAAAAAATCTATCGTTGTGCCACAAAAAAGCAAATATTCTTAAAATGTGCTAAACTGTAGTTTGAGTCACTTCAAGTTCTTGAATTTAGAGCTATAATTTCAAGTGTTCAAATTTTTAAACTAATATGATTGAAATATATTAAAGTGTTGATTCTTAAGTTACTGTACCAGAAAGCTCTGTAAAAAGTGGAAATTTAAATAAAAAAAGGTATGCGATAGATGGCATTATGTGAGAATTTTTGGCTGTAAAAGAGCTTTTAGTAGTCAACAGAGACTGAAATGCGTTGCAAATAAGTGAATTGTTTGTGCTAAAGTAAAAGATCTCTTTCAGCTTTCAATGCAATTGAACTCATGGGTGTAATTTACACTCAATTCTCGATAATACCACTAAACAATGCTTTTTTTTATTATTTCCCTTCTTAACAACTTTAAAGCTTCCAAAATATTACAATTTTCTACGTTGTTTAAAATGGCAAAAAACTATTTAATGTTTGACTTTGACAGCTCATTTTGTCACTGAAAAAAAAAAACCCCCCATAAAATTTTATGCCAAATTTAAACTGCAGCAAAAGTAAACTAACTGTAAATATTGCTAGCCTAGTCGAAGAGGCTTATACATGAAACTCTACGTTGTGTTTTACAATAGACATAACACTAACAGCCACCTCAACTAGGATTGACAAAAAATAACTAAGTTAAACAGAACATTACTACAATATACGTTACAATTAAAACTAAAAAAAAGTACTGTATATAAATAACAAAGTAGATAGTGAATTTCACTTCAATATCTTATAATTATTAATATTTTAGCTAATAAAAAATCTAAAATAAAGTAGAAAACCATTAAGAAAATTCAATTAATAATCCGGTAATCAAGATATACTAATTTGATAAAAAATGGTTTTCTAAATTGCAATAAAAACCGAGACAAATTATCATTGAAATAAATAAAGTGTAGTCTCGTTTCTTTATTTGCCCTGTAAAAATGCGTGCAATATAGAAATTCACTCTTACAGTGCTACTGTGTATAATGATGAAATTGTAATTTAAAGTCCCGTAATCATTATTTAGTCTATTTACATGAAGTCAAAGCATGGCTTTCAAAGTAAATTTAAAAACAAAATATAAAACCAATATCACCGAGAATTGTGTTTGATATCATTTGTGATGCAATTTAAGTGAATCTCATTGAGTAAATGGCATACAATATACATTTTCAGACTATAAGGGTATATGACACAGTATAGTTTTGGGTACTCAACTGTTTCTCCATTAAACGCACACACACACATACAGTTGTGCGTATAATAAATATTTAATTGTCGACGCTTTCAGTACATTTTCAGCTGTAGATGATGCCAAGTTTTGTGTGTCAATGTGTTGATAGATAATATAATAGTACTTGTTCAGACTGCAATTTCATTTCCTTCATGTAAAGTTTTACCCACAAAACATCCTATCCTAACCCCTCATAATATACCCATCCTTTTTTCCACTCATTGAGTTCACAGCCCTTTAATCAACTCCAGAGAGAGTCATAAAAGAAGCCAAATAGATGTTTGTAGCCAAATCTCATTAGCTACGCTTTCAAATTCATCAAACTATGGACACTGTCAAGTCGAATTAAAATGCCGAGTACACATAATATTGCACTGAACAACTTGCATGACTAACACTTTGCTGTCTTGAACCAAGAGAAAACAAAGTTATGCTTGAATCATGTAATATTATATGGCAGGAAAAATCAATATAATTAAATATAACAAATTGCATACTATCTCAACCGACTACAAATGCAGCACAAAATTCATGACAAAACAAATTCTCCTCGTGAACCTTTGAAAAGTTTTAAAAAACTGATTAGTGTATTCTTTAAATAACGCTACGCAAAACGTAAAATACCTATCACGTTAATAATAATTTTGCATTATTTTAGAGCTTAGTAACTTATAATAAATCCAACAGAATTTTGTTTTCTACTGTGAACTGCTTCTGAATTTACTTTGGATGCATAAAGTTAACAAAAACTTTAACTAAAATGATGCATTTTTAACATAACTGTAAAATGCACATTACCTTGACAATACTGTACTACTCCTTACTGACAAAAAGATAATAACTTAGTGCCAGTATAATTTTATTGTGTGTATCGGTATAAACTTAGCATAAATCTAGATTTGTTTAAATACCAGCATTTCCAGACTGATTTAACCATGACAAATGTATATGATTTAATTACATCACCGTTTACATTATAATGCAATGAGTTTGTTTTATCATTCGCTCGTACTGTATAATACTGAACCGTTTGCACATTTTTTTTTATCTTCTAGACGTTTTCATCTCTAAAAATCAAATCTTGCTGATTAATTCAATGAACATTGCTCATTGAATCGCTTGTCGCGCCAATCCATGCAAAACGACAGCTCAACTAGACCAATCAACATTATTCTTTTGCTAACAAAGCAATCTTGTCATTTATTACGGTATTTTAACCTATACGGACATTCAAACCGTAATATGACAATCCTAAATATGACATGTTATCAATAAGTTACAAATCAACTAAAGAAACAACATTTTAGATAATACCGGTAAACAGAAACCAAATTTGTATGATGTTTCTAACTTTTCTAACACAAATCAAAAATTGATTTATTAACTGCTGACAAAAATGCACTATAATTCATTTTCGATATAACAATATTAGATGGCAATATTATACTCGAAACACGCAATTAATTAAAACTTGTTAATTAATTTACATATTTTTAATTTAACTTTTGAAATCGTCGTACTTCCATGTGCTAATTGAATTTAAAAAAATGTCTATGAAAGGAATTTCATTCCATATATTGTAAATTACAGTACATTAAGCTTAGTTTGATAACAAATCAAAATTTAAAATAAAAAATTATAGTTCTATCTGAATTTTGCAAAGTTTCTCGTATAAAATGATTTAATACGAGTAATATTGTGCAGCATATAGTAATACCAGTGAAGCAGCAGAGCTGTCGAACAAGATGTTACTATTTTGCTTCTACTGTTGTTTAATTAAAGCTGGAGATATTTTTTTTAAATCGTGTATTTACTATATTAAGTTGCCTTAATAACTTGGAATTGACATTTTTTTTTGTTTGATAGGGGTGGGAAGAAAGAGAGTAGGGAGAATGTTTACTTTGATGTTTGGAGATGTTTTATGGTCTCCTGATAATATTGGTAATCTGAGCTGTAAGTTAAGACTTTTTTCTTAGTATAAATGTAGAAATTTCTTTTTTATTTTTGTAAGAATAGGAACCATGTGTGTATGTATGTGTTCATTTCAAATACTGTAATTGGATTGGTTCACGTAAAAAGCATTTCTCAACTTTGACATCGATCGATATAGCCATTAGTTTTTTTTTTATTTCTTTCAACTCTACATCCGTACTCTATGATTAAAGTCACACTTTTTTCTCTAACCGTTTTAATCTTTAATTTTTAACCGAGTACATAAGGAAAAAAAAAAGATGGTTAACCCGATCAATCCCCAATTATACGGACTCGCAACTATATCAACAACCATTAAGAATTAATAATAAATGGAGCAAGTAAAAAATTCAGTACGGTAAAACCGCTTTTCTATTAATAAGTCTAAATATTTATTGAATAACATTATTTTATTATTGTTTGATTTTTTTATGCTAGACTTTCACCACAACTAAACTGTTAGCAAATGCTTGATTTATTTCAATTGCTAGAAATTTTATACAAATATTTATTCACATACTTTTCTTTGCATCAAATAAATTTTGTATTTTAAAGATTTTAAATTTTCGAATGGAACATTGCCCAGAAAGAGTTGCCGGGAAATAACTTAATAATCAAGTCAATATTTAAGTAAAAAACCGTTTGAATACGAGAATAATTCTCAGTAAATACTAATAACATGACATTTCAAATTTAAATGACATATTTTCCTTGTAATGAATAGACCAAAATATATTGGTTAAATATTTTGAAATAACACGAGCATCTCGTAATGCTTTTCAGTTTTTCAAATATGAATTTATATTTAGAAATAGTAAATCAATAAACCAATCGAACACATTTGAAGTGCGATAATAAAGTGGTACCCAACTAGTACAGCAAAAAACCGCTTTATTTAAAAAAAAAACCCTTTAACTTAAGAAAAAACCACCGAGCCTATTATTGTGACCAGAATGATGACAAAAAGATTTGAAAACCTAAAATGCCTTTGCTCATCCCTAAACTACCTAAACTCTAAAGGCCCTTTTCTAACACACATTTATCTTTACAACCATTTCATTTCCACAGTGAACAATAAAAAGCAAAAGAACCTAGCAATTCAAAAGTTGTGATTTAAGTGAGAGAGGCCAAACTATCAAATCACTGACATTTTATAAGAAAGAAAAAACCTCGTATAAAATAGCAAAGATATTGTCATACACATTTATTTTTTTATTATATTATAATGCTAAAAATCGACAATGATATAACAAAACCGGTAGTTATAATTTTTGTTAAAAGTTTTATTAGTGGAAAAAGCGTCCAATAAGTGAGAGTGCTGTTTTGAGCTTAAAATAAAATAAGAAATCCAGAAATAACCAAAAAAAACTTTATATAGTGAAAACATGCGTTACATAATCATCACTTCATAAAATGACCATTTCTGCAAGCATATTTTACAGTATTATTATTGAATATTCAAGTGGAAAAATGTACAAAAGCTCAGTTCATATTTATCATACTTTTTCATTATCTCTTACGTTTATTTAATCTGCTAAATTAATCGGTTTCCAATAATCTACTCGTACTTGACAATTAAAAAATTAAAGCTTAGAAATTTTGGTGTTATTTCCTGTTGTCAAAAAATACCTTATAAGTTGCTCCTTTAGCTTTTTAAGTGTTAATGTTTTTTTGATTATTATTTTATTTTTGGCATTTATTTCCTGCATGGCAACCACTTTAATTATGTTTTTATATACGTCACCGCTGGTTTTTTGCTATTGGTCGATTAATGTAATCCACCCTTTGGGCTAAAAGGAAGTTGTCTATTCTCTATACTGCGCATGCCTTGCCTTACTTAGTCGTCGCTTAAGTTTATTGTTAATTGACAAAGCACTTAGGACCCCTGTGCACTTTTCTTCCATTGGAGTTAGGTGTTATTTTTACATCCACGCCTATAGATCACATTTCTCCAGCTCAATCTCTCCCCTCTCATCCACTCAAATACATTAAATATTAACTCTTAAGTTTTGTCATTTTTTTATCCCTCTAACCACCACTGTACCACTCCCAATTGGGGGTATCAACCACTGTCTCCTGATACCAATTGATATTTTGTTTGGGGAAGGGGTTTTAGTTTTTGGGTGGAGTCAATTTAAACATTAACGCTTATTACAGCTCATTTACTATAGGAAAAAATATTCAGTCATTTATTTAAGCTACTTTTATGTATTAAATAATAAATATTTCATATTAGTGTGCAAATTTAAATACGCTTTTCATTATTCTTTTGGGAAAATTGTTGTAATAGTAAAAGTGACTCGCATATTTAGAAAAATGTTCTAAAACAGTGCAATATCTATAACATTTTTAAAAATATATAGTATAAAAAAAATGCACAATAACTTTTAAATAGAAACTAAAATTTCTGCTAGATATCTACTGTACATGTGCATCAGATCCCTTATGTAACAACCTTGATTGTTTGGTATCACTTCCGGATCTCCTTTTATATTAAAATGTGTGGGATGCTAAAAAGAGAATTACCATATTACAACTAACTGTTGTTGACCGAGTAAATAAAGTTTTTGTCAACTCCATCACCTAAAAACCTTATTTAAATGAGCTATTTGAATAATTCATTGTTTGATGTAATTGTGGGCTTTTCTATTTGGCGTTATAAGCTCGTATTTGTGTGCTGCTGGCTAGCAAATGTCTATCACCCAAATCAACTAACTATTTTCGATGTCTCTCATTGTTGCATTTTCTTTTCCCCCATCCCATTTCCCCCACATTATACTGTATCTTTCCCTAGTCCTTTCTCTACTCGATACACCCCGTTTATCAATTCAATTGACTGGCTGACGAAATGAACTAAATGAATGGGTTGTGACTCATTCAACTTCGTTTCTTTTCTCCAAATGAAAATCGATATTAGACAATTAATATTGGGGATGCAACTTTCAACTTTCGTTTAACTTCATGGATACAATTTTGAACATAAAGTCTGCTGTGAAATCCTCTAGGAAGAAATTGAAATTAGACAAATGTCATCTGACCATTGAGACTATTTTTTGTACAATTAATAACAATTTAAGACAACGTAGAACGCAGTTTAATCAACCATTACATGATTTCATACACAGTATATTGTTTTCTAATTGACCTATTAATTGTTTTTGCATCTTACCCAACTATGCTCATTAATACGTTCATATACAACTCCTAAAGCATTTTCGCACACAATAGCAATTTTATTAGTTATTATATCAGCTTTAGTCTTTTTTTTCATTATTATTATTTTCTACAATTTTTTGGGTAAAATACTTTACCCAGTTTATAATAAAACTTCAGCAGAAACTTCTTTCGTTGCTTTATTTTATCATAAAACAATTTGAGCGTTAAAAATGTGGACCATATTTTAAAGTTTAAAAGCAAAATTGCTTTTTAAATTGAAATGCCACAATATAACTGCTTTACTTATCATCCGAAAAGGCATGCAAATTTGCAAAATCCTTTTTTTTATTTTTCGCCTTCATTTTTTACACTTTGTCAACTTCAATTCTCAAGTGAATATTTACGCAACATAAAATATATTTTACTTTAAGAGTTTAGATTTTAGACGGTGTCTTTTGATTCGGAGGATGAGAGAGTCAAGTTTCTGTCAACTATACTACTGTTCAGTATTTGTACGGTTGATCCTTAATTTATTTATTTAAAACCAAGATAAGCAATGAATATGAATTCATGTGCATATGACAACGCAGAAAAAAGCTTTAAAACATATCTCAACGTCTAATTTGTTGTTAAAATTAGTTAGAACTTTCTTCCCATATTCAAGATAATAAAAAATATATACAGTACATGACATGAGAATGGTAGTACAGAAAGTGCCATTGAATTGAATGATAAAACTTGTGTCTAATTTAAAAAATTGAATATCATATACACATACAGTACTTAAAAAAGCCAAATCCATTTAATATTAATACAGTATGTGCCAAACAGGAACAGCCCCCTTCTCAATAATAATAAAACAACATTCACATTTATAATGTGATTGAAAGAAATATTTTTTACAGTATATGAATTGGTCTTTCAAATTATCTTTTATTTTTTTATAAATAAAAATATAATTGATTATCTATAATCAATGATAAACTAAAAACAAGCACTTTATTCTTTTATGTCAAGTGAGACAGCAATTAGTATTTCGGTGTCGGCTAATTAAAATAGCTGCTGAAATCAATTTGAATATTGTAATCTCAAAAATCATAACGACCGAGCAATTATCAAAACAAAACTAAAAAAATAAAAGCAATAATAAAAGTGCTTTTGTCTATTACTCTCACGCAAGTCGATTAACATGTTTTGCTTTTATTTAAATGTAAAGCAATTACAGTAGTTTTATACAGTATTTACACAACATTTTAGACCGTTGAAATCACAGTTGCAGTGATTATAAAGTAACTTATTTGTCGTCGAATAGTCATAACTAGTAAAACTGTGCTAACATTTTTCAATAACAGATACAGTATATCAGCTGTCAACAATGATCCTTTAGTAACAAGAATCTCATTAATTCGTAAAAATCTAAATTTATACATACAAAAAAATATCAAATGAAAAATGACCTTCACGTGGCTAAAAGATGACAAGTTGACCAGACCAAACTTGACCAATCCGATGTACAACAGATTAAAATGCAAGAAATATTATTTTTGGATTATGCATTGTATTACATTTAACCTTTAATGTGTTTTAAAAAATTTCACATGGCTAAAATCTAACTAGTTGACCAGAACTTGACTAATCCGATGTACAAAAAGTTAAGGTGCATGAGAGATTATTTTTCAATTATGTTTTGTATTACATTTAACCTTTAGTATGTTTTAATGTTAAATAAATTATAAGTTTTATTACGCTCATTCCCACTTGGCAAACGGTATACAAATGCTTCAATGTACACTTTAACCACGACGCATGCGTAATAGTTTTATCCTCAACCAAAAAGCCGAAAATAAAAAGTTAAAAATTCATATCGACATATAAATCAACCTCCCTAAAAAAAATACGTAAACAACCAGTGATCGGGTAAATATTTGCATAATTCGGAATTTTAAATCAGTTTACGAGTAAGTTATGAATGGCAAAATTCGAATATAACTTACCTTACTGCAAGTTTTATTACAATAAAATCATTTAGCTCCCAATCGAGCTATTATTTGAAAAAGTACAGGAATAAGATAAGATATCATTACTTTATCATGTACAGGATTTGTATAATAAGCTAATGTCTTAATCCCAAAAACTCCTAAATTAGCAAAGCAATTTAGATAAACCTCTTAATTAGATGAAATGTCTTTTTGATTGAACTTACTGTACATAAGGTTTAACGTAAAAAAATTAAAGAGTCTTAAAATATACTTTTATAACGACCAATAAAGTAACCTAAAATTGTAAAAATGTCATAAACTTTACCTTTAAAAAGCCCAATTAATATCAGAAGTATTCTCATTTTAAATCCAAAATTCCCAAACTTTTTAAACAAGTCAAATATCACAACTGATGCCATTTCATGTAAAATATCTACACAGACACTCAATGCAAACACAGCCACTCACAATGTAAATCTAAATTACTTAATTAAAAATGTTCATACACATCTACAATGTCCTTTTTATCCAATTAAATAATAGAAATTGAACCGTTTCCATAACAGACGAAATCGTTGCAAAAACACAAGTCACATTACAACAGAATGGAAAACATAAAACCACGCGCACTCTATTTAACGCTCGCAACTGGCGGATAAATGAATCTCTAAATAGCGGCTACAAAGCGAAAATTTTATACTATAGCTCCAATTGTCCGGAAATAACACAGCGAATCTAGCGGCCAATACACTTACTAAAATACAGGGTTAATGACAATTTTCTTCCCAACTTTTGCAAGATATTGAAGAAACAAGCTAAGAAAACAAATCACATCGAATCATGAGTGTTGCTGTTATAATTGGAAATAATATATATTTGTACTTGAAACGGTTCCGTTTTAGTACTGGTCTGCCTAATTTTCAACTTTGTTATATAAATTAATGATTAAACGTAAAAAATGTAACTTTTCCATTTGAAAACACGCCATTCAGTATTTTAGTATAAATCAATAATATATTTTTACTGCAATTACAGTACATGTATTAAAAAAACTAGCAAATCCTCAATGTTTGAATATGCGAAAGATTTAAATGTGTACTGTATTGTACAAATAATAAATTTAAAAATATTTCAATAAGACTTTCCTATTAACCGTTTTGCTTTCAAACATAAAAAAATGTTGTATTAATTTGCATTTTTTATGGAAACATTTGCGAGTAAAAATACATTTTTTAAAAAAATTGGAAAATGAGAGCTGATTTTAGCTGTTTACAAATAAGTTGGGCTTTCACAAACTGTATTAGCATTGTTTAGCTTTGGTAGACACAAAGCGTTGGCTGAATTGGAAAATCAATATACAAAGAGATAATGTTTCATTCAGTCTATAGTAAGTTACATCTACAGTACATGCTGTATATAATAACATCTACATAGACACATATACAATATCTAAAACTATAAGCATCTATTATTATGAATAATACAGTGGAACTAATGGCAACATAGACTTAATACGAAAACATCAAAACATAAAAGCAAACATTTTAATTGAATAAAAATTCAATACATTTTTCAATGTAATCGAATAAAAAATGCATAATAAAATTTCAATATACTGTATTCCCAATTTAATGAGAAAATAAATTGAATTTCATCATTTTGTTATGTTTGTCGTCTGCTCTAGTTAATCATTATTATTATTATCTATATTCGCTTTGAATTAAATATTGATGGAACATATTTTATATTTAGCTCTGTGTTTCTTTTTTTATATTTTAATTTAATTAACTTGCTGAACTTTTATAGCCAATCATAATTCAGCTTCCCACTTTTATCTTCGTCATTATTGCTATACCATGAACTATAACCCCTCAAAAATACATACATAATGAACATCATTTTAATTAAATACCAGCAAGTTACAACGTTGCATTTTAAAATAGACACTAAATTATTCAAGCTAGAAATGACAACCTTTGTTTTAAAACAAAATTTAAAATATGTTAAATTTGAATAATGTAATTCAAGGGGCAATGTTATTTCAATGAAGAGTCTTTACAAAAACACCTTATCAAAAAAATACACATTTAAAATACAGTAAAACATAAAAAGTACAGTAAATCTTCTGCTACTAGTATAAATTACTTTGATTTTGATTAAAACTGCCTAATAATCAATTTAACTATACACTTATTAAAACATACACTTTTTAATGTACTGTATATATTTACTAAATAACTTAATTAACTTTACTAATGTAACTTAAATTAAAACAGTTCACCAGCAATACAGTACAAATGTGTAAAGTAATGAATAACCCATAACATTCCCATTCAAATAAAACTGGCGTTAAATAATCTTCGTTTTAATTCCATTTAAGCTATTAAACGAAATTTATTTTACAAATAACTAAAATTGAACCCTTTACTCAACAAACAACTCTAAATGTTACAACATCGTGATGTTTAACTACAAGTATAATAGTAAACTATGCTACAAAAATTGGAAAACAATTTCTATTATGCTAACAATTTAAATGATTAAATTTTGAAATATAAAGTTGAGCGTATTGGATGCTCTTATAAGAACCGGAATTCCTTTGATATATTTTATATAAGTAAATAAAAACTCATACAGTCAAGTACTTTACAAAGTATAGTATGCACTGGGCTTTCAGGACCCGAATAAACGCTTTCGGTATTATATTTTTATATATAAAAATATTTACAGGATATAGGAAATTTCATTGTGAAAGAGTCTCTATATAAAATAATATAAAATTTTTTTGAAAGCGTCCAATAACAACAAAAAAGCTTTTTTCCAGGACATTTACGTTTACAGCAACAGAAAAAAAAAAACCGATTTTTTTTAAAAAAAAAACTTTTTTAAGGGTATTTTTGAGACTTTTTATTTTAGTTAACTTATGAAGTAGACATTTAATGTACAGTAAGTTATACCGATCTATACAAAACACAATACCGATCTTTAGTATTGGCCCATTGGGGTTGAGAAAACAGTCCTTTGTGATCAATGCATACTGTACATGCCTTTATCGAATTTAGGAATTCGATAGAAACACACATGCTTTTAAAGTTCAAAGGGGAAAAAAACAATAGCTAAAAACCAAGTTAAATTTTGTTAATTTACTTTTTGAAAATGACAATTTTTTGTAAAAATCAAATTAAACGTATACAAGTATAATTTGTTATAATTAGCAACTTATGCTAAAACAAACGCAAATCGATTCATCCAAACAAATACCCAATTCGAAATTACACTCAAAATTCAACGTTTTTTAATGTTTGTATTTTAAAAATCCAATAAAAAAAAACAACTTTAATAAACTTGAATAGTCTATATTACATGAAGGCATAAACTTATATCGACATGTAATACATTTATAATTATAATGATTAAAAAATATGACGTCTGCGTCTTTATAATATTTTAAAATTATAGTTAAAAAAAAACAAACAATGTTGTTAAAATATCGTAATTTCTTCTTCTCATAACAAGCTTTAATCGTCACGTTTGTCCTTGACTGTCAACTTTTGTCTTTCTGACTAAAATTATTGCTTAACTTCTGATTGACTGTAACAATTTAATAAGCTCTCATTATTGCTAATTTAGTCATCAGTCTATTAGTTCAGTGTCTTGAAATAAATGTCACTTATTCCATTGCTTACACTAACAAAATATGAGACTGAAATGCTTATGACAATCAAACTCAACAACCAATTTCGTCAAATTAATAAAACCATAAATACCTTGGAAGAATATTACTGTCAAACAAAAGTCTTTCCTTTCTAAATACTATACCAAAACGAAAAAATTTGCATTCAATTTAAAATTCATTGAGTCTTTCTCCTTGCATACTGTATTTAAAGAAAAGTTTGATGAAAAACAGTTTTTTCAAAAATTTCACAGCAATTATCATCATTATTTATCGATACGGAAGTTTTAGTCTCCATGGTTACAAACAAGTGAAACAACATTAATGTAACCAAAATTCTTTTAAAAAAATATTCAAATATTTAATTTTCCCTATAACGCAAGTTATAATTTAAAATTTTTAATATTTAAATCTGCGTAAAATATTGACTAACTTCTTTCTAAATTTAGTTTCTGGGACAACAATAACAACTATCACCATTGGACTGTAAATTATACAAAAGCATTAAATTGAATGATTTTATTTAAAATAAGAAATGCCAAATGTCATACGACTTGTAATGTACAGTATGTACTTGTACTGAATGCCAATCCTTTAAAAATGCGTACCATTTAGATGCTTTTTTTATTTCTTTTCAAAATCCAATAATTATTATTGTAAAGCAGCATTTTAAATTTTTAGCAATGTTTGAAATATTTTAATATTGTATGAAACATTATTTCACTTTGGCAACTTAACATTATTTTGTCACAATTTTTTTAGAAAGAGCATTCCATAGCAATTTTTGTTAACATTTTAGCTAAATTTGACTACAAAGTAAAATAATTTTTTTGTGAAAATTCAAATGATCAAGATACAAAATTATGCAATTTTAGGTGGAAGCTTTTTATTTTTTGTTAACCGTTAGGTTGAGAACCGCAATAGTAAATGAAACGTTATTTAAACTAGCAATACAGAGGTCTTATTTAATGTGAAACTCCTCTGCTTTTATGCAACACACGCAATTCGCTACTTTACATTGGATTATGTAATGTAAAGTAATCGTTTACAAAATAGACAGGCATTGTTACTCGCGCCAACGTCACGCCATGGCCCATAAAAATTCAACGATACAAAGGTAACAACAACAAAAATTATTATAGGTTACCGCGTTACTAGGGTCATAGATACCAAAAAATAGATGATTTTCATTCACTAAATACGGCTTATAATAACTAAATTTTGTGCTTTTGATGCTATAGTCACACTTGCCATCTTAGCATAAATTAAAATTACAAAAAGCACTATTAGGATTTAAGAAGCCAATTGAACCGCTTGAGACACCAAATTTAATTTAAACTCTTGAAAACCTACTGTAAGTTATAATGTTTTTATGGTACTGTAATAAAATTGGTTTTTAGATTCTAATGACCAACTTAACTTATCTTCTATGATTTAATAAATTAATATAAGCTACACAAACTATAAAAATTATTCACTTACCATTACCAACAAACATTATTAAAGAAAAATAATAAACGGATTGTATCCAAGCTATTAACACCATCATTTTGGTGTTCCGAGAATCTCACATTAAATACCCAAATATAAAGCCATGAAAATATGACATCATCAGCACCATTTTCTTACCTAAAAAAAAATAAAAAGAATTCACATCAAAAATTAGTGCCAAATCACAAGTAAATCATTAGTAAATTTTAACAATATCAATATCGACTTTGGAAAAATCTTAAAACTAATTTCCCATGTTTTCCTTTTAGATTGTGATAATAGTCACATGTGCAGTATTACCTAATTGTAACAAATTGACGTCCAGTGACAACTCCAGACACTGTAATTGACTGCTACAGCTATTCACTAAGTCAACATCACAGACGATTGACGGGACAAAAAAATCGATAAACATTGTTTACATTGCTCTGACATCACTCTAATTCCAACTACTAAAAAAACGTCCGTATACACAGTATTCAGTCTTTTACTTCATACAGTATGTGTGCTGCAGCTTGATTTTTAAGTTAATTATTATGTTAAAAAAGGATACTAAATCCTAAAAGCAACATCTAAAGGAAACATTTGCACAAATAATAAAAACTGCTTGTAAACTTTTTGTGATTGCTGTTGTTCGCAAGCTTTGCAATCATTCCTTTTCAATTTTGAATCTTTTAGTACTTATTTGCACTGTTTGAACAAATTTTTTGCATACGTTTAGTGACTTGGAACTTTTAAAATTTGATTTGTAATCTTTACCAATATGGTACGGTACTGGTAAATCTTTTTATTTAAATATTTCACTATGTTTTTACTGGCTATTTGCTCGCTAGTCTAGTTAATTTTATTCTTGCCTTAAGAGATTAAATATTTGGTTCCAAAGAGGCTATACTCTGTATTCTTATAGACTTTTCGTTTACGACCCCGAAACAGCATTTACTAATCAATATTTTCTGCATCATTTCTTAAGAAAGCAGTTTTTATTTCCTTTTCTCTCGATATTATTTTCATATAATATATCTAATAGAGACAATAGGAGCGTTTCTTATATTACTGACTTTCTATAGAAATGTGAAAATTAAATTTCTTTGAAATTTTCTTACATGGTTTAAAAACAATACGAATTCTTTCGATGCAAAATATTTTAATAAAAAAAAATCCCAACCAATTACATGCGTCAGAACTCGCACAATGAATTCTTCTACGTAAGTTAATACTTTCTTTATACAGTTCATTCTTCATCATCAAATAAGTATTCTTGATCAACAACTATTATACTGTAAAAAATAGATAACTAAATAAATAACCAGCTTAAATAAAGACAAAACTACTAGTAAGTACAGTACTATTTAAATTTAGAGAAAAAGATTGAGATATTGGGAATGATTCAAGTAAAATAAGTGAACAAGTCAAATCAACCACATTAAACAATAATCCGATTGCTAACTAAATTTACCACATAAAAATAGTTCCATTACTACAAATTTCAAAATGGCCACTTGCTTTAATTGAAAGATACTGTACACACTTAATCAAATTAACTGATCCGGGAGCCATTTGTTCTTATTTAACCAACCAATTTATTTTAACATTATCAACTTTAACAACAGTTACTAAATCAGTGCTATTAGATACTGTTTACCAATTTAGTCGGCCATTTAGTAAAACAAGTTATAAGTTAAATCCTAATTTGAGTGGAAATGTTTATTACGTTAATGGAAGCAATCGCCATACACTCAATGCATAAACCACAAACAAATTTAGTAACTTGCATTAAAATGATCCCATTTCCTAACTAAATAATTACCAATCAATTATTAATTTTTCTAGTTTTTTACCCACCATTAGAAATGCATTGCAAAAAATAAATAAAAAGAAAGAGAAAAATAAAGGATATTCAACTTCCGGACTTTCATAGTGAGTGGTTTTTTAATCCATAATAATAAACATGTCGTGTGTTTCTACATTCAGTAAGTTAGATGAAAGCCAAAGCAATTACACCAATGCTGTCGTTCATTAATTAAGTAATTGTTTGTCTTTTCGACTTAATAAAAAAAACAAGCCAAAAACAAATATTTTTGCAACAAAAAATAAATAGAGTGGCAAACTAAACTAATAAACAGTCACCAAAACTTCGCTTACCTGAAATATAAGCTCACTTTTAAGTTAGCGTGTAATTAAAGTTTGCTTAGAAGAAACTTTCTAATTAAAGAAGTTGAGTAAATGACAACAAATGTTTATCAAAGCGCGTTGAGTTGATCAATAAGTAAGTTTCCCTATCAAGTTACTGAAAAAAATTAAAAAAGCTATAAAAATGATGACAAGGTAAAACATAAAAAGCATAGTGATGCCTCCACAATGAATCTTTAAACACGCTTTTATAATGCTAACTTCCGGAGTTAAAATCCAGGATCAAAATAGGCAATGTTTTGTGCACCCATAAAAAATTTATATGCATAAAATTTACAGTAACTTCACAGGAAAAATGACTCGTCTGTCTATATTATTAGCATTTTCACTAAAGATCGCGATTTATTTGAGAAAATAAGCTACGTACAGTACCGGTATGCTAGCCATTTTTGTTAAGTTATAAAGTTATGCTTTTTCCAGTATTCTAAATAAAAGATAAGGAAGTTTACATATTGATCGACCCATGTCCATTACTGAACAAGAGCGAAGATGTTTTCAAATTCCCTCCCTCCCTCCTCAATTTTTGAGCCAAATTTTGAGATGGGGGTTGGGGTAAAAAGTGAATTGTTATATTAGTATGTGAATGTAGGATTGCGACTTTTGATTGAATCAGCTGCTGAAAATCTAGTCAATCTATGAAATCCAATTTACACTTGTCCAACATACAAAAGGAAGAAGAAAAAAACGGGAAAAAAAGACCAAACGACTGCAATTTTTCATCTCTCTCTTTTCCGGTTAAGACTTTTTTTCTATAAGATTTATATATTGGTTTATACGATATAGAAAAAAAAATTAAAAAAAAAAACACCAAAAGAAGAAAATAGTCTGCCAAGATCAGCAGTTAACAACAAGTACTGTATACAGTGGAAGCAATGAACTTTCTTCTTAGATTAAATTTTTCTGCTCAAGCAATCTTTTCTTTTCTTTTTTGTAAAAAAAAAAAAAATAACATCTAGAAAATTGTATGGTGTTGAATGAATATAGATAATCTATTGATCATGATCCTTTATTATTTTTTTAAAAAAATGATAAAATTCAAAAAAACCATTTATTACGTAATTTATTGATATAAGACAATTTAAAAAAAGAACTCAAAAAAAAAAAAAAAAAGAATAAAAATTACAATTAACAGCAGCATTAAAAACTAAAACTAATATCGGACATGTGACAAAACCACTACAGAATACCATTATACACACAAAAACCACATATTAAATGCCATAAAACTGTACATTTAGTCTTTTGTCAACTTTGATAATTTAGGCCAATTAAAAATAAGCAAATATTTGAACTATCGATCATTTGTAACTTATAAGTTATAGTAGTCGTTTGCAAAACCCAAAAATGTTGTGTGCAAAATGCAAAACGAGCCCAAAAGACTTAAAAAGAAGAAACATGAAATATTTTTCAAAGGTGGCTGGGATGAGTATGAAAATGTTTGCAATAAAAAAGTTAAATGAAAAGTTTGCTAAAGCGGCTATGTTGCGGCTCTGCAGCAGTTTTAAATTTATTTATAAATGCAGTGATTTGGAGTTTGTCACGTAAATTTTATACAGGGTGATCATTCAATATAACCACCAACTTTGAAAGTAATTTCTTCATCATTTCCACACATTTCTACAATACTGTATAACCAACCCCTTAGTCTTAAATTGCAACACTTTTTTAAATAAAAAACAAAAAGAGTTATCAATAAAGTAATCCAAGTTTCTAACAAAATTATCAAACAAATACTCGAATTCCCAACAATGATGTTCAAAAATGTATTGATAAATGATCATTCACCCTGTAAATGCAAATAAATTAGAATGATTTGGATTCTTTTCCAACATACTTGACACACATCGAACTAAAAAGCCAGTTAATGCTATCACGTACACTTCATTACTCATATGAGATATCCACCGGTCTAAAATATTTCTACCATCTGCATATTTGTTGTTCAAAATAACTTAAAAAAAAAATAATTTAAAATAAGAGATATTATGACTTTTGGTTTCTCTTTGATGATGTTTCTATGGCACTTAAAAAATCAAATGCAATAGTAAAAAGTATTGTTAAAAAATCACTTCTTGTATAACAATTTAACAACTTGTATACGAGTATTGGCACGTATGAACATGATGAACGCTGTTGACGACGCAACAAAATGTGATTTAATACTTAGACAAAACTATTGCATAGTACGAAAAACGTATAATTATTAAAAATGGCAACTTAACTCAGACATATGAGTAAAAAAAGATAAAACTAGCTGCTACTGCTTTATTTCTATATTAGAATTCGAAATTGCTTATAATTGTGCATTACTAAAAATATTGTCTCATCAAAAGCCATCAATTCACCATAGAAACCATGCACTTTTATACTGCATGCAGCATTGGACACTTTATAGCCATCTTCAGTATCCCATTAGATACCATAGCAATAACTTAAAAGGGCATCCACTATTACGCCTACACTACACTATTTTGTCCTTACAACAAAATAAAGTTAAAAATTTAAAAGGGTAAAGTGCACTTGCTCATATTTGCTTTATTTTCATTTACTGAGAGTCCTATTCATTTCCCGATGGATGTTCAAATACACACAGCAAATTAAAAATACCGCATGTCAATAATGAATTAACTAAAGTTTTGATGTTTTATTATTGAATAGTAATTGGAATACCGTTTAGTACTGTAAAGACCAAGCTTAATTTTACTGTTACAGTAAGGTAGGCAAAGAACATTGGCCATTTTGGCAACGATTTACATTCTAACACTCAAATAACTATTTTTCAAACTCCAAATTTACGTTTTCAGCCATAAAATTTGGCAACTGAATGATAAAATCAAGTTTTAATATTTAAGAAATCAAATAATATTAGATTTCATGTAAATTTAAATTTTTGCTTTTACAAAAAGTTTGCCAAAAACCAGAATGTGACATATTTCAGACACAAACATACATTTTAAATATAGCCACAAAACATTTTTTAATCATTTAGATGTATGCTTAAAAGCCAAAAAAGTTTTTTGGTGGGTAAACAAATCAATTTGATTTTTCACAGAAATTTCACTTTTCATAAACAAAACTTGACAAGTTGACATTGTAAGTCACAATACTTAAACATGGAAAGACACAATTTAAAAGTGCAAGACACCAATTTCAACCACAGCATTTGCCTTATATACCAAATCATAGCAATTTAAAGCAAATATTTCATCTTATAATGTGTCTTGTGTCTTTTATTGGCGGTTTTAGAATATTAAGAGAAAAGAAGAAAGCAAGTAGAGTGATGGGGAAAGAGAGAGAGAGGGGTGGGAGATAAGAGGAAAGGGGTGTGCGTGAGAGATAATTAAAATTTTCTCATGAATGTTTCACATATAAATGATTGAGAGTGTAAGCAGATGTCCAGGGCAACGTAGACTATCATTAAGTTGAAAAAGGGACCAGCAGCCATTGGTAGTCCAAACCTCATTAGCTGATCAAAGCAAATTCATCAATGTCTTAACATTACACACAGACACAAAACTCTAAATAACAAGCCATTAATCCTTCATGATGAAAGGCGTTTATTAGGGGAGAAAAAAAAAAGAAAAGACATCAAACCACCCAACCCAACCCCATTCTCCTTTTAATCTACCCCTATTTCCACGTACCACCCTTTACTATTTTCATTTCACGACAAGCTATCAAAAGAAAATGCAAAGTCTATATTACTGTTATTATTGCAATGATCAATATTATATAGCTTAATTTCTTTTTGTTTTTGTATAAATTAATGATAGGAAAATATACAGGCTATTTAAACTGTAGTTAGAAACATCTTTATACCGCAATTCGAAAATTATAATGACAATATCCTAAAATAGATCGAGTGTTATTGATTGTCAAACTGAATCATATAGTAATTTTTTTCACACGAAAGCACTAAATATAAGTTTACTTAAGTCAAAATTGTAAGTGTGCTTCAAATATCTCATTTCCATCAGCCTAGTGTACATGGCTCTGAATATCAGTTCCATAAAAACTCAGCTCATAGACGCAATGTATAAGCCAGTTCTACTAGACCACTATAAATTAATTCCAGATTACCAGTAATTCACAATGATGTTAAGTTAGTTAGTGCTGTATTTTGTAAAACGTGTCTTCAAAAGTATGTTTATTCACATAATGAAAGTTATATGATACATAAAGCAAAAATATTAATAAAAGTGTTGATTCCAGCAGCGTAGTAATAAACGTTTATAGTGTTTGCCTATGTTGTAATTAGGTGTCATAATTCGGAAGCTAAAATTGTTTTGAGCGTGAAATAGTTGACATTTATGGTTATTATCTGGAAATGTACAGTAGCAGCAACTGTATATTACGAAAGGAGCTCTTACTTTGATATGACGATAGCCAATATGCACTTAATATTGTTACGCTTGTTTGAAATATTGATTTGATTGTCATGTCCAAGTTGTTGACATTTTGAGAGTATAAAAAGCAGAAGACACCTAAGCGGTAGTATACGGTATAGGCAGAGAGTTATATGGGTTATTTGGACTAATCTACGCACATGTCGATGTGGTGTTTACTCGATTGGCTTCTCTAAACCATCGACAAGTGTGTTTTGATGCACTTCATACAAGTTCACACTAAACAGTTTTATCTGCTTATTCAATCAATGTAAATGTCATATAAAAAAATATAAACAGAAATAATTGCAGAAATGTTGTAATACGTATTTTCTTGCTTATGTAATGTTTCTGCAAGTCATTTTCAAAAGTACAGTATAAACAAACTAACAAAAAAAAAAACCAAATAGCTTACAGCCAATAGTATTCATTTTTAAGGATAAATATTTGCATATCAAAGTAAATTAAAATAAATTAAAAAATTCAAATTGTAAAAAAAATTCAAAAGCAAAAAAAAAAAAAATAAAACAAACTAAAAGCAAAACAATGTTAAAGAGAAACCGGTGATCTCATCTTTAAATCTTGCTTGTTGTGTTGTTCCTATGGAGATTATTTTGTGACATTACAATATACTATATAATTGATTAATGGCATTGGCTGCTTTTTGCAAGTTAAATGGATTAAAGCATACAATGCTTTTTCCTCTACCGTTTTCTTATATTAAATTTATGGAAATAAAGATAACAGTCTAATTTAGTACTTTTTAAGTACATGTTGCAAACCACACCGACAAATCACTGAAAAAGCTTAATAAATTACGTAATAAAACTTCACTCACCCAAATTTATGCAAATTTTTATACCGGTATAGTTTTACTTCGTGTAAAACTTTATCCTAGAACTAAGACATGTTTTCATAGACTTTATACTCCAGAACTTGGATGCTGTTTTAAAACCCAAATTTAAAAAAATTACTTAGCGATTTTGACTGCCTATATTTCTCAGCCTACATTTTTCAAACTAATTAAAGCACATTAAATTAGCTAACTGTTTTATATAGCAAAGTAGCAAAAATATTAAAAAGTTTCTAAACGTTGTAATTCAGAATTAAAATGACGTCAATGATCAATACATTTAAGCGTCCAATCTGAGAGTCAATAATTTCTCAAATAATAAAGTTAGATTAAATTAATCGACGGCATATTCTGTAGCAGCAAAGTAATTCTAGTTTATGACGGAAATAATGCATTATGTTTAGTAGCAGTAATTTAGAACCAAAATGGCTTCTAAACTTAAGTGAACGGAAATACCAGCATAAGAATCCACAATTTTCAATGCCTGCAGCATATTAACTGTAGACTAGCACAATAACTTGGTATACTGTATACAAAACAATTTGGGGAAAAAATACTAAGTTGAATTGTTAGTAATCTAATTTTTTTTTTACTTTTTATCGTTGATAGTGATCAAATCGACGACGTGCAGTGTATGTAAAATTAGAGCAAAAGACTGAAAAGAGAGAGAAATAGGCGGCTAAAATGGTTTCTTTTGATTATACATACACATTTCAGGTCTAAATAAATTATTCAAGTATTTACATATGCTGCATAGCTAATTACTCTGCTCTATTCCCTTTGCTAACACAAAATAAAAACTACAAAATAAAAAAAAATTGGGATGTACAGTTGTTGCAATTAATGTTAATGTTTTTTTTTACAATGAACAAACAAAATGATAAATGAACCTTTTTGGCGGAGAACACAAAAAGCTATTATTAAGCTCACAATGTGTGTTTCATATAGTAATTGGAAAGAGAGAGATTCTGTGTATCGATTAATCGATTTTATATTACTAATTTAGACACACTTTGTTTTTTTTTTTGTAGGTTTTTGTTTTATGGAAACTTTGTAACTTTTAAAAATGCCAATATTTTACTTTACCTAAACAGCCAATTAAAAAACGCATTTAATTTTTATTTTATACCGTAAAAATACTTGATGCATTGTTAACTTATAAAAATAAAATAAACAAAACGATTTTTATAAAAATAACTAACAGACTGTTGTTAGAATTTTTATGAATGCCCAACAATAAAATTAAAATTTATCAAATTGCTTCTTTAAATTTTAAGTACACTGTAACTCGAAAACATTTATCGATTTGATTATATGAAGTTTTTGTATGAGATTGTAGATCGAGATAACTACTGCAGCAAGTTGCATTAAAAATACCATAAATCAAAAATTTAACATTTTAACTTTTAAAGAAATAATTTACCAACAAATTAAAAATGTTTTCATGAATTGTATCCGTTTGGAAAAAAAGAATAAGAATTATGCCAACGACTTCAAGAACTTATTGTTCAACAGAAATGATTCTTAAATTAGTCTTAATCGTATACAGTAAAGCATAGAATTTAAGAGCAAAATTCAATTTTTATTACGATTGCAAACAAAGTCATGTGGTATACTGAATACGCTATAAGTTATGCTATTATAACTTTAGAATGACATTTTATAATGAGCTTCTATAAGTCTTTATGTTTCAGTTAGCAAGATATTACGTGACGTGCTATAAATCTTTTCATATTTCTTCGAAATTTTCTAACAATTTCAAAATGAGAAAACCATTTTTTATGACCATTGTAATGTGCTTCTTCCACGAAAATCTTATAGACTTTACATGACTAACAATATAGTACCTAACTGCCATATTTTATGAACTAAATTGTAAATCTATTTAAAACAATGAAAAAAACCAAAACTCAAAGTTAAAATAAATAAAATGTCGAACCAAGTAATAAAGTTAGTTAATATACTGTACATACTGTAACGATAAAAAACACCAATGTGCCATTAGTTTTAAATAAAAATCCCGATTACCCATTTCCATAATCGATATTGTTTATCAAGTGTTTTGACTATTTAATGGTCGCCCTGTATCTGTGTTTATGGCATATAAAGTTGTAAGGAAAAATTGTTTTTTTTTGGTATGCTGACTTGGTGTTTTATGATATAAGCTACTGTGGATGAAATAATAAAAATATAAAAAAAATTCTTTCTTCAGTATTATAGATGTTGTAAATGGATTTCTATGGCGTTATACATCCAGCAAGTTTTGGTTGTTTTTGATTTGGTTTGGTTTTTTTTTCACGTATATTTTTTCAGAATTGAGTTTGTGTGTGGTGAAACGTTAATTTGATTTTTACCTGACACAACAGTCTGTCAACGATTTACTTCAATTTGTCCATCACAAAAAAAACCCATACAAGATTAATGGCATTGATACAACTCGTACATCCATCTCGTATATTGTACATAGAAAAGTCATTTCATATTTTGACACCCTTGAAAAATACAATAACTTATCAAATGTCTCTCAAGATAAATCACCATTATTTTTAAGCTATAAACGCATCAAAAACAATTTCCAACAACTGATAGTCTATTTTACATTTAATGTTCCAAGAATTACAATAACTAATTTGTGGTAATAGATTTAACCATGTCAAGAATATTTAAAATCGAATATATCTGTTTAACAATCAATAACAATTCTACCATTAAAAATGCAATAATTTAATTATTATCTATATTTCTAATTTAAATGCTAATACATAAAGTAAATTCAATAGAATGCAAGTTACGTCACCAATCACTTCAGCTAGGTTTGCAATTGCAGTTTAAACTGTCAATTTCTGAACTACAGTACGTCAATAGAGATAACTATAATCTACATAGAGCAACTAATAGTTAAGCAATAAAATGTTATTATTTTTGTTTAATTTGTTTTATGTTCAATAACCGATCCAAAGTCTGTCTATCTTTCAAAATACACACAGTAGTACACTGCATATCAATATCTTGAAATTTATTTAACCTTAAAAAAGTGGGAATGGAACACCCTCATAAATTGTAAATGGTAAGTTTGTATACTGTCTTAATACATGATTTAGGTATGGTATAAATCTTGCTAATCCACTGTCAAAATATATCAACATTTGCTTAATGCATTTTAATTTATGAGGTGAATGTATTGTACATCAAAGTTTATTTTGTAATGTTATTTTAGCGTATAGATTTACACCTCAAAACATATCATATGCTTGTACAGTACTGAATATGCGGTCGTATACTATATAAGTTACATACAGCATAATATATAGTTATATGAACTGTGCTTTTAGTTTTTGGCATTGGGTGGAGTCAATGCTAACACTCAGCCCAGTGCACTTTAATGTACATGCTCATTTAGCCGTAAAAGCCCAATGGAGGAAGCCCAATATTTATTTAACATCGACACACGCATACACAGTACAGTACATATAAATGCAGACGACGCAAAAAGCTAAATATATACGCACTGGATTTATTGAACTTTTACTTGGACTGATTGGGACCTGTTTGAAGTTTCCAGAAGAGTCGGTAAAAGGTCAAAGAAAATGATATATCCAGTCATATTTATACAGAATGTGACCAATAATCATTAAGCGCCCCAAATACTTTCGATATGAAATAATCAACAATAGTTTTAAAATAGTAGCAATAAAACACTATTTTATTGACATTGTTAATATAGACCCACATACTTACAATATAATTTATTTGAAAATTGCATAATATTAATACTGTGTATTAAAACATAAATTACAGTAATGAAAAAAATGGTGATAAACTTTGTTGTAGCGGTGTGTACAGAATTCTATTGTATTAGCTCAATGCAAAAATGCTGTATGTCAAAATATAAAATATGAATTAATAATGAGTAATGATCCAATGCAATAATTAAAATGTTCGTAATGGATATCGTATTGTTTTTGTGAAGCTGTGTAAATATAAAATGTAATTCTGTATATATGCTGTACTATATGTGTGTACAGTATATTAAATAACAAAATCCACATGGCTGATGACGCTGTATCTACCGCAGTGTAATTTAGACTCTGAAAATGAAATATATGATGGAAAAATGGTTATCAAGCAATGTATGTTGTTTGTATGAAGATATCAATCCTCACATGTGCCTATCTAATTCAGCACATATAACGCACACAAAAAATATAATATCACACACAACATGATGCGATTTTCAGAGCTTTACTATACACACAGCGAGGCCCAAAGTAATTTAATAGAAAAATAGATTACATCATATGCCACCACCGCAAAATGTAAATATAAATAAAGGAAGATGCTTTGCTAATATATTTTATATAGCCACATACACTACATATGGAGGCCTCTTTTATCATTAGAAAAATTTACAATTTTAAATTCAATCAACTAAACTTTTTTTTTTTTTTTTGAAATATAATAAAGTTTTTCTCTTTCACGTTAGCATCATTCTGGTAAAAACAGCAGCCTCACTGTTTTTCCTACCTCAGCAGTTGCCATGGTAGCAAAGATGCTGTCAACTTGTACTTAAATTTTGCTCTATAATAAAAGATTTCCTAGAAATAAACATACAGTATAGTCCTTGCACTAAATTCATATATTCTTACATTTTTACCGCAATCTTTGCCAATTTCTGGGAGGTCTTTGAAAAGCAAAACATTCTTTGTCACATTTTAGACAAATTTAACCACTTTCCAAAAAGATTACAAACACGTATCGACATTTTCTGACCATACTTAACGTATGCCGACCTTCTACTGAACAGTTTAGTCAATTCATAACATTTTCCCGAGTAACTAATCTAAATCGTGATATTCTTGACAGGTATTTGGTAAGTTTAAGAAATTCATCCTTTTTTTGTCAAGTTGTGTCAAGTAGTTCTTAAATTATATTAAATGCATGGCATGATTACATGCATATTATTAGCAACATTTTGCCAATTATTAATTAAAAATTTTAAGTTTTTCCTTTAGCATCATTCTGGTTGTTTATTTCTTTTATCTCGTCCGTTGCTATAACAACATAAATGCCGTAAAGTTGGTCTTAAATTTTGTGAAGTATAATAAAGGTCTTCCTGGAACTAAGCTTGTATAGGATGTCCTTTGACTAAAACCACAGCAGATATTTTCATAGCCACATATAAGGCCATGTATGCATGTACAATGTCACTTATATTGAAAGCAAATATTAATAAACTGCTTTCAATGTAAACATTTACGTTCAGTGGACGTATAGGTACAGTATGTAAACACTGAAGCATCAAAAGTGTCTGCATCTATGTAAACAAGCTAAATGTTTCAAGCTAAAATAGGCCTCTACATGTGTTTACATTACAAAAGACGATTGCAGATGTGTGAAGATGCGGATGACACAAAATCGATTCAAAAATATTAAAGTTAGATGATTCCTTTTTAATAAATTAGTTTAGCAAAAAAGATTGCATTTCAAGTGCCTGTTATTGACATTTTGCATAAAGTTGGGCAAAATTTCAAAGGCCATATAACTTAGTCGCAAATAGGTCCTACGTTAAAAGAAACAATGCATCAAGTGGTTGTCAAAATAATATTAAAAAAATCTCAACTGTACAGATTTTAAAATATAATAGGTTTTAGCATTCTATGGCATTTTTGTCCATAACCATTTCCAATAACCAATGCCCATTTTTGTTTGGGAGTTATACATTTAAACGCTATACGTCAGACGATTTATCGTATAACATGAAATGATAAAAGTTAAACACGAGAAGAGTCATCACTGCAGAAAAAAAATCAATATTACTTTTGACAGATGGATAATATTTTTGCTTATATACAGAATAATATATGGAGAAAGAGATTAAATAAATAAATGTAAAGATTTGTTGAAGTGAAATGCAAATGTTGAATTGCACATAAGCCCTTCAAGACATCATTTTAATGCTATACAATTTGATACATGCAACGCCTTATATTTCTATGTCGGATTTTATACATATATATAATCAATAAAATTGTTGCTTTCTGTTATAGCCTATATCATTTTATATACATCGACTCCAACTGAATAACGGTTATCACTGTATATCTCAATAGCTTTAACATCTGCTCATCAAATTTCACTTCCACTTCATATTTGGAACTTAGGAACTGAAGAAAGCTTCCGTTTTACTGTATTTATTTTGCCATTACAATGTTTATTTAAAACAATGATATATTTTATAAAAAAATTAATAATATTTAAATTTTATAACAAAACAAAATTTCAGTTCAATTTAATGAAAAAAAATTATATTTTTATTGTAAATTCTAATTTGTATAGATAAGCTTTACATCTTTACTTGTTCAGTAATTCAAATACATTTAGCTGATGAAAAATATATTTGTTTTTATACATTCGTTAAAAAATGCTTGGGTGTTATCTGAGATTTAAAATGATTTATAAGAATATCATCTGTAACTGTCTTACAAAAACTAAATCTCCAGTTTCAGTCACATCTTTCAAAAACGCTTTTATCTTATGACACCATTGAGAATTCAGGTTCATTCTTAACGACTCCCACAACAATAAAGTAATTGATTTTCAAAACCAAATGCATCTGATTTATCTTAAAACATTTTAACATCAAAACCGATACCAACTAAACTTATACTATATATCAAATATAAAAATCCCTATAACTATGCGTAGAAAAAACCGAAATTTTTCATTATCAAAGTTCAAAACATTTTCATACATTTCAATGTTTACAGTAAAAACAAAATTATATTTGTCTACTGCAAAAATCATTAAATATTTTTATGGTTTTGTAAAATAATTAAAAGTATCTAACTTTTATGATAAAAAACCAAATAATATTGTGATAATAAAGTAATAAATTTGCAGTCGTTTTCATAAAAATACATAAAAAAAAGTGATCAATTATTTCTAGCTGACTAAAAATAATCCTTGTTTTTAAAATATTTTATTCAAATATCTAAATGTATATTAAATGTATAAAAAATGCAAGAGCTTGAATATCGAATACTTTTAAGTAAATAGTACTTTAATTAAAACTATATTTTTAATTAAAGTGGTGGTATATCGTTTAGGGCTGAAAAATGCCATACTATTGTGATACAGGCAATGAGATAGCAGATGTTTGCTGTTATATTGATTTTTGTTGAGGTTGGTCAGCCAGTTGATATAAAAGCAACAGCTTTTGGTTGTAATCAGCTACAGCATCAGTTAATTGAGCGTTTAATCTCTTTAATTAAGACATACAGACCGGATATACAGTATACACTGCTTACATATGCCCATTGGCCCATGAAAAAGCTACATAACAATTTATTAGCATCATACAATACCTCTAACAAATTTAACAAATTCTTTCTCCATAAAACCCTTTGTTTCTATGGAGTTTAATTTGCAGAGAAGTAATCAATAAGGGCACTAAAAAGTCAAATTTATTTCGCAACCCAGCAACCCTTGTTTTAAGAAATTCTAGCAATTAACTATTAATAGTATTAATGCCTGATATTAAAGAAACTTTTGAAAAATTAAGTTGATTTGTTTTCTCACATTTTAGTAATTTTAAAATGATTTCCTTAATCAGCGAACTTTAAAATTACAGTATTATTATTTAAAACTATTAATAAAGTCATTCTTTTTCAATTAAGCTTTGTTAAGAGTGTCGCTATTGGTTAAAACGACAATGTAAATATACCAGTAGCTAATTGCAATAAATATCTTCAACTTCTTAAAGAGTTTTATTATAGTACGCATTTTAATTAAGCTAACAGCAGTCGATAAACTCTTCAATTACACTGAGACTGCTTTCAATTGCAGTTCTTCTAACTATATGAAAAACTGAATACCCTACCTCATTTAGCTAATGGGTACCGATTAAATCAATACAAGAAATTTAATACAAGTTTATTATTAAAAACACAAATTTTAGTCCAACTTGACTTGCGGTATGTATCATACGAAATTAATAAAATCATTTGAAAGTACTGTATATCCATTTTTATACACCGTACTAGTTCGCATATTTTAATGACTTTTAACACCGACGATTTAAAAAACAAACGATGCCGTCGGTAATCAATCGAACACGGCATCCTGTAACTTAAAAATGTCGGTACTTAACTAAGCACCTGAATATAACGTCTAATTAAAACAAAATCAATTAAAAAGTAAAAAAAATTAATTTCACTAAACATTAATTGGTTAATTATTAAATAATCTATAAAAATGATGAAATCTAATCAATAAAAATCATTGTTAGATGCTCATTTTATGCAACGCAACCGAAGATGCCGTCATTAGTCATTCGATCGCGGCATAAGGTTCTGGTTGCCAATTTCAATTTCGCTGGCTAAACAAAAAAACCCCATTATACGTCACAATAGTAAATCAAGTTAGTTAATTTATACCGGTACTAATAAAATTGATTTTTTATAATATAAATTTTATTATAATATAAATTGAAATAGTTTATATCGAAACAACAACTTTTGCTTAATAATGGAAAAAATTGAATGATCCATTATTGAAACAGAAACAAATTCTGAATTTCTGCTCAAATTCATAATAGATCTTGTAATACGATTTGGTAAACATAGTACAATAGATAATCACTAAAAAATGACTAACTCAATTACTAAATTATTGGCCAAATCATATCCTAATCAAGTCGTGCTCCTTTTATAAAAATACATTTGTACGTTTTTGTTTTGCAAGCTTAGTAAAATATTTTGAATACCCATCAATAAACTCCAAAAAAAGTGCACATACCGGTACTATACTGTATATCATATACCGGGTCCGTTTTATTTTCCAGTGACCAAATTTTCGTTCTCAAAAAACAAAACAAAAAAACCTGACTTCAAGTGACTCAAGTAAAACTGTTAATTTTTCAGAAGGTTTACGTTGCGATATTTGACATATTTAGTAGTGTTGTAAGAGAATAAAATCAATACGATGTTATAGATGAATGACAGCAAAGTCTGCGATGCTATAAAAGTTCAATTCCTTCACAGCTTCTTTAATACTCTCAGAATCTCATATACATTTCTCGGTGCCTCTCACATAGCAGTTGATCAATTTTATTATAAACACATGCATATAAAACCATACACACAACATGTGCATAACACAACATACACTGTCGATCGATAAGAAACTATTAAGTCAAAGCCAAGCTACGAAAATACTTTCAAAAAATATCATATCACATCGCACAACAGAAATATTGATATACGGGAAATTGCATTGTAAAATACCGTGCAAATGTTTTTCCAAGAAAAAAAGCAGACTTGTAATGAACACTCTTTTCTCAGTATGTCTTAACATTTACAATACACACAAATTCAATAAAATGTAATTATAATTCTAATAACTAAATTTAGCTAATATGTAAACTAACTTGTCTATATACAATAGCTCCAAAATATGAAATTTATAGCCCTTATGTCTTCTTTATTTTGGATAAATAATATTTATAAAAACTTATTCATCGTACTGTATGTACATAACTCATTAAATTACATGACTTTCTTCACATAGTATAAAATAATCTTTTTTTTAAATTTAATTTAAAAGTCTGACGTGAATGTTTTGTTGTTTCTCTGTAGAGCTGTAAATGTTTAATAATGTGCAGAGAGAAAGTTTTGAAATGTGAAATTGAATTACATTTTTAGCTATAGGAAATTTTTTTTGGAGGAATACTGTATTGAGTTTGTTTATGTGTGTTTTGGCTTTTTAAAAACAGAAAACGCCATTATCAAACACTTACTTGTATTAAGTTAATAGAAAATTTCGGTAGCAACCAATTTTTTTCTTCTACTTATTGTCTTTTTGTTGTTGATGATGGAAAATACATTTTGTTAATGGAAATTAAAGATCACATGCTGTACTTAGTTTGATTATCAGCAAAAATAATGTTGCAATTATAACAACTTAATGGATTCCCAACTTACAAACACTTTTTTATTATTATTAAAAAATAATAATTTTAGAAAACATCTGCTACTATGAACTGCATAAAGTACATTAGCACTCTAGAGTTTAGACACATCACAAACTATTATAATTTTGATATATATAAAAAAACCAATTGAGAAAACTACTATCACGAATACAGGGCAAAACAAAAATAACAAATGTAAAAGCACTATCATAATCGATTTTAATTTACTTAGTTCGATTATTGGTTTCACAAATGGCGTTTAATATCCTTTAACAAAAGACTAAGTAAACTATGATAATGTTACTATTGAGTTTTGTACAATTGTTTAAAATTCGTAATGTTTCTTTGCGCCTATCATAAAAATCGCTCCAGTGATTTAACTAGAAATACTGTACTAAAACAATTCCCGGAAGTTCTTCTTCACACGTCCAAATCCAAAGATATAGTCTGGAAAATATGATAATTGTGATGTCTCTATCGATTTTTAAGGTGACATTGGGTGTGTGGACACTTTAAATGGCATAGTACAAGCAGCCAAAAACTAAAAATTGAAAGTGAAAATAAAAGTGACATAAATTGTAAATTGTATGATGGGAATGTATGGAAAGAGTTGTCTTTTTTACGTAAAAAGCATGTAATGATAATAATAATAAGCTGTTATGCTAAATGTAGCGTGTGTATCTTCTCCTCTGGCAGAGCATCTTTCAAGTGTGAAAATGGCTACTCAACATATGTTCAATTGATTGAAACAAAAATGCCTTGAATATTTTCTGTCAAAACATTTTCAAGCTTTCAAAATGTTGTCACTTTGCCAAAACTAACCAAGCTCTCTCTCTCTCTTCTGCCACCCTCATAACCTACTTTAACATATCTCAAAACACACTGTCGAGTTTCTCGGAGACTAAAGCACCCACTTACGTCATCACCCAGAAAACAAATTAAAATTCGAAATTTTATCGACAAATATCTGAAATTCTCACAATCAATCTGCGAAATATTTCATACTAGAATGACAAAATTTCAAAATGTGCTAATTTCTGCAAACAGTTTGTCGTGATAGGTTAATGATAGACACGACATAAAAGACGTAACTTAACTTAAGTTAGCACTCTTACACGAAGTTTGCAAATGACAAATAATCAAATACCGTACAGTAATTATCAAAAAGCAACCTAATAAAACAAAGGTTACAATAATCCTACTTTTTATGACTAAATAACTACTGTACCAAATACATGACTATTATTAAACTGCAAACAAGTTTAGACAAATTTAGTAGATTTCTGACAATTTATAGATAAAATCAATGAAGTTTAAATTCATTATCAACTTTTTAATATAATTTCTTCGCCGTTTTCGTAATATTTTTTAATAAAATTCATTTAGGTTAAACTAATTCGAGCGGTTAACACTATAATAATAAGTGTATAATACAATACTTTCCATAAAACACCGTAGATCACAGCAACGAAAATAAAATTAACATACTGAAAATAGTATAACTTTAACAATAGTCTTTCTAAAAGCATTGTATAAGCAACACCCCTTGTGATTAACAAAAAATTTCGTAACAAAATACAACAGTGACAAAGCAAAAGACTTGATGCGAATTTCGTCTTTAATTTCTTTTTTTTTTTTCTTCCTTTAACTTGCTCATTTTGTATTAATTTATTTATTAATGCATAGCAACAACCGCTTTGATCATCTTTTTCACCGCGTTATTTTTTTTTTCTTCATCTTTAATTTCTTTTACAGAGAGGAAATTGCCATCGACAGTATGTGTCTCCCCATATACCAACTTAACGACCTTATTTAGTCCTTTACAGTGTTAATTGTCAAAGTAGAAAGCAAAAATTTAGGACCCCTGTGAGCTATTCCGTTTTTAAAGGTGTTGGTTCACGCCCATACCATGAACGTACATTTTTTATATGTGTATAAAGCATTAAATATTAACTCTTAATTATACTTTTTTTAACATCTCTTTAGCCCCATTCATTTAACATGCGCATTTACTTGGATTATTATTATTATGCAGTTTAAAGCCGTCATCTCTTTTAAAATATCAGATGATCATCATGACAATCAGTTTTAGTAAGTGTCAATACTGTTGTTAATTGCATAAATCCATTAGAAAATTTAAATTTTAAGCTTATATACACATTCAACGGGATTCCTCTAAACAAAAGTGAAAAACACTTCCATTTTTCTTAATTATATAAAAAAACACAACATGAAAGTTTGACGATTTCTGTCGGTACTGCATTAATACAGGGTGTTTATGAAGTCTTAAAAAACATAGGTAACAAAATAAGCCATTTGAATATTACAGTGTATCTTACTGTAGATTGTATATTAAAAAGATTATCATTAACAATAAATTTCTGAAGTTGCTTTAAACACAAACCTCTTAATAAAAAAAATAATTGAATTTTTTTGTAAATGTTTTTGATCCGTCATACATCTATATATATCTTTTTAATGTGGCAAAAAGCGTAAATGCATGGTATATTATATATTTTTTATAATAAATTTATTTTCAATTTCGTTTTGTATATAAATCGTCATGGGAATTGGCTTTTGTGACAAAATACGAAATGAAAACGACTTTTCTGCTATTTTCAGACATCAATTGCAAATAATAAAAAAAAGTAAACACCCTAAGAGAGACAAAGTTGAACCCATTTCCTATTTGACATGTTTCAAATTTCAATTCAATCCATTTAAAAATAAATATTGTTTCTCCGTTTACGCTTTTGTTTCAGTTGAATAAATTTCAGTTTAATGCTTGGAAATTGAATGGAAGATATGACTGAAGAAATTGCGTTCGACAGTTTCAAACTTATCGATCAAAATTACAAAAGTAAATGGTGGCTTTTGATAACTGAAGAAGAAAAAGTAACGGGTTTAAATCATCATCTTTAATCATCAAATTTGTTCGGATTAACGGCGCTTAAATGCCACCACATTAATATTAAATCAGCGCTGCTTGCATTTCGATATTAAAATGTTGATGATGAAATGATTTTCAGTCGACATTTTGAGTAATTTTGCCACCCATAAACGATTTCAATTGACAATACGCTGAAAAAGACATTTTCCCCATCATTTCACTCGCTTCTCCAAATAATAAATCCAGAACGATGGAAGCTACTTACTGAACGCACTGTACTCGCTTCCAGAACAAAATTTATCTCTCATTGTTAAAGTTACACTTTAGAATGTTCATAGCTGCAAAATGAGTTACAGCATTATTTCGTAATGAGAAGCATTCATTTGGCATACGTTTAGGTTGATCACAAAAATACGCACCTTAATGCTAGAAACATCTATTCAAAATGTTGCATTATTTTATATACGTTATTAATTTTTAATGCATAGCGAATTTATATCGTTATTATGAAAGCACACTTCACGCACGAAATAGCGAACAATATTTGAATGCATAATTTTTTTTTTTTTTGCAAAAATTATCTCAGGGGCTTTTAAAACTGTGAAAGTACAGCATATGAGTAGCTATGAAAGCAAAATTACTAGTAATATGAAATTATGCTACTAATAATTGACATAGATGTCTTAAATGATACCCAAAATTAACATAGTAGTGACCAAAATGATCGATAATGATTTGCTCATTTTTAACAACATAGTCTACGTAAATGTGCAAAATTAGTCTAAATTTATTATAATGTATAATTATCCATTCTCATAAGTAATATTTGGACTTTTACGATGACGGCAATAGCAATTGAGGTATTTATCTAACATGTATTTCGTTTATTGTATACAATATGATTGTGAATTAATTAGTTTTAGTATTGATTGGAAGATTAACAGTTTGAATGTGCTTTTGATTATAGGTTTATATTGAGAATTGATGGCCTCAAATGATTTTCTTGACATATTAGTGATTCGTTTGGTTTCTATGGTAATTTCACTCCAAATAAAAGGTCAACAAACAATCAAAATATAGGTCAAATGACTTTAATAATGTTACACTAACAGAATTCATATGAAATTATTATACTGTAGTACAAATATGATCATGATTGCATTTGCAAATGGCCTCAAATTATAAACATGAATGCAATTTCAAACAAACAAGCAACAAACTTTAACAAAAATTAGTTTGAAATGCATTAATGTTAAAGCAATTATTTACTCATTAAATAATTGCAAGAAAATTAATTTTTTTGCTCATCATTTGCTGTCATATTATTAATATGACAAAAATGTTAACACGTTTACCTGTCAAAACGTCAACTAAAGTTTTTTTTTTAGCTGAGAAAAATTATGCAACCCAACTACTGTAGGTTTTTTCTGCTGCTAATAATTTAAGTGAGAAAATTAAGTAAAACATTCATTACAGCAATTAATGTTGGCAAAGTAGTTATATGTTGGTTACCATGGAAACTAATAACACATATCAACTCATCCCCATTCTCACTTCATCTCTCATGATATTTAATCAACGCACAATAATTATTCAGCCAAAATTTATTGCTCAATTATAAATACTGCAATTAGCGCTGCTGGGGGAAAAGTGCACTCACTGACCAAACTTTTTTTTTTTATAATTTTCAGAAAAATTATTAACAATGATTTAACCTGAATATACTACAAATTAAGATGTAAATTTTCAGTATATTTGAATAAAATTTCAACAAAAATGTAATGTTTTTATGTTTGTTATGACTTCAAGCAACGCGACGGTAATGCAAACAGCAATGCCGCCGTAAGTCAACCAAATTCGGCATGCGTCTTCATGCAAGTATCGGTTTCAATGACTGCCAAAATACATTAGATGTTTATGTTTTAACACATTAAAAAATGTTTAAAACTTGAAATAAAACGACGCTGAAATAAACTAATAAGATAAATCTGTTGTCATCTAATTTATTTAATTCGATGAACTTGTGAGTGACTATTTTTGACAATTTGATAAGCAATTTCGCATTTCGTTAACGGTTTAGTTGTTTACCACTGTATTATTAATGTTGAAAATAGATAAATTTTTATTTATGGTTTTCCTGCGCATCTATTTTCTGTTAACTCACGCAATTTCCGTTTTCGAGTAATTATACAACGTAATATCAGAGTATATGATAAAACTCTTATGATCGTTTTTCGTAATGGATTCACTGATAGTCAACACCAAAATCTGTTGACCAAAAACTTCAAAAATAGCAACTAGTCACGCAACAAATTAAAACCAATAAAAAAATCAAAAATCCACACAAACGATCAAGATTTCAAGTAGAAATATATACGATAGCTCATAAAAAACCTTAAAAAAGCCAAAAATGACATTATAAACTACTGTAGTAATAATTATTTGTCAATAAATTGCAAAAATATTCAGAACGCACAAAATGCAGTAAATTATGCATGTTTAAATTTAGAAAATTAAAATAATTTTAATAACCTACATCATGTAAGAATGTTAAATAATATTATAAACTACGTTGTTATTGAAATCTTGTCTATGTAAACTACATGTTTAACGTCATCTTGATATGCATTTACAAAATACAATGACTATAATAATAGACGCTCATAAAAATACAATACTATCAGAGCTACTACACCAACTATGTGTAAATACCTTGCAATCCAATAAATGTCCAATTCCGTATATGATTTACGACAAAGATGTACAAAATGCAACAAATAATATTGGAAATGATCAATATTTCTTACCTAAAAAAAACAAAAAAGTACAATGTTAATATAAAAATATCAAACCATTACACCAAATACATTTTGAAAATACAAAAGCACAATATGATTAATATTTAACAATTAATCTTATAATATTATTAACTTATAAAAACCGAAAATTGTTTTGTTTACATGATAAAAAATTTGGATTTTTGTATACAATTTCTTTTATTGTAAGACAGCTAGCTGGTGTACTCGATTTGGTTTTAGCTCGCAGAAATTAACAAAGATAAACAAAAAACCAGTCTTGGTAAAACCTGAAACTGGCTTCAAGTCACAATAATTATTTTCAAGAACTACCGTACGTTATAATATTAGGTAGTGTTATCAGAGCATACTAAACCCTTGGTAAAAGATAAGAGACCAATTTTGTGTTCTTGGAAAGTGATTTGCTAGCTTATTCCCAAGCAACGGTGACTTAAGTAAAGGAATTTACAGTAATCTTACACATGATTAAACGAATCTTTGCTGATTACTTATGAGATCGGTATAAGATTAATATGATTAAGACAACCAATGAAAATTAACAAAAATTGAAGCAAAGGCAATTTCCACGATATTTACAATTGCATAAAATTTAAACATGTCAGACAGTTTTAATATTTGATGTTTTTATATAAAAAAAAATACCTAAACAAAAATTCGATCTATATGGCGCTATTGTTGTCACTGCGCTAATTGCAACAAATCGACGACCATTGACGGTTGCAGACGTCACATCAGACTGAATATATTGGGACCATTGGGAATTGAATGCAACCGTTGACAAGTCACCATCAGTCAATTAGCACACACAAATAGATCGATAAACATTGTTTACATTGTTGCACTGAACAGATGGATGGGAATGAGAAAAAAGTAAAATATAGGAAATGGCAAATAAAAAATAATAAAGACACGTCTGTTTACTGTTTAGATGTAACTTAGTAATTGATTCAATGTGCCACAAAAATAATAACGTATTTATAATGCATTTTAATAATTAAATATATAGTAGCGTATTTACTATTTAACTTATAAAATTAAAAAAAAATTATGCATAAAATTATTTTGCATTATTGCTAAAAGTTTTACAACGATTTAACATAACTATTCAAAAACAAATAAAAATCCATTTTTAAAAAAATTAAAATTTAGTACAAAATTATTTTAAAAATTCAATGTAGAAATCTCCGCATATTTACATAAATGTATTCATTTCTAAAAACTAGACTATCAGTCAAATTTCTCATCGTAAATAAAAACGCATTTCTTTTCAGCGAATTAGTCATTTAGCCATTAAAAGTTTGGTTTTGCTATGAATTTGTTTAGCAAGGTTTTCACGTTTAGTTTTGTCACAAATACAAACAAATGCCTCGATGCTCCACATCTTTACTCGAGTTTGTACTTGAGTTGGTTTTTTTATTATACAAGAGATAAAAAGATGCTGATACTCATCAAATGGTGATCACGTCATGCAACACAAAATCCCTTAACCACACAAAAGGGATTTTCAAATGACTGATATGAATGAGCACTTTTACTCAATATGGCTTTCCATATGCTCTCACATCAATGTTGCTAATACCATACAGTAACTTACATGTACTCCTATATGTTGACAATGTACATTTGTATTTCTTAACTCATTTGATCAATCAATAAACTTAAAGTTATGTTCTATCATTTGCAATCGTCAGTCAACAAATATATTAAATTCATTTATTTCGATTGCAATTAAATTAATGTGATACCGTTGCTCGGTGAAATCTCAGTGTTTCTACTTCAATGATTCTCCAGGTTTCCAAATCTTTTAAAACTTTCAAAGTTCAGGTTTCATTTTTTTATCTTTAATTTTCCAAACTCTACAAACTTGTTAATATTTAAATCCTAGCTACTGTATGTTGAAATACAAGCCATTTTCATCATTTTCCATCGCGGTAGTGCAGAAGGACCATTATTACCGGTACCTTTCACTTCAAATCAAAAATTTTGTCTCTGAAAATGCATGTCTATGCGAAGAACAAAATGCTACATGCATTGTGCACCATTTCAAGAATAATTAATAAAAAAAATTATACAAAGGTATAACGTATCTCGTTATGGATACATTTTCTAATGTGATCACAGCTGTTGAGAGCTTGTATAATTGAAAATGCCGACAAGACAACAAAGACAGTTTTCCCTTTCACAAAGTACAAGAAGATTTCTCAAGAGAAAATGCCACAACTTATACATAACAAAAATAATATATCCGAAAATATAAGCACATCTGATTAAATTAAAAGTAAAGAAGATGAAAACGACATTAAGACTATGACAAAAATTTCAAATTTCAAGTCTCGACAGCCAAACTTTAGGGAAAATATTAGCAGTGAACATTCACTTTAAGTCATTTTTACTGCAATATAGCAACAAGAACAAGATAAGCAGAAATTAAAACAACTTTGGCATTTCCTTGATGCATAATTAACAATAAATTTGGCAGCTGGCTTGTAGAAAATAATTATTTAGCGTTATTTAGTTAATTATTACTAAACATTATTACAAAAATGCATTATTAAGTTATAACTTAACAGTTCACTAATTACTTTTAGATCTCAACAGGAAGCACTAGAGCCCACATGACAACAACTTGTAAAAGTCCCATATAATCTCTGTCACAGTAGTTTGGAACCAGTTATGACAGTACTTGTGGCCAAGTTATCAATAATAAAGACCCTAACCAAGTTAAGAAAGACAATACAAATACACAATTTGAAATTATATAACTTGACCTTAAAGATATAACCACTTCTGAATTAATTTAAATACGTTTTTTACAGTGCAAATGAAAAAATTAGACTAAAACTTATCAATTCCAGTTTCCCAATTTATAAAATTATCCGGTATAATTATTTTGATATATTTTGAGTTCAAGATACCAGTTATTCTTCTATTTCTCTACCAATCGATTTAGTTCATAACTAATATTGAGATATTTGCTCAAATGTCCGACGAACCAGTGAATGGCTCCAATGGAATTCGTGATATTTAGATAATATATACAGTATGCAATGCAATAACGTTTCTTCTTTCCCATTATTTTAATAAGATCGATTCATCATTATCAGTTCCACGTGTTCTCTGTTGTGAACTAGTTTTAACTGACACATCTCGGCAGGTGCCACTAGGTCTTAAACTTCATTTATAATGTTCCTCCATGAATTACTTCAGTTCATGCCAATAGTTGAGGTCAAGTGGCATATTTCTCCTATCTTTCATCATTTGTTTAATCCAAGTATTTCTAGACTTGTCTCTCCCCTTAAATGATGTTGGCGGCTTATTGCAGACAATCCTTTGTGGTAACCAGATAAAAATTCATCACACATATCCCAGTAGTCTCTTTCTTGACCAACTCAATCATGCGTTTCAAGTGGCACATTTTTACTGGGCTACTTGATCAACGGACCACCCAGAAAATTAAAAGCCATAATGGTAAAATAGCAGCACCATGTAATATTGATTTTAAGCTAAGCCATCAGTCTAATTTAAAGGTAAATAGAAAGGCTGGATGTGTCGACAGAACGTTGACATAAGTGCTTTTGGGGGTTCAAGCACTTTCTCTCTACACATTACATCCATCGCACTTTTGTTTATTATGGCAACCATTTGAGTTGATTATTTCTAAGCATTGTGGAAATCATTTAGCTTCACTTTCATTTGCATATCATTATACAGTTATACACCATTCAAACATGTATAAAAGATTTTTTGACTTTTCCACCTCTCTTTTCCTTCCTCGACTCAATTCATTGCTCCACACACATTCATGTACACAGCTGCTGTGGAATAAAAGTAAATGCAATGGCAAAATGTTTGTGTTTACATTTAACTGGAGGTGTAATTAACACTGAAAATGTTTGAATCAAATTAGTAAAGAAAAACCCGATTCCGCTCACACTTTGCACACTTAAACCAACATTGCATGACAAATTCAATGACTTACTGAACATTCAAAAGCTTCTATAATACTGCATTTGGCCTCAACCCCTGATCAAATTAGAGCTGCTAAGATTCAAAGTCGCAAAATATTGAATCAAAATGGAATCTATTTGAGTTTTGGTGCACAGAAATTATATAAGAATAATTAATTGAAAGGATAAAACCAAAGCAAAACATTGCAGAAGATGCAACAAAATTTAACAAGTCAATAAATCTTTGTGCAGTGAAGCTCAACAGAATTCTTCTTTTAAAGGTTGATTTTACTTTCAAGCAATAAAATTAGCAGTGTATGTAACATTTATGGACCAGAAATGTAAAAATTAATCGGCAACAAAATAAAAAAAAATGTCTTGTATTTTTATTATACGTTAAAAGTGGCAATTTCTAAAGCTACGCGATGAAGCTCATAATGTTGCCCCGAGATGAATGCTATTACAATTGTAAAGTTAACAGTGAAAGTAAGTGACGATTCCATTGACTTAACATAAGAAACGCTGTCCCTGTAACCAATTTACAGAAGTCAATTTTAAAAACAATAGTAAAATAATTACACTTTTAATTAAAAAGAAACAGGTCTGAATGCCATTTGCATTTAATTTCCTTAGCTGCTAATACCAAGTGAAAATTCGGCTGTTTTTAATTAACTTTTAAATAATTCAAATTAAAATTCGCAATCAAATCAAAAAAGAAATATTTGCACGTTTAATTAAGTTTTCTATACTACTAAATTTTGAACAAACTACTGTATTGCAAAAATCTTTTATTTTTTTTTACGATGAGAAAAAAAAAAAGGTTTTAAATAAAAGTTGAAATTTAATTCAACATAAGCAAAATGTCTACTTCAACTGAATAGAAAGCAACAAGAGGCAACAACTGTTTCTAATGATAAAGTAATGGTTAATTTATGCAATGACTTTTATACAACTTCCATAAATAATCAACAGAGTGGGAGTGGAGAAACAATTGCAAATTCTACGAAAAATGCAACAGCACAAATTAGCTTTGAGCACGAAATGCAAAACAGAAGAAAGGGGGAACTGTGTTGTTATTATTATGGGAGAAGGGAACTATTAAAAAGGGCCTGTAATAGTAATACAGAGTACATAAACAAAGATAACCCCTGCTACAAAGTCGAAGTATATTGACCAATTTCCCTAACAAGCTGAAAATTTAAGACTCGTATACACTGTACCGGGTATGATAACCAAAACAATTTTTTTTTAAACTAAAATGACCTATTTCTTAAGACTTTTTAGTGATTCCAAATACAGTAAGTAAGTACGACTTTTAAGACACCGCATTAAAGTATAAAATCTAGTTTGAAAGTAACAGCAATTCGCCTTTATTCTGTAAACTAAAATGGTTAAAAGCAGAATTCAATTGCCGCTATTTTTAGTTTTAGCATTTTCTTTGATTTTTATGATTTACTTTAAGTGTCATTGGCTGACTTGGCTGGACCAAAGCACTTTAGTATTAGATTTCCTGCCAATGTCTTTGAATGTCTTGATCCCCAAATGATTTCTATTTTACACTCTTCAAGCTCAGATGACCCATTTTATATGATAAGTACCAATAGCCAGACCAGCCAATGGAAGTGCAGAAGACATTTTTATACAACTTGACAGTTGGCCCCCACCCCCATTCCTCCCTGCTTACTTAAAGCTCTTCAAATCCCCATTCTATGCAACCAACTGCAAATCTTTTTTTAACAAAGACCTTATTGAAGCACTTGAAATTTAATCACACTGCTTTACTGTACGATTAGTAACAAGTAAACAGGAATAATCGATTACATTTAGCTTTTAGATTGGCCTTCCATGACAACAACATTGTGACGACTAAAATACAGTAGTTATTACGGTTTTGGAAGACATTAAACTATGGTTTCCGGAAAGAAAAAAAAATATATTTTGCCTAAAATTCAATTTAATCAATCTATTTCTCAAGTTTGTGATTTGAAGATAACGAAATATTCTTTTCAGGCAGTTTGATAAAAATTAAAACGCGGAAATGCGATTTTGTTGCAATTGTACGATGGCACAGGCAGACACAAAGCAGCAATGAAAATGTGTCAATGGGCAAATAAACAGAAAGCTTTGTAATGGCTGATGATCACCAGCTTGGGATTTTGATGAAAATTTTTACCATTAAAGCCAAATAGTGAATCCCAGCAGAAATATAAAATCCCCATCTTGCTTGTTGTTTTATTGCTTTTAGCTCTACTTTTATATTGCCTTGTTCAATGCTCGTGGCAGTACTCTTTCCAATACTTACTCGGCTGTTAAAAACCAATCATAATGGACTCTTAATTATTATTTTATTATCATGGTCAATCATTTTTCTTTAGAAACAGTGCAAAAAGAAAGCGTGGAAATAATAATTACGAGAACGAATGAGAAGAAAAATCTATTTTAAAGTTTAAATGCAAATTTAATAGCAGTAAACTTTTAGAAAAAATAAAGTTTTTGATACTTGAATAATTTATCAAGTATGCAGTGTATATTAAATTATTTTTAGAAAGTAAAATAAAGTTAATAAAAAATTAACTAAAAGTAAAAAATCATAAATTATAATGATTTGTACCTTACAAATTATTACAAATAATTATAATCAAAAACAAAACATTAATAATTTAAACTAATATAATCCATAATAATAAAAAAAACGATAAAGCACAGGTAAGTAAATATAACACCCAGAAACAACTAGATAAAATGCCCAGAAAAGTAAATTACGTAACTGCAAAAAATTAAAAATTGAATGGAAACGTTAATTGAAAAAATTTGCCTAGTTAAATTTAAAAACTACATAAAAATCACATAATAGAAAAAAATTAAATCGATCAGAATAGCACAAAAATGCTACAGAATACTTCAAGCAAAATCTTAAAAAAAATTAATAATACCCTGGTACACGATCAAATACATTATTATAGAAAAAACCTATGATATTAATACAGAGCTGCATGTTTCTTAAGACGTTAATTTAACTGCGGGATACAATCCACTTTACCGTTAAAATAATGATGAAAATAGTTTTTTTTAAAAATCGATTATACAGTATACTGTGCTCTGTGTAATTAAGAAGCCGAGTTTCAAATTGTTAATTTATTAAGTAAAAAAAAGGAGTCTTTTTATATATATAAAAAAATACTGCCTGTAATATTATAAAATGTTAACTCATTAAAATTTTCCAAACCCCATTCATTACCTGTGGCATTTCCATTTTTTATAGCAAAAAGTTTTTAATATTTAATGATCACCCTGTACGTGCAGTATTCGTACAGCACTTCCTGTTATCATTAGTAGATGATTTAAATGCTTTTAGCATACAACAACACCTTTTCAGCTAAAACCGACATTTTGGAGAGTATTTTTCACATCTTAAATTTCATGAATAATTACAAGTAGGAAAATAAATGCATTGTCATAACAATTACTCACAGAAAAACTAAAGGGTTTCCTTCATAACATATGCAAATGTAATTTATACATGCAATTATACTGTAAAACTTTGAACAACTAAAAAAAATTACAAAATATAAATAAAAAAAACCCCTTTTTAAACTAAAACTAAACACCACCAACATTGAATTTGTGTGTTACTGTTGTTGTTCCTCTTAAAACGAAAAAGAAAAGGAATTGACCTAAACAAATGGCATCTGAAGAAATAAAAAGAGATCAACAATCCCCTTTTTCCATCCAATTTCTTCTGCTACTTTATCACGTGACATTTGAGACCATCTTCACATTTCCCATCATGCATCAATGCTCTGTTAATGTTTTTTCTCTCTCCAAGTCAGAAAAACCACACACAATAAAGAGACATCAATTTCAGCATAATCGTCAATAATTTTAAGGGATAATTTTTGCTTTTTCAACGAAAAAAAGTCTTTTTTAATCTTTCCGCGTGTTATACACTAGATTTTGCCCATTGTTTTAGTGAATTTTGTGTTTGTTTCCCTCAAGGTTTTGGTTATTATACTCAATCCCATCAACCCGATAAGTCAAAGAGCCAATAGATCAGCATGCCATTCGAAATACATTGACGCTCCATCATGAACTGAACATGTCGTTAGTTTGGTCGTTTATTTCACTGTTTAACTGGTTATGCTAAATTCCTGTCAAGTATTTTTTCTCCTTTTTTTCATAAAACTTCTCGCATTCGTCTAAAATTGATTACACAGTTTCATTATTCTTAGCGCCTGGCCAAATTGATCGGCTGAAGTTTTCATCTTTAAAGATGAAAATGATGTGTGGTTGTTGGTGAGACATTGATGAATTTCGTCGGTCATCTAATGAGGTTGGACTCTTTACAAATGACTCCGGTTTGAAGTTAATGATGGTGAACAACATCTGCTACAACTTTCCATCACTAATCGATTTTTATTTTTAACAAAAAGAAATTTAATTACAGTAGACTGTCGATTAAATGTGTCCGGATAACCTAAACCATAATCTAAAAAATTTATCTTTGCTAAAGAACATTTGCGATTAATCTTTCACTGAGTTTGTACACACAACTGATCTTGCTTTTTCAATCAGTTTTTTCTTTAAAAAAAAAAAAAAAAAAAAAAGAAACTGTTCATAATTTTTTTTAATAAGAGAAGAAACACTGTTTTACACCATTTCCTTTAAAGATGTCTTTTTAAAGTCTTATTTTTTGCTGAATTTGAAAAATTTAGTCTGTAAAAGAGAAGTGTTTTAGTGTATTGTTGCTTGCTAGATGCTTTTGTTAAAATACTTCAAAATAAAAAGCACGCAGTGCAATATAAATCAATTTTTTCAGCACTTCTTTTTTTAAAAAAAAAAGTTTTGAAGTGAAAATGTGCAGCCAAACAATTTTACTTTTTTATTTGAAAAAGTAGACGTTGTTGAATTGTAATTGAATTTCATCGATTGACTTGAATTTTCAGCTACTCCTAATACTAAAATATTTAATAATGGCTTCATGTTGTTCTTTCCATCCACATTAACTCACATACAGTAGATCAATTTCGACCCAATTAGACATTAAAAGTCCAGTAATAATCAATTAAAAGAATTTTTATTACTAATAAAGTAATGACAATGTGTGCCTTATTGTTGTATAAAGAAAAAAGATATCTTGTAATTTTGGAAATTGCCAAACTTCATGCGCCACTTTCTATTAACTTAAGCTTTGACAGTTCTGAATAAATTCCAAAAAAAAATAAAATTTTGTTTTCCATTAAACATATTAATAGAACGATCTATGATATACTAAGCTGCCCATTGTTATATCACATGAAAAGTCAACTTTAACGATGCCATTGCTTATTAACAGAATTGCAAAACGTGTTTTCATTAAAGACCATTGTTTATGATCATGTCCTTTACTTTATGCAACAATAGACTGCTGAACGTATAGACTTTTAAACTCGCAAACAATAAAAAATAACAGCATAAACAAAAGAATATAAAAGAGCTTAACTTTCAATTATTGACGGGCTTACCCATTGTTTATACTTAGAAAATTAGATTTTTTTCTCTTAAACACACAAGTTAGTTCCTATTTATTAAATATGTAAACATCAATTTAAAGACAGGAAACGATTAATATTAATATACTACAAATTTTAAAGTTATCAAATAATCTTCTTTAATGTACTGTAGTTCCAATTAGCCAGCACAATTGAAGTATTTACATTAAAAACACATTCAAAGACATTGTTTTCACTGACATTTTTATCAATGATATCGAAATAAAAATTTAAAAACTTTCTTTGATAAATGATAGCTGCACTCTTATTATATTTCTAAAACACAAGAACTGGAATTAACCAGAAAATCGAAAATTAGAAACGAGAACGAATATCGTTTATAACAAAAACTTTAAAAAATATATCGTATAAAGTGTACAAATTTCTAATCCAAATTACGTTAATTTAACATGATTTATGTCGTTCAACTTAGTAATCAATGCATTTACTCGACGATTTGTGATTTACACGCATCACAATGCAACTTTGTTTAAGCTCCTTATGTGATTTATAAATAAGAAGATTAAATTCAAGTTTAAAAAGCATTAAAATCAGTTGACCAAACGTAATCAGATTACGAAATAAACTTTATCAAGTGTCTTTCATCTATGCCATAATACGCACTAAACAGTGAATATAATATAACATGAATTAAATAATACCTAGATATTTTACGATAAAATATAGATTCCTGACCCAATATCAATTGAAAACAAAAACATAAACCACTTTACCAATACAAATATTGTTGTGAGATTACCTTATGTTATGGTAATATCACTTGAGTCTTTCACTTTAACACAAATGCAGATTTTGACTAACTAGGCGCCCCAAGTAACTAATTAAAAAAAATTAATTTCTTAAAATTACCATAACTTTCATACTCCACCTCGTCATCAGCTTTATTATTTGAAATAAATAACAAAAAAAAACCATTAAAGACCATTGATTTGTTTTTCCTATTTGGCACCTTTTAACAATCAATTTGCAAAATGCAACTTAAAACAATGAGCAAGCAATGTTCGTAAAAAGAAAACAAAAATAGAAAATTGCTTTGAAATATAATATGACGTTACATAATTAAATTATGTAGTGCCATATAATTATATATAATAAGTGTAATAATGAGGGAGAGCATCATCTTAAATTGAAATGGATGACATCACATTTGTTGACTTAAATTTCAAGAGTTGTGTAAAATAATCGTCTGCTATAGAAAGCTGTGTTAGGCGTAACCAATTATAACAATGCAATTTTCTACACTACACTTACTTTATATATATCTATTTTTTTTTTCAACTAAAGAGAGATAGAAAAGTTGTAGACAAATGATCATTATGGAAGAAGTAAAATGCATCTTTTCTCCCTAAGGAGGCCAATGGCGCATTTTCTACCACATTTATCTTTACTACTTTTTCTTCTATACATACACTTTCAACAAATAAAAACAGTATTACATATCCTCATTCTCTCTCCTTCTTTTCTACAGTACTGTAATATATAAAAAATATCATTTCTTCACACACATGCTATACCACAAAAAGCCAACAAAAATCAAATCAAATAAATAAAACAGTAAGATAGAAAGGGATACACGTTTGCTAAAAATGGTAAAAATCATGCCAGATGATAAAAGTTGTTTAATAATGCAGCATTGCCAACATTTGCTTTTCCTCTATCATTGGGTATAAGAGCAGTCAAATTAATACTTTTTTTCTGTTTGGGTTATGACATAATAATGAAATAAACTATTGGTTAGAGACTCAATGTTGATATTGCCATTGTTATGCTAGCAATTAACTTGGCTGATTTAATAAATTTCTAAATTAAATGGTTGATAAGATTTCTACAGTTATACAGTACCGGTATGTACAATTAACGCAGTGGTAATTTAAGAAATTCGTGTGACCCAGAAAAATATGACTAGTTTTAAAAAAATTTCTTTTTCATGTTTACATTTTGCTTCTTTTTTATTGATAGTTGCCTTTAAGACAAACGCAGTTGCAACTTTAAAAGTCAAGAATTTTTTTACTTACTAACTGCAATTGTTCTCACAACGACAATTAAGTTATGTAAAAAATGACTTTATGCAATCGACTTTTTTTTTTGGAGTTTGACTCGTAATTTGCATAAAATTAAGTAATTACTCAAACAACAGGAACGAATCTATTTTTTTTTCTTTCTTCCAAGTTGAAATTAAAGTTTAAAAGCAACAAAAAAATATAAATTTGGTTAGTAACTTTAACAATGTACAATTTCGAAACAATGTAGAAGCTAATCAAATATTCAAACTGATTAGTGAATTCGCTCACGTTTCATTGCATACGCAATTATTAAGAACAAATGACGATTGTTTCCAATTATAAAGCGCATTTCATGAGAAATTATTTAAGTCATTCGCATGCCGTTAATTGCAGCTATCACATAATTAACATAAAATAAAAAATACAATGTTAAGAATATAATTTAAAATGTACAAAAAAAAAAATAACAACATATAACGTGACAATATTTCTTAAAGTGGGCGTTACAAGATACTAAAAATATAGAAAGAAAATGCTAAGAGACAAAATAAGCATTAAATAAAGCCTTTTCCATCAAGAAATGGGACCAACTATACTTTGTCCCATGTTGTTGATGATTAAGGAGTCTATGTCAAATAACCTCACCAATAACGTCATTTTTTTATATGGGCACACGCAGACTGGCATTATATTTTAGCTAATCCCAATCCGCAGATTTGAAAGACTAGACTAAAAAAAACTAACATAACATTATAAGAAATAAAAATAATCATTATGAAAGTAAAGCATTTGCAATAACTCATGAGTAGCAATTTTCATAATTTCTCTCCCCAATACGTCATGCACCCTGTATATTAAAATGTATACTAGAAAATTCATCTTGTGAATTTAATCCATAGAGTGCTGAAATAAATTGACTGTTGGGTTTAGTCATTTGAAGTAGAAAAATGAAGGATTTTGGCTATATTTTTTTCATTACATATTTTTCTCTTTCAGCGTCAGAATACAATTACATGAACCCCATGTAACAGACCAAAAGACCAGAACCCATTCATTGAGTAACTTTAGCCTATTATATAAAAAAATAAAAAAGGATGAAAAATAGATGGTCACATAGCTCCATTCTGCTTCAATGAATCCAATTCTCGTCCTGTCTGTCCATACGCCCTCATTGCCAGAATACATACACATATCAAATAAAGAAATCGCATTGCAACCTCACTCCACCCCCAAAAAATACAAGAAAAAAAACCCAACTTTTTCATTTGCTATGTAACTGTACATTGTACTTTCTACGGAATAACGACGTCCGCATCAAATGTTATTATCATGTCAACGACCAAGTCTTACATTTCAATTTTTTTTTTTTAAATAAAAAAATAAAAAAAAATGGACTACAAATGTTTAGTTTAAATTTATAGTGACATGCTGAAACTAAGATTTTACAAACTTTTGGTTCCTTTAACTATGATTATTTTTCTAGTATTAAATTAGAAAAATAATCGTACAAATGATGCCAATGTAAAAATGTAGCTTTAAAGCATCAAAAAAAATCTTAAAACCAATTTCAAGCAAAATGAAACTAAACAAAACGACGTTGTGTCATTTTAAGTTGATGAAAATTAAAATTCTAATAAAAATTCATAGTTTGCCTAGCTGAGGTCACTTATATATTAAAAATACAAGAACTGATTCCACACATTTAGCTATAGCAGTCACTTAAAATGAAAACATTAACTAATTTAGTCCGATTATATAATTAAAAGACATTACTGTATTTTCTTTGAATTTTCGTAACTTGTAAACCGATTAAGTAGCTTGGAATTAATTGGATTTAACCAACTTTGAAAACTCAAATACAATTTTAAACCATGCATATTCTATTTTTTAAAAAATTCAAATATAAGAGTTAATCATAGTTTTAGATTAGAAGTAAGCCCAGATGACTTAAGTTATACTGCAGTGTAATTTAGAAAGAAAATGTAATAAAAGTATAAAGAAAAATAAGAGCTTACTCGTACATAATATACTGTAATATACGTATAATATAGGTTATCTTAGTAATTCTCTGGAGTGTCTATCCAATTACATGCTAAATTTTTAATATTAAAATACAAAGCTAAATCATATTCAGTACATTTACTCTGGAAAAAAATAGCAGCAGAGACCATTGACTACAATAATAATAATTAATAAAGTCAACGAATGCTCTTCAGTGCTACTGTGAGCTTATGCAATTGATAGATGAAATCGATTTTTAAGATCAAATACACATATTGGACATAGTAATATTTTCCTACCAAAAAAATTTAATTTTTAAAAAAATAATAACCTACAGTATCTCTTAAAAATATATTTTTGTACTACAGTATATTGAATTACTATATAATGTATTAAAACATTACTCAGAAATAATCACTAACAATATAAGGTGTGCAAATGTTAAATTATTATAAAAACTTTAGATAGACTTATAAAAACCTAGATTAAATTAACTTAAGTTCAAAATCTAAGCTATTTTTTAAGAAATAAAAAATTAAAAGTCTTAACCAAATTCAAAAATTTTTCTGCAATAAATTATCACTAAATTTAACTACGCTTTCGATTTCTTACATGCTAAAAATTAAAAATTAGTAAAATGTACCGACAAATACTGTAAATCACAAATAATTACAACAAAATTCAGATTTCTGTCTTAATTAAAGCCTACGTTATTCAAGTAATTATCCTGAGATATGATGGCTCTTTGGTTATTTGACCCTTTGAACTAGCTTAAAATTAAAATGACTGCCAAAAAACTTAAAACAACCATAATCCATTTAACGAATTTTCGCCTAAGTTTTCTTCTACCGGTAATTATGTTTTAACGATCAAAATGATATCAACGAACTAACTTATGACTAGTTATGAGACAACTTACTGCATATTGCATAACTTGGAAAAATTAAAGAAAATAAATTCGCCACAAATAAGTTAGTCGTAATAAACGATCGTTATTGAAATGTAAACATGAGCAGTAAGATCATTTCTGTATATTATTGATATAAATTATTAAAAGTTTCTTCATAAATTAGGACAATGTAACTCTCATAAAATTTACAACCGCCGCAATACCAAGAATAACAATAAGCAACATCAGCCGCCGCCGATGGACAATGGCAAAATTAATGCAAAACAGCCATTGACCAAAAACCAAATATTTGTATGTCCATCCATGAACTCCAAAGCCTCTCATCATCATTTTTAATTATGTTTGAGAAGGATTAAAATTGTGCAACATAATGCTAGTCAAAGAGGATCGTTTACATACACTAAAGCGGTTCTCAACTTTTTCCCGTTGGCGTACCTCGCAGAAATCCATCTTTAAAAGCTGTAATCCAACATTACTCACCGTAAGTAATTTACTGCAATTCTATTGCAATAGTACAAATAACCAATTTTTAAAATTGTCGTGAAATTTGTTAACAATACAAAAGTTTAGTTGAGTTTTACCAGCTATAAAATAATTTGATGAAACACGGACTGTACGTTTTGTACCCTTTATCCATAGATTGAGAGTCCGCAGGGTACAATGTAATCAATGGTTCCCAATGACACTGCAGTATACAGTAAATATACTTTGTGGGAGTGGCTATTGTTTACTTTTATTCTTAAGCGTCGTAAATTTAGTCGACTACATCGTTTTATACAATATATGTTTTACATAAGCATCAACTTTTGTTATATAGAATTAATTAAATTCAAATTGGCTACTGTCGGTATCTGCATAGACAATTTAGACACTTAAAACTCAGTAAATAATTAAGTTTTAGGGGCAGCAAACTTTATAGAAAACTTTCAATAGTTTACTAAGACTAATTTTATATATAAACGTTCGTTATTTTGCAGCTTTGTAAAAGATAGTAATTTGGCCTAAATTTGCTTCAACAAAATTTCGTAAAAAAAAAATTCAATACAAAAATATCCTTCTCAATAATCAAAAACATTTTTAAAGGTTTTTAGCTTAGAATGATTATAAAAAGTCAATCAAGATAGTTCTAGGTATTTTCAGCTGTAATTTAAATATTTGGTTGTTTGTTATTTAGTCATCTTCATTCATATGCGCATTTAAATAAAAGATAAAAATTAATTTCAGAAATTGCAGTGTGGATGGATTTTTTTTTCTTTAAGGTTTATAATAGGTTTCTATACATCATTTGATTTTTTGCATACGATAAGCAAATAGAAGATATGAAAAAGGTGGTACTCTCTGTGTATCTTTTCTTAAAGTCAATTTGACTTTTGACAAATGAAAAATTGGTCGTCTAGATTGCACAAAATGACAAAATAAATACTGGGAAATGTTAAAATGGGGAAATGTTGACTCAAATGGAAATTGAAACATAGAAAAAATACAGTTTGATTGAAATTTGAAGCTTATAAGGAAAGAGAAGTAGGGAATGTAATCCTTACTCAATAAATAAGCCACCTGAAACCAGAATGATGCTGCAGATAAAAGTAAAACACAACGCAAAGCATCGACATAATAAGCTAAATCATTTAATTGACGTCTAATCTCTTAAATTAAAATTCATTAACGATTTACTTCAACCAACTAAAAATAAAAAAACCACAAAAAAATCAGTAAAATCAAAAACTGTAAAGCAAAACATAATTCAAGCAACTTTCACAGAAAATAATAGAAAATCAAACTTATAAGGTAAAATAAAAGTAGAAGAATAAATAACCTACATAAAAATCAAAAATAAGTGGAAAAAGTAAAAACCAAAAAATAAAATGCCATAAAAAAGCAGAAAAAAGGCTAAATTTTCAGCTAGATAAAAGCAGCATTAAAAAAGATGCTAAGATTTCCTAAGATCTTTTTTGTTTGTAAGTGAGAAAGCAATTGTAAGAAATATCTGTCGTTACAAATACAAAAATCGATTTGTCAAAGGTGACAGATCATTGACGCCATCTCTAACTTTTCCATCCAATTTATTTTATCAGATGCCATCATAGCCTATTATATACGCCCTCCCCCCCAAAACCTAACAACTCTCTCACTTTTTTTGTCTTTTTATCTAATGCCTTCATTAGATTTAGTGCTAGCAGAAGCTTTTCATCCAAATCCTTCAACTTCAGACTGTCTGACATTTATATGTATCTTTATATGCCTTTCCTTTCTTTATTTTTGAATCAATTGCTTTCAATACAGAAAAAAAATTAAAATGGAGCTCGAGTGTAAAAAGAACAGGTCAACATTGAGCAAAAAAAAAGTTATACACTTGTCATCAAGAAATTAGTTATCACCATAAAAACAGCTTCATACAAGATTTGTTTGATATTTACGAAAATAACGATAAACGATTAAATAAATTGAATCGTTTATCGTCATTTTGTTTTAAGTAACTAAATTTGCCTGCCATAAGCTCAATTACACCTTAATTGTTGCTAATCTAGAAAATATCAAGCTTAATAGATGAACCATTTAGTGAACTTTAAAAGTTTAAAAACAGTCTAAGATTTTGCTGATGTCACGATGACATAACATTAGTGTCTATTTAGTGACACTTAGCAGACGACGTATAATCAATCACTTAAAATAGTTATTAGCATTAATTAGCATTTATCAAGCCGTCTTTTAAAAAAATGCAGTTTATAAAACTCCCCTGCATAATTTTTTTAACAAAAGAGATTTAAAATTGAGCATGCGTTTAAGACGCTGCACTGCATGCGATGGATAATATGCAGGCAATTGCTATTTGCAGATTAATATATCTCAAGAGTAAAGTTGTCTTTCACCTATCAAATTAAGAAAATGCGTGAACAAAATCATAAAACATAAATGGAAATAAGAGAATTTGATGCAAATGAGCCAACTTTGCTTTGAAAACGAAATTGTTGAATAAAAACCCGGTAAGAAGAATAGTAGCATCGTATAATATTATGTTTTGTTTTATCAACTAAATTTTTATAATCATTGCTCGTTATGTTTAAACAGAAACAAAAATTAATAGAAAATAATTATTTCATTTTTCAAAACATTTTGTTGCCGTAAACAAAATGCCGGATAGCAACAGTAAATTCTCATTTCTAAATACTGAGCAATATCACATTAAATGTAAAGCTTTTCAGCAATATATTATGCGTTGTATCTAGAGGGCATTGCTGATTGTTTTTCAAGTAGAAAAAAATGGCGTGAAAGATAAATGTGACTATGCACATTGGTATGTATCCTTAGGGGAGAGAAGATGAATTTTTATTTCGATATCATTTTTAAGAAAAAAATTTCTTATTTAGCCAAAAGGTTCTTTGTTTTACGTTTTTATCTTTTAAACTTTTTTCAGCTGCTGAAAATTAATTTGCCAGGCTGTCTTGTTACTAATTAGTAATTCAGGAGGGATATAATAGCATTGCAATTAAATTGATAACAAATTTTGCTTATCTAATTACACATTAATGAAACTGAGATTGAGTTTTTACGAAAATCCAAAAGTGCAAAAGTTGGTACTTGACCCGTTTTGAAATACAAAGCCATTGGAAATACATTACGGTTAAATCAAAAACAGAGTTAAACGATCCGTTTATGTTCGTTTTGTTAGGAAAAAGAAAAAAAAAGTTTCATCAAAGTCGGCGTTACTTGGCGGTTGACCTACAGTATAATAAGTAACTTACATTGTTTAGTTTGTGTATTTGTTGTTGTTGTTTCGGTATAAACTAAAGGTGATAAATGTGAATTGTGTGAGCACATTTTGAGCCAAAGACAGGAAACAACGTTGCTTATTTACTTGAAAGGAAATGAAAGTTTCTTCATTGGACAATCACAATAGTCTTTGTTGCTAAAAGTCGTATTTTCTAAGAGCAGATTTACCAAAGGAAATGTTAAAGATAAGTCACCTTGCCAGTTATTGGTTATCACTTCATGTCACATACAAATAGCTAAAGATTTTCTTGATTTTGTTTTTCTATTCAGTCTAAGGAAAAGCCATACAAAAGTCTGATGCAAGCACATTAAATTAATTTTTCTTTGACTTTTGACGTTAGTTTGTTGTAGCATTTTGTACAAAGCAAATAAACTGTATCGGTAAACACTGGTGAACATGTTAAAACAAATTAACAGTAACTTCCAGTGGTTTAGTAATTTTGCAACTAAATTAAAATTATTTTACAGACGTTACAGTAATCTCCAATGTTGTCAAATTCAGCTAATGGATGAGTAGACAACACCGTTTTTTAATATGAATAAAGTTTTAACCAAATTGTTTTGAGTGACATCGTTATTTTTGTGCATTATTTTAATGTTGATTTTGAAATTTGATACCAAATTGATTTCCTAATTTAAATTCAATTATTTGGCATTAAATTCAGTGATGTTCTGACATTAATTGCACGAATAACATATAGCAAAATAAATTTAATTATGCCTGTCATGTGCCACTCATTCTTGCCATTAAAATATTACAAATAGGAATCCAGCACTACACTGCATGTGCGAGAAATAGCTTTTAAAAATTAAAAAAAGAAAAAAAAACAGACATTAAATAAAGTTAGCTCTTTATTTGATATACGAAGTGCTGCAATAGAGATATATTTAAATTTCATAAACGAATTTACATTATGTAAACTCTCTTCCGACGATTTAAATAGGATGCTTTTTGTGGTTGAAAAACAAGATCGTCTGATTTTCGGTTTTGATTAGGAAATTGACTGATAAAGAACTACAGCACAGCTTTTTCATACATTTGACTAAATTATGCAAAACTGAACAAAAACAACATAACCATTTACATAACAACATTTTGTCTAACTAAAATTCCATAAAGCTCAACAACCGTTGCATTGATGGACTTTTACTTAAAATAAACTTACTAAAGATGTTTAAATGTCATTGAATTACGTTACTAAAATTATAATTTAAATATTATAAACATTTTAATTAACTTTTTCCCCCACAATCGGACTACTCAATCAGTCGTTATACAGAATTACTTTCTATTTTCTTCAACCAAAAAAAATTTCTTCATCTTCTTTAAGTAAATTGATGACATGTCGCGTAGTTAAGTTAAAGTTTGTTGGTCCATTTAGAAACTTTTTCATGTCTATTTTCTTTTCTTTTTTGGTATTGTATGGAGTTGTGGTAAAAGTGTTTTTAGTATCGGTGTGAGAATTGAGATAAAGTGAGTGTTTCTTAGTGTGAAACTGTTTATTTCCATCTCATTCAGTCAGAGCAATAATACAACTCCAGGGGATAATTTTACCTACACTTCTCAAACACCAATCCTCATAACAAATGCATTTAAGCCACATAAAAAGCAAACAAACTTTTAACTTCAAAATTCCCCATATACAATGATGGTCACAGCAAAAGTTGACCAAATCATGACAAATTCAGCTAATTCAGCAATTACTGATGAGCTTTTACCATACAATTATTAAAAGATTTCTTGTTACATTTCCATCGCTTTTTATGATGAATTAATAAGTATAAATGACCAAATAAATACCTTTACAAGTCGCAATATGCTTTGTTAAAAAGACAGCAAATCAAACCATTTCTTACCTACAAATAGAAAAAAAAAAACAGCATTAGCACATTTTTCATGTATAAAACAATTAATATTTTATAAGTAAAAAATTATTTAGTAGCTTGAACACCACATTTAGTACATGAAATACCAAATGCAGTGCATTAAACACCCAATTTAGCATCTTAAACATTAAAGTTAGTACCTGAAACACTATATTTAGCATCTGAAACACCTGATTTTAGTTCGTAAAACACACATGCGATTGCTAAAAGATAATTTTACTGTCTTTAAAAGTCAAATTTAGTGTCTCAAAGGGATGATTTTGGTGTCCGTTTATAGTTTTTATAGATTGGCGGCGTTCATTGATATGAAAACGGTTGATTTGTTTTTATAAAGAATTCAGTAGCCGTTATCACTTCTTACTCTTTTTTTATTTATATCGAAATTTTTTTCTATGTTTCTTGGATATATAAAAAGTGGTCAAAAGTAGTTGTTATCAGTATCACACAGAATTTCTATGATTGTAAATTCAGTAAAGAGTATGTGTGTTGAGAGAGAGAAAGTGAGCGAGGTTATAGTTTCCACTAAATTTCTATTTTGTATGCCACAAGCATTGCCAAGGGAAAATTTGAGAATGATATTTCAAAGAAGAAAAAAAAAGATCTCTCTCACCCAGGAATAAGTATCATTCCATTGGACACTTCAACACCAAACGTGAAATTCATTTTAAAATCTATATATACACAGTGTAAAACTTCTATGCCGCTTTTTTTTATATCTCACTTCCTGCCACACTATTATTTTAAACATGCCACATCTTCACCCTTAAAAACAATGGTCAAAACTGAACTAAAACCTTTGGTCCAAAATAGAAAAATAAACCACTAATTTACTGTGCATCTCAATTACTATAACCAAATAATAACTTACAATAAAATTAAGTACAGTACGATATTTAATATTTTAAGTTACATACAATAAGTAGGTGAAAATGGCAGCCTAGTTAACTTGTCTGGTCATGGTGGTCATGAACCATTGGTTCATTCATAATCACTTCATCTGATATCTCAAGGTAAAACTGGATAGTCAATCAGTTTAGTTCTTTTAAATTTTATTTACGCCCATAGGACAAAAACAATAGAGTAACAAATAATTATTAAAACAAATCAAAAACATTAAAATATGTCTCATCTCTTCTTTTTTTAAATTTTTACAATTATTAAAATTCTGACAATATTTTGCAATTCAACAGGAAAATTATTCCATATTTTTTCTAAAATAGATTCTGGACTAAACATCCTTTTTGTAATGACTTCCTCTATCATTTCACCTCTATCATTTTCCAGATCAGTTTGCTTAAAATTAAAATGGTACAATTTATTTCTGACCTTAGTATGACTGCATTACAAGACATTTATTTATCAATTTAGTGAGTTTTCCCAAGTTAAGGCTTTCATATAATTGTGTCATAGACCACCAAGGTGGGTAACCAAAGGAAGCTCTAATTACAATATTTATACTTTTGTAAATATTTTCTCTACTTGACTTTTTTACTGGCAGCCAAGTACCAATGCCATACAATAACATAGAAAAGACTTTTGATTTTATTAAAAGGACTTTGCTTTTAGTATTTGAGAGAAATCTATATCTCATAAAAAAAAATTTCAATCTATTAATTCTCTTACATAAGAGCTATGATAATAAAAGTTCAAATTCTTGTCAAAATTTTTATATTAACAACTTTATGTAGTTTAAATTTTCTAAGTTAACTAAAAGGCAAGTTAGAATGTTGATATTAACCCAATATCTGTAAAATCCAGTATCGATTTGAACAACTCTTTTTTATAGGAACAAAATAATGGTGTTCCATTCAACTGTTACACCCAACTTCCTATTCGAATTGCCGCCAAAAAAGCAAGATTTGCATGCAGTATACTGTAGTTACTTGATGGAATAAATTGATTTAAAACCCGTAGTGGTTTATTAAAATGCATATTTCTTCCGAAAAGAATTTTACATTTCAGAGTGAAATGCTTTCATAAAAATATTATAAAAAGTAGTATACAGTATATTTGGAGTCGTTTGATGTTTCTGAGATGAAAAATGTTTAAAAAAGAAGCTGGGGGAGAAGATGGGATGGAAACTGCGTTATTCAAAAATCAAAAATGCAAACTGGCAAATCAATTTCCATTTTGTCATTTCTCTGGAGGATTAAAAAGAAAAATGAAGCAGACAAACCGATAAAAAGCTTCTTCATTGGATGATGCTAAGAAGAAAAGTAAGAGAGGAGAAAACATTTTCACTTTCCAAAAGTGCCACACATTTTCCCTGGCAACTCAAAGTCTCAGTGTGTGTGTGTGAAGTTGATGTTTTGACAGCAAATTTTCCCCAACTTTTATTTCATTTATTTGCTGTAAAACTTTTCTCTTAAACTATCTAGAGAGAGAAAGATTTTAAAGATGTGGGAGAGATGCTATAGAAAAATAGCGATTTGCATTTTAGCTGCTCATTAGTATTCCCTAAACGTATTCAACGTCCAACGCATTAGGAGATGAACACAAAACACAATTCCAACTTGTCAATCTTTTTCTTTCTCTCTCTCTTAAAAACTTCCAAATGCTTACCACATTTATCAATGTTTAAACACATTTACATCAAACAAACGCAAAAATGTACGTTTGCTTTGCTTTTAAAATGACAATATGTCTTTAAGCAACATCACATACACGCGCATAAAAAATTAAGACTACAACAATATGTTATTGACGCCTATAAAAACCACATCTCTACTGTACCTGTACAGTGTATTATAATAATGGTCTTTTGATGCAATGGTCTTAAACACAATCACAAATCGACAGTACTCTTCAGCAACGAATATTGTCAATGTCAATTTCAAAACGCGATTTGAAAACTAGTAAAAAAACGTGATTCTGAAATGTTTTAAACCTAAAGAAACTGACAAAATGCAATTATATCATTAAAAATTTTATTTAAGTTAGATTATTAATTTATCCTCTTAGGGTAAAAATGGTTGGCATCCTAATTGACTAACTTGTTTGACTCGAATTGCATGTGGCATCCCACTTTAAGTGGCAATTCCAATTTATATTAAAACATGTAATATATGTACTTTATAATACTGAATTATTAAAAATTAAAGTGCAACATTGTGAATAGATTACCATACGTTAATTATTGTCAACTAATGATAGCATTCAACTGCAACAATTTGAAATCATTTCTGCTTTTTTCAAGTTCCAAAATTAATACACAGTAATTGTACTTAAGTTGCCAATTACGTTTGCTGTAACTTTACAATCAGAGTTTATCTGAAACCTTTGTATAGACTTAATGTATAAGCCATCTATAGTAGTTCAACAACATGTATCAAGTTTGAAATGTTTTCGCCAAACTAAGCAATTTTACATTGCATTTACCCTCGGTTAACCATTAAACCACTTTAATGTGAAAATGCTGATGTTATGGGCCTATAATTTAACAGATGAAATCTATATCAGTGATTTATATGTGGTTTTCAGCACTGCCATTTCAATTTTAATGTGAAAGTAAATATATCAAAATGAAAATAAATAAAATAAAATGGAGATCGATATCTTCGAAGTTTTAGATATGCCCAAAACTTGAAATTGAGTCCCTATAGTAAGTACACGACTCCCCCAGTGGAAAATCTATAGTGTATATGTATAAATATAGATACGAGGATATACAGTATAAGCTTATATCAAAATAAACTATGTTTTTATACATTCCTCAATATAACCGATAGCAAAATGTAAAATGGTGGACCCATAGTGTGCCATTTTGCTGACTGATACAATAATGCAATATATCTGCAAAAACTTTACTTGTATACTTTTTGTATTTTACTTTTTCCCATTAAACTGCACATGGCACACAGCGACAGTAAAATACACTGAATATTATCAATCTGATGTTGACGTTTATAATTTTCAGTTTCGTAAGATTAAGCTTATGCACATTTGCATCTAAGTTTTCCATGTCAAATTAAAAGTAAGATGAAAACATTTTTGCTGACTTGAAAGAAACTAAAACTACGCTTTTGCATGTTTCTTTTTCGTCTTTAAAAATAATTTGAGCATAAATACTTAAGAATTGCAAGTCTAGACATAATTAGATGGAAGTATATTTAAAAGTTATAAATGGCTTTGGCATGTACTGTACCGTACTGCAAGTAGTTAAGAGTTTTTATTAGCTACTGTAAAATATACACAATTAAAGTTTAATGGTTTTTAAAAACGCACACCAATAAATATTTGAGTAAATGTACTTCACGAAAGCAACATATTCTCGTATTATCAAATAAAAAAAAAACCAAAATGTTAAACATTGGTTGCCACTTCATCTAAGACAATACATCTAATTTATATGCGATGAATGGCAAGTTTTGGAGCTGCTCACTTATAACTTTAAACCAGATAAACATAAATCAGATACAAGATTTGAATTGTAAAGCTAAGTAACACCATTCCAGTATTGTATCGGCTAAATTTCAACCCAAAGTATCTGACTACAAGACAGCTGATTACAAATGTTCCGCAAACGTAACGTTGTAAGTTACTAATCAATAGAAAAAGTGATAAATACTGGAAAAAACATGCCCGTAAACGACATAGACATAATCCCCATTATCAATGCTTACTTAAACAACAGACAAATATTTTATTTCAGTTTGTCTCAATCGATACAAGTGTAGAAAGAGATTAAAGACAATCTGACGTTACAGAGATTTAAAAAAACGACAACTGAGCAAACATTAAATGTAAACAACAAAACTAAAAAAAAAAAAAAAAAACTAAAAGAAAAACATTAGCTAACCGTTTAAAATGCCATCGATAATATTTTGTAAAGTAAAATGTAGACAAGGCAAAAAGGCAGTGAAGGGAATTTTTATGTCGTACATTGTGAATACAAAGTTACAGACTGTCACATTTAAATAACATTTTAGAGGGTTTTCAGCAATTTACAATTCAAATTTTACATCACAGAGAAAAGAAAACAACCACTTGTAGCAACGTAAGAGCAACAACGAACAGAATTTTAGACAGCAAAACACTGTAGTGATTTTATTTTTATTTAATTTTTTTTTGTTAAATTTTGTCTCAAGCGACTTAAACAAAATCACAATAAAAACAGGCACAAAAACCGATTGACTCCAACATTTTTACTCATTAGTTAATGTTAGTAATTAGATAACATAATTTACACAAAAAAGTAATGTACTGTGTGTTATCGACTTCTTTTCTGCAATTTCGTAATGCAAAAAAAAAGGAAAAATTCAAAAGAAAATAACTTAATAACGTATTTTGATTAATGACTCCTTCTGAAATAACCACTATACTTGAGAGGCTCCTTGAGGCAGAGAAACAGAATTGTTTCTAAAAACTTGATATCTTAGTTAATTATTAAACCGCAAACTTAATTAGTTCGGAAAAACAAATAATAATGGTATGCCATTATGAAAATATTTTCATGTCAACCTAATTATAAACTGCTTAGTTGGATTAATAAAGTTTGAAATTCGAACTCAATACCATATAATGCTTAAGAAATACCAAATTAATTAACGTATAAATTCATCTAAATAACATAAACCCGATATTATTTTTAATTAGGGAAAATGAAAGCAAAATTCTAAAGGCATTATGTCTCCCTAGATCCCATTTAAAATGCAGCACGTTCAATAAGTTCAACTAACTTAATTGTTCGATATGATTGGTTTTTATATACATTTCAAAAACCAGACATCTTTATGCCAATAAAAAAATTCAAAATTTTTATTTGGATTAGAAAAAACTTTTTTAAAATGCTAAAAATACCGTATATTTTCATTTCGTATGGCACATTTTCAAAACACAGTTTAGAAAAATTAGTCGAAGAAGAAAATTTGTTTAAAAAAAAAAATAAAAGAGTTAAAAGAAAATGATGAATCAGCCATTTTGTTATTGATTAATCGATTTTTACATGTTTTTATCGACCAAAAGTGAATGTTATTTAAACGCACAGTTAATATTTGAATTTTTACAGCAGCGCATCAGTATGTGTTACTGAGTATATTAAGAAATCATTGTCTAATGCCTATATACTAAATGCCAAAATTGCCCATTCAATATTTAAAAATATCAATGAAAAATAGATCGAATATAACTCTATAACAATAATTTCCAATATAAAAATCACAGAAAAAATTACTAAAAAGTTATCGACATCTTGTAATACTTTATTAATATTTGGCATAAACATTATTAATATTATCTTATTAGAAACATTTTTTTAAAAAAAAAACATTAAAATTATTAAACTGCAGTAAATTTATTATGTATTACAGCCACTATAATCACACCAATGATATTAAAGGTTAAAATAGCAAGCCCTATAATGTAAAAAAAGACTTAAATGATGATACATATATTGAAAAACAAAGTAGCATAAATCTAAAGAAATAGAATATTAATGTTTCAAACAAGGTAAAATATTGATTTTGATGTAGGAGAGATTATCTTTCCATCAAGCTGGCAAAGAAAAGATGGAGAAGAGATGAAAAGTAGAAAGTAAAAAAAATAATAAAAAATGGTGGTGAAGAATAAGATGAAGAATGTAATGGTAAACGAGTGTTATATGGATAAAAGATAATGTCTGTTTTCTTTTGGGAAAGATAACGGGAGCATTTGCCTTTGTACTTAGCAGACGACGAAAATCTTTAAGTGCTAGACTATAGGTATTATAATACTGTACTGTATGCTGTGTGTATACTGTATAAGGGAGCTAAAACTTCAACATCTGTAAAAAGGCAAAAACTAACACTATATCACTTACATTTTTAGCCCTGAGTTAAGTTCGAAAAGATCAACAATACAACATATAAAAAAAAGATCAAAGATAATGGATTTGAAAGCTAAACCACAACAACAACACTGCGCATGTGTCATCAGAAAAAAGGTGTTTTGTCGTCACAAAACACTTGGAGAAGATGTGAAATTGGCTAACTGGAGATACTAAAAAAGCAATACACGAGCAAACTTATAATAGTAAATTTCAAAGTTTAAGTTCACATAAATAAATGACGATTTTGTTTTTTTGCACACAAAAAAAATTAAAATTTGATACGGTAACGGTAATGCATTGCTAAGAAAAGTTTCTTTTAAACATTTTAACAAGGAAAAACTATTATCCTAGTTGAAGGAGTTGTTGTATCGCGTTTTGACTTAACATTGTCAGCCATCTAAGCTTAAACTTACTGTAGCTAAAAGTAATTGTAACATCAAAAAGAAGTTTAAGTAGCTTATACATGGAATATATAAGAAGAAATCCCATCGATTTAGCATAACCGCTACTTCAAATAAGAATTTAAATCCAAAAAGTTCCTAAAGAATTCCAAAACAATTTAATGCATATTCGAGGGGCTATTTTTCGGTTAAATTAAGACAAGTTTAAATTAGTAAATTAATCTCAGGTTTTTTTTCTATTAAATTAGCCAATTCTGTACTGTATGGCTTCAAAGTCAGTAGATCATTCCATATGCGCATATTTGTAACGTCCATATACAGTAATCCAAGACCAAAATATCAGCTAATAATAATTAAAAAATTTTATACACTTCAGTGAATTCTGAATAACAACGGCAATATGCAATTTCATAACATCATCATCATCTATAGTGTGCAATGACGTCGTAGTTGCATGGAAATTTGACAAGAGTTTATACCAGAGCTTTTATTGTTTTTCCCTACATCACACATGAAAAAAAATAAAGTATGAAAAAATACGATGTAAATTAAAAACGTTAAATATGTAACGCCTAAATTTTTTTTTCATATAAAACATTTCACATATAAAATTTATGCTGTAGAAAATTTGACAGCAAATGTTCATATCGTATTTTTTTATAGCTTTAACATAATATCGATCACACACAACCCATTAAATGACTATTGCTATTTGCTACTACACCCTTTTATTTTCCTAGTAAAAATATTAAAAAGTTATATCACTTTTGACGTCATGTTTTGATTCACGGATTTCAAAAGTCGTAAAATGAAATGCTGGGGAATTTTTCCATCGGAATTTCATCGCTGCACAATGTCATATCAACTGTGAACACTGAACAGCGGCGTATACATCACATATTTGCCACTTTCCCATAATATGTACTAAATTTGTGTTGTAAGACGAACGAATTCAGTACTTTATTTAGACTAATAAAATCTAAAATTGTTATAAGAGCTTCACAAAAAAAAAAAAAATAGAATCGACACTTTGGATAGCAAACTTGAAAGAATTTTTAATCCAACAACATCTCGTGTATGAGTTGTCATCAATTATAATTAATAAAACAAAACTGGTGGTCATTACAGACACTAAATTACACAGAGATTACATTTTAATTCAAACTTCTTATGTACACTTGATGAACTAAATGCTAATTAATTGACTACAATGTTTGCTGATTCTCATCTGCTGTTGTTATTGTTGCCAAAAGCACATGTTTTGAATGTTTTTAGTTTTTTTTTGCAAAATGCTATTTGATAGCTTAAAGATATAAATCTTTGATTCAAAGCTCCCTAAATGACAAAATCGATACTGAGTTGATGTATGGCAACAGTGGCCGACATGTACTAGTGTAGCAGTAAAAGTTCAATCCCACCAGCCACCCTATCCTTACCCTCAGCCCACCCCACCAGTTCCCTTAACACTTTTATAGCCTAATCTAGCCCATTTCTCTTTATCACTCCCCTTACTACATATATATACACAGCAGATGATCAGGTTTATCATAAAAACATAGACATGAAAGGCAACTCCATCATAGCAACAAAAATAAATCGATACAAAAAGATTAAGTCTAAGCTGGAAATGGACACTCAAAATAGAAACTACAAAACCACCCCCTTCAACAACAAAATATGTAAACATGAACACACTTAAGACACTCATACAATTATTTTATCAAGAAATTTCATGGAAAACTATGTTGTAAACCGCTAAATGTGTTGAAATGAAAGCGAGTCAGAAATTATGTCGGAAATTCGCAAGTAAGTCTATGGTAAATAACGACGTTAGTTATGAATCAACTCAATAAATCTAAAAAACCCATAAAATTTTAAGAAATTTAAGTAAAATAATATAAAACAGAAACATTTAAAAATGACTAGTAATAATAAATAAATTTCAAACGCCTTTATTAATAGAAAGTGTTAATTTAAGTGATTCTTAAATAATGTCGTTTTCCCGTGAGTAAATTAACCGGGTCAGCCGACATTAATTATGAATCAGCTTTAACAGACGATAAAAATATTAAATAAATATTAAAAATTTAAATTGAATCGAATTATAATCTCAACAATACAGAAATGCCTTCAAAATATTCACAAGTACTGTACATTTTACAATTTTATAAAAATTACTGTCACAATTCTATGATAAACGACGTCATTTTCGAAACTAAAAATAAATTAAAAATGTACTGTACATACAAATTAAAAAAAAAAAACAAAATCACATGAAGTTAGTTTATATCCCTATAGAATAGATTTCCTGTAGAGAAAACTAATGATAAAATTGTGATAATTCATTATTTCCGGTCCAGCATCGATCGTAGCACATTTTGTTGCTAAAATAAACGTAAAGCATCGTGTAACTGTCTTTGCATTAATCCATCAAAATAACGCACTCATTTCTTTTAATCTCCTTCAATTAATTTCACCATATTTAATGTAAAAGCACTTATATGAATTGAAACAAATAGTTCAAGCAAAAATTAATCGATTTCCATTATAAATAATATTTCTTTCCGCGTAATTATAAGAAAACAAAAAAAAAGGGAAAAATCAAAACGATTTTACAAGATGCAACACGCATCAGAAATAGAAACGCACAAAGAAATGCAATTGGATAATAAATCACACGTGATGTAGGAAGAAGATTCTAATTGCAAGTCAACCTAAGAAAAACACAAAAGGACCATTCACACTAAATGAACTCGTGTGAATCATCATGAGTGAAGCTTTCAAACAAATAAAATAACTTTAAAAAAACATAAGTTGACAACATGAATAAACCAGCAACCAATTAAAAAATTGCTAAATTTTAAATCAACTTAACTTTTATTCACAACTGGGTAACTGTAACTTAGAAACGCACAATGTCCAGTAGATCATAAAAGCTTGACCAACTGCTGAACCAATAGATAAAAATTATTGATGTCGAAATAGCGGTAAGATAGTAAAATGTAAGTCAATCCACAATAAGAGCAATTCGCACACTTAAATGAAGTCGTGTGAATCATCTTTTTAATTCAATTTGATGAAGAAATAAAAGGAAAAGATATAGGGAGACGATGCTGAGAGATGCTGTAGAAGATGGAAAAGAAGATTGAGTAAAAGTCTGCAATTGACATTGGCAAATAATAAAAAAAAAGATCTTAATTGCCAAAGAGATTTCCATCTCTTAAAATTCTCCCTCAATTCCACCCTATTATATTCTCTCTGTCTATTATGAAGTCAGTGGGGAGTAAATAACCATTTAGACTGAATACAATCATGTCTATATCTTCCCTCACCCCCTCACTCACTCACCCATTCACCCTACACCCCATCTCATTTAATCAATCCCTTAACATGTACTGTATACATAGTTTTTGATCAATACAAAGACGTGATTACATTGAGCCATAAACAAATTCTTATGTTTTACAAACGCATCAAATAAAAGATGGAAAAAAAAGATTTTATCAACTAAAACAGGAACAACAACTCAATAACAAAACTGATTAATGAAAACAAATTTCGTTTAAAAAAAAACAAAAAAGAGGAGATTTATTTACTTATCGATTATCTTGAAAAGAACTTATAAAAATGAAAAAGAGCAATAAGTCAGTTGAGTTTTAATAAGTATTTCTAATTATTAATATTTTTTAAAACATTTTAAGTAACAGAATAAAGTTTTGGAATCTCAAAAATGCAAAAGTTAATTTTATTACTTTTGCACAATGTAAATTATTTGATTTTTTTAAAATTTGTTAATGTATAGCAAGTGGTAATATTAAGCTTGGAATTTTGGTATTAATGAGTGGATGGAGTTAACGTGTTTGGTTGCAAAGACAAATTGAATTCCCCTGAAAATAAAGATGCTTTCAGTAATGCGTTTGTCTTGTACATTAACGGTTACAGTGTGCATAATCTCCTTCAATTACTTTCCTTTTATTTTCTTAGTCTAAACAACGACAGTTGTGAACTTAAGCAGCTAACGCACAGACAACGAAGTCGTATTATTGTGATTAATTCAATTAAAATTTGTCTACTTTTTTTTAAGCATAAATAAACAAACAACACATTTGAGGTCCAGCAAAACTCAACACCAATCTCACAATCAAATGTCGACTATTGTTCTCTTAGAATGTAAAACTATCACAGGAAGTTCAAAATACTGTCAATGAAAGTCAGTGCAAGTAAATTTTCTGCGCCTTAAAAGCTAAATTTAGTTATAAAACTACTCCAAAATTCAGTCTAAATAGACTAGCAAAATTAAATTTTTTTATAAATGAAACATTGAGATTTGATGTCTGTGTTGATAAAAGCGATACCAGTGCTGTAATTGGGCTTTTAAAAGCAAATTACTTTGTTGCTCATTGGCCAACTCAATTGTCATTATATCAGATAAGACTTTTATTCAAACTCAATTTCCTTCATAAAGATAGCATCTATTTTGTTCGTTTTTTAAAGTACTCTACTACCAAATTGTAACAAGAATTATTAGAAAATGGCAACGGAAGCAGTTGTCTTTATGCCATAGAAAATGAAAATCAATTTGTTGGGTTCATTCAAGTTTTAAAAGCTGTAGCAAAGTCATAATTCGAAACTTTAATCAAAGCTAAAATTCAAGACTTGTGTCTCAGACGTCTAAGTCGTTATAAACCAAGTTAAATACAAATTGAAATCAGCAGCCAAATGGCAATTTGTTCGGTTAATCGATGTTTGAAAAAGCTATTATAAATGGAAATTGTTGAAGTGTGACTGTGTGATCTTTTTATTTAAAAAAAAAAAAAACTTTTTTTTAAATCTTGTTGTAAGATACCAGTACAGCAATTAATCTTTTCCCTTATGTGCTTTGGACACCGCAAACACAAAGCAAATAGTAATAGCAAAACAGCCACAACAACGACCATTAACTTAACAATGTGTATTTACTTCTTATTCGTCGTAGTCGTCTGCTCTTCTGTTGCTGATGATGTCATTGCATAAACGATCTGCATTCACTCAAAAAGAAGTGAAAATTGCATTCAAATCGTAAAAACACCACAACCAACCAACCAATCGATTTTGTTTAAGACATCGAGACAGAGGATGTTTTTACGATTGGACAACGTGAAAATGGCTCAATTGAGAATTTGGGAGGGAAGAAAAACATAAAATGAAATCTACTAATACAATTTCAAGCACCAGAGTAGTAAACCAAAAAGAAAAAAAAAATAATAATAAAAAAGGGATTCAATTTGACTATAAAACAAAGCTATAGAGATTTTTCTTTTTGGAATGTTTGGCAAATGTTTTGCACTGTTTTGCCTTTAAGTAAATACCTTCAATACCACAATAAAATAGCAAATTATATACACACTGATGCAGTTGTTTATATTTTATAGACTTTGATATAATTAATGTATACATAAATTCCATGTTTATGTGCGGTTTATGTGTTAAATGTGATAAAATTGAGTTGAGTCAGAAATGTCGGCAATGATGTTCGCATTCAATGCTTTGCTGAAACTCAACATTAAATAATGTACTGTATTAACATAATTTTAATTTATTAAGTAAAGTACATTAACATTTAACTAATTATTAATAAATTGATCTAAAACAATAACTGTGAAATAGTAAATGTTTATGAGTAAAACTTTTTCCAAAATTAAAAAAAAATTCACAACCGTTGTAAAAATTCATAAATGGAATTTTATGTGTTCGGTTTTTTCACATTGATACTGTACAAAACTTAGCATCGAATTACAGTGGATTCTCGTTAACACGAACACTCGGTAACACGAATATCTCGTTAACACGAAGCACCATTGCGCTCCCGAACTACAGTATAGGCTTTCCCATACAATTTTTGTTCGTTAATACGAAATAAAACCCCGTTAACACGAAGTAAAACTCTGTTAACACGAACTGAATTTGCTTCTCGAAATGAAAAATTGCAAATATCGTCGGCGAAAATGTAGTAAAAATCAAACTTTTGATACGTTTTAATGTTTTTATAAAAAAAAATAGAAATTCATTACATTTTTTGTTGGTTTTTATTAAAAAAATTTAAAATTACATTGTTTTTTCTGAGATGCATACGTGCACAAAATGCATAATATTTTGAAATGTCAATTTTGTAGCTATTTTAAAGTAAATAATGATTCAAACATGATGTAAATAGTGAGTCTAAATATAATGTGCTTTAAAAAATGTCATTTTGGCCAATATATACTATATTTTTCATGTGTTCGTTAACACAAACCCTCGTTAACACGAAGAAAAATCTCGGTCCCGTCGACTTGTGTTAACGAGACTCCACTAAATGTAAATAACTTGAAAATGTATATACTTGAATGTAATATAGTATAAATATGTACTTTGGGATATGCACACTTCAATATATTTTAGTTTTTTATTGCACTGTTTTAATTTGATTCATTGATTATGTACTGTATGTTTTTAATTCGTGAAACGTAAACACAATACTGACACCGACATTAGAATGCATCACTATAATAAAAACACACCATTTCCTAACATAAAAAGGTATAAACTATAGATTTACTATAATAATATTGCAACGAATTGCTCAATTAACGATATGCCTTCTACCATGCTAATTTCAAATCAAATCAGGAATAATGTCGCTGTTTCATTCGCAAATAAATAATAAAAAGCGACATTCATTACGACACAACAATCTAAACAACAAAAAACCGGTATGAAACTTCTTATAAATACATAAAAAAACTGTTTGAAATCACAAAATACGATGAAAAGTGCCTTATTTGCATTTAATTAGCAGTTTAGTTACCAGAACTATTGATCGTTAAGTTTTACACATTTTTAAAAAGTTGGCTGTACATGAAAATGATAAAATGCAATCGATAAAATGATTACACGCCACACTAAGCAATCTCCATTTAATTAGTAAGCAAGCACATTAAGGTCAAACGACATAGAAAAATCAATTTCAAAAAGTCAAAATGGCAAACACAAATGATGAAGATAAGAAGAGATGGCAAAAAAAACACAGCCAAGAGCAGCTGTAAGTTTAATATAGAAAACAATTTTAATAACGCATTTACATCATCATACAGCTGCTACTTTATCGCCATATTTTTTCCATATCTATAATTAAAAATCAAAATGAAGTTTTTCAAACTTTTCAATTTCATCCCAACAAATTACGTTTCAAATTCAGTGTCACTAAGTCGCATTAATAAATCACACAATCCATTTAAGTACCCAAAAAAAAACCCCAATTTTGAATGCTGAATTCAAATGTTTTCAACAAAATGACCCAAATGTCTTTACAAAACAGTACAATTTACTATGACGTTTCTTTGAATTTAATCGGTTATTTAAAAAATGTCTTTGCACGTCTATTGTTTTATCTTGAGTAACTTTTGGTTTTAAAGCCTTATAAATGATTGTTTTATTTGACGTAAAATAAAACTGTAAATCGTTTGAATTTGTAGACATCATAGGACTCTTGATTTCAACATTCAAATATAAAAGTCAACAAGATAAAGTTAGTAAAATAGAGTGAAAATATCCCTAGAGAATAATTAAGGTTTTCTGGAGAAGAATTTTATTACTGATAGCTTCAAGCTCTCATATCAAATGCATGTTAACGCATACAAAATAGGATGAGGTGGAAAGGGGGGTTTGGGGAAGAAAAATTCAGTAACACTACATTTTATATTCATAACACTAAACCTTATCACTATGAATTATTTCCTTGCAAAATTAATGAGAAGTTAATTGCACAAATGACAGAGCATCTAAACGGAAAATCAAAAACTACATTTTTTAGGAAAAATATTTACAAATAAAGATTAGAGTGTCTTACAAAGTCAATAACTTAAATTCAGAACCTTTTAAAAGTTGCATATAATGGTTCATAATCCGAATCTAAATTTAAAAAAAAACAGTTAATTCTTTTAATTCAATAAATATCCAAATGACTAAAATCAAAGCTCAACAAATTAAATTCGATATTTAAACTAAATACAGTACTGCACGACCAAGACAGTGCTTTTTTTCATTTATTATGCGATTTCAAATGTCCATTAAACAACAGTACTGTCAGTTTAGAAATTTCGAATTGCTAGTTACTTTTTTCGAATGCAACTCAATCGATAAATAACCAAATAGATCGCAATAGAATTACAATAAAACAAATAAACCCAAAAAAAGAAATACATTTATCTACAAAATAAAAAATGATAAAATAAAATTAATTGGCATGGCAACAGATTGTATAATCAGCAATGTATTCTAATTACACGAAATATTTCAATTTCAAAGCCATATTGCGCAGTGCTTCATCGTATATTTTTACGAAATTAATGTTCAATTACGACTCAATATAAAAAAAAAATAAAAAGAAAGTGGAAACATTTTTAGCAAACACTACAGTAGTTCATTAAAGCATTGGATCACAAAAACTAAATATTGTATTTGTTGAAACTGATTTTTTTATAATGATTTCAGTATAGACTAAGACATAAAGCAACTTTACGAAAGATTATCTCAATTTGTATGTGTAGTAAAACAATGAACTAAAACCTGTTTATCTTTAAATATTTTGCATTACTATGTAACAAAACATATTTAGTAATTGTTTCTGTATTTTATTTCTTTTTCTAATTCTCTCCATTTTTTCATAGAAACAGTAGGTTCATAGTTTGTGTGCTCTGTTAGTCGCTTTGACATCTTTTATATGTTTTTATCTTTCTTTTTTAATTTTTTCCTATATATTAAACTTAAAGGCTAATCCTACATAACATAAAACATAATTCTCTATGATTACTACTCATCTATTTACTTAAATTTTCCTCATTTGATGTCTTTATTCTCGTCTTTTGCTGTTGATGCTTTTTTACGGAAAAAAAAAATCGATTTTTATTAATGTTTTCCCGTCATATTTTCACGATGAACATTTTTTCTCGAGAAAATAAAAACAATAAATTTCTAATACAAAATGAACAACTCAAAAAAATATCGTAATGACTTTTAATCATGTATTCACAATTAAATAGGAATATTTTTTCCGTGAATAAACTGGCAGTAAGTACAATATGTACGACAAAAATCAGTAAAATTATCTAAACTATACTCAATTCCACTAATTCGATCAGTGTAGCATGAAGTGTTTATGAAGCGCCATGTATTCCAAATAGCATCGAAAATACATGACACTCCATAGACTCTTAGCTAATAAAATAGGTGAGACTGAGTATATAAAATAAATTTCAAAAAATCTATCATTTAGTCAAAAGTTTTTGCTTTTCTAAAAGAATTAAATAATTCTTATTTAAGTTTTGTTTAAGGAGATACTTGAACCTTTATTGCTATAGTAATTCAAATTCACCTTCAATATTTTAATTGAAATATTAATCAGCAAGCTTCTTCCTGTTAAAAACTAATGTTAAAAATAGCACGCAGAATCAAACACCCTAAAAATTAAACAAATAATAATAAACGAAGCCATCGTTTAATTAAAATTGAAATTTCATTCAGTGACACACACTGTGTACTTAAAGATTAAATATGCAAATGAAAGTCCTATTTAGCTCATAAAAAAGGACACTGAGTCATTGATTTGATCCTTTAGTACTAAATGAATGGTGCAAAAGCAAGAGGAAGTGATGACATGTTTGATTTAGGGATATAGGGAACGTCGATATCTGGCCAAAACAATCTTCTCTTTTGCTAAGTGAATCACTAATCAAACATCGCAGACAATGAACAACTAATCTGTAGCTCGTATTCATCAACGATGTCACTTAGGACATTTTAACACACAATTGAATTATACTGTACTGCAGTGGCTTGAGTAACAAAAGACTTTCTGAAAGGCAGTATTGGGTTAAATGCCCAAAACAATATAACAAGCCGAGTAATGTACTACTCGTCATTGCTTTATTTTTTAATATAATAAAAGTACAAGCTCAGATTACTCCAATGACACCATAATAAAAATATTTACAAAAAGTTTTTAAAAAATGCCAATAGGACACCAAGTTGAGCTAAAAAGAAAAATCTTTCATTTAGTTAAATTTCATGCGTTGCATTCTGGGATTTTATTTATTGCTTTAACAATGGCAACAATTAAGTGTTGATACTTATACTGCACACAATATCCAAAAATTCCCTTGTTAGCAATTACATTAATTGTTGGAAACGACCTTTTACTTTTTACGGCACAGTTCGCACTTTAATAATACAGAAATTATAAAAAAAGAAAGAAAAAGTCAATAAATAAAGCCTATTGGATTCAAAGTGGTGGTTTCAAATGACAACTAACTTAGGTGTTAAGAGTGATGGAAATTGACTCCACCCTAAATTATATCGTCTACTCTAAAAAGGGATGACGAGGAAAGGGGGGAGGAAGGGAGAAAAGGAACAACAAAACGACAAAAATTAATAGTTAATATTTAATACATTTGAGGTGATAAATGGAGACACATAGGCGTGGATCATGTTCAAATAACATTTTATATTCAGTACAGGATGAACTAGAAATCTACAAACACTTTGGGAATCACTATGAAAAAATAAATAAAAACGAGAAATATTTCCACCAAAAAATAAATACACTACTACCGTAATAAAGACATCAAAAAATTCTACAAAACACGGAAATATTTAATCAAATTATGTTTAAAGTTTTTGAAGCAGTCATTCTGCAGTTGAACAATTTCCCTTCCCAAACCAAAAAAAAAAAATTCCTCGTTTCTAAAAACCATGGCAATGCCAAAATTGCCTTGAGAATTGACAATCAACCCTGTAAAAAAAAAAAGAAAGCTTTGTCAATTAAAGGCTGACACAGAGCATGCGTCACAATGTAATTTCCTTTGATACCGACACTTTTCCTATAGAGATAGAAATAGCAGTGTGGATTATATTCATCAACCAATCAAAAAACACCATCTAAATCTTTGTACAGAGTTGGGAAATGGATGATCGCAGCAGTTGCCTCGCATCAAGAAATGATCAATTTTTTTCCACACATACAAAACTTTCAAGTGTATCCTTCAATTTCATTCAAATTCATTACATTTTTATTCTAATCATCAGCAGACAATGATCCTATACGAGTGAAAAGATGCTAATTCACTCTTATAAATTAAATTATTTGATTTTTTTTGAATCAATCAACACAACGTCAATACAACATTTCATTTCTTCACCAGAAAAAATAATTTTTAGTCAAAAATAAGTTGTATTCAAAGACAATAAAAAATTAAACGAGTCACCGGTCAATACCGAATCCATTATAAATTTTAAAAAAGTCAGCTTTTTTACTCACTTTTTTTTTTTTTTTGTAATACAGTAAATTACTAGGTGAGAGAAAGAAAGTGCGTGGTTGTCGTATGTAGTCCTCCTTAATGTTAAATAAATTACGACTTTTCGCTAACACGTTCAACAATATACAGGGTGATCTTCAAAAAACACACCACTTTTCAAAGGGGATAAAACGAGCTACACAAAGTTTTTGTGAAATTTAATGAACACCCTGTAGAGGTGTATTTCGGTGGGGTTAAGGCAATTTCCCCTCCACTTTATTCCCCCTGCCCTACACCTCTTATACAACAACATCAACAGTTTAATGTTTGTTTAACGAGTGCGCATGCGTAATAGCTTTAGCCTCACACAAGTGTGTAAAACTCTTGAAGGAAAATCGAGTCAAAAATTCATGGTCGAATAAATTGCAGCGAAATGTGACACTTTGAAAATAGACTTACAGAAAATTTAATGAAGCAACAACCAAACATTGACCATCTGATAACTTATTTACTCAGAACTACAAAAAAAGCTTCCTTACTTCAAAAGTTCCATTTACAAATTTTGCAAAAACTTAATTAACTTCTGCATCAAATTTTCGATCGAAGAATGCTTTTGTCCCAGTTAAATTTTGTATCTTTTCAAAAGTTAGCCCAAGGCAATAATTACCAAAAAAGAAAAAAGAGAGACGCTGTAAACGATAGGAAAATTATGCCAAATTAAAATTCACTATCGTTTAATGCAAACATGTTAAACTGCAGTTCTTATTTGACATTATTTTCATTAAATTTTCAGTTAAAAACCAAAAATTAATTATAAAATGGTAATTCAAGTATGCAAGATGTTCGATCTGTCAACAAAATCAAAAACATTTTTGTTTTTAATAATGTTCATATTGTTTTGATTAACCAAAAAAAAAAGCAAATTTGCAAACGTGAACATGATACTTTGCATTAATTGATTTTCACCGTAAAGTATCATCAATTGAGACTCTTATTTCATTAATTTAAATAAACTAGAGTATAAATCAATAGAGAAGATGCAATATCTAATGACATAATAAATGTTTTGATTACAAAGACTTTCATATCGATTATCAAAAAATAATGGGAGTTACAACCTTTGCCAAACATCAATAAACGTTTTGTGCGTGTGAAACGTACTTGTAAACTTACATTATTTACTGTAACGTTTAATTGTACGACTTAACTTTAATTAAACAGACATGTATTTAATTTTATTTTACCTTTGAACAGTTCAAAAAGCAAGAGCAAACAAATCCCCATTGTTAATCCTGTTTTGTTGAAGTTTGTTAATCCAGCACAACCGAAGAATATCCAGCAATACAAGCTTTGTTTATTGTTAAACATGATTCAACCGACAAAATATGCTATTTAATAAAGAAAATGTCACATGCAGCCAATAATAACACTGTACCACACTGTTTCGAATTAAATTCACAGCGAGTTTGATTAAAGCCACAGTCAATGTAAACACAACCCGTATTGAAAATCTCAAATGCGCATCTTTCCACTTCCTCAGCGACTCAACGTACTGCTCTTACGACGCTAACTTACGCCGAGCGTTAACTCAGCTTGAAGTAGCAGCTAGGTAGCTATTGCAAAATTGCAAATTGTACAGTTCAGGTAAAGTAATACTACCAGGAAGACCCGAAATGTCCAGAAATCTTATTTATTTCTTAAATAAATAAAAATTACTGTAATTCTACTGAATCATTTAATACAAAAATACAGAAATATCTATCAAAATGATTACATTTTTAAATTTGAACGTATAACTCTTTTTTGTTTTTTTGATACTTTAATGTTTAGATGCAATGTTATGGTTGTGACAAGAGATTTTCCATTGATTTGATAAGCAAAAATTGGGATTTGAAATTTGTTTTGGTTCATCTCAATCTTCTTATCGATACCAGATCTTAAATACTGCACTATCTGCTTTTCTTATTGAGAAAAGATGCTTTTCTTTGGTCTTTTATGCATCTCTTTCAGACTTTTATCTTTTATATTTTGTGGATGAAGGATGAAGAATGGGGTAGAGAGAGAGAGATAGAGTGGTGGATGGTCCTTTTTAAATAGACTTGTGATGGTAAAAGTAAATGTGTTGGAAAGTGCTTTTCTATTGGTCTACACACAACCTTTACCGCTGGGGGTTTTTTTCTTCTATACTGAATATGCCATATTTTCATCCTTTTCATAGTTTCACATGCATGTGTAAGCTTTTCCATATCACAAAACACTTGATCAAATTTTATACAGGGTGATTGCTTGATCATTACATGTTGATACATCAAAACACTTTCAAAAATATGAAAAACAGGAATCGTAGCATTCAAAAAATGGGAAAGAGGAGAGAAAATAGATCGTTCAATGTTGGACATTTTGGATTTTTTAAATTGAAAAATTTGGAGTTTTAATAAAAATAATAAGAAATATACTGTAAGTAGGTACCGCCTTATAATATTAACAATGCATTTCCATGTAAATGAAATTTTCTGTTCCCCATAGTCCATTTTCCATTCTCATATTATTTATGACACCCTGTAAAGTAAGAAAATTCCAAAAATTCTCACAATAACAATTCAATATTTCTTATGAAAGTTATCGGCAACTTTTTTTCTTTAAAAACATTCACAGACTAAGACATTTTGTATGGACTAAACAATTTCATAACAGAAAGCTATAAAAAGTATATTGAATATTTTAAGTAGTTTTGATGCCGAAAAAAAAAATGACTAAACTTTATTTCAACATGTCCGATAGCAAAGTATTTTTAGTACAAAGTTTATAACAGTCTTAAGAATTGAATTTAGTAACTTGACAACGCTTTACAAATCTCAAAACTATAGAATACTAATTTATTAGCTACATTATTGATATTTAGACACCTAAATCACTTAAATTTGAGTTTCTAAAACACAAAATACGGCGTACAGTAATCTAAATTAGAATTCTAACATTTTTACGAATCATGATTGCCTACACTCTACAATTTAATTTAGTTGGAGTATACTGTTGCTCTGCTCCACACTAATTAAGCTTTTTACTCATACAATGAATTTCTTTTTAATAAAAAATAATTACCCATCACAAAAATACGGTATAAAAAAGGTCATTGATAATGCCTTATTAGGTTATTACTGCAGTTGGAAAGAGCTGATTATTAAAAGACCAAATATGATTATTTGCAATGCAATTCAAGTGCCAAAATGGCATTTTTGAAGCATTTAGTGCGTCATTGAGCTCAGAATGACATTACTAATCATCGTCTGTGCGTGGCTTTTTTATATTTCTACGGTAGATATGTGTTTTTTTTCTGCTGGTTTGTTATATATGTTGTTTAGATGAAACCATTGGTGAAACTATCTAATCTCTCTCAGCTGCCATAAACTGTGGCGCAGTGTAATCGACACAGAGGCAGCCAGAACGATGGAGATGGAGAAAGAGCAGAGTGTTATGCTCAGTCATGCAATAAACCATTGGTGGCAATTAATCTCAATGTGAGATCTCATCTAACAGTAGTATCAGCAGTGTTGTCTAATAAATTGACCGTAGAGTTCATTGCACACATGATTTATGGCTTATTAAATACACAAATAAAAAATTACATTGCATAGACCCTCACGCATTAACGCGCACAAATACAACAAAAACAAAAGCAAAATAAGCACCGATTAGTATTTCAAATAATTCAAATTGTACAATTACTCCAAATTAAATGTCTAAATTTGCGGTTTAAAACATGGTGAAAAAACATTTGTCTGCTAAATCCACAAAACGTCTCCAATGACTAAAACTCGAATAAACCAAACATGTCTGCACAATTTGTCCTATAGCTTTAGGCCAACTTTTTTTTAAATGTAAGAACTCACGCAACTAAACACTGGCTTGCAGAAAATGTAAAAAAAAAAATAAGAAGAAAGAATAGTATCAGTGTTTCTAAGTTACTAACTTAATAAGCATCATTAGTGGTAAGCTAGTCATTATTCTCATGGGTAACTAAATAAAGTCCCTTCACTTTTTTTCCATTTGACTTTGCGATGCCTATACTAGCACTGCAATAATTATGAGTGCGTCATTTAATGTAATGCGTATGTGTGACGTCAAGAACGAGACGACAAAGATGCTCTTTTTCCATCTTCTTCATCTTCTTCTTTGTCTTCTTATTTTTGCTCTGCTTCTATGACAATCAAATCAACGACTTTTCATCCAACGGCAGAGTAGAGTTAGCCAATGGCAATCAACATGATAAAAGCAACATATCTTTCTCTCCATACTTTTTTCATCTGCTTTCTTACGACTCACATTAATAATCGTGCAAATTAAAAAAGTTTTTTTTAGACAATAAAACTGCTCGTCATTTCAGCATTATTACATAAAAATAATTATATTTAATACCTGTAATTTAAGAGTAATTATCTTTCTGAGTTTAATGACAGAGAAAATCTATTCTCTCCTTCACATCAACTTTTAGCAGCAATTTAAATGACATGCCAGCCAAGCCAGAATGATGTAGCTAGAAAAAGATGGCAGGTTTTTTTTTTTTGCTTCAACGTTTATTTCCCTGTCTTAATTAAAAACAAATTGGAAGTGTTACGTGCTTCTCTTATTTCGTTTCTAATGGTTAAAATAGCAGCAAATTATGCTGAAATTTTTAGAAAGTTACGCGCCTTAATTATTATTACCAACACGGTTACTTAACCTTACAAATGCTGAAATGCTGTGATAACGCAAGTCAAATTTTTAATGTTTTGTGATTATGTGATTATGTTTCGTTCATTTCCGGTTCTTTGACCGTTTTTATGCATTTTGTGATTTCTTCTATTACTTTTGACTAAACAATCAATTTCAGTCTTGGTGTAGGTATTTGAGTGTGTAGGCCTTACTTAGACGTGCTTATGATGTTGGCCAGAAAGATGCTGAAAGAAACATCAATTGTTGTGTTGAAGTGTGAAAACATGTGGTTTGAATGGTCTGTTATGGTTATGACAACTTTTTCTTATTATTATTATCTCGTCTGCTGCTGATATGTCCTATTTTATTCAAAATTTATTAAAGCAGACGTATTGAAAGTTTTATTTGTGAATTAACTTCTCGAACAAATCGAAAGCAAAACTTTTTACTTTAAATAAATAAAAAAAACTATTATAATTGTTGTCATTTTCAGAGTTTTACATAAAGAAAAGCATTAATTTATGTCAAGTCGTTGACATTCGTTTTATTATTGCAAATTCTATACTAAAAATAAACCCTTCAATTTTGAAAACAAATTTAAAACGAATATAAAGTTTGTTAATATGTTTAATGCATTTCCAAATGAACAACATCTTTGTAATAAATGAAATTTGAGTTCTCACATGTCTCAAGGCTAGATTTTTAAAACAGTATACAGTATAAACAGATACAGTAGTTAGGCAAAATTACATTTAGCAAATTATATTAAAAAAAAAACCTTTTTCATTGTCTTTATTTTGCTTTTGTTTTTGAAATTCAATCGTATCTGCAATGTATTTATTATCATTGTATAAATATATTTGAAATTAATCGTTGATGAAGAAAACATAATAAATTACGATATAATTTTAGATTAGAATTAATTGCTTCTCCACAATATCCACATAAAAACATGTCTATAAAGACGAAATGTCCTGCAATGTTATTGTGAGACAGGCAAATACAGACTATTTCTAAGGGCTAAATTTAAGCTGAGAGAGCAACCATGCAAAACAAATGTCCATATCGATCAAATGACTTACGACGAAGCTATGTCATTCACTTTCCACCAGTTGAACAGAATCAAGTGCCATATCCACTTCCCCCTCCCCTCTCCATATTTCCCACTACATGGTATTGCAAACAAAAGACCTTTGCCATAGGAAGCAACATGCTGTGTTCAGATATACTGTATGTTCAGCGCAGACTTTCTTTAAACCGAACAATAACCGTATCAATAATACTCAGCGCCCTAAGCATAGAAACACTAATCTCCGGTCATTCAAATTTTTACAATATTTACTAAAGTTTATTGAAAATATTTTTTCTTAAACGTTTCATTTTATAAACTAGTCTTATAAAAAATTCAGTTTCAATTTTGTCAAAGCTACAAATGTTTATTACAAAATTTTATTCGAAGTCAGTTTTTTATTTTAACTATCATCTAAACATTTTATACTTTTATTGTGTTAAATTTTCAATTTTATGAAGTGAAAATGTTGTGTAAAAAACACTATTTTAAACCCTTGTCTCGAAAGATGCAAATAAAATCGATTAAACAACAATAAAATACCTAAAAAGTTTAACTACAAATTTTTTAAGTACGTTTTTAATTAATTTTCAACAGCGATAGTAATTACTCTACCTACTGTATATATAAATACTGTAAGTTATTATTATAGTGTTGACGAGAATGTCTATAGGATTAATGGTTATTGCTTAGCACTTAACTACAGAGTATGAGCAAGCAGCAATAGATCATTTCATCATCATAATAATAATACAAAAGGACACTACATATACAGTATACATACATAATACTTTATTCAAGGTTGTCACGTAAAGGCCTTATATTGGCTAACGCAGTCACTATCATTTATCTTTATATACAAAATATATGTACAGCACAACCTACTAGGCAATTGCCATGGATAGAAAGATGGAAAGGCCGACCGAGAAAAGAGTGATGAATGGATTATTAGTCACGTAAATAGAAATTTATTGTTCAAACACTTGAACAGCAACTAAGATATCTTTTGCTATCCTAAGCTTATTTTTATTTACAGGTTATCCCGATTTTCAGCCAGCGAATTTGTTTGTTTTTCACGTTCACTTTAACTAAACAAAAATAATAATAATATAACTTATCAAAAGAAATACAATTTGTTGTTGTTTTCCTTTCACCTTGTGCAATTACAATTATTTTCCTGTTTTTATTACTATAAAAATGTTATGCCGTTATCAGATGAATAAGATATTTGGATGATAATCACGTTATGCAACTACACGTTTCCTGTTATTTTTCAATAGAAAACCTACTACTTTATAAGCCAGAATAAAGAGCATCATTCTGGGAGAAAGAATAATAAATAATATACACGTGCAACATATCAGAGTACATAGTGGTCTATTTGATGCTACTTTTAATCATTAAAGTGTGTTACTTTTCAGTTTTATATCACAAATTTATACATCAAATATAGAAAATTCATAACACCGTACAATGTACTGTAAGTTTAGTTGTATTATGACTAAACGTTTACTATGAGTGGGCTGTCTGCTTTAATCATAAACCTTTTTTATTAGGTTTTTGCCCTATTTCTAATTAACATTTATTTCTCCTTTGCATCTTATCTCAGATGCAGCCTCTTCATTATATCAAATAAACTATTTCAATTATTATGATGCCCCAATTTAATTGATTTTTTCTGTTGACTATTAATGTTGTTCAGCAATAATCATTTTCAAATGATTGAAAAAAAAACCAGGCAATATTTTTACAAAATTGATACATTTTTATTATTATTCCGAATAAATTCTACTGATTATTTCTAAGTCAGACATGTATTTCGCTTTACAAGCACAATCTTAGCCTTCCAAAACCATTTTAGCCAACTACACATTTTTAAAATAAATTACTGTATACTGAAACGCGACTACGTAGAAATCATTCAATGTTAAGTTTTTTTTAAAAAAATTTAACTTTTTTCCGACAACAGTTGATTTTTTTTTGCTAGTTAATAAATGTCGTTATGAAGTTGTTTTCAAATTTTGATCTTGTGTTGCACAGCTGCTTGGTCTAATTGAAAATTCCGACAAAGACAACAGCAACTTAAGCAATTTACATAAAAGCAGGAGAAAATCTCAAGAGAGAAAACACTCACTAACTTTTACAACGAAATATCCTACAGCGTCTAATTAAACTTAAACAAAAGAAAATTAAAAAAATACTTTTATATAAATTAATGCTCTTCAAAACTTCCAAACAATCAGAATTGCCTAAATCAGCAATCACTAGCTGTCTCTATAATAATTATTCTAATAAAAAAATTACTTTTTTGCCGAAACATTTCCCCATTGCCTAAGGTTGAACTAAAGAACAAATTAATGTTAAATGCACAAAGACAATCGATTAGAATTTCAAATCTTACTCTAATAACAACCTAAAAATCTGGTAAAAAGTAACTAAATTTAAAACCACAAAAGTTAATTCCTAGTAGCTAAAATAAAACGTTATATATACAGTAGAAACTGTTTAATAGAAATTAAAATAGAAGTAAATCAATTATCATTTTAGAAATCTTCAGGTTCTTCGTCCTAGTTCTCGATTACCAATTTCATTTCGTAGATTTCCTTGTGCAATGTAAAAACAAAAGTATTTCATGTTACAATCAAACGACTGAGTGTTATTGAAAAACCAATTTGACATTCATTGTTTGTCAAAGTATCATTGACGTTTGAAATTCAATTATCAAGCAAATTTTGCGTATGATAATGCTTGTAATGTCAGCCAAAGCGCTTTAATATTTTTGCATTTTATGACATTCAAGTGTGTTTATACGGTAAAATGTAAAGTGGAAATGTAGCCAATTTCACGCATTGTTGTTTCTGTGGTGACAAAAGCACTTGAGTTGATTATTATTAGGTATGGAAGCAGAAGTGACAATTATTTAGTTCCACTTTCATTTGCATATCATTATACTAGACAAAGGCATTGAATGTTTTTAAAAGATATTGTTGACAGACCCAACTTTTTTTTTTTCTATCTCTCGTTTGTACATAATTACAATTATGTCGGTAAAGTGTTTGTGTTTACATTTTACTTGAGACGCAATTAATGCTCGAATACTCCAACAGATAATTACAAAGCCAACGGAAAAATTCCCCTTCCCGAAAATTTTAATTTTACCCGCAGATACGATGAACGTTTTACCGATGAAATTTATCGTAAGGGCCGTTCTGAAAATTTGGATTAATTATCAACTGCTTTATACTATACCGTATTCAAAATAATAAATGACAAAGTTGATGTAATAAATAAACTATTAAATAATTTAACAAGAAAAAAACTACAATTTATTTTTTTATTTTTTTGCTAATTGTTTTGTAAAACCTCGTCGATGTCAATAAAACGCTGCCGCTTACTACTAATTGGCCGCGGCATCTTTTTCTATTCTTTTTGGAGTGAATAGAGTATCTGATAAAATTTTATGACTATTATAAATTGTATTTTTACAATTATCTTTGATAAATTATTCTTTTTAAAAACGTGAACATTAATGCTTTATTGATGCCGTTGATACTCAATCAAGCACGGCAGTAATTTTTACTCCTTCGCACACCTTCATAATGTATGAATAATTAGCTTATTTTTAGCATTAAGTTACATGAAATACTAAAACTAAAGGTTTTTTTAAAGCATAACTCCCCAATTTTTATTAATAATGAATTCTAACCAATGAATCATCGTTAATTCAATTATTTCGCTAACTTTTAATTAAGTTACAAATAAACTTTTGTTACTTTGTGGATGCTCCTCGTAGATAAAAAGCAAATATAAAAGATTTTTCCTTTTTTGAAATGTGAATGATCTAATTTAGGCGATAAACATTCTGAATTGTATTTGTTACTAAGTAGATTTTAGCTTTTAGCGTTTTCTTTATTGAAGCCGACGCTTTACTTGAGGACGTTAATTTTTCTTCTAGTGTGCACTTTTAATTAAGTAATAGCTTGTGTTTTCTCATCTTAATGAAAACATGAAACTTAATTTTTTTAGGCCCATCCAAAATAGCAGCAGCACCAAAAAAAAAAGCGCTCTGAAATACTATACTGTACAGTAAACTTAAACAACAGTAATTGCGATGGCAGTTCTGTAATAAACTTACAATTAAATAGGAAACGAATAATTGAAAATAGTTAATTTAATTAAGTTTAAATTTAAAGAACAAATGTGGTACTGGATGATCATTAAAATAAAAAAACCAACAATATTGCATTTGGAGACACGTCTATAACAAATAGAAACTGCAAAAAGTTTCTTGTACTATTCAAAAATATTTAGTTATAAATTAATTTACCAATTAAGAATTGCAGACGTAGACACATAGTAAATAACGTTAGTAAGGCAATAAGGAATATTTGGATTTCTTACTGTATGTGCAGTGCTATTGTGTATCATACATCATTTCATTTACAATGCACAGTGTTTGGAAATTGCGTGATCACCCGGCATAAGACTTTAATTAATACTTTACCAAAAATACTAATTACAAAGATAAAAACAAACAGAAAAAAACTTTGTTAAACAATTACCAGCATTGTTTTCAATGCGTATTTACGTACAATTGAATCATCGTGCTAATTTTGAACTGAATAAGAAACGTGCAATGAGAAGTTTCTTTAAATCGACTTGATTACACTGTTATAACTTAATTATTCTTACACTACACGTTTAATCATAACACGCTTTTCAAAAATACAAATTTCATAACATTTTTTAATAGTGGAAATGATCCGATTTTATAAATGAATTTCAAAGTGGCACGCAAGCCAAAATAAATTGGGAACCGCAAAATACACTATAACATCACTAAAAAAGTACATTAAATTGATTGATATAAATGTAGTACATCACCGAGTATATCATATCTTATTTTAAGCTAATATGAGACTGTAAAGCAGCTTTCTATCAGCTTCACCTCAGCTTTCTATAGTCACTCATTTGTGATGCAGCAAATTTGAAGGTGTCACGTGTGTCTCATATGCATATAAATTACAATCATTTGGACTTGAACCAAAATCATTATACATACACACAGGAGAATAAAGTTATAACTTAATAAGTCAGCCCAGGCAAACACTTGCCCACCCCTTTCATCATTACTAATGAAATTGATATGTCCCACTTGGGGGAAAACACCTACCAATATAAATGGCCATTTAATATGAATGAAAAAATTAATAAAAATCAAACTATCTTTTTTTTCTTCTTTTGCTCAACAAATACATTTGCACTTTTTTTGCTTCCTATTAAATTATCCGGCAATTTGCTTGCTGGCAAAATTACATCATTCAGGGCCATTGCCAAAATCAATACATATTCAAATTAGCTCACGGTGTGTGAATATAAATACAGGTAAAGTGCTGATTAAGCTAATAAATGGAGCTCCTCAGCTTTGCCTCCATAAGTTAGTCGTATTATTTAATGCTTCGTACTTCTAGAATTAGTGTTTAAGAACTATAATTGCACAAAAATTGAAACACAGTAACGATAGAAAACTTCAAACGATAATTTAATGTCTTCATTATTTAAACTAAACGTCTTTAAAATCCAGTTTTAATACTCAAATGTGTTTTTCAGCAAATATTCCATTTTAAAATCGCATTTGCAAATGACAATTTAGCATTAAATAATTCTTTAGCGTTCCTAGATGTTTGTTTCGTAGTTTAATAAATCAAAATATATCTAAAAATAAATATTTTCAAAAATGTTTTGTATTACATTGTTCCCCATATAATCTTTCTTTATTGAATGCAATTTCTTAATGGCCAGTAAGTCTAACTTTATTTTTAAAAACTCAATATTTATGGCGTGTTTAAATAATGCTATTTTATGGGTATGAAAGTCACTCTAATTCAATTGAGTAAAGCCAATGTAGAGGGATTCACTTCCTTCAATTACTTCGATAACACGATTTTCAACCTGAGAGTACGCGTGCCCTTTCTGCTATTCAGTATGACAAACCTTTGAGAAAACGCAAAATTAATCAAATTGAAAATAACGCAATAAGAAAAAAAAATCAGAAATTTACTAATAAATCAAGACCAATTATGATGATTTCATTAAATAAATTGAAATTTAAAATAAAAAACAAAAAAGCTATTTTAAATAAAGAATAGGCAAACTACAAGTTGTAAAAATCACGAATAGAAAAATTGGGACAAATCTAAGAAACTGAAAATATTATCAATTTCCTAAATGGGCTTCTACGAAAGAGTGCAAAAGAAAAAAGATTTGACAGGCTTTAATAGGCTTTTTTATAAGGCTTTAATAGGCTATTTTTTTTTATCTTAAATTATTTTTCCTTTGGCGGGTCGGTTATTTAATCGTATTATTGTAACAAAATGGCTTTGCTTCAGCTGAAGAATGCCTCATCAATCTCTACATGTTCGGTATAATAACATTTAAATGACTTTTATTTCACTTACAGTAATAGCCTTTTAGTCTTCCCACAATTCTAAAATACCCCATTCCGAGTTAAACGAGCAAGAATTTTTATTTTCAAACCAGTAAAAAATACAGGTAAAAAAGAATGGAAAGTTTTTAATTTTTATGCATTTCGTTGTCATTTTCTTTAAATATTTTGTAATAATTCAATATAAACACATTCTTGATTTATATTAAATCAGTTTTTATTCCAATTTTAATCAAAATTTAACACCCACCGATAGTTGAATTTCATCAACACATCGACATATACAAATCTAAACACGTCAATGTTAACAATTTGAAATGCACTGTAATTTAAGCCAAACAATATTCTTGCTATCATTAATCCCAAATCCATCAATGTCTTTACAACAGCTACTTTCAAAAACAATTAAACTTAAACATTTATCATTACAATCATTTAAACAACACAAATAAAAAAAAACCAAAGAGAAAATTGATAATCGTGAGTTTTTTCCCGTTAAATTATTGAATGTTAAATAATTAAAGCAGCTTTTGTTTTGAATAATTAAGTAGATTTTCTTAGCAACCAAAATACGGACAGTAATATGTAGTTAAGGAAAGCCGAAGCACATGGGCACAACAAGATCAGGGGCCACTTCTGCCTCTCAAACAAATTTTGCATTGCATTTACAGTACTTAAAAAAACCTAGTAATTAAAACGTAAATATCGAAATCGGTTCATAAATCGGCGTCTTTAAGATTTCAAATAAAATCATTAAAAATTAACTTTAAAATGCTGAAGAAGTATGGCCCTTATTTATGTGTTGCACCTGGGCCCCAAGACTTGTTGGCAGGCAACTGATATAAACTTTATTATATTGCCTAGTCACTTTTATGTGTTTCTCAATTGTACATGAAAAATGGCTTGTGCTGAACTTTATTTTTAAGCTTTGACCTTTCAACCTTTTGGTCGCTATAGCTTAAACTATTTCTATTTTCTCAAAAAAAAAAAAAAAAAAATTTCCTTTAGTCTATTTAAGATATTCAACGTCGTCTGCTTTAATCCTTGACATAAAACTCCCATTAATCATTAAATGCTTTTCAAACAATCTCCATAGAAACACATAGGGAAAAGATTACATACACATGGGAAGTAGTGTATAGTAGATGGCTTGAGTTATATTATGAGATTAAGGCACACAAGACGCAGTAGACAAAAGATAATAAAGACAAAATGGCTTGTAATCAGCGAATGTTGATGGCCAAATAATGCTCTCCAGTTGTTGACAAAATAATTTAAATAACAATTAGCTGCAAATAATTATCTTTCCCTTTTTACATAAATTTCATTTTAAAACGCCTTTTGTTTACACAACATATAAATCATGGCGTTTCAAAAATGTATCGTCGTTTGACTTCCACAATGTCAGACAATTGGACCTAACTTAAACTTATTCGGTAAATAATTAAAGTTTGTAGCCCATCAAATTAACCCTAACATGTCCACTGATTTACTCAAATCAAGAACAGCCAGTTCCAGTTAAGAAATGTACAATTAAACTTTTATTAAATAAACATCATAATATCTACACTAAACAATTTTTCAAAAATAACAGACTGCCATTTCCTGTTCAAAAATTCTGTGTTTAAATATTTTGGTTAGACAAAAAAATTCACATTTTAAATATATAAATTTCAGAAAAGGAAACCTCATATAAAATGACTAAAAAACCCTAAGTATACTGCACATAAAAATTTAAGCTAAAAGATGTCACTTCATGTTTCAAATTGAAATTGATGCCACTCTTACCATAGATTACACTCAGAAGTGCTTTGAGCCCAAAAAGATAATAAATAAAATAAAAATATCCACAGTATAATATACAATATTTATATTTAAAAATTAACTTGTATCATATGTAATGAAAATAAGTTCTAATAAGTTACACTCTTTTATGCTAGACTTTTTACCATTATTGATTGATAGTACAATGTTTTGGCCACTTGACCATTGGTGCCTTTTTGCTATTTTGCTGTTAAGTTTTTGTGTTGTCGGCTTAGCACAAACAACAGCGTAATTACTTATTTAACAAGTGTACCTTTTGTACTGTTTACTAAATTATCAGTTTCAAGTCGCCAGTTGTAAGAGTTTTAAAATAAAAGTTGAACGAATGCAATGGGCTTTTCTTAACTTTATTTTGTATTTTTTTGTTTTGTTTGTAATTGAATTCAATGAACACACAAGCACAGCTGGCGCAGAATATTCAATCAACTTCACAACACTACGAAAGTCTCTTTACAAAACAAAATTTAGCACACAAAGAATTTATAATTTAGCACACTTACATACGCTACTGTTCAAATACATACACCGAGCCCAGATGTGTATAAGAAAATAAAATAGTACACTGTGCTTTTTTTTTCTCTTTGTCAAATTCAATTTTGATTTTTGCTATTGTATAATTGCTTACTTAATCGATAGAAAAAACCTCTGGAAAACAAACTGAATTCGTCAATTACAAACAAAGTTTAGTAATCTAATCAAACAAAACGATAGCAAACACTAATTACACATTTTAAACCAACAACCGATTGTTTTTCATTCCTTTAAGTCATTAGATGAACATAATAATTAATTTAAATATTGGAAATTAAAGCTACTTAATAATTTAGAGCATAATATAAATAAAATATCTTCAAAAATATTAGCTCCAATTGAGTTTGTCGGTTCTAAATAGTTGCATTGTTTACTGCACTCCTCGATTATAGGAACCATATGACCTAATTGGCATAAAATCAGTGGCAAATTGAGTGACACAATGTCAGTTGTAGATGAAAGCTTGTTGTACATAACTAAAATTTACCTATAATCAACATTGCAATTTCTTTTTCTTTTATCAACATTGTGTTTAATCATTCATTGCATTTGTATTGTAATCAATGCTTTTTAACACAGAGAGACCATTGATGACATGTGGTATCAGCAGTGCAAACCCTGACTTTGAGGAGATGCGTGATATCCATTTGCTGCAATTGGGGTTGGGAGGGAATCGGAAAATGTTTTTAGGAGAAGATTCATCAACTCATGAATAATGACATTAACATTTAATTGCGTGACTAAATCCAATAATACAAGCGGAATACCCATATACTATGCAGTTCTGTATTATCAATAATAGTAGCCAATACCACCGTGGTTCCCAACGTTTTATTTTAATGATTATTCCTATAAAAGACAATTTCTAAGCAAATTTCAATTCAGTACTTAATGATTATCGATTTCAATATATTTAAAAATACTTCTGCTAATAATTATAGTCCTTATTTCATTGTTACATGAATACTAATAATTTAAAACCAAAAAATACCGAAATAATCCAACATTAAATGCTAGTTAAATGTTTTTATAATTCATAATATTTTCACTTTTTGCAACTTTTAAGTTAGAATTTTATCAGTTTTCTTACCAATACTACATAATGTGTCTTTGTACTATAAAAATCAATTTTGCGCAAACTAATTATTTTTCTCACTAATTCGTTTCACTATTACTTTTAAAGATACATTAAATTCCTCAATAATGTCACGTAGACCCAAGGTGGGAGCCGGGGAAACAGAAGATACACGCAAACTGCCACACAAATACCACAACTAAACAGACTACGTCCACCCAATTTCCCCTTCAGCTCATAGAAACACACATATACTATATAATGAGATATACACTCTTACGTGTTGATCAATTTATGATGAGCAGATCTAGTACGTTTTAATAAATAACGGAATATACGGGGGAACAAGACTAAGAGCGGTTGACAAATATCCAATAATAAATAAGAAGATGGTTAACACCCAAATTATCATCAGAGTAGAAAAAAATCCAGATGAAATATTTAATGTAGAAACAGTAAGTGTTCATTTCAACGCCCTAATGTCATGTTTTAATAAGACCGAAATTTTCGTGGCCCTTAACAATATTACGTAAAAAGAGTAAATTCTAAGTTAATTCAGTACGTTTTCGTTTTAAAATGCCCCTGTTTAACTGCAAACACTTACTACGTAAAAGCTAGCAAATATTGCCTTCAATCAAGGGCAGTTTTTCAAAAATAGAAACAAATACCACACAAAGCCCTCCTTTAACTGCCGTATAATGTAATAAAATATAATTGTACTGACTCACTACAAAATGGCCATCAAAAACAAGCAACCACTATGCAAACATCGAATCATTATTTTGCAGTCGATTCCTATAAATCGCTTAGTGTATTAGATTTTGTTATTGTTATTAATATAATACAGAGTTGTCAAAAGTCAAATATTTAATAGCTTTTTAAAAGTTCTAAGTCTGATGTTGATAACATTTGATGTACATCAGATGCCGAGATCGCTTTTATGTTGCTGTTGACAAAGTGTGTTGGTAATAGGAGACGTGTCAACATAGCCGGCACTTTCAATCATCGTTTTTATATACTCATACACTACATCATAAGATATAAACAGCTTTTTATGGAAAATGATACGTTTCCTCACATTCTTAAATATTAGTATATACAGTGTAATACTTGAAATGTCACCTCTAAAACTACAATTTTTGTAAGATGCATACAGAATATCCTGTTTTTCATAATCGTTGGAAAGTCAAAATAAAAACAAACATTTTAAAACCAAATTAAAAATGCACAATAATGTACAGATCGTATATAAGAAAAGCTAGTAAAATATTTACAAATGTTTCACTTAAACTTTTCATTAAATTTAAATACAGTGGAATCTCGTTAACACGAAATCGACGGAACCGAGATTTTTCTTCGTGTTAACGAACACATGCAAAATCTAATATATATTGGTCAAACTGACGGTTTTTTTTAAAGTCAAACTGACATTTTTTAGAGTCAAACTCACATTTTTTAGAGTCAAACTCACATTGAACATGCAAAATCTAATACGCAATCAAATCTAATCTGCAGACCTTTTAAGTCATTACTGTATTTACTATAAATCTTGATTTTCTTTTGTTATATTTTGTATAGCATATACATTACTAGCTGTCATTTTAGTCATGTAAGATACTTGTACATTTTCCAAATGGATAATCAATGATGCTACAATTTCATCTGTTTAGCCATTTGTAACAGCTGAAATAGTCAGCCCAACGAGAATACAATTAATCATCAGCACAAAAATAAATATTTACAAAATAAATCAAAGTTAATGTAAAAATATCCTGAGAGAGAAAAATTTCACAAATATTTATCTTTTCCGTTTCAGCAACAAGAGAAGTCAACAGGTTGGCAATGACAAAGCCGAAATCTAAATTCACTTTTTCAAAAATAAATCGACCATGAAAAATCGTTTTATCAACAAAAAAAAGTATTTCTAGTTGCACTTAACACCATGGCATTATTTTATTAAATCAAAGTAAAAATAAAAGTTTTACCTTCTACTGTCAAAACTACATGTAAGTAGTAAAATGGTAAAAAATGAAGCACCGCTTACCTAGATAAAAAATAAACAAAAAATATTAGTGATTTTAATTTCAAATTAAAACATAATTTACAATTCAGATTCAACCAATCAGATAAATCGCCGATTTTCATTGAAACCGAATCTGATTTTGTCAATATTTTTAATAAAAACTGTCTAAAAGACTATTTTAGCTAACAATCGTATAAAAGTTAAAAAAACAATTTTATTAACTAACTTTTTCATAAAAAGAAACAAACCTCAAAAATTATTTAAAAATAATAATAATAAATAAAAATTACAAGAGAGCATAGACTTAAAAAAATTTAAAAGTGGTTTCAATTATGTAGGAATCCCATTTGACAAAATGAAGGGCAAAATTGCTTATAATTAGTGTCAAAATTAGAGCGCATTTCTTGTGGGTAGATTTAAAAATAAAGCAATTAGTTTAACACGTCACATTGTCAATCAAACCTTTTTTATATGTCACAAATTAAGTTATAAAATTTTCTTAATGACATCTATTTCTTTTTTAGTTTTTATTAAGCTACTGTATTTGAAATTGATGGATGTTACTTTGTAAATTGGTAATATATGCATCACATTATCTTCTTATACAAAAATTACTTGCCGATAATTAACATTTTTTAAAAAAATTATAATGGATACTTGATGATTTTTACAACGGAATTAAAATCGTTAAACATTAACTAGAGTAAATTAATAAATTAGAGTACAGCCTAACGTATAAGTCATCGTTTAAAGACACAAGTCGCACAAACTCATTGTAATTGAGCGAAATCAACATTTAAAATAAAATACTGTAACTTAATTAAATTTGGTTGTAGATTTCCATAAAAAATTTGTTTCTAAGTTACTTGTCTTCTAACAAACATAAATAGCCAATCCAATTTCCAAAATACACAAACAAAAGCCATACAAGTTAATCTGCAACACTTTGCCAAAAAATAATTCTTTAAGGAAAACTTTAATGTGAGTCTGCCATTTAGTTGTTAAACTCTCTTCCAGCTCCAGTAAATAATTTACTGTAACTAGAGCCAAATTGGACATTTATGCCTGGTATTACAAAAAATAAAAAAAGTGAATGTAAGGGGGGAGGGGGATACGTGAAATCGTGAATGTAAGAAGAAGGAAATGATATTTACAGTCAATTAAACCGCGAGAGGACTTAATACTACGAAGACTTGAAATGTCTCATCAACTTCAAATTTACTTTCTCTTTTATTTTAAAATTGCTGTTTTAAGATGGGGAGTGGAAAAACGAAAGGACCAAAATCGATTTTAGATCGACTTCTAACGGTGATTTACTACTTAGCCATAAACATAACCCACGCCCATTTATTAAGCTATTTTACAACATCCTCCATTGCCCCATCACGTTCACATTCTCTAAGTTGGTGGTTTTCAACGTAATGGAACGTGTGCGTCTTGTGTGACCGATTACTTATCATAAGAATCAAATTAAATTCCTTTTCTTATTATCTTCCGATCTTGCTCATAGTGCTCTATTGTGTATGGCTACGAAAATTGAATATCAAGAATTGAACAATCACAAAAAAAACTAATAAAGTGTTTGCGTCAAATTATCATAGTCTCACCTTGGGAATTTACTGTATACTCAATAGACCTATCAAGGCCACATGTGACAATCATCTAACCATCGAGAACAATAGTTTGGTCATATACTGTATGTAGAAAAAAAAATGATAAATTGACGAATAGAGTCCTCTGGCAACCGAAACTCAATGAATAAAAAAAACACCCAAGAAAAGCTGAATGAAACAGGTGGTGACAATTTAGCCAAAAAAAAGGTTTGGACCAGACCAGACAAAGAGAGACTATGACAGTGGTAGGCAAACTACGGTCCGCGGGCTAAATGCGACACCCTGGAATGTCCTATCCGACCCGCGCAATGGTATTTTTATGTGATGAATAAAAATAATATGAAAAAAAAGATAAATCTTCAAATTCAGATTTTTACAAACTTAGAAATTCAGTCAGTTTCATTCATCATCTTCTGATTCATAATCTTTCAGCCCTTATTAGGGCTTTGTATCACAAAAAATATTCAATTTTGCACCACAGCCAGACAAATGACCTGTTGACCAAATTCTATTTTCCAAAAACTATTCAGCTATGACTATACAGTACATACAAGCTTTTTAGGAAATGATTATCCTATTATCAACCTGGCTATTATAACTGTCAAATATATTTTAGTTATTTTTCTATGCTCACCTAAATCAAATAAACAGCAGAAAAAAGTAGGTAGTGTGTGTGTTACATAAAAGCAATTATGTTAACTATTTGCCAGGTATTAAATTGAACATTATTATTTTATATTGAGAAATATAATTTATTTTTAATGCTGGCCAAATGACTGGCTATGGTAGGAATAGAAATTTCTCAAAGGTTGGCCCGCCTAAAGTTTTTTTTCCTTCCTGTTGGCCCGCTCTTTAAAAAGTTTGCCCACCATTGGACTATGAGAATTCTAGCAAAACATGTAACAATACCTGCGACACACAGAAGTGTCCTGGATAACATGATAAACTAAAGAAGAAACATTAGTACCTTAAAAACCAATTTATCAGTGCCTAAAGATTCCAATTTAAAAGTTAGAAACCCGATAAATAAAATTGCAACAGCAAACTTCTTCAATTCTACATTTTCAAATTTTAACTAAAATAAGTCATAAAAAAAAAAAACTTTTATAAAAAACTAAATTTATGTTGAAAGTTTTTTTCCGTTTACATTTATGGCAAAGTCAAAATCTGATTCTGAAATTTTGATTTCTTTCTTCTTTTTTTTTTGCAAGTAAAATTATATAGAGTGAAGCGATTCAATGGTGAACTTTAGCCCCGTAAAAAATAAAAAAGAATGAAAAATAGATGGTCACATACTGTAGTGCATGTATGTGTGTGACTCCATTCTGCTTCAACGAATCTAATTGTGTCCAACCAAGTGTACAACGTGTCCTTTCATTGTCAGCATCTCCATCGCCATCTTAAACCACATATATTAAAGCTAAAGAAAATGGATATAAGTTCCTACACTTTCGACAGCACTACTACGCAATCCTAACCAATAAAGTGGAATTTCTAGCTGAGAAAAATATGATTTATACATTGTACACTGCTGTCAGAAAAACGACCATGATAACTGAATAATCGTCTACACAACTTCATAATTTTCATAATTGAAAAGATGCTTAAGTTTTTAATAAAAACTAAAACAAGAAAAATATTAAGTATTGAATGTAATAGACATTGCTATCCGTATTACTTCAATGACATTTCAATAACTAAAAATTTACTAACCAGAAAAGCATTTACTATTAAAATCGCAAGGTTTAACTTTTCATAGGGATTTCTGCGCCACTCTACACTCTTAATTTCTACTTTGTCAGTAATGTCAATTTTAGAAGACCGTTCAACAGGAAAGCATAATATTATCATTGTAGCTTTTTTAGTGGAAAATGTAACCATGGTAACCAAGATGTGTCAACTTGGATACCGAACGATGGTTGATGGAGTTTCCAGCAATGTAAGCAAGTGTGTAGGAAACCACAAGTTTGCCACAGCCTTAAAAAGCAGATAAACCATCCACATAGTAAATGTTAAATACATTACACGATATCGTAAACAGTATGCATGACAATGTGATGTGTAAACATGGAGGTGGCTACTTTAAATAAATGTTTTCAGGCGTCTCTAGTGAATGCGGCGACAGCGTCCACCTAAGTGTAAACACGCAGCTTAATAATCAAAACTCAAATGCTGGCTAAAGCATGTTTCAGGAATTAAACGTATCAAATTCACATTATACTTTATACCGCTTACAAAATTCACGATTATACTTTGTTGGTTAAATTAATAAAAGTACAATTAATCAGCCATTAAACTGGACTTAAAAGTTAATAAAACAGTTGAATAGCAACACTAATTTTTATCACCTGCTATTCACATTATTTTAGGACACTTCATTACAGACATTCATTAGAAAATAATTCAAAAATCCATCGTAACAATTTTTATGACTATATGCTAATACAGTAGATTCTCGTTAACACGAACGCCGTTAAAACGAATTTTTCGTTAACACGAAGCAACGTTGCGGTTCCGGACTACAGTATAGGCTTCCCCATACATTTTTTGTTCGTTAACACGAACTAAACCCCCGTTAACACAAACCGATTTTGCTTCTCCGAATGAAAAATTGCATACATCGTCAAAGAAAATTTCAGAGAAAATCAAAATTTTGATAAGTTTTAATGTTTAAATGTCAGTTTGACTCTAAAAAATGCCAGTTTGACTCTTAAAAATGTCAGTTTGACTCTAACAAATGTCAGTTTGACTCTAAAAAAAGTTAGTTTGACCAATATATCGTCACTGTAGATGCAACATGACGAAACTCATTTTTGGGCTAAATTGAGTTACACATATCATGATGTGCAAAATGTTCCGCTGAATCTCCCTGAAATCTCTAGTTCATGAAAATCCCACTTAGTTTTTCTAGAATTTAAGATTTTGTAACATGGTTTATGCAGGCTGACAATGTAAGAACAAGATGGTTTTTTCGCTCTCCTGAAAAATTCGAAAAACTGAAATTCGTTATGTTGCATCTACAGTGACGATATACTGTATTAGATTTTGCATGTGTTCGTTAACACAAAACCCCGTTAACACGAAGAAAAATCTTGGTCCCGTCGACTTCGTGTTAACGAAAATCCACTGTATTTACTATCAAACTCTTTCAAAATGTTTTTTTATACAATATTTATCAGATCATTTTGCACAAGTTATGTCAAATGCTTCTGTACATACAGTATTTTAATTTTCATCATTCCACAGTACTCATATTCGCATAAATTGGTGCTTATATTTCGGCCAACACCCCATAATTTTATCTTCATTTTCAGCTTCTTAAACATGCTAAATATATATCTTTTAATTTATTATCATGTTAGTAAAACAAGGGGGACATATGGTGTTAAAAGTGAAGCTTAAATTTAAAGGAAAAGAGAAGAGGCCATGCAGCTGCCGCTGTCAAAGACAGACTGGTCAGCAAACATTTCAAAGACTTTTAATGGATATTATTAGCCCTATTTGAAAAGCTACTCCATTTTATATGTCCTCTGACGTTGTCAATTGTTTACTTTTATTCTTATCACAAACCCTCACACACTGCCAACCAATATATTTTTTTCTTTTTGGACATTAAACGATTGTGTAAATAACAACTAAGTATGAAATGTGTCAGAAACACTTCAGCTGATAAAATGCTTGCTTGTTGGCGTTTTCTATTGATAACTCACAAAATATATTTAATATGGCTAAAAATAATAAATGATAGTAGCAAATAGCAAGTACCAAAACTAAAAGAAATTTACAATGTATTCGAGTTTCTAATGGAGTTTCCCAGCTATTTTAGATTTCAATTCTTACAATGCAAATTTTAGTAAACGATTTGGTCTTCATCTCAAATTTCAAGTCAAACAAAATCTAAACAAAAATATAACTTCCGACCATTAAAATCCTATAATATTCTAGACTACATGTTTAATTCAAATTCGCAGCTCTTTTATTAAAATCCCATTTTTAGTTTTTTTTTTTTTTTTGTCTTTTTGACGTTTGATATTTTCGATAATTTTAAATGGCAATGTTGAAACCTTCTAAACAGATATGGTAATTTCTACATGTTTTTATCCTCTAAAAAATCCATATAATATATATTCATTCAGTCTATATGATATTAGAAATCCTAAAGCTGCTTTTTTCGTCTCGGCAATCAACTTTTTTATACTCGTACAGTATATCCACATATATTTTTACCATTTTTATTTACCTACAGTACCTCGACAGTAAAGAAACGTAGATAACGCTAACGTAGTGGAAATCTTACGTTCAAGTAAAAAAGAGAAGGGATGATTTAAACATTAGGGAAGCATATATTACACCAATAATAACCAAAATAAAAAAAAAGAAGATAAAATTTTATTTTTCAAATCCAATCCTCTCAACTTTAAACTTACAGTCGAATCTAAATAACAGTCACAGCAGCCCGAATTAGATAATATGAAACGCTAAAAGCAGACGAAACTATCGAAAGCGTCTATAATACGTTAGTACCAGCAGAATTTTTGCAGACTAAACTTGTATTTATCATGGCATAATTTTTTTTTAGAAAATCAATAAAAAAAAAGTAGTGTAGAAAGCAGTTGGCATCTCGTAGGATCTCAAGGTGAACAATTGTTATTGATGCTTCAATAGCTTGTATGCTCATCGTCTGCTAATGTTAACACCCTCACAAATGCAATGAAATTTATATTTCAGACATGTCTGATTTGGCTGCAATTTATAATAATGTTGTTTTTACTGGGTGTTTTAGTGAGTGTTGCACTTAATAAGAAATACTGCTTCAACACCCATAATTTCACACAATCGCAACTTCTGCCAACAGTGAGCTTTCATACATCAAATTTTTATTATGTATCTAATTACTATATATAGCAATTTTAAACCGTCGAAATTTACTGCCCATCCACCAAGCTGTTACTTTAACCATAAAAAGTTAATCTAATAACTCAGAAGAAAACTTTCTGAGAGAATTAAAAATATTAAAAAAAAATTAAAATTGCATTGTTTTTTCTTAAATGCATATAATGCATGTGAATGCACAAAATGCATAATAGTTTGACTCTAAAAAATGTCAGTTTGACTCTAAAAAAATGTCAGTTTGACTCTAAAAAAATGTCAGTTTGACCAATATATATTATATTTTTCATGTGTTCGTTAACACAAAACCCCGTTAACACGAAGAAAAACCTTAGGCCCGTCGACTTCGTGTTAACGAGAATCCACTGTGCATGTAAAAACCATTCATTTAACGACAAATGATTGACAGTTGCTAACCAATTAGTTAATAAAAATTGTATTACGCTATAATTAGTTAAAAACATAATTAAAAAATGTTTAACTAATAACATTGCTAACAAACATTTTGAAAATCCATGAAAATATAATACGTTTAATTAAATTATAGTAACCTTTGTGTAATTAATTATCAACATAAACTGGTACAGTACAGTATAGTTAAATCCATTTCTAAATTACCAAATATCTAAACTGACTTGATGACATATTTATTCAAACTTAAGTTAGAATATGTAGTCAAACATAAGATAACATCGAATTGAATAGTTAAGTGTAGCTAAATTATCTATAAAGTCCATATAACGGTTAAAAAGTAATTAAAAGTTGACTTTTATTTTTTGTATTAAACTTTTAAGCTGTTTTTAAAATGAATTAGTTTCGGATAAGCTACCGTAGAGTTTTATGTACATTATATGAATGATAATGCCACTGGAGAATTTCCAATGCCAAAATTAATATGTAAGTAAAAATGAATAAAAAAAAATTTAACCGAAAATCAATTATTGCGTTGGGAATTGAGTAAATCTCGTAAAAATCAACCTAAAGTCCCAGTTGCGTTTCTAGATAAAAATAGTGATTGATGGAGAAGATTAAATTTTGAAGATGAAAGGAAATAACCCATAGCATCGTATTCGATGCAATGGGTTGTACATACTGCAGGATTAGAATGCATTAACTGTTAAAAACACAAAATCAATGTGATTAATCTCAATTTTCAACTATTATTATTTTCAAATAAGAACATTTTTTTTGGTTGATATTGACAAAAATGCGGATATTGTGGTAATTTTTCTTTCGTTGTATTCTTGATTTAAACTTTTTTTTAAGTACAAAATTATCTTCCAGTAAAATACTTTTCTTATTTCGAGTATTTAGACGCTTCTATGACAACCAACAATTCTTAAATAGCAAATGCTAATTCAAAGACATAAAAAAGTAAAAGATTGTATTTGAATAATGGGTTCTTAATACAATAAATGAATTACGAGAGAATTTTTAGTTTTTCCCTTGAGAAATTCACAAAACAATAAAGATAATCCAAATGTTCGTTAATTAATATAAACACGACATTTTCACTAATTAAATAATAAAAATAAACAGAATTGTGTTTGTAAATTCAGAAATGTATTACGTTATCCGTTATGCAAATTCATCATAACTTCCAAAAATATCACAAATAATCTTAATGTATTTTCCTGGATCGATGATTAACAAACCATAAAAAAACTCGTGAGTTTGCTAATTAATCATTAGTAACTTTTTCCAATTCTTAAACTGCTTTTTCAATGATAATTTTTTGCTAGTTGTTCCTCGTCTTAGTTTTTTGCGTATTTACAAACATATTTTATGCCATTTCAAACGCTATGTTTTATTCGTACTGTATCTTAAACTACTTGTCTTAAATTTGATCATAAGACTTTTATCAGTTTACCGATTTAGAGAATTTATTCAGTATATATACAGTATAACAACTTTTACACGCGATTTTATATAAAAAGATCTTTTGCATATTATTCGTTAAAACATAAAACTCTTGTAACTTAATTTAATTTGTATCCTGAAGGAGAAGTTGTCTGTCACCTATCACATTAAAAGCAATTCACTCAATGAAAAATACTTTTAATGCAAAAAGTAAATAAATAAAACCATAAAAAAATATTTTATTTGAAATGCAACTGACATTCAACGCTAACATAAGCAAAATTTTATATATTAAATGATTAAGTGAAACAAAAAAAGTGATGTTGACTTAATATATTTTTTGGTATAACCGATATCAATAGTACTCTTAAACAACGTCCACAAATTTGCGGTTTTCATTTACAAAAACAACTATGTCAATTTTAACAATTTTATTATTGTAACCTTAAAATAGTTACTGATACAGATGGATCAACTACTCAAGGGCTTATACAGTAGGACCGTGGAACATTTTGTGTACCTAATTGTTACACGTGCCAAGTTACTAGCTTTCAAATATCAAAATTAACTTAGTAGAAAACCAATTTATTGTTTCTACTTCAATTTAAAAACCTTAGTTTTCTTCATTGGGGGAAATAATTTTCTGTACGAGCCTCATAATAAACATAGACAACATTGCAGTTTAAATATTTTCCTAATCATAATTATGATAGACACAAAATGCTCATGTCAAATTGTAATATACGTCAAAAACATCATTTAGCAATTATTAAAATTAAGTTACAAATGATTTGCTGTCACTTTTAGTGTCATATTGACGATAGCATTTGCGTAATGATAAAAAAAACCCGATTTTCGATCAGAAACATGAAAATGCAAAGAAATTAAATTTTTACAGAGTGAGTCGACGGATTTGTAGCGATTTTCGAATGGAAAAGACAAAATAAAAATTCAATAATTCGACGAATTGATCTACTGTATGCATCACAGTAAGTCAGTAAATGTCATAGCCCATAAGGGTATTACCTTGCAACTATTTTATCTTAAAGAGATTACTCTACAAACCTAAACTCGTTAAATTACTCGAGTAAACAGTTAACCATTCGAAATTTATTTTGCTAAATTTTAACTTGACATTGAGTAGTAGATTTAAACGCGCGTTTAATAATTCAAGAAGAACTAAACATAATTCCGGCGTATTTATAGATACAGCAGCCATATATACAAGTTATTCAAGCCTTCATCTTTAAAAAGTAAAATTTATTTTGCGTGTCTAAAAATAAATTTTTTTCAATCCTTTTGTTTTCATAAGCAAAAGAAATTTGTTGGCACCCACACACACACATAAGGTAAAGTTGTATTCGCATAGTGTACGTTCATGCTTCAATTTATACAGTATAGTTTTTTTGTACCTGCAGCGATAGGGAAAGATATGTTTATCTTGATATTAAGTTGTATTTATGTTAGGAAACATATAAAGCTAGGAAAGTAAAAAATAAGAAGTAGGAGATAATGTTTTGCGGTAGTTGTTATTTCATAATATCCATCCATGCACTTTCTTATATGTAAAAAAATACTTCTTTCGTATACAGTGGTGACCAAAATAATACGAATTTCATAACATCTCATAACAAATATGTGAATTAGAAACGTTATCAATTCTGTACAACTAAACTTAAAAAGAACTACAGTGAATTCTCGTTAACACGAATTCGACGGAACCGAGATTTTTTTTCGTGTTAACGGGGTTTTGTGTTAACGAACACATGCAAAATATAATATAAATTGACCAAAATGACATTTTTTAGAGTAAATCACATTTAGACTCACTATTTCCATCATATTTGAATCATTATTTACATCAGAATAGATACAAAATTTACATTTCAAAATATTATGCATTTTGTGCACTCATATGCATGTATGCATTTCAGAAAAAACAAAGCAATTTTCAAATTTTTTTTATAAAAACTAACAAATATTGTATGGAATTTGTATTTGTTTTTATAAAAACATTAAAACTTAACAAAATTTAAATTATTTCAACATTTTTGTCGACGATATATGCAATTTCTCATTTGGAGAAACCAAATCAGTTTGTGTTAACGGGGTTTTACTTCGTGTTAACGAACAAAAAATGTATGGAAAAGCCTATACTGTAGTTCGAGACCGCAATGTTGCTTCGTGTTAACGAGAAATTCTCGCAAATGGCGTTCGTGTTAACGAAAATTCACTGTATCACATACCGGTACATTAAAGCATTTACTGTCAACTACATTTTGCATATCAAACTTGTAATAACTTAATTGTGCTTTAAAAAATGTAAAAATCGTACTGAAATTAATTCAGACACAAAATTTAATTTTGTGAAAAGTCGACATTATTATTAAAATATTATGTTTTGCTATTTAAACCAGATATTTTACTATTTAATTACTAGATTTGTTTTTTAGAGTTCAATTTGAGCTTCTCATACATTAAGTTTAACGTATAAGCTTTAATAAAACCGATTTTTTCTTTTGATCTTAAATAAAAAAGTAAACCAGATAACATTTTAAACATTCGACATGTTGTTTTAAGTGTCTTGAACGAGTTTGTAAATTTTGAATACATTAGCTAACCTTGTTTACCAAGATACCACATTAAACGTATATTTAGTTGTAATGTTTTGAAATCTCAAAGTTAGTGTTTAAGACCCAAAATCGAGCTTTCAAGATGAAGTTTCGGCGTCTAAGTAGATCTTTATTTTACTGGTCACCATAGTACAAACACAATGGCATTTTGCCTTAGAAAAAAAATGAATCCTCTGGTTTTACTGCTTTTATTCTTTCTCTACATAAACTTTTAAAAGATTTACCTCTGCATGAATCACATTCAGTACACAAATTTCCCTCAAATTTTCTTTACAGACAGATGCAAAAATGTACATAACAGTTTATATATGTACTATACTTTTTTGTTGGTGTGCTTCTTTACAAAATAAACACAAGACATGTTAGATTCATATTCAATGCAAAAACATAAAACAAAAAAGATACAAATGCAGTTTTTAAGATTTAAAAAAAATAAGTTTATGCCTGCAGGTGCCACCACTATATACACACAAAATCATAAAAGCTTAAATCTAACCGAAAACTCTCCCTTTGTTTACATATGGAAAAAAATGAATGTACATAACAGTGTGTGCGTAAAATTCAACGATCGATCTTCTACTTTGTCAACAAAATACTAAATTCGTATGGGCTTATGTCTCCTGAAACGATGATTATTACAATACTTTACATTGCAAATATTGGATCGTAAGTCACAAATTCACAATCAAAAAGTTATCAAAACAACTTTCAAATAAGCTAAAATTTAGAAATTATAAAGTTACTTCAATCTTTTAACCACAGTAACTCAGCTATACAAAAGAAAACAATTAATTACTTTAAAAACTATCCTAAGAAAATCTGAATGCCACTACAGTCAAGATCTTGTTTTAATTAATCAAAAAATGCAAGATGTGTTGTAAATACAGTAGAAAACACTGAATATTAAATCGCTTTCGAAAGTCTTTGAATGACACAATGTTTATTATTTTAAGAAAAGAAAAAACAAAGCCAGTAAAGCACAATGTCCTCACTTTGTGGATATGTGACTCGTGAAATATTGATTTGCAAATTCCAGAAAATGTCTTTCTTTGCACTTTGTTTTTTTTATCGATTGTCACTCACGTCATTTTTCGACGTCTGACCAGCGAAATCAACTTGACCATCATAAATAACCAAGAAAACACAAAAGAGCTTGTCACACATGTTGTACATCAAGACATTTTTCTCTTATAAAAATATTTTATACAAAAGAAAAAAAAAAAAGTTTTGTGTAAAATGCCAAACACTTCTGCCTACGCCAAGAAATATTTTTGTTTGTGTTTTTAATAAGATGCTTCTCGTTATTTATTAATCGTTTATAAGTAAGGTATGTAAAAATTCGTACTACAAAAATTGTACCGTTAATTGTAAACGAAATTGTCAAAACCAGTAACTTAATAATATTCAACCCAGCAAACTTTGTTGTTAGGAACGACGATCATAATTACATCTTTTCTTTAGCATCATTCTGCATCCAAAATGTACATTTCTGGAGCTCGGATGAATGAATTGTGCTTGAGATATCTGATTTTAAAGCATTTGAGCAACCATGTCAGTAAAAATAAGCTTTTGAATGACAAGAAAATCTCTATTATCATTTCTTGAGCATCTTTCTGTCCAACGTTTGTTTCACTTGTGATTGTAGCTTGAAAGTTAAGATGTCAAAAAAGTCCTTTGTTTTTTTTGTTACAGTAATAATACGGTATTCCAATTGTGATAACCTCCTGTTGCGTATATTCAAAGCGTATGGCTTCATTTGAATAAGCAAACTAAAGGTCATCCACATAAACAAATAACTTTCAATATGCTTATGTGCTTTTATTATATATCAAAAATAGAATGGCATCCACGATGACATTTTTGCATCTACAGGAAGCCATAAACATTTTAAATGTTTACATGTTGCAAGAAAAAATTGCAGATAAGTTTGCACAGCTAAATGACATCGCTTTTGTTGGAAACAGACGATGCTAACTTGAAAATGAATGAAAGCAGGAAACTGATAACGTCGGAAGTTTTTCTCGACGGATTTCAAATCACTTTGTCGCACTATTAATGACATGAAAAATATATTAAAATTATTTTTAAATACGTCATGTATAATGGAATCCATTTAAAAAAAAGACGCTAGAAAAAAAAACACACTGTTAGAAAACTAATAATTTGAAGTTTGGTAATTAAATTTCCCATTCAATGTAAACGTAAAATACGTCTACTCGAAATTCTACAATTAAATTCACCAACATACAGTCAGCAACATGTTCCCCATTTAACACCCAAAATATTGAGCTTTTAAATGACAAAATAGCACTAAAACCTATAATAAATTCCTATTTTTTAAGTACAGTGGATTCTCGTTAACACGAAGTCGACGGAACCGAGACTTTTCTTCGTGTTAACGGGGTTTTGTGTTAACGAACACATGCAATATCTAATATATATTGGTCAAACTGACATTTTTTACAGTCAAACTCACATTTTTTTGATTTTCTCTACATTTTCTTTGACGAAATACGCAATTTTTCATTCGGAAAAGCAAAATCAGTTCGTGTTAACGGGGTTTTACTTCGTGTTAACGAGTAAAAAATGTATGGGAAAGCCTATACTGTAGTTTGGGACCGCAATGTTGCTTCGTGTTAATGAGAAATTATTGGTAACGGCGTTCGTGTTAACGAGAATCCACTGTATATTGTCCAAAATGACATTTTTTAGAGTACATTACATTTACACTCGCTATTTCCATCATATTTGAATTATTTACTTCATAATAGCTACAAAATTTACATTTCAAAATATTATGCATTTTGTGCATTCATATGCATGTATGCATCCCAGCAAAAACGATACAATTTAAATTTTATTTATAAAAACAAACAAAAAATGTATTAAATTTGTATTTGTTTTTATAAAAACATTAAAACTTATCAAAATTTTAATTTGTTTCTACATTTTCGCCGACGATATATGAAATTTTTCATTCGGAGAAGCAAAATCAGTTCGTGTTAACGGGGTTTTACTTCGTGTTAACGAACAAAAAATGTATAGGAAAGCCTAAACTGAAATTCGGAACCGCAATGTTGCTTCGTGTTAACGAGATATTCGTGTTACCGAGTGTTTGTGTTAACGAGAATCCACTGTAATTAAATAGTCATCATGGGGCCTCTAATAATAAATACACTAGTTGACTATGTGAGAATGTGAGTATCTACACCAGCCAATAGTGTAATGCTTACCCATACCATCAAATGTAAAGGTTTCAATTTTTAATTCCACCAACACATGCTCTTAGCAACGTATAGGGAGTTAGCTTCTGTGTTAAAAATTTAAAATTGAAAGCGGGGGCATTGTGTGTTGGCAGTTTAAAACAATTGTGAGGAGAATAAAAGCAATAGAAATGTTTAGTATGCCCCACAAGCACAATGTATCACTTACACTGACCCTTTCAACACTTCAAAATGCATCTCTATCTCACTCACCGAGGACTTAACAACCCATTTCTATCCATTTCCCACTTCAACAAAAACGTGAAAATAATTTCAAACTTTCATTTCAGACTCTTATATCCATTAAACTCATACAAATGGTCAGAAAAGATCATAAAATATATCAAAAATATATGTCTTTTTTTACAACATTAAAGAAAAATAAGACAGCAGAAATATGGCGTAAATTTGTTGTGCATGTAATTGAATGAGAATTTGTTGCAATTTTAAATAAATTTGCCGAAGCGTTAAAGCGTTAGATTGACTGTTTACTTTGAAATTTACGTAATACAATCTTTTAATAATATCAAAGGAAACAAAATACACAATCTCCATTATCAACGCTTGGTTTAACACCCATTGCACTTGCCTGCTTGGTGTCTTCAGATTAATAAATATCTAATACATTTTTCCATATTAAGTTTTTTCCACTAAAAAACAAAAACACCAGTTACTGTGTTTTAAGATATCGTTTTTGTCTTCACCTAAATATTCAAATTTTGCTCTACTAATTAACTGAAGTTAAAATCTTTAGTCCATTAAATATGCTTGACGTAATAACTAAATAATCGTCCCATTCAATGTATAAGATAACAGTTTAACTTCCTAATATAATATAAAATAAAAGTGCCACTCAATCAATTTAACAGTTAAGAAAGCATTCTGTTTGGGGTTTAAGGTTAATAAATTAACGTAAAATTTGTCTTGAAAAACTTTTATACAAAGCCATGAATTTTCGCTCAGCATAGTTTTCAAAGTGTAATAATAATAAATTAGTTGCTTTGTGTCTTCTGTTAAGATTTTGGGCTTTGAAAATCAATAGCACACACGTTTATCACTGCTAACTCTGAAAATTGAATCATCATCTATCCCATTTGTCTTGCATATCGTTGATGATGAAAATGCACCCTTAAATAACGACCAATGCTTTTGAAAAATTTAATAAGATGAAAAAATGTTGTATCATAATTTATTAAGAAAATCCTAGTTATTTATGAGGATAAAAAAATGAAGCAGTTAAGTCAACGTTAATTTCCACGGCAAATGCTGCAGCATTATTCGTAACAAAAAAAATCATTTAACAATTAACATTTCAATAAAAAATTATAAATTTTGCATTCATCTGCCAACTCACAAATGTTTATTTAATTTCATATGTTTAATAGTGCTTTTCTTTATTTGCATAAACTTTTCATCAAAATCAAAAGAGTCGATGTAAATGACAAAATCGATAAAATGTTGATGAATTTCAACATTTAAGTCATAAGTGAATTCGCAAGTTCCTAAATCACTAGGAAATTGACTGCAAAACGAGATTAAATTTCATTACAAATACAGTATTTAATATGCATTTTGTTGACTTCAAAATAGAATACACATCACAGATGTAGGGCAGTCAAAATTAATTTCAAATTAAAATAAAATGTCGAAATGAATCCTACTGTATATCATGCATTATGCGTTGCATCATTTGACATTTAATTTTTATTTTTGACACCCAATTTTAGCAAGTTACAGTGTAAATTTCTACATTTTAATTAAGCAAAACTTATTACTAAAACCTTCAATGGGCAAAGTAAAGTTCACACATGTCAACCACTATTTCGAATGACGAAAACAATTCCCTTAAACTCTTTAAAATAAAAACTTTCTTATTTTTTTGGTTTAAACACGCAAAAGATTACAAGAGATGCGCAATCAATTACAGGATGTCCTATAAACTTCATCAACTTTTAAAATAAACGTAACTCAATTATTCAAAACATTCAAAGTCAAAATAAAAATTAAAGAAGTTAAATATATCAAACAGCATCCTCATACAATATCCTTTATACAGTACTGTACTTGAATTTTATTACTAAGTTATGGTCTTGAGTATTTAACGATCACCCTGTACATCGCATGTACAGTAGTAGAAACAATTAAGAATATGAAATGCCGAAATCAACTGACAAGTTAATAACAAAACACAAAACTGCTTGTGCGTTTAGCAGAAATAACAATGAAGTACACATAAATTGCAGTGTTTATTATATTAAAAAAAAAAAAAAAGCAAGTTAAAGTATAAAAATAATCGTAATATTTTACTGTGCTGTCTAAACAGCTGTAGAAAATGGCTTACAATTAATTCAGTAAAACTATGATAAAACCAGTATAAACGTAACATAAACAAAAGCAATAAACACTGTTAAAAATGATCAAAAACCAAATTCAAGAACCAAATTCGGCCAGCAAAGGAACCAAACGTGGCTATCGTTTCTGTATACAATAAAACTAATTCATTTGTGCTTCATCAGTTATAAAACCATTTTCATTTGTAAAAATACACTATTGTATATCGCACCAAAAATTACTAAATATCTTACCAAAATGGCAAACGTTAATTAAAACTGTAATTTAAAACCAGGTCTTTTTTTAAACAAACACTTAACAATTTATCTATTTTTTTGCATGCTGTTTGCAATTACCAAGTTAAAAAAAAAAAAAAAAAAAAAAACTGGTTTGTAAATTTGTTTATTTCGCCTATGCATTTCATTCCAATTCCATTAAAGTCGTTTGTATTCTGGTTTATTCAGTATTAAACTATCAATATCAGAAAAGCTTTCTAAATGTAGGACAACTGCGCAAGTCAACTACAGTAATCCTGCGGCTATGTAATGAGTTTTGCATGTACCGTACATAAAAATAATGAATATCGTTAAGTTAGTATTGATTGCATGATTAGGTGTTTCCACATACAAGTACTGCATACAGTTTATGATTATACGTTTATTTTTTGAGTGGCTGTAGTGACACTCAATTAATTTCTAATTGATTGGCTGATATTGTTTTCTTGACATTTATCATTTCAAACAAGTTGGTTTCTATGGTAATCGTCAAAAAAGTTCAATGAACAAAATACAATGACTTACAAGTAAATAAAAAAACGCTAGTCAATACCAGACAATGAAGCAATTATTGTCTTAAGCATTTCCATACACAAATTGGACGTTTAACAATAATCAAACAACCCTTTTTATATAAGTTATAATATGCTTTACTTTTTTATGCCATTAAAAATAGTAATAAAAACAGTGTATCCCACTACGAAATCAATTCCAAAACTTAAAAAACAAAACCCTTAGATTTGTTTTTGAGCCTACATTGTAGTCACAATTCTAACCAACATTTTATCTATTACAAGGTTTAATTTTTAAAAAATTAAAATATTAGCTTATAAATTGGCCAATAAAATGTCTACGTTGGGCACATCAAAAGTTTGTTTTTAATGGTACGATATTGCTATAGTTAGTGACTATATCGACTCAAAGCATCGATTTGTGTTTACTATCTCTTTTCTTGCCAGAATGATGGCAAACATTTTTCCCCTCGCCAAGCCAGAATGGTGGCTACTTTGTTCCATTTGATCATGTTGATGGCTGTGGCAGGAAAGAGGTGTTTTTAATTTGAGTCGACGGCGTCTATAGTTGATGAATTTGAAGGCGTAGCTAATGAGATTTGGCTTCAAACAGCCATTCTCTACTTTTATTATGACTCTCCATGGAGTTGATTAAAGGGCTGAGAACTCAATGGCTGACAAAAAAAAAACCCAGGGATGTAGGGAGTTACCTATTTAAGAGTATAAAATGAAATTCCACAGTTTGAATTATTATCCATCAACACACTAACGCACAGCATGATACCCAAACAAAACGTTTCAACGAACTAAAAAAAATTATTTTTATATTTATAACATTATTGTTGTCAACCTGGGTGACATGACGATGGGCAAGCAACCCGAACAAGGCCATAAGTTGAAAAAAATCAACCAAATAACTCGTTTAAAAATCATAAGTTAAATTAAAATTCTGTAAAAAAAACATTTAACTTGTATAAAATTCAAAATTTGGCCTAAAGAATGTTAAAAAAAACCTTTTGCCAATATTTACTCAGCATTAAAAAATAAACTTCTCCAAACATAAATTTCTGATAAACAAAAACAAACAGTGACTTATCTGAAAGATTAAGTTGATAACCACCAATTTCTGCTATTCAAATTAGCAATATTTTAAAAGTTACATCCAGTAATTTTACCTAAAAATCGCAGTACAGTTAAATGTAGTACATCAATCGGTGACCAAATTAATAGATGTCTAGTGCATCAGATTTCTATTAGGCTACATCACATACCTAAATGCCATATTGATGTTATTCTGAATGACCCTACAGTATTGTTGACAGGAAGATTGACGACTATCATCAGTTATCCCATCATAAAAGCAGTTATTTCCGCCAATTTCGATCACATTATATTTATTGTTTGCTCAAATCACGAACAAAAGATATACACGAAAACATACGCTTTGTCTACGAATTCAATTTCAATGTCACGAAAAATATAATTAAAAAAAAAACCACAAATTTAAAACCATCAAAAAGACAGTTTTGTAATGACTATTTTTAGCATAAACATTTCATGCTTCACTTGCAATTAAAAACCCATTACTAATTAAGTTATAATCGATTTTAAGCTTGATCGAGTCTGATTTTGGAAATAAAATATACAATAACACATAGTTAGGTAATAAAACCGGTATTAATTTAGCATCTTCATATCGGTATTTACACGTCCATCTATTGATGACATTATGCCAATCACATCTTAAAAAATCTAAAATAATTAAATTTATTTTCCTATTATTTGGTTCTGACCTGCTGAAATATTTCTTTTGTGGTAAAGATTTATTGTTTTTCCCAAAAATTTTGAATGTTATCCCAAGGCTATCATATAACTTAGAAAAATTGATCGATGAATGTTTAGTGATTTAGTGCATGTTTACTATCTTTCTCTCTTTTGATTTTATTGACAAAAGATATTTCAATGTTATCTACATTGTAATTTATGTGAGCAAAACGCTGACACATTAACTGTGAGTCATTCAATTCAATGATTATTCACATGGCCCTTTTATGTTGTCTTTTTCTATGCAAAGATATGGAAGGGCGATACTCAATATATACCATTTGTTATACACAAGCTGATAGGGCTGTGCTAGCAGCCTATTTATCTTTACACACATTTATCATACGTTCAAATATAATCAATAAATCCCAATAAATCTTTTGTGTAAAAGCAAGATAACACTTCTTAAAACATTATTTGATTTTTTTCAGAGAAAAGTTCACTAAAAATGCAATACAATTTGAATAAATATTCAAAATGTAATGTTTAAAAGTTTTGTAGTTTTGTGGCCTTGTGGAAACCAAAAGCAGAGAAATGTCTTTCATGTCAACCAGTATCCAATTATTTGAAATGAACACACTCTCATTCATATTATTATCCTTGTATTAAAATGTTATTTGAGGGAAGAAATGAGAAGACATGGAAGATCAGATTACCACTTAGATTACACGTCAAATATCTTCAAATACATCTCCGCTTACCAGATTATTACAGGTTTATTGTTTCAAAGAAATATATAAATTATAAAAAAAAATAAAATAACAGATTAAAATGATCGCAAGCAACAAAAACAAAAGTTCATTACATCTGTCGTAGATGTCAGTTAAAATAACAATCATCAAACTGAAAATAGAGATCAAAATAATTTTTAAAAATTAATCGCTTTGACCAATTACACCGAATTTTAACCATTTTAAAGAGTTAAGACATATTTTTCAAATTGAATTTACAGTAATTGTTATATTTGGTGTCTCGTTAACAAATTTGATATTTCAGAAACTAAAATGTATCTTATTACAAAAAATCCTATTACTAAAATTGGCATTCGAGATTCTTCAATCGTGTCTTATCAAAAGTAAAACTCATAAATTTTACGAAAACGGATCATGAAATTGGCCTATAGGATACCCAATAAAGATTTGAAGTTCTTGCTAATTCGATGTTATGATTAAGATACTCTATTTATATTTTATTAATACTACATAATTTGACTTTCAAAAAATTCTTTTAGCTACAATATAACTTAGTCGTTTTCTGTCTTAAGATTTGATACTTGAAAATTATTTTGTGTATCGGTTAAATGATTCAATGATTTCAACTAGCTTACGTTATATCATAACTACTGTATATACAATAAATAAAATTGGCACATTTAAAATAACTGAATGATTAGTTCTAACTAGGCCAATTATGAAACCAACTTTATCATTTATGATATTCAAACTGATCCAACAATTATTATAATAAATACCGGTACTGCATATGTTATTTCCCAATTCAACAAAACAAAATGTTCCAGATACACAAAATTGCAAGCTATTCGCCATTAGAGTTTGTAGCCGAATAATAATTGCTTTATTAAATGTTGTTACAGTGAGTTGTTGTTGTTGGTCTAAATTGCTTGTTGTTAAGGCCATTGCAAAACTCAAATCGACCGAATAATAAAACAAAGTGGTAAAAAGAAAACCAAAAAAAAAAAAAAACTTTTTTGGTTGTTGAAAAGTCAAAAAGGCAATTGGTCTGTTTTGATGGCGTTTGGAGGTTATTAAATGGGCACTTGCATTTTCCTTATCATCATCATCGTCGTCATTTTTAGTGATTTCATCTTTTTGGGTTGATCTTTGGTCACTTTCATTCGCAGCTTCAAAAATGCAAGTTATTTTTAGTCCGCTTTTATAGGGCCGTGTGGAATGAAATGGCTCAAGATAAATGGGTCATTCACATTGTAAGTGGAAGAGTAGAAAATGGAAAAACGTCACTGGACATGATCTAAAAAGTTTACTCCAAATAAAATGATAGCATAAAGTGACTATAAATTTATTGTGACATTTTAACAGCCAACCACCACATCCAAAAATATAATAGAAATTTTCAATAACAAATTAAAAGTTTACTGAACTAATCCAATGTCATAGACACATTTGTAGATATTTTGATCAAAACTTTTAAACTTTGCATCTTCATTCAATGTTTTTATATCTTTCGATCTGTCTATCTGACAGATAAAATATATATTAAAAGGCCAAAAATAAAATGTATAAAAAATAAGAAAAATATCGATAAAAGACATTTCGTGTGGGTGGGTCGGGAGGGGGTAGGTGTGGCAGTTTGAGTGTCACAGCAATTTCCTAGCCAACACCAAAGCAATGCAAGAAGGAAGTGTCTCTTGACATCTTAAATCTATGTCACCATCTCTTTCCATTTTCACGTTTACACTTTCTACACACACAATCGATCAATAAGCTATTTTCTACTTCCCTGCCACTTCTAAATGCCTTTTTTAGGAAAAAACCAAAAAAAAAATTATAGGACCGCTCACAAATGACATCAACCAATTCAACATAAAATTAGTAAATAAAAAGCAAAAAAAAACCGATTAATAGCAATTCAAATACTAATGTCAACTGACAATCTTTTGATACTTTGTTTTGACAACTTTAGCACTTTTTCAGAGTTTTAATTCGTCATTAATATGCTCACGATTTTTTCTATTTCCAAATTATTGTCGCCATCACATGCTCTTTTTTTAAAAATATTTAATCACTTATTTCGAAAAACATCAACTAATCTTAAAATGACCAATAATCAATATTAGCACCAATATACAAAATCACGTAATTTTTAACATAAAGTAATCAACATTAACACATTTTCATCAGATCGTTTATTTCCACTTTTATTCTCTCATTATTAATAAATTTCATTATTTAATTACATTTCTCTTGTAGCATCATTCTGGCTTCTTGTCATCGTAAGTTTTAATTTAAATTTGCAATCATAGTCAAGTTTGCCGGCTTCATACTAACACAACCATCCATTTTTTGCCCCAAATTTGCAACCATTTAATTAGTTTTGAAAATCGTCACTTTTTTACTGTCATTAAATTTATACGTTTGATAGAATGCTCTCTGAATAAAAAAAATTAAATGTGTAAAAGTATCAAGTATCAATTCTTTTGATATATATGGAAATTGAAAACATGTTTTGCCCTATAGAAATGCATCAAAAATAGTATTCGATTTGAAGAAAAAGTGCTTGGTTTTAATATCCTGAACATGTTAAGGCTTTTTTTTCTTTCTTTCTTCAAAAATGTTGAAGGAGCTGATCATTGCCTATGCATTATGCAACAACCCAAAGGCTTAAAAAAAAAGTTTTATACTCTTAGTATACGTGTACAGCAGTGAGCAATAAAATAAGAGCAAACTTTTCAACATTCTAAAAAACTGAATAGTCGTCTTAAAAAAATGTTTTTAAAGCGAAATCTTGTATAAATCAACCGATTTTTCAAAACCGTCATTTATGCCTTTATTAAGACAAATTTTGAGCAGCCTAGTAATAAAAACATTTATCGCTGCCACTTGGAAGACATGCAATACAGATATAAGCAGTGCAGTTTGACTATTTTGGTCACCACTGTACAGCTGCTATATGACAGCTACCGTATAGTCACTTGAGCAAATATTTCTTTTACACACTTTGTTGATCAATTTCAAACTTTTTCTTATTTCCCCACCTGATTTCGAACTATCTTCTCAAATAAAGCCCAGTGACAAAGCTCCATTTACATTTAAATATACGCAAAGTGTGAAATATCCAATTCCAGAAGAAAAATTCAATTTCTAAAACATGCAAGGACATGTTGAAATAAACTGTTTTATCTTCATAACTGTTTAACATGTCACATGTTAACATCATATCAAAACATCAGTACAAAATGTCAATCTTTAATAAAAAAAATACCTAAACGTTAACAAAAGAGGAGCTTTTTTAGTTTATAACTCAATGCAACTTATTACAGAATAATAAAATAGTTTTTTCTAGATTCTTAAGTCACTAGATCAAATTTTAATAGATATTAATTTGTTGCTAAACAATTCAAATCATTGAAAACACTATCGAAAGAAATTTAAAAAGAATTAGCAACGCCTTCAATAAATGCTCCAGCAACAATATTTTTATATTTTTATAATGTTAAAAAACTTTCTTTAAAAAAAAAACCTTTGCAAGCATAACTTTACAAAATGTAAACAGTTTGCACATAAAATTTCAGAGAACACTGGTGTCTGTCAGCTTATTGCATATCTATCTTAATGATAAACAAAGTTAAAAAGTGATAAAACTGAGTTTGCGTAGTCTCATCCCCATAAACGACCCTCTATTTTTTGCTTAGCCATAAATATTGCTATTAGCACTTAATACATCATATAAAAAGCTAATAAAACATTCATCAGCCAATGACTTAGCCATCCTTATGAGCACACATAAAGAATACTAAAGGACAAGTTCTCGTAAAAGCGTTGATACATGTTACCCTCTTGCAAAAAAATATGAAGCCAGAACGATGCAGTCGGAATAAGCAGGAGATGAAAACGTGTAGACGGCGAGTGCTACTTTTGTCGTTTTAAATATGAATGAAGTAAACTGGCGTTTTATCAACTGCTTCTGCTTATCGTTTAGCTTGTCAACTGTCACGTCATGTCATGCAGACGACAGAGAAGCTTATCCTCCAAAAAAAATAATAAAAGAAAAACAATTTCAGCCAAATGAAGACACTGTGAATATTTAAAATTTGGTCAAAGCCTTTCAGCTGTCAATTTAAGACAAATAAAATTTCAATTGTTTTCTATTTTTAAAGGTAACGTGTGACTGAAAATGTGATCTTTAAATAATAATAAAAAACTTCCCTAAGCTACTTTTTTCTTAACTTTATGAATAAAAACTCAAATTACACTGCTTATTTCTGTTCATTTACAGTAACTTAAAAAACCACTCTGTAAATTTTTGCTAGACCCTGTATCTTCATCAGGAAATTTTGGCTTAAATGACAATAAAAAAATCGGCTCCACCCAGACAAATTATTAATTGCCATGAAGTTTAAAAATGCATAAGGTGTGAAATGGTATCCAGCATTATGACAGTGAGAGCTCTCAAGGGAAAATGCAAATAAAAATACAAATTAATATTTCAAACATTTGAATAGGAATGGAAACTCGGCAGGAAAAAAATGCACCTTCACTGTACGGATAAAGGCATGTGGGTATTCAAAATATACAAACGAGAACGTTTCATCACCCAAACTGTTATATCAATTAACACCAGAATAATTATAACAAAACACAAATTACAACGATAAAGATAATCGATTTTCCATATAAATGATTTCATTCAACTGAAATAATGAAGAACATGCCAATGAAAGTGATGATGCATAATAACAGCTCTATGCATATTCAAAATAACTGCAGAATTTAATCAAATAAACAATTGAGATTATTTTCATTGTTCAATATGCAGTGCAAGTAATTTTTATGATTATGTAATGTTTAAAAAAATTATCGTGTAACCAATACTTCATTATTCTCACAGTTTTCAAAGTTATTGCACTTTTAAAATAATTGGCTGATAATAATAATTAATTGGCACAAAATACTAAGAAAACTAATTCTTTTAAGTTACAATATAAATAAATTTTATTAAAATGTGCACCATAGTGTGTATTGCAAAAATTCATACAACTATTTTAGAAGCTGCAAATACACCAAATGCATTTGTAACATTAGATGATTAGACTAACATTTGAAAAAAAAAAAAAAAAAACTACAAAAATTTTAAAACATTTTTAAATTGCAATAATATACGACTAGATTTTGAATCAAAATTTCCAAAAAAATGCAGTATAATGTGCAGCTATTCTAGAACGTTATTTCACTGTAGAAATAAACACAAACTTCACAGACATCCATTCCCATATTTTTAATGATGAAAATGCCATTGTTCGTCATAAAATATGACAATTTATTATGCGTTCAATGCGCGTGCGTAATATTCCTAGTCTCGAATAAAAAAAACATAAACTGCAAGGGCAACTAGTAAAACTAAAAACCAACATAATACAAATACATAAATTTATCCAAATTAAAATTAACGAATGAGAATCTTAAAATATAAAAAATTGCACAAAATGATGCAACAAGAATAAACACATGGTCCTATTCAAGATAATAAACAAAATAGGCAATTTCTCAATTACCAATTAGCAACAGGACAATATAGTATTATTTGGTTAGCTTACAAATCCACTTGCCTACAATTTCTGCAAATAAATTTCCAAAATAATAGAAATAAAAGTTCATCATTTACTGTATATACTGTAGCAATGAACTTTATAAATGCTAATGAACTTTAGCGCATTAATTTCGGTTGAAGTAATTACAAAAAAGGAGTTTTAATGTTTTTACCTTTAAAAAATCCGATGAAAAGCCAAAGATAAATCCCCATAATTAATCCAAACTGTTTGAACATACTGTATATACGAAATTTCAGCACATAATCCAAGTACAAGAATTATTTGTTTTTATACGCTGACACTTGACCACCTTGATACGGGACAAAGTGATTTTTACAGTTTCTAAGTTAAAACAGTTGAAAATTATTCTGATTGAATGTCGATTTGTTTGTGCTGACTTTGGTAACCTAAATTATACGACACCTGAGAAATCTAGCAATGTGATCTGGAAAGTAGAAAAGTCCCTCTTAAGTTATCCCAGAATCCAGATCATCCGAGCTTAGATCTACCGTGCGCTATTCAGGCTCTCACTACACCACCAACAATGAACAATCGATGAGCCTTTGAGTAGCAGATACAAAGCGGTTACAATGCTTTCGTAGCTATTTGTAATTTATTGTCCAATGTAAGTTACACTTGCACATCTAGCGGGTAACTTTGCCAACTGCAAATGTCACGAATGCTAAAATACTGCGATTCTCAAGCTTTTTTCGCTTGTGCACCTCTAGTTTAACTTCAACATATTTCTATAAACTTTACTGTAAAAAAAGAATTAAATCAATTTTTACAAATGGTTTTCTTAATTAAGAAATAAACCACAACAATCTCTTAATAATGCAGGTATGTTTCGATTCTACAGTATCAAACCTCATCGTTTTTCAGCTAATATTGAAATCGAAATATTTAGATTACAGCCATGTGATTTGAGGTTTTTGCATTTGTTTACTGGATTGCTTATCAGTTTAACTTGGGGTTAAGAGAAAAAAATAGAAGTATAATAAAACAGTATAGAGAGCCATCACATCACAATTTCACAAATAAAAGTGATACACAATTGCAGTTGCAACAGTTGAGAGAACAAAATGTAAAATCCCACTGTAAGCAATAGATAAAAAAAAACTACGAAATATCCATAAAATAAAAGCCCTGGGTATTTGGGTGGATATCAACCAAGCAAAAAGTCTGCTGTGTAAAATATGAATCCTAGATAAAGATAATAAATTTAAAACTAAAATACTTTTAAAGCCTCACATGCACTTCTTTAAAAGATACAAATTTTTTATTAAATTAAACTTCAAAATCATACATCAAAAAAATAAGTCTAGTAAGAATATTGCAATAAAAATAGTTAACATTTTTTTAAAGAAAGTTATCGGTTTAATTAAATTAAATCTTTAAAAAAAATTATAAAGTATAGGAATTGGGGGACTATACCATGTACTATACATAAAATTTGATGTTGTCAAAGTAATACCAATATAATGCTTGCTATATATACATCTTCATACAATTTATTTTTTGCCTTTGCCTTTGGTTGTAATAATAACTTTATGTTTTCATAGGAAGGCAAAATATGTGAGTATAGACAAAAATCTTTCATAGTACAATCTTCCATTGCTATTTTGTGGTGACTAACTTTTATATACATATATTTTATAAATTTTTTGTTGGGTTGTGTGTGTGTCCTTTTAGTTTTTCAGATCAAAAGAGACAGAGTAAGAGAGAGAGTTTATGTTGTAAAAGTAAATGTGCTGGAAAATGCTTTTCAAATGGTCGCTTTCCCAACACACAGCTTTTTTTCTATAATATTTTTTCTCTATATATATTGATGCCATGTAATTCTCTATATCCAGCAAACTTTATATGTGCCTTTTATTTTTTGATCCTGAAAACCCAGTCTACGAAACGCTCCATCAAAATTTCATAAAGAAAACATTTTTAAAAAAGAAGAAAATAACACAAAAAAACCTATATGAACTTTATACTACATCAACGTCTTATGAAAACTTTATTCATAAAAACATGTAACAATGTAATACAATTTTGTCAGAATCCATGTAAAAATTTCGTTATGATGATGTTAGTTTATTTGATATTTTAAATTGAATTTAACTAGTCTAAGTCGGTTTGGGTCTGATGGAATACTACGTTTTGCAGAGGCAGACCACAACCATTTCAAATTTTAAAAATATGATTTTGGAGTTTTGCCCAAATGTTTGCCAAATTTATACAGTAGAAATCCCACAAATATTTTATTCAACGACGAGACTAGACATTTGATCATTATACTGTGCGATTTAATCATCTTAACAATTATCTGAAAAAAACCTGAATAATCAAGATATTATACAAAGTATAAAAAAATGAATTACCATAAGTACTGCATCTGCCAATTTAAAAATACAGTGGATTCTCGTTAACACGAAGACGACGAGACCAAGATTTTTCTTCGTGTTAACGGGGTTTTGTGTTAACGAACACATGCAAAATATAATATATATTGGTCAAACTGACATTTTTTAGAGTCAAACTGACATTTTTTTAGAGTCAAACTGACATTTTTTAGAATCAAACTGACATTTTTAAGAGTCAAACTCACATTTTTTAGAGTCAAACTCACATTTTTAAAGTCAAACTGACATTTTTTAAAGTCAAACTGACATTTTTTAAAGTCAAACTGACATTTATTTAAAGTCAAACTGACATTTTTTAGAGTCAAACTCACATTTTTAAGCATTATTATGCGTTTTGCAAAATATTATGCATTTTGTGCATTCACATGCTTTTAAGAAAAAACAATGCAATTTTAAAACTTTTTTCATAAAAACCAACAAAAACTGTTTTCAATTTGTATTTGTTTTTATAAAAACATTTAAAACTTATCAGAATTTTAATTTTCTCTACATTTTCTATAACGAAATATGCCACTTTTCATTTGGAGAAGAAAAATCAGTTCGTGTTAACAAACAAAAAATGTATGGGAAAACCTATGCTGTAATTCGGGACCGCAACGTTGCTTCGTGTTAACGAGAAATTCGTTTTATCGGCGTTCGTGTTAACAAGAATCCACTGTACTATGTTTTATCAATTGGTACTGAATGGTTTTGCAAAAATGTAAGAAAACTTTCTAAATTTCGCCAAATAAATTAGATAATGTTGACAGTTATTGAATTCCAAATCCTATGGTTACTGTATATTTTTTATCGATACAGGGTGCCATAAGTAAAATAAAAAACAGCGCCTTTGGTCACCAAATTTATTGAATATTTTTTCTTGGTTATTTTAGTACATCTAAAACAGCATAAAGGTAAAAGATTTGGGTGAGCTGACAAACAAAAAAAAATGTCTTGCATAGACGTTTATAATCTTTTGAGTATATGAGAGGATTTATTTTTATTATAAATGCTAAATTATATTCTCCATAATAAAATGAGAAGCAAAAATGTAGTTTACTACAGGGTCTAAGCCTAAATTGGGAAGTACAGTAGCAAAGCTGTCATAAAAATGCAAATTTTGTGCATAGTCGTTATTTTCCTTAGGTTGATGTGAAAACGACTGCTTTCTCCTCATCCATTTCATTTTCCTTAAAAGTCTAATCGTTATGACATTGTTTCCCATAAAACATAAGAAAACCCCCAAAAAAAAAAAACTAAATCATAAAAGAAAATAGAGCTAAATTTTTAGCAAAATTAAATGTTCATTGTATAAACTCAGCAGGATAAACCAAATGGATGAAAAACTTTATAGCTTCATCACAAAAGATGGAAAACACTAGAAGATTATTTGCATAATGAACTTAAAAATTACTACATTTAGCTAAATCACTTTTTTCAGACTTAAGGAGTATAGAAGCATTGATTTAAAAAAATTCTTTCAAACTTGTTACTGTTCAACAATGTCTAATGCAATGTTTAAACAACTAACTAGTTAACTTAACATTTTTGCTCGTTTTCTTTTGCCACTTTTCTTTGTAGTGCCACACACGAATACGAGCGTAAAGATGAATGACTCAAAATGGTCGCATTTAATTGCAAGGCTTTAGTTGTAAACAGAATTGTTTCCACGTAATTATAATTAAAGTCTAGTGTATAAAGAATTTTGCACTTGTTATGTCAATCAATCATTTGGCGCTTGGGTTTACTTTAGCTAAAGTCGTAAATTTGATTGCTACCGGTACCAACAACAATTAAGTGTCCACGTTTTACGTCATATCAAACTGGGAAAGAAAATAGCCAGCTTTGCTTAAATGACGTCATACGCTCATAATTATTTCAGTGTGTTGAAGACAAAAAGGGGCTCTTAATTTACCCTTTTACCCAAGAGACTGATGAACTGCTGGCCACTAATGATGTTTATTAAGTTAGTAAGCGAGAAATTGGTTAAATTAGGTCGTCAGTTAAGTGTCAAAATAGCCTCTAGTTACCAATGACAACCAACAGCAACGTACACCTCCCTTTTCTCAAACAAACTATTACAACCATATTCATTTTTAAGAAAAGTCGAAAATCGATATTCTTACAACTCATTTCATATGCTATTTTGATTCTTTTAAGGACTAATTTAACTTGTCTAAACAGTGAACACCACTTAAATATAACTCAAACACAAAATTGTAATAACAAAAACCTCAAAAACCCTACTATAATAGAACATACAGAATAAACTAAAACTTAATAGAATCTTTAATTTAAATACAGGTATCTGTTATCAGTGACTAATTCGTGCATTAATCTGCATTCTCAGACAAACATTGTCGTTTAAAACACCCAAAAGCTAAACTATACGAATGAAGTGGAATAACTGACTATATTTTTTATATAAAAATAAAACTTTAATTACAGAAAAAGATAAAAAGTGCTAACAAGCTTCTATGTCACTCACGTTATTAATTAGACAATACTTTTTAATACTTAAAGAAATAACAAACAGCATTTCTATAAAAAAAACAGAAAATTAAACCAATTAAAAGAAACTTTTACAACCTCGAGATAGGACAGATCCCAACTTATGTCTAATTTAAAGTTGATTTCAAAATCAATAAATATAATTTCTAATAAAACAACAGAAAATATTATAGAAAACAAACCCAAATACCTAATACGACTAAATTACAAAGTAATTATGCATTAAATTTAATATTTCAATAGTCAAATTACTGGTCTTTCAAGCTAACCACTAATCCTCACAAATTTGCTTTCTTAAAAACCAATTTTGTTAAATTTTGGTTTGCCATTATCATTATTACAAAATTATAGTACGAATACACTCTACATTTGCTAAATTAAATACATATACAGTAAGTAACCTGAAATTTCTACTTTAATCACTTACTAAGTTTCATAACAACTAGAAACAAATTATTTGATATTAAATTACGTTTTAATTAACTTCTAATCTTTTCAATGATGATCAATTGTATAGGTTTAGCTTTATAATTGCTTATTGAATTGCAGAGTCCATCCAGCACGTACAATAAAAGTTTGAGACAAGCTTAAGTCGAAATCCTCAGCTATCAAATGCGATAAAGTGACATTTATCTGAAATAAAATAGGTCATCTAAGTCTAAGTATGTGTAGAGATTTTAATTCAAGTCATTTGAAGATCAGACAGTGAGAAATGATGAGCTTTTCTTTTATAGTTTAGCAGACGATTTTATTGCTACTCTTCCTCGTAATAGAAATTTCGAGTAAAATCTTAAAAGAAAAAAAATAAAAGGATTTAAAATATAATATTCTAGAAGAAAAATCAAACTTAATTTTTAAGTCTTAATGCGTACAACCTTTATAGATATACAGTATTGTGATTAAATTCGATAGATACCAAAATGATGTGGTTAATTTAAATTATTTTGGCCTTTTAGATCAATTTAATTGATTTTTACTTCTTTAATCATATAAATTGCTCTTTTAATAACCAAATTTGTAAAACAAAAATAAGGATTTTTACTTATTCAAAATTCAGCCTCTGTCAATAAACTCTAAATTAATCTTATTTCTTGCTTCTTAAATCTTAACGTAAATTGCAATAATTGCGCCAAATAATTCTTAAAAATAATTTATTTTATAATCAAAAAATTCAAATATCATTCAATAAATCAGGTACAATATTAGTCTTTCTGTGACTAAACTAATAGTTTATCAAATAATTCATTTCAAAAATTGAAAGGCTAAATAAATATCGTTTATTAACTTTGCCATACGATTATTTTAATGATAAATTCATAATTTATTTTAGTTACTAAGAAAAATGGAAACTAATCGATGACAAATGTCTGCAAGGGTACATTTATTATTCATTAATTAAGTAAACCCAAATTACTTTGATAAAACCTGTGTATTTTTAAAGAAACTAAAATAAGTTGAGTGAACAATAATAATTATATCTTATAAAATCATCATCTTAAAAATAACAAAAAAAAAGAAATAAGTATACAGAACTTGCATATAGAACAAGAGATACGATCTTCAGTAATACTATGACATTTTCCATAACGTTTCTAATTGCAGAATCAGCAATTAAGGTCTCTGTTTTGGTCGTCTAGGAAACTTTGCAGATGATTATAATCCAATAAACCAACCAGACAAATAAAATCTTTATACGCAAAGAAAAACAATAATTTTCTCATACACTGTATAAAACTAAGTAGACTGTAAGCTTTCCAGTACCAAATACGGTATTAAATAAAAATCAACTAATTGTTTTGATAAATGATGTAACAAATCGAAATAGTTCTAACTAATGATTTAAAATCTGGTCCCAAGGCCCTGCTTTATGGTATTTGTATTTACTTATGAAAAAAAAATCAAGTGGAATGTTTATGTTTTGAGAAAATCAAAATCTTTTTTGTAGTTTCAATTTGATACGCTGTACAGAAAAGTATTGTAATAAATGTTGGCTTTGCATTGTGCAGTAACATATTCCATTGAATTTAATCAGCTTATGTGACTTTTTTTGGTCGCTTTCATCTCATTCCATATTCTATCTTTCATCCTTACTTCTATATTACAACTGTGTAAAATGGCTTTAATGAAAATTGAATTTTGCATTAACTTAGATAAGCAACTACAGTAGCTAACCTATGGACTCGATTACTAAATGGATTCTATTTGGCAAAAGTTAAATACATTTCTTTTTCAAAAATATTTTGTTGATATTTTCAGTCATTGCTAGAAAGATGTTTTAGTTTCCATAATTTTTCCAAAATCTATATCATGAATGAAATCGATTTAATAAATTAAATAATTGTGCTAACCACAAGTACTGTGTGTGGACCAAAGTGAACACATACCGGTACAGTAAAATCTTCCAAACCAAAAACATTTTTAGGTTCGGTCGGAATAAAAACCATTACTAAAAAATAAAAGCGAGAATTTTTACCATTTCTCATTTGAAGTTTGAGTGTAAAAATAGACAAGACATTTTTTGTCATTTGGTCATTAGTCATTGTGTTGGTTGTGGTCAATCGTTTTTCTCTTCTGTAATTGAGTTTTGCAGTATAGAAAAAAAAGATGAGAAAAAAATTGCTGAAGCAGAAAAATTTAATCTTAGTTTATTGCCACTAGATACTTTTGTTAACCGCTGATCTTGGAAGACTAAAATTTTTTTTTAACACAAAAACCAATATAATAGACATAAGAAAATAGAAAAAAAAGTAAAAAAAGGAATAAAATTTGCTGCCTTTCAATTTTTTTTAGCGGTGGAAGCAAAGTGTAAATTGGATTTCATCGATCGCATACAAAATATATATCATACACTGACTTTTATACTTTTGGTCACTGTGTGTCCATTCATATTGATAGACCCTATCATGTAGAACTTACTCCAAGTATTAATGTTGTTATTTTCAATAGTCAAAGTTTAGTTTAATTTAATTTGAATGCATGTAAAGGTACATAGTTTGATTTTTAGTATTGTGTAAAGTTATGCAATTGTTGGTCACTTAATGACCATGAAGAAATGTTGTAATTGATATGATGTAATAGTGTTTGATCACATGACTTGTTTTTGCCTGTATAAAAGGGGCTTCTGTTTTGTTGATTTGGTTAGTTAGATGGTAACAGGTAACAAGACAGGAGCTGACCACCAAACGTTGAGCTTATTAAAATAGTTATACAATTAAAACTATTTTTTCCCTGTCTGATTGTATTTAACCAAACTCCAGTACTAAGTCTTGGATCCAGCTGATATAAAATACCAAGCTGCCATTCTGCAATTCCAATTGTGTGGCTTTTATTCATCAATACTTTACATAAACTGAATATTTGCTATCAATTAATAAATAATTTAAATAAATCGTATATGGTCAACCTTAAGTTAAATTTGGCTAAAACTTTAGAGTTTAATGTAGTGGTTATCAAATTCCAGAATGAGCCAAACATGTTCAAAAAAAAAAACCCAAAAGGCCAAAAACCTAAATTAGTTACAATGGCAAGAACGGTAACCATAACGACAAGCAATTTAACAAATTCACTATAATGTCAAAATATTTTATAGTCTAGCAATGATGTCACAGCGATTTTGACTACAATTATTATGCACTAACATTTGACTTAAGAAACCAAATTTGATTTGTAGGATTTTGATTACTGACATACCCTGTAGGACCAGTGAAACTTTTTAAAACACTCGCATAGTTTCTAGTACAAGTAAATTTAAATGAGCAAAACTTTAATAACTCTTTAAATGAAAAATATTCGCATAGGTTGTGTAGAAAATGTTCAATAAGCTTTTGTGCAGTCATACGGTATACCGGTAATATAAAAAGTCAAGCTGCTTATTTAGTGAGAAGGGAAACTATCTTTACAGATGAAAAAATTGTTTGTGTGGCAACATCACAAATTGCATTTTCCAGAAACAAAATAACAAAAGAAATTGTGGAAATTCTCTGTAGAGAGGAAGTTGAAAAGCAAAGCAAGTTATCTTGTAATGTCACGCTTAATAAACTAATGCCGATAGCACTACATAAAGTGTTTCTACTTAATAGCCAGATCAACAATGCACTTCTCACAAAAAAACGAAAAAAATGAGACAGCCTACAACAAACAAATAAACGAAAAAGAGAATAAGCAGTTGTGATAAGTGACATTTTTACTGTTACCGTGAAAGCCATTGAAGGAAAGGCAATGAAACATGGAAAAACAAATTAATTCCACATGTGACATTGCTAGTAATAACGTACATCTATCCAAGACAACCCAACAGGAATTCAAATTTAGACTCCTAATTTTAAATTGCATTATAATGGTTATTGGGTTTAAAATTGCATTAGCTAGCTAAACTTAAAAGTTACGTACAGAATGCTATATTATCAAATAAAACTTTTTACAAAATAATCAGAGTAAGAATTGGGCCTTTATACAGTATTACCACTCTTTACTGGGCCCCATAATACTGTATGGTCATCTGTATACACTATACACGAAGCAATTTACACAAACAAATGCAGCAAATAAATTTTCCAAGCCATAAAACTGCTGCTGCTTTTATTTGTAAATAAAAAAAACTAAGAAATTGCATCTTATCGGATAATTAGTATTAACATCAATTGGTAGGAAGTTGCTCATATGTATACTATGTCCTAATTAGCTTAAAATAAATGACGCGGAAAACGACACATTTGGTGATACGAATTGCATATTATACTGTAACTATTCGTCTTTTCATTCAGAAGACAATTTCGTGTTCATCACAACTTCAACTGAGATCATCCTCATCCAGTAATATTGTATACGCAATAAAGCTGTCACTTCATATTGATAAAAAAATCTTCACTGTTACAACGTAATAACATGTACAGGTATCCCATCGACAAAAAAAATACATATTCTATCAAAAATTATTACTAAAAATCGTTCTACAACCTTGAGTATGAAATATTGTTTCCTTGCCATAATAACCAAACTAAATAAACTCGATATACTTATAGAGTAATTTATTAGAGTATTCTTTAGTATACAAGTACACAGTAATACTCTATCATTACGAAAATCATTTTAAACTCTAATTACTATACATTATTTTTATGGTAAACAAAATTAAGTTAACATCAAGTACATTTTAAGTAGCTTTATACGGAATAATTACTAAACGTTTCCATTAGTAAATTTTAATAATGAGCACTTCATTTTTTTTTTCATATGCAGCACACCAAAATTAACGAAAATAAAAAGTCTGAATCGGTAATAATTTACTGTTAGAAACATGAAGTATGAGAAAAGCCCCGTATATTGTAAGGTACCTAACTAAGTATCTGAAATGTCTGGTTTTAGCTACCCACCCGTATTTACATCAATTCTTCAAATTCAACAATAACAATGTACTCATACATTTTTGTTTCAATGTGTTATTATAAGAATTTAATTGGGCTTTTAAAATACTGCATTTTTTTCTACATTTTTTTAATAAGTTTTAAATGTCTTAACAAAATTCTATAGACATAAATCCTTTTAGCTTACTCAAAAAATCAATTTTAAATACAGTGGATTCTCGTTAACACGAAGTCGACGAGACTACATTTTTGCCGACGAAATATGCAATTTTTCATTCGGAGAAGCAAAATCTGTTCGTGTTAACGGGGTTTTACTTCGTGTTAACGAACAAAACATTTATGGGAAAGCCTATACTGAAATTCGAGACCGCAATGTTGCTTCGTGTTAACGAGATATTCGTGTTACCGAGTGTTCGTGTTAACGAGAATCCACTGTATTTTAATTTATAAAAAATTTCCATTAACAATATTTTAATTACCGTTTTTTAAACGTAAAAAAGATTGTAGTACGGTAACATGATGATGAAAAGTAGCTCATTTAGAGACCAGCTCCATAAAAGTACACTATATGTATTAAAGTACTGTAATTTTCAAGTATTTAACTTAAAGACGTTTGGGTATTAGTATTGAATTGACAGTTACTAACTTAGTAACCGTAACGATTATTGACCAGTATACAGCAACTAACAAATCTTAAATCTCTCCAATAAAAGTAAGAAATTGATAACAAGAAAGTGCTTTTACTATATCAGACGACAAGGAAAGACACTCAGACAATCATTAATTATTTATAAAATTACATTAGGAATTAATCATCTACACTCTTCAGAACGTATCAAAGTACGTTATACTAACTGTATGGTTTACTAGCATTGTTAATGTTTAGCAAAACAATTTAAAGTTCATAAATCATCGAGAAACAATAGAAATAACACACAAAATCAATAAAAAATGTCGACAATAAAATAATTCTACTTAATATTTTGAAGAGAAAAAAAACAATGAAGTATTCCCACATTCGAATACACAGTATGTGGTTACTTTATTCTAATTTTGATTAAATATCGTTTAATTATCACAAAACAACTAAACTTTTGAATAATGATGTAAATAGCTGGAATTTTGCTTTTCTAAATACTAACCATGTTAAATGTTATAAAATCAATGTAGAATTTTGATGCAACGCCACGGCCAAGACCAAAAACAGTACATGGTTACTGACATAAAGTTTACATTTCGTTTGGCGTTTTTATTAAACTATTATTTGAAGGATTCAATGTGTTTTGACAATGTCTAGACAAAGATACATAACCGTTTATCTCAATAAAGTAAATTTAGACTGAAAGAACATCGAATTTCATCATCTATCAAGCTACATTCAAGCAACATAAAAAAAATTAACTTACAGTATTAGTCAATATGCGAAAAGTCAATTAAAAAAGCTTTAAATCATCATTTGATAACTAAAACTTTAGTTAAACTAGTACAAACACAAATTTATAAGTCGTGTTTACAGAACGTAAGAAATTCGTCTTGACAATGATGATGGAGGACGTTTGCTTTTATCCCAACACACATGAATCAGCCATCCAATTCAACCATCAACATACTGCACTTAATCATTAAAAAAATAAACTGTTGAAAGAATTAAATATCAAAACTAACTCATGTCTTCAAAAGCAAATTGACAATGAAAAACTACAGTCTCAAATATCCAAACGAATTTTTTTTTTCTAGATTTATTTTTTCATAGCAAAGCAATGAACGGATCAAGATGAAGAAACCATCGAAACTGATCAGATTTATTCTCAATGCTTTATTGACACTGTAACAAACTGCATCTCGATTTAGAGTTTCTCAAAATAAAGTGAATTACCAGAACCACTAAATTTGTTTTCCGTAACTTAGTATTTTTGTCTTAAAAGTCAAAGCTGGGCGTTATAACAAGGTTTGTAATATGAAAAACATATTGCTAACTTATGTATAATTTAGTGAAAGAAAATGTCACGGCAACAAAGTAAAAAGCATAAGGATGATTTTTTTTGTTTTCGTTGTTATGGTAAATGCTATAATCCAAAACTACTTTATCTCGTACATTTTCAGTATTGAATTTCAAAGCTGTAATCATGAAATTGAAATAGAAGGATAAGTAAAAAATGAAATTGCAATGCATGTATATAGTATTGTTTCGCAAAGAACAAATATTGCATGATGTACACAATATATTATGTACTTAGAAATTCAAGCTACATACTTTTCTTGTCGAATTGAATACAATACAGTAATTTCAATGTTAATTTTTAAAAAAGCCTATTCCACCATGGATTTTGCTGATTATTGTTGATCAAGAGTACAGAGCTTGTCATGTATTACTACCATTTCTATTTATCATATTTTCGCAATTTCATTTATGATGCCAACTACATTTAATTGCAGAAGATGAAGGTAAAAAAGCCACAGTAATTTTAAACTCTCCTTCAGGTTTACAATCTACAGTATTTTCAGAAAATATTTTAAAAGAATGACGATAATGTATTGGGTCAATTTTATTTATATAAAAGCAATTTTTTTCCCTTTATTTTTATTAGTAATGATTCCTTTTTCTACTTCAACTCCCAAAGGCTTTTCTTTTATACATACTTTATACATGCGGTATATCCAAGTATTTTTTTTTCCTTTCTTCATACATCTTATATATTTTGTTGGTTTTACTGTATTTCATCTTGTACATTGGACTTTAATCTCATAACATATTTCACAACGAATATCTCGTTTGAAACAGGAATTTTTGTATCTATTTAGGACAATTCACATAATGCTATTCCCCCACTCCCAATTCACTTACATTTCCTTTTTATACCGTATAGCTTTTAATACACAACGACTTCAATTCTGTATAAATAATTTTGATAACATATTGATGTGTTAAAAAGCGCATTTAACTGCAATTTATACCAATTTACAATACTATTTCACAAGTATGGCTAAATTTTATTTTTCCATTAAAAAGTTCTAATGAGTTATGACCAAATTAGCAATCTAAAATTATATCATCTTATAATTGGGTTCCTTATAAAAGTAAACTAAAATTCTGGTATCAAAATTGGTTACAAGATTAATGCTAGAATTTCAACTTAAACTTAATTTAAAATTGCTGATTATTATCTTAAATAAAAGCAATAAATTTTGAATAAATTTCGCTTTAAATAATAACGTATTGATTTGTTAGTTTGTACTGAAAGTGAAACAATAAAGTAAGAAGCTGTTTTCCCGTTAGCATCAGTCTGGCTGGCATAAAACATATCAGTCACTTGGAAATCCCTTGTCTGAGTAGGGCTTTAAAATTGGATGACATGATCACATTTTGATAACTTCAGACATCTTTCTAGCATGTAAAAGGCTAAAAGAAAAATAATAAAGAAAGGAAAAAACATATATTGCCGTCTGAATTTAGTACAAGCATATTAAGTAGATGTAAAGCATCAATTTCGTACAATTTCAGTGCTTTATTTTTTTATTTCATTCCAAAAATGACAATGTTTCTTTAATTCAATGGGGCATAAACAGCATGAAAAATAACACCCAGACCCGCTATTTTGTGTAAATGTCCGTGATCGCTCGTCAGTCATAAATATATTATAAAAAATGAATTTAGATTTCCAAGTAGACCTAGTAGAAAACGAGTGCAATCACTTAACGTTACTACTTTTACTTATTCTGCCTGAAATGGATGATTCATTGTAGTTTACTGTGGTCTCTATATCACTTTTGTTAGATGCCGGTAAAGTTAGACCCGGTATGTTGTTCTCATGGAACGAAATGACCTATCTAATATAATCCCCATCACTATTTTTTAATTCAGTTTTATTACATTTCATCAATGCAATATTTTATTGACATCTGCAGGGTAATCCAGTGTAAGTTGAGAATGTCTAGTATTTTGTATTACATGCCACTTGAATCACAAGCTTAACAAAGTATTATGATTTTCTGCTCAATATTTTGTATCTACAGTATATAAATAATACGTCTCCATTAAAGTTGACAGTTGACCTATCCTAATAATAATCCCGTCAGCCAATCAAAACCAAAACAAAAATATAAAAATCTAATGGAAGATTGCTATAAGAAAGTTGATATCCATCCTCAACTAAGCTGTTGAAATCGATTATACAGTATAATGTATTATTATATCAGAGACGATATTAATGATATTATTTTTTATAAAACTTTGACAGCCAAACAACTAAAATAGTAAACTACAAAAGCAAAGATAGTTTAACAGTATATTAAGTTGTATTTTCAATTGCTTTCATAAATGAAATGAAATTTTTGTGCAAGTTTTAATTTTTGCAAGATAAATCGTAATGATAACAAATTTTCATAGTTATTAAAATGGGAAATGAGTAATATTTTAGTAAAATAAAATCTAAATAGTCATTAAAAATCCAAATCGGTGTCCTAGACCCACATTAAGTGTCTAGAATTTATAAACGAATTTCGCATCTAATTAATTTAAAATCCAATTTAGTAGCAAGAATTATCCGGATAATCGGCGTTGTATAACAGATTTTAAGGTTTTAATTTGTTATTGAGTTTAACAAAGCAATTTCTGTTTGTTTGTTGTTGTAATTAAAGTTGTAGGCTGCATTTTTTTTCTTTTTTTATGACAATTTGTCATTGTATAAATGCATTAATGATTAAACGTTGTTGTATGTTTCCGTAATGATATGCAAATGATATGAAAGGGTAGAAAAATAATTTTCACACAATGCTTTAGAATTAATCAACTCACACATAGAAAGCCTAGCCTCAAATAAACTTTATTTTCAGCCAAAACAACACTTCAACGTTTACTATTGCGTCATTTAAATTTATGTCCTAAGCGTTTACTTACAAATTAAAGTGTTGACTTTCCCTCCAATCCATATTACAGGGTTCAACATTTCTTAATTATTTATCAGACTAACAAAGTTGTCAACAAATTCTAACATTTAACAATTCTTTAACTACAAAACTAAATTTAGCATTAAAAACAGAAAACAAATATGAAAACCAAATTGATAAAACAGTAAAAATGCAGTCAGAATTAGTGTAAAATTTTGCCAAATATTACTTGACAGCCAGAACACAAAAGGAAAATGATTCCCAAAATTCGACACAAAATAATTACAAATCAAATAAAGCTTAAAATTGTTTTTATAATGTCCTAAACGCCAAAATCAGTTCTTCAAAATGTCAGACTTGGTGCCAATTTAATCATACATAATCCCATAAAATCAATATATAATAATAAGTAATATTCTAAAATGCTTGTTTATGTAAATATGGCACACTAATGGACACAATATAGTGTCGTTTGCGTCGATTTTCGAAGTCATTTAGATGTGTTTGTGTGTTTTAAAACGTCAAGGTTTGCATACATAAAATTGAATAATGTTTTCGGCATTGATTTTGAGAGTTTTATATAAGCTGTGAGGTCTCAGTTCAACTATAAACCTCACATAACATAGCGCACTAACTTTTGTATATTGTCCCCTTGCTAAAACTGTAAATCTCTGTCAATCGTTACAATGGCTTTTAGATTTCATTTACAATTGGCTGCAATGGTCGCCAAACATTAATGCTTGTGTATACAGAGTGATTCTAAAATTCACAAACACTTTTAGAAAGGTGCGTAAAAAAAAACTTTTTCTTATGGAAATTAAATTTTTTATTGAAACATCAAATAAATACTATTATTTACTGAATACGATAACCAATATTTATTGATTTTTGAGTATGTTTTAGGTTGTTTCTCAATACTATAGTGTATTTCTTGAGATTCTCCAACTGATATTACAAAACTCAAAATTTGAAATTCCAATTAAAGCAAAAAATTCGATTTAAAATATCAATTTAACATAACAAATTTCGCTGTCATTTATATAATAACGACCTCACAAACCATAGATACTTCATTTCCCATTCCCTTTACCGGCTTTTCTTAAAATAAGAATGTTTATAAGTTATCGGAATTGTATGATCACCCTGTATACTAGATCCAAGAAAAGGCAAGTGACCATTTCGATTGTCTACACACACAAAACACAACAACACATGGCACTTTTGTGTATTGTAACTCACAGCTACTTTGACTTTTACATTCAAACTCTTACATTATATCTGTTTCAAATCTCTCACTGATTAAAAGTTCAAAACTTGAAATTGAGACTTTGAGGAAAAATACAGACCAGATTTACTCCAAGTAAATTTATTGTTCACTGCTGAAAAGGCCACGCAGTGGTGTTTTCTGAGCTGAATTATTTGACCCTTTGTAACATTTCTTATTTTTTGCGAAATCTAATTCAAATACGATCTTAAACTATACTTGGTTTGTTTCAAAAGTTATGCGAGTTCGATAAAATGTAATTGTAATTAGTTACTTATGTTATCAGATGATTTACCCAACAGAAACTATTAAATTATAATAGAATATTACGTTTTGAATATCAAAGCATTTCAATGATTAATAAAAACTTTAGATAAAAAATTATTAAAAGTTGCCAAATAGATAAACTAAAAGTTATAAAACAATTTTTATATCAAATTATTTTTAGTCAAATTTTTAAGCACCGTAAAAATTTTTTTAAATACGTATTGACAAAAAATGCAGTATTCTTTAACATACTACAATATGTAAGGCAAGAACAGAAACAATAACCGGATTTTCTATCCAATTTCATCTGTTAGTTTAGTCCATGACATCTCATTCCATGCATCACTCTGGCTGCTAATGATCTCTCACAAAGATAATAACAGGCAAGAAATCCTAGACACTTTAAGACGAAGAAGCATCATGGCCTTTCTTTTGACATTTATTAAAGACAACAATAATGTCAAACGTAATATTACACCAATAGCGTACACCTGTTATAGTGCGCATGCACTTGTAAATACGATATTTATAGTCATTTTTTTTATTTGTTGTTCGTTTTGATATTTTTCATAAACTTTATTAAAGATTTAAACACACGGTAAAAAGCTTAGAAGTTATTTGCAGCGAATGAAATGCATTGGCCAGAGTAATCCTGTTAATTGAAAGCAGTGATGGCCATATTAGCTTGCATTACACAAAAAGCTTTTTCACTTCAATTAAAATAATCAGCTTATCTACACTACTTGCCTAAACCAGTGCTAAAACCTATACATTACGTCATTAGAAAGCCAGAATACAGGCCAAACCATAGCCAACATTTAAAATCTTATGTTTCTAACCACATACAGTATGATCGCATGCAGTACTTTCAAATCATTTCTTTATTATTTTATAATTGCCATAATTTATTATTTGTTTTGAAATTCACAACATTTAATTCAAATTTTAAAAAATGTTTCTTCAAAATTAAAAAAAAGTAACTTTAATCTTTTTATTGCTTTTCTAGCTAAAACAAAAAAAAGAAGTTGTCAGCTGGTATTTGCTTCTTAATGTTTTGACACATAATAATAGAAGTACAGTACTGTACTGTATAGCAAACATTGAAAAAGTTAAGTTTGAGCATGAGTCCAATAAAGACGCCATTTGGCAGTGGCCGAATAGCTTTTCTTAAAGTGTTTGAGGCATTTTATTGCTAGAGATATAGGTCCATTTCTCCAGTGGCCAATTGCAGCAAATGGACAAATAAGGAATTATAGGAAATGACATCATAATGAAAACAAACAAGAAAGACAAAAGAAAAGTAACCTAAATGTGTGACTTAAATAAAAACCAACAACAAAGAAATGATCTAAAAAAAACACAAATAACAATTTTAGACAAAATTTTTCTAGGTCTACATTTAACTGTTGTGTACTACTATCAAAAGCAATACTTCAAAAATTAAATTCGTATACTTAAACAAAATTTTTTGTTTTGATATTAACGAGTAACAACCACGTTATAATTATGATTAAAATTTGAATACCAAAATATAAACTGCGCGTCCTAAAAGTCCAATTTTATGTCAGGTCATGTTTGTCTTTAAACAGTTTTTATTTTTGCAACTTTGCAAGTTATTTATACTAATTAAATTTGCATATAAAAATACAGTACTATGTCATTCATTGTAAAATAGTCCCAACTGTCCTGTTTTTGGAGACATTGGCATCAACTTCGATACAATGCGAGTTGAACCAATAAAGAAAAAAAAACCACACAGTCATTTAACCTACAAGTTCATTTAGTTTATTGCGTGTTAAAGCAATCAATGTAATTTCGGTGCGTCCTCTTTAATGAAACTGAGTTGCCGTTTCGTATAAGTTATCAGCATAATATTTTTAAAAATAACACTGCGCCACCATTTATACTAGACTGTATAGAATTTAATTTGCGAAATGTTTATATACTGTCTATATAACGGATGTTGACACGGCTACAGAAAAGTAGCAGACGATATATAAAAGGCGTGCAAAATTAATGACTCTGTTGACAACGACTTCAAAATGACATTGCAGTTGCAGCTTTTGTTTACTTTTAAGCTTATCACATTAATACAATATTAAGCAATTTTAAACTTTTACAACACAAAAATTAGACTACTCACACTCCAGTGAACACATTCTTCTAAACTTTGATTTCATTGTTTGCTTTTTTTTTTTTGCTCAAAAATTACTGCTTATTGATACCCATGATGACAATATCGATTTATCGATTAATATGATTAACTACAAATTTTTAAGCAAGTCTTATATCGCTAAAAATGATCTCAAATTAAAATTAAGTAATTTAAACTATACGTTGATCTACTGTGTACCAGTAACCTTAATAAATTATTAATAAAAAAGTAACAAATTGTAATTTTGCAACCTAAATTTTGTATTTCACATTAGTAAATCTACAATTTTCATATATCCTATATTAAATTTGCACTTTTTGACTTTTATATGTAAAATTCTTGATCAATCATTTTACAATAGCAAAAATGTCTTTACTTCACTGCAACACAGGTTCCTTTTATTTTTTGTCTTGTATATCAAAAATAGCAATGTTGAAAATTGTGTTGAAAGACAACCATATCCTTTATTTTTTATCCTTTATTTGTATGTGAGTGGTGAAATTCAGAAAGAAGAAAAAGCCTTTGAGAAATAGGAGAAAGTGATGGCATTGTAATTGATGACGGTCATTACTCAACTTGCCTTTGAAAAGACATGGGAGAGCCATATTCAGTGAAATTAATATAATATAGGTCAAAAAATCTCTCACAAATATATTTATATGTTGCACACCAAAAGAGATATCCATTAAGTAGAAATGCAAGGGTTACATTCAGGTCAAAATTTCTATTTTTTATTTAGAGATTTTAATTTTTCGTAAAAATAAGGCGATTGTTAGGTGAAATTGAACATCACTTTATTTAAACAGCCAGTGTTGTATGCAACTTTACACCAAAAGAAAATACAATTTTCAAAGACTTGTACTTGGAGTCTTCACTGACAAATTTATTACCAAAATTTTAATTTAAACTTTTCTCGTAAAAAGAACCAACCACAAATTTTTTGTCAGTTAACATTTTAATACTAAATAAAAACTCTTTTAATTCGTAAAAAAAAAATTAAGTTGATGTTATCAATCATTTTGTTCAATTTTGTTTTACAATTTGTTAGATGTCATTGGAGTTTCAGTCTTAGCATAAAACTGCTATCTAAACTATTAAAAGTTTACTACCTTTTTATTTAAATTCATTAAACCTGTATGTAAATTTCATAAGAAAAAATTTGGTTCCTAACCAAAATCTCATCCATAAAACTAAAATTTAAAAACAAAATTACCGTAGTGAATTTCAAACTCATTTTTGCTTGTACGTACAGCATTACATTAAAAATAAAATTAACCAACATTACAAACGTTTCGTTGTTAAAAAGATAGAATGACTTTTTTCTGTATCGAAATTGACTATAAGACAACAATTTAAACAATAAATTAATTCATTCATTCATCTAATTTAGATAATGAACAAAAATTAGCATTATAAAACAATTCCCATTCCTTATTCTCTATTTCTCTTTGACTCTCCATATACTGTAGTATACACGATATACCGGTAACTTTAAAAGCCAAGAACAGCAAATTTCAAATCCACTGAGCTACTTTTATGCTTTGCAACATAAAAACGAATATTACAATAAACTTTGCAAAATATACAAGTTTCAGACAAATTTTTAAGCTTTTATTATTTTTTTATGCTTTTGCATACCCAACGTTTTGCTTTATAACGTGTACAAGCCACTTCGTTATTGTATTACACTTCAAATAAGACATGATTGCATTGCAAAAATGTACTTTTTTTACCACTGAAAAAAGTACTGTACCTTGACTTAGAATCTTATTGTCTATCATTTAGTTTCTAGAGATTTAAATTCATAATCTACCTACAAAAACAACAGGATATAACACAGAGCATAGATTAGTGTGAAACTATATTAAGATTCGTTCATATTTATTTAAATTATTATTATTACAGTATTAATACAAAGCTGTAGCTGTTGTATTAATTATTTTAACATATTACCAATATAACAAAAATATTTGTTTATCAAAGTTGTTACCATATCCACATTTTGAAAAAATTGTTCCATCCCGAAATACTTGTCTTAAACATCTACAGTAATAAAGTTATTTTTCCAGACTTTTTTTGTAACAGCAAGATGCCGACTCGGGAGTCATTTCTACATAGCAATATTGCACCAATAAAATATAGATGGAGTTTCCAGTATTTGCATGCATTTCATATTATATTTCTTTCGAATGTTCCCTTCAAAATTGCTTAAAATTTAAATCGAGAATCCATGCACATTACACAGTCCCAGCGGCGTATCTATTACACAGACACAATAACGCATCTTGAAAAATAACAGCAAAAATGCCAATAAATCTGACTTGGGGCGCTAAGTATTGCTTTAAGAAAATAAAATTCAGCTTTGAGCGACATTTGGCTTTGTAATATTTGGTAAACGACATTTACGACGCTACATTTGTCATTTAAGACACCAATAATGGTTTCTAACTTAGATTTACGCCAAAACATAATTTGATATTTCAAGCTCTACATTTTTAACCGGTAATGAATTGCTGAATCACTGAATGTTTTCAACGTCGCCTAATTTCATGTTTAAACAGTCAATTAATTTCAGTATTGACCAGAAATACTACCGCTCAAATCATTTTATTCCCAGTAATCTGATCCTACGATTTAATCGAATAAGCAGTTCAAATTAAGTTACAGCCAATACAAACAAAATAACTTTGGAAAAGTTAGCACCAAATTATGTATTTTAATAGAATAATAAACTACAAAATTCCCTCCAATTTTCGATTATCAAATAAACTTCAACACCTAAAGAACAAGGTGTTAGAAAATGAAATCAGCAATGTTTGATATGGAAATTGAAAATGTCAGATTATTTCGTTTTCGAAAATCGTCTGACGGTATTGGGAAATGTTTCTTTTTATATACAGTATGGTAGAAAAAGATACTATTTTATTTAAACAAGCTGTCCTTTTTAATATCCTAAACTTGTTGAGTTTTTTATTTTACTTTTTTTTCTGTTATTTGAGTTTGGCAGTGGATGCAGAGCGATGCTGATAGAAGACAGAATGATGCTATGAGAGAGAGAGAGAGAAGCTGATCATTGAGCATGCATAATGCAGAAAGCGGCAGAGGCATATGACTTTATCTTCAAATATCTCTTTCCACACTTTGTTGATCAATTTCAAACACACACATACCGAGAAAAAGTAAAAAACTTTTTTTTTTCAACTGATTCAATCAAACCTGTTTTTCAAATAAAACACAATGACATCGCACAACAGATATAAAATACACAGACACAAGTTAGAAATTTCGATCCAATTGCATCTACCAATGCTTACATAAAGAAAACTTTTATATATCATTTTAGTTTCCGGAGGGTTATCCATGAAAATCACTACAGGATGGTTCAAAAACATTTTAAAATGCCGTCAGGAGATGCAAGAAAAACCGGGCCCAATCGCACTGAGTAAATAAAATCTAAAGATTTCTTAACATGAACAAAAATTACTTCTCAACACAACGTAGATATGAGAAGTCAAACATTTAAAAATGTATTCAAAACGATTTTAAGGAACTAAAATACCAACTACATGATGACAATTATAAAAATTATTAAAATTACCATTTTATATTACCTCCTAAATCTCGATATACAGTATTACTGCTAAATTGATATTATTATTTCATATAATTGTCCATTGGTTTTTCCACAAGTTATTGAGTTATTTTTTTGTGGGGGCCCAAGGCTTAACAGCACTTGTCATTGATCCTGCAATTTGCATGTGAAACAAATTTTGCTGTTGGCCACACAAAACACACACATATGATATCAATGATAAATTTAAACCCAACCAATTCAACCCCTTACATACCCATATCTAAAAGATAAAAATGTCATTTTCAAACACACAGTATAAAAACGAAAATAAAAATAGGAAAGACAGTAGTGTTGGATCACGGTGTAGTGCAAATGTAAGAGTTGAAATAACAAAGTTGGTATATCATATTTATATCTGAGTAATGTAGGTGTGGCAGTTTGAGTGTCACAGCAATTTCATAGCCCAAACATGAGCAAATGGAAAAAGGAAGTTTTTCTTTTTGACATCGTAAATCTATGTCATCATCTCATCCATTTCACATTTACACATACTGTACTACACATATCCATATTCAGTACACTGGCTATAAGGACAAATCGATCAACCAAATAAATACTGTAATATCAAAACAACTTCAAAAATTCTTTTAAAAATATATTTTCATTTACAATGAAAACTTTATTAATACCTGACAAGTATAAGAAAATTTGGTGCATTAAGTAACAGCACCACTTTTCACATTATTTATCCTTAGTTGGATACTGGTACGTAAAGGCCCATCATCCCAATCCAGTACTTAACTGTATCACATTACCATTCGACTTTCTACAAAAAGTTTACAGTTACCATGGTAACAAACTCTTTTTCCTTTACAACGCGGCTTAAAAATGTATTTTATAACTTACTGTAAATTAAGTTAACATTATCATGATTTAAACTAAATTTTAAAAATAGCAACAAAATGTTTTAATAATTTGAAAAATTAAAGGATCATTTTTTGTATAAGAGAAACTCGTGTAATAATTTTTAAAGTAAAGTTTAGGTCACTGTAAACATACAGTATAAATATATTTTTTTAAAGTATCTTATACGGAAGCAATTTGTTTGAATGAAAAATATGTTGTGGTGATATGCAATAGGTTAAAGCCTAGTGGCTCGGTTTATAAATGTAAAAGGCATGGACTATAAAATGATCAATTGCCCAGTTGAGAAAACATTTTCAAAAATGTATAAACTGAAATGCAACATTGAGGGAATTGTAATGGTTCAAATGGGGAGCAGTAGTTTTTGTATAATGATGAATTACTGTATTGAGTAATGGATAGCAAATATTTTTACTGTGCAAGAAAGATAAGCACAGAACACTACATCAAAAACTTTCAAATCATTTATTCATACAACATTTTCAAAATTTAAAACCAAAATACAGCAAGTACACAGGCTACTTGAACTGTAAAATGACCAAAAACATAGAAAGCTGCACTACAAGTTACAGCACGTACTGCTGCATCCCCCTATTAGTAAACAGCCAACAAAACAAGCACAAGCACGCACTTAAAAAAAACTCCAAAAACAGTAAATTATAATTCAGAAACTTAAAAGTAGTCAATTACAACTTGTGACAATGACCATAACGTTCATTTTACAATTAACAATTCATTCACAAAATTAGTAATCGACTAAATATTTGAGACACTTTAAACAAGCATACAGTACGTACATTGTATTGAGCTTAGCGGTACGGTATATGGGCGGTACCCACGCAACCTCCCACAACAAGCACTGACATAACACTCGATAAGCCAGCAATGTCTTCACAAAATTTAATTAAACTTATCAGTTGTGAATTGCAAATTATCTTAATAAACGATAGCATTATGCTGCTTAATGCTTGTTAATAAAACCTTACTCTCACAAATACAGTACGGTAAGTTACTTTGAATCGCAAACTTAATAAACCTTTTTTTTATTAACCTTTGCCATGAAACTTTGTAAACCTTTTTCCATGAACCTTTTCTATGAAACTTTGTAAACCTTTTTCACGAAACTTTCTAAACCCTTTTCTTTTTATTAATTTTTAAACTTACACGTTTTTTCGTAAGTATGAACGTCATTAATAGTTTGCCAAAATAGGATTCACACACAGCATTTTGAAATGGCATTTGATTTACACAGATAAATTAAATGCTACCCGTACTCGATATCTCATACTGTAGAAAAATGTCATACCCCTACGATAAAATCTCGCATTTTAACGGTTTTCAATTTGTAGTTTTAAAAATTATTGAACTTTACCTTTAAGATGTCCCAATAAGAACAGAAGATAAACTCCTTTAATTAATCCAAATAGTTTCCACATTTTAAATAATATTGTTGTTCACATGCAAAATGATCACAAAACTTCCAAACTTTGTTTAGTTATTTGCCGCCCGTCGAACGCACCGAAAACACAAGCAAAGAATTTTCGCGAACACAAAGACTTTTAGCGTCAGTTTGTTAGTTGCAACTTGTTACGAGAAAGCTAAAATCTTCAGTCAGTCAATTTCAAATACATTTCACTTAAGATGTTTGCATACAGTATGCACGGTACAGTACTTGATAATATTACAAAAATGCGTTAATAATTAATATGATATTCTGGTCATCAAACATCAACCGTTGTCACTGAGCGCGCACACACAGTCGTAACTTCAAAACTTTCCTAGCAAAACAGATCCAACTCGGATCCACCGGTGCTGAGCTAAAAACTATGGGCTTCTATTATAGATACGGACTGCACATTTTGGAAGTTTTCCGAAATCCTTCCCTAAAAGTTGTTGACTATTCCATCATGACGTCCTCTTTGGGTTTTTGAGTCGATTCTTATTTACGGTACGGTACTGTATTAATTTACTCAAAGGCTCGAAGAGGGCGCCCATATGCAATCGTCAATGGGTTTTAGAGGTAAAAATTTTAAAAACTTCGAAATGGGCAGTCCTTATCAATACTACATAGCTAATACAGAGCGGCTTAGATTATGGAGATAAGGGACATTCAACATTTCATTATAACGTCTATACATAATACACTACTGTATTAAGCCTCAAAGTCGATGGGGCACAGTCTAAGTTAATATTATTCAAATGTGGCGTCTCTTATAACTAGATTCCTCGTAGCATAGAGCAAATAAATTGCATTGAAATTAAATGTTTTAATTATCGGTATACAATAATTTTAGTCTGACCAAGGACCTAACAGTATACCGGATGATTTTCTAAATTTAAACATTTTTCTTATACACTGTCAATAAAGAAACGATGCTAATTCTTGTCAATTTCACAGAAGATTTGTCCCGTTTCTTACTCCCTGTGAAGAAAAACTTCTTTCAATTTGAGAAATCACTCTTAAATATATGGCAAAACTAAGCACTAAAAATAATATTGCAAGCCTACACTAAAAGGTTTTTTTAAAAATAATATAGCAAATTCAATGTTTTCAAACCAAACTTATAATGTCAATTATGACTGTTTTTATCAAATATAAATACAAATACGGTACTGGTCTACATTGCTATTTGATTTGCAAACAGTAATGCAATGCAAGCTAATGCACACATTGTACAGCATTTAAATTAAATATTCAGAAAAAAAACTTTTAACAAGTTGAATTGATTTGTACAATTTTGTTAGTAGATTATACGTTTAAATTAATGATGCGTTTTGTACTGGGTTTTTGCTTTGCGTCGAAATGGCTTCGAGATGCTAAATAGAGATAAAGTTTTAATTGGTTGACGTTCTGTACAGTACATGCCTGTATGATGATATTGATGCTTTCTAGTAATTGAAAACACCGACAAAGACAACAAGGGACAATTTTTTCGATTAAGAAAGCTTTAGAGAAAATAACAATTTTAGCCCTTCAGCATCTAATTAGATTTATATAACGATTTCAAAGGAGAACAAAGTTTCAATTTCAAACAAATTTCCTTTCAAAAAAAAAGCAAATCCAGATCATCTGATTCACATTATATCTCTTACTAATCTAACTTTAAGATCATTATGATTTCCATCTAACAATACAATATTCAATTTACCTAATTTTAACCATAAAAAGTATGGTATACTTAGTTGAAACTCAAAAAAATTAGATAAATAAAAAACAATTAGAAAATAGGACAACTTTCCAACAAATATGACGATAGGGATATGAATGTAATAGGTCTATTACCAAAACAATATTAAAACCATGAATGACAGCAAAACATTTTACTAAAATGCCAAAATAACTCAATTCATATCACTAATATATGATTTATAAACAGTGCTGCTATTGATATTTTTTGAAATGTCATAAAGTTTATTAAAAAAAACCATTGCAATTTCTTCTAAACAAAATGCAATTTTGAAAGTAAAACATCATAACATTGAAGTTGATTGAAAATAAAGACAAGACACACTAAAATAAGACCAGGATATGGAAAATAAATTGCGTTGGAAGGAAATGAATCATTGAACAGAAAAGAAAATCAACTGTGACAATAACGTTATTGGGACCAAATAACATTAGACCATCTTTCCGACTCTCTGAGAAAAGCGATCAAATTTCAACTAAACGTATCAAATATTTTTACAAAAGAATAAATAAATAAATAAACAAGCTTAAAAGTTTATTAGAAAATCAGCAAAAGAAATAGAATTTAACTTATTGGATTATCTCAAAGACACATTTCACTTTGCAGAAATAAAGCCAATTAAAAACACAAGAATAAATTGCAAGTCCATAAAATAAACAAGTTATTTTGTCGTACTAACATCAATTTGCGCAAAATTTATGCAACTGACGACAAATTAGTTTAAAAATTTAATGTAATGTTAAAGTAATTGCATGAGATGGTATTTTTTTAATAACGTACATATAAATGAAGCAGCATTCGTTTCTATGACAATTTTATTAAAAAGTCAATAACCCAAAAAAATTAATTTTTACGAAATTATTGTGTAGGCACAAGAGAATCAAATTGTTTCACGTTAATATTCCAGCATAATTCGTACAATACATTTCCCCATTCGTTTTATAAAACAGATTTCAAAATGACAAAAAGCAATGTACCACACAGCAAACATGAAGCAATTTTAACTCAATTATTATGATATTAATTTAATTACAGTATAACTCAATTATTAAAAGTATTTGATTATAAGTAATTCAATTAAATAACTTCAAAATATAAATGCAAGGTGATATGAATGACAACTATAAGAAATGGAAAATCAGTACTTATATGTAAGTAAAAAGTTTGAATTAGAAAGTCAAATGAAGTACGATATATGTACAGTAACTTCACCACTGCATAACACAAATAACTAATAAACTTGACTTTAATGTACACTAATACAGTATATATATTTTTTTGCTTTTATATACCAGAGCTAACTGTACTATTTCTTGTAAATAAAAACGCTTCATGTCACTGCATCAATTTGCATTGATAAACTTGAAAAGATTAGTTTCCATTTCCCCTGCATTTAATAACAAGATTCCCATATAAAGTTCCTTAAAGATCACTTGTGAAATAAAAATATCATAAAATAAAGTTGAATAAACTCATGCCCAAAGCCAACTTTTTCGACATAAAAGCATACAGTAGTTTTCACTCAAAAAAAATCAACTCAATAGCTAACTTACTGTACGAGTACAAACAAAATTTCAGCAACCTTAGTGATTAAATGATATTGATTTGAAAAAAATGTCGGTGTGATTGAGTGTTACCAGAATCTTACATTGGATTGATCGGAAAATAAGATTCGTTTACTTTCAACTGAATATGCGCTACGTTATAGTCATTGATATTGAAATTTTGGCGTAAAAAAGCTATATTGCATTTGATGTTACACATACCTAAATTACTCAGCTAGCATGGTTATTTTGTATGACATAAAGAATTACTTGTTGATAAACTTTAAGCATGTAGTGTTTTTGCTCCAATTTACCGGCACATACCAAAATAAAATCGCGAAACTTACTTTTCGATTAACCTACGCAAGCGACCTGATTGTATGTTAAATCTCAACAGATTAATCGCCGAGTTAAGTTCAGTGAAGCAAATAAAAGTTTTGGTCACACTGGTGAATTGTAAGGTGATAAATGATACGGCTTTAAATGTCAATGGTTGGCTTACTTTGACTGGCATTAAGATTAACGGTTGATGCCAACTTTACAACAATGGCTATTCAACTAATTTTAAGTGCTATTACATTCAATGGTACAGTGTACATTTTACAGTGTCAATAAATGAAAGGCCAAAATAAAATTTGGATGCCTTTTTTTAATTGGATCTGTGCACAAAAAAATTTAGTAAGTTGACAGTTTGATTAGTTTTGTTTCGTGTGATGAAAATAAGTATAAATTTGATTAATTTACTTTATAAAAATGATATTAACCGTTGATATAATATAATGCACTATATAATTAGGATATGCCGACAAAGACGACTTAGAATTATTACATTCTCCATAAAAAAAATAAGCTTAGTTCTTTGCCTGTGGTATCAACATCTAATTAACACAAGAAAATTTCATATTTTTTTTAATGGCATGTAAATGTTTTTTATAAGCACCAATTCCGGTGTTATGTTTATGACCAAAAATACATAAACTTCTATATGTAAAAAAAGATTGAAAAATTAGCATTTTAGCACGCAAAACAAATTTGTATACTTTTTTAATACAAGTTAATTATGTAATCCTAATAAGCGTTATTACACTGTATATGCATAACCAATAACCTATTCGTAACCTTAAACAAATGGGTTACTTTTTTAGCCATTGTTTTGAGGTTTAGCGACCACATTGAATAATCGTTTTAATAGTTAGATTAGATAGTATCTCATTTATATGGATATAATTTTCCAGAAACTAATTGCTTAGTTGAATGACTTGATTCTAACATTTAAATGAGCCACTTTTTATAGTCATAGAATGCAAATGCTTAATAAAAAGTTGCTTCACGTTTTACAGCGGAAGTAGAATAATTACTTCATCTTTTATACATTACAACATTATACACGAAGCGACTTGTTTAATTGCATAATTATTTTAATGTAACTTTGACAATAATTCAAACGACTTGACAGAAAATCGGTACTGTATTTTAAATTGTCTATTTTCTGTATACTGTACAACTTCCATAAAAAATATTGCCAAATAAACTGCTGTCTATGAACAATTACTTTTATATTTTGATATTTTTCTAGAAACGCCATGTTGTGTGTGCTGAACATGATTTTTTAGATTCTAAATAATGTACAATGAACCGACCGGTATTTACAGTTATTTACACAAAGCCCAATGGCATTTCAAATGGTCACAAACTTTATTAGATTTGATTTGCGATAACCGTTAAGAAAAGTTGAAAAAAGTCACAACAAAAAAAAAGATGTTTAATTTTATCTTTACTTTTCATCTAAACAGCTAAAAACAAGGTATGGTATTAAAGTGGTAGACAGGATATGAGAAACAAATTGTGTTGAAAAGAAATAAATCGTCGAAGAAAAAAGTTGAAAAAAGTTAGAAAAGGCGATTGCGACCAACAAACAGCTTTGGAAGAAAAGTGCATTTCAGTCTCATGGGAAAACGTTTCAGACACTAACAAAAAAAAAAAAAAACAACAAATTCAAAAGTGTTTTTGTCACAACTTGTACTGTATCTAAGCTCAATTTTCTTTACATCATTGTAATTTCTTGTAATCGAAAATAAAATAAAATAGAGATTAAAGATGATTGTGCAAAGTTGAAGTCCAGTAAACTAAACTTAAGTTTCAATCAAAGATGTGATATTAACGCTGACATACAGTAATTAAACTTGTTAATAATTAAAATATTCTCAAATAATTATTATTTTTAAGCTTTATTATTATAAGAATATGTACTATATGATAAATTAATGTATCCTGGGTAAATCGGTGTATTATTAAGAATACCAAGATGAAAATAGAAACCAGAATAGCAGAAAGTTTAATCGAGTTGCATTCGTTATCATCACCAACGTTTGAAGCTTTACTGAAACAAACACTCCTGAAAACCAAACACACATAATAGCTAGCTAAAAAAAATAATTTTTCTCCGTTTGTATGCCGATGATGGCCTTTCCACTCCAGCAACATTTCTTCTACAAAGCAATTCATCTGTAAATGAAAGTCACTACACACTTCAAATTAATAATTTCATATGATGCCGATGCCACCACAGCCGCTATTTCTTCCACAAACTTTTAACAGAAAGACTGAAAAAATAACTTTAACCGTCTTTCTATTGAAAGTCAAAAGCAAAAAGAAAGCGATAAAAAACATCAGAAACGCATTGTGAAGTATCAAGCTACAGTGAACACTTAACAAACCAGAATGGATATAAACACACAGAAAAAAAACAAAGATTCTTCATATTCTGCTGTTTGCATCAATGCTTTTTAACTTAATGGAAATAAACTTATTCAATCCACAACAGCACTTATAATATTAACGTTCATTCCAGTTTCCAAAGAGCGTCAAACGCCAGCCAAAAAAGAGCAGGACCATTGCCAATAAAAAATTACCATTTTATTTCTCATGGTAATCAGAAATACTCCAAAAATCAATTCATTATCACATTGATTTTCTAAAATTAAATATCGTTCGACTTTTTTGAGATATTAAAGACTTCTGACTTCTCTGATTTAATCAAAGTCAATGTAAGTTTAATACAGTAATGCACTGTACATGTTGAACGTTTATTACTCTATCTCATAATAAGCAAAGAAATTTTAATTCAATCAAATAATTATTTTTAAAAAAAAATGTGGATTGATTATTTTTATAAGCCCAATGTAAGCTAGCGACTGTCCGGTTTGCTATCATTTAAATGTCCTTATTATCATTTTCTGATCAACCTTTTATTTTCCAGTAACTCTGCTTTTAAAATGATTAATTTTTAGAATTTACATACTTATACAGATTACTTCTCATTATTTTGTCAGGGCATTAAATTATTGTAAAATGTTTTTGTTATCGAAAGCGTTATCTTGTTGCATAACCATTTACAATGGGCTCTTTCGGCGTACTTGTTATTTTTTGTAATGACCACTATACTGTAGCTATGACATAAATTTAGCAGAAATGGTGAGTCATATTCATAGTTCTTAGAAAACAAACAATGTGTCGTGCACACACTGCCAATTTTTCAAATTCTAAATTCGCATTTCTGGTCGCTGGATAAAGTAATAAACCATGGAATTTCCTGTCGAGACTTTTATTTCTATCGTTACTTTTACTTATGGAATAACACAGTTTGACTTGAAAAGTAATTTTAACGTTAAAGTAATTGTACAAAAAGGAGTTGGATTTTAAATGCACTGTATTGTATTTGAAATTTACGCAACTACCGCTATTTTTAACATGCTAAAATAAAAATCTGGTAGCTTTTACACAACTTAACTGAATAAATACGGTATCCTATTTTGAACTTCGTTAGATTTCTCAGCCAATATTTGTATATCGTGATACTGAATTTTTTAACCTTATTTTGTCAGTGTACGTGTTGAATCATAATTTTATAATTTAAATTTTATTTTTTGATATTGAGAATATAACGGTTACTAAATTATGTGAAAAGCTTAAGAAGAGATCTAATTTTATAAGGTGATAATCAGAAATACCCGATATGAATATACGGTATAATGAAAAACTTGGCATCCACATCAATGAAATTATAGATTAATTTAGAACTTGCGATATTTTGTCTAAAAATGTCTATTATACAATTTAAAAATTTAGTATTGTAAGTATCGTAAACATTCCGGAAAATGTCAAATATTAATAAACGTCGATAAACGACGAAAATTTGTATAAATAGACCAAATGTACATTATAGCAACTTAAGAAAATATAAGAAAAGATATGGTATAACGGTATAATACTGCCAGAAAAAAATATCGATATTAAAAAAATAAAAATAAAAACAATAATGGATTTGAAATAACGTAACATACTACATTACTGAAGATTACATTATTTGTGTAAGTAAAGATTTTAATCAGTCAACTAAACAAAAATATTGTATAGTAAATTAAATCAAATTTCACTTTAAATGATCGCAATAATAATTATATGTTTAGCTTTATCCTTTACAAGATATTCGTTCAAGCTTTTCACATATTGGTGGTGTGGCGTTTTGATTGCAAAAGGTGCACATTGTACAATCAGAGCGATTCTGGCATGGAATTGGACCATTCCAGAGAGATTGACCACCACAGACGGTTGCTCTGACCACACAGTAACCCAATGAATTGCAACGGGCGCATTTGGCTCCACAAGGTTGGGTATCGGAGCATCTGCCCCGAGGAAGCTCCTCTTGAGCCCAGCACATAATAACCGCACACGCAGCTAATACTGGTAAAACAAATTTCAACATTATTGCCAATTCAATTAATAACCGATTCACACAGATACTTTCCACCTGGTCTATAACTTTTATACAATATATAACATACACTCTTTGTTTCTCATTAATATTAAATGTTTACTTTACGTCGACAGTTTCAAGTGAATAACTAAATTCCCAGTATTCGAATTTTCACTAGAAATGACTTGGGAAATTTTGAATGCCACAATTTAATTATACATACAGTGAGTTATATGATGAATTCGATAATAAATAAATAGAATTCGTCACATGTTACTGCTTTGACTCCTGTACCCATGACGATTTTACACTGTTGATCAGGACATTCTAGTCTCAAGTTAGTGCATAGAATTACAACTACCAACCAAAGCATTTAAAAAAGATTTTTGCATTTAATTTTTGACTTAATCTCTTATGTAATCACCAATCTAACAAATTGATAGTGAATTAGTAAGCAAATAAATTACAGTACCGGGTACTTAAAAAATTTCACGAATAGTTAACAAACAATTGCGTTAGTCCGCACTCAAAAGTAACTAATAAAGACTCGACATGATTACGATGATGTAAGCTTACGAGTACCTCGAAGTAACATAGCAAAAACGGTATCGCGTTAGTGTTTACTTTGTCTTTACATGTTAATAAATCAGTCATTTAAAACTAAAAATGTGGCACCAATTATTGGTAATTTGGAGAGTTTATCAATAAAGCAAAACATTTCCATACAGTGTCGTGTATGCTCTTTCCGGAAATTATCTGAATTTCACAAAACATTTCATGAATTTCCCAATTCACACAATATCTTTATTGTTTTAAGTGAAATTGTTTAACTTTTTCAATGCTAGACGTGTGCTGTTTCTTCAAGCAAGTCAGTGAACTGGCTTAAAATGATGTAAAAGTGAGTAATCTATCTGATGCTTAATTTATGATAATAATGACTATAAATTAGTTATTGTGAACAATGTTATTCTAAACAATGAAATAAGATCGAGCCGTTTCTATGTTTCTTCAGTCATTCAAGAAATATCCAGTTTTGGAGAAAAAGGACTCACAATACGAAGTAAAAATATTTATTTTTTCTTAAATTTAATTAGATAAATCTGAAATAGCATAGTATCGATTGAAGAAAATTTTCAATTATGCACAGAAACTGCAGGTGGGCGTTAAATCATAGAAAACCTTACTTAATTATACAGTATAAAACGTCTTAGTATCTATACGGTAGTAAAATCTAAATAAAAAAAATTTAATTTACTAAGACTTCAAAAAATACTATTTTTTAGTCATTTACAGGCGCAGTACATTTTTTTTGGCAAGTATACGATATCCTTTTCTATTATAACTAAAGTGGATGTAAAACATTTTTCAATACCTTATGTTAATAAACAAATCAGTACAGTAATTAGTATTGATTCTCGTGTTATGGCCTAAGCTTACTGTATGTTGATGCTAAAAAAAAATAAACTGTTATAAAAACAAACAATATTAAGTAAGCTTATATGAGTGTAAGCGAAAACATGAAAATACGACCGTCCATTTCAGGTTTCACCACCATCGTACAATGACCGTTAAATTAACGCAACAGCTGTCAAGTTGCGGCTTCTTTTATAATATCTTAACGATCATTACAGTATATTTCATTACTTAACCAACAACCACAAATTACGATTTAAACCGTTTTAAGCAACTTTATTAAGTTATAATATACATGCAACCACTGTTTATTACGCTAATTTAAAAAAGGTATTATAAATGTAAACATAGCACGTTTTACTGATATTTAATCTCAAATATGATACGAATTTAGTTACATGTTGCACTGCAATTCTTTTCTTTAATTCATTAAAAATGTAGTCATTTTTTAAATAAAAATTATTTTTAAGTTTGTGTGTCTCTTAACAATGCATAATAATTTAGTATTGCATAATTTCTTAATCTTTGAAATTCTTGCATTCTTTTAAAAAATAAGTTCATTCTTTAAATTTCAATTCAATTCTGAAGAAAATCTGATTTCTATTTTCTCAACACGTTTCTTCACACACCGAAGCTCAAAGTTAGGTATGTAGATTTACCACACATTCCTTAATTATTTATTATGGAAAATAAATTTAAGCTGGAAATTATTTAAACCTTTTTTTTTTCGCATAAAATGTAGTCTTTTAAAAAGGTCAAAGCTGCATAATAACTTTGAAAACAATTAACAAAAGGCTCTTTCGCGCATAAGCTTTAAGTAAGACTATAAATTTAAGAAACAAAATACTTGTTTATCTGATCAACAAAATTAATTACAACCAACGTTTCTTATTTTAATGCTGCTACACAATTAATTCCCAAAACACAAAACTAAAACGTCATAAAGCTCCTGTGAATTTGCATTAAAATGTAATCTTTTCACGTGATGATTTGTGATTTGCATACACTTAAGCTCATTACGTAAATTACATTGTGCTTCGTAGGATTATCATTTTTCCCCCTTTTTTTTCTTCACAAAATCTATCAACTCTGATAGAAATCAGTTGACCAGTCATTAAGATGATTATTAAAAAAAATCAGCTTATCGTTTAACGGTTAGTGACACTTACTACACCTTTCAAAGTTAAAAAATAATTCCTAAATAATTATTCAAAATTTATTAGAAGTCGTGATTAAATTACAGTATTAATTTTAAAAAATGTACGAAAGAGATTAAGTTTATAAACGGTTAACAATCACATTTCCATTTAGTGTACAAGTACTTAAAATTACAATTGGTTTTCAAAGTTATTACCACTTACAGGAACCACAAAACATTTTCAGCAACTTTCATACCATTACGGTAAGTAACATGGTTTTTTTTTCTTTTTGAAGAAAATTTTCATCATACAAAAGCACAAGTTGAATAACAAATATCGTTTCCTTGATCATCTGATATTTTTTTTTGCAAGTAAAGAAAATCGTTTTTCTGGGGAGGAGCTTTTAAAAACACGAATTCAATGAAATTTCCACAATGTCAATTGTACACATTGTGAGTTGATAAATTGGTAAAATGCAGTGATAGTAACATTGATAAGCGAACCAGAATAAGATTTTCTCAATTCGGTTTCTTGAAAGAGTCTAAAAATAAAATCTTTTTGCAAGTTTAATTCACAATTTCACATGGATAAAGGTTCACTTTGGTTTATACAAAGAATTCAATCACACAAAAGTCGGGCCAAATCGTTATGAAACATCCATTTTAACATAAAAGGACTAAAAAGCACCGTTTTAGTAAACTAAATTGGCATTAGAATCCCAACAAAAAATATGGATTTTTTTTTATTTCTTAAACTTCGTATTTGCTACGGTTCCCGTAAAACATTATTAATGTTACTAGTTTTCAGTTTTATTATATTATAATTATTCCAATTATTTACTCCATTTATACAGTAGTTATTTCAGGTACCGGTACGTGAAGTCAAATTATTACAGCTAAAATTATTTTTTCTATAATTTTGATTCTTTGAATAGTAATAACCTCATTGGACCACAACTGATACTTGATAAATCGATATTAAATCTCCAATTGTTTCTTGAAAGCCAAATAATTATTGGCAACCAAATGATGGGTGTTGTATTACAGTATGTGCTTCTTATCAGTTGCTAAATAAACATACGGTACCTTGTTCGTATTTTATTGCTCTATTCATTAAGACGTGCACAATATTGTGAAGATTGTTTCTTAATAACTGATATACCATCAACGTTGAGTCAACAATCATCAATTATATTAAAACCACGAAAAGGCATGTTTAAATTCGGTTTTATATTGACAACTTGCTTAATTGTAATCGATTTTTCAGTTGTTAAGGAGTTTTTGTGTGCAATGTGTGAGTTGATCATTAGCATTTTAATAAAGGCTATTATCACGTGTAATTGGATCGTCATGACAGCCAGTGGTCAACCAAAGTGGCCGTTTTCATCATTTAACACTTTAGAAATGACCTTAGCAGAATCAAATCGATCAATTATTATTATTCTCCTTAAACTAAATTTTAACAACCAATTTACAGCCAACAAAGTGGTGTAAATTGTGAAAGACTAGATATCAGAGTCAAACAAATCAATAAACTTGCATGGTCAATTTGGGCCTCAAATTTCATAGAATTAAGAAACTCGGATCAAATTAATGAACGATTTTGTTTGATTATTTAGGATTTCTTGATCCTAGCTTATTACAGTATTTGATTTCCCGTACTCCACATTATATCTGCACTGATTAAGTGATTAGTACTTCGCTGAGGCAAAACTTACTGTATACTGTAAAAATACTGTATCTGTTTCATGGTTACCGTATCGCATACTAATGTAAACGATAACTAATTTAATGCTCTTTCTTTCAAACTTTCCAAGTACTGTAACTTGTTTGTTTTGCATGTTTAATAAACAAATCTTATTATATTCACAGAATTTTATATTCATTTAACTGTCTTACGATAAGAAACACATTTACGGTACATCAATAATATTCTAACCCGTTAGAAATAGGCATAATAAATCATATTAACGAGTATAATTCTTACCTTTCAAGATTCCCAGGATCAACAGGCATTTTCCAGCAGTTATCGTCATTTTATTAACTTCCTTACTTCACACACAAATATTGTACAAATTGGTTGAATTCGATTCAAAGTTTCTCAATTTACATTTACCCGACACTGGCAAAATTAATCATTCCATATTTCAAAAAACAAAATTTTCAACTCGAATCTTCTTGGGGTAAAATGTTAACAACTACAATGTTCTCAGCATTTTACTACAGTACGATAACTTAAATGTTTCACTGAAATAATTTCACTCACATATTCGATGATTTTATCTTAATGTTTTGCAAGTCAAGGTGGCTTTATGAATAAGATTCTTAAAAATAAACCCTATTTACCCCTAGTCAAAACTTCACGATTTACGGCTACTGTCATTTAAATTCATAGTTGTAACTAACACTGTCAGCTTAATAATAGAGATCTGCACTTTAATCCAAGTTTCCTTTAGTTTGATTCAGAATGTTGTGACTACAGATTTGATCGACACGAAAACACCACTAATAAACAAATTACACAGCCAAATTTGATATAGGTTTCCGTTACACTTCACAGTCCAAACGTACTGATTTAGGTTTGCAGCCTCAGAAATGGATCTCGCTAAGCTGCTGTCTATGGCTACCTTTACGTTGTAAGAAAGTTTAGAGCTTCTAACTTTATTAAAAGAACGTCATTCTTAAGTTATTACTGTAACTTATTATAATCTTCCGTACAAATACTATTTAAACTTATAATTAAAATGGTTAATATGAAACTCAATGCTAGTCGCATAATTAAAATCAAACAAATTAATAAACGACTATAATGGCTTAATAATCTACTGTATATGGTAATCAACTGTTAAAGAAAATGACCAATAATCATTTTTGATCTAGGAAAATAAATGCGCAACGGTTTTAAGAATCTCTAACACTAATTAAATTTCGTGAACTTACTCTTTGACAAAGTTTTAAAAGATAGTATAAGGTGTCTTCTGTCTAGTTACCTTTAGCATGTTCCAATTTAATCTTACGTATACTGTATTCTCTTTTTCTAATAAACATATTTTTGACAAAATACAAAAACGCTATATTGTTATAGTTTATGAATGCACAAAAACAAAAAGATGGTTTCTCTTAGAATTTGACATCAATACAAGTCGCCAAAATTTGACTGAGCACGACACATCATAATTCGATCAATTAACTCAGTATTTAGCTTTTCGTAATAATCGGTGCTACTTCATCAGCAGTCAGTTTATGGAGTGTTTTCAAATGAAATTTAAGCGTAAAAGGCATGGATGCCGTAAATGTACACAGAGGGCACGAAAATTCTTTTACCGATTCCTGAGTTTCTTTAGTCACGATTACGTCTCTGGGTAGAACAATTAACTGATTCAACTCGGAATCGTTCGCCATCCCCTCTGGTACTTCAATCTCGCTGCGACCAGCTTCAAGATCTTGTAAATCTACACCTGACGTATCGATTACCACAATGCCCTGTCCCTCGATGAGCTGACACTGATGAATTTTAAAATCAGGAACAAAATCAGTAGTAAAGCCACATGTGGCACAAGTTAGTGGAGTCTCATTTCGATGGGCCGTCGACTGATGCTGAATAAGCGATAATTTTAGTGGGAAACTTTCAGCGCACTCACCACATTTATATTTGCTTTGACGGTGAGCGTGATGTTGGTGTCCCCTCAGCTGTGAACTTTTGAAAAAACTTTGCTCGCAATCTGAGCAGTGAAAAGTTTTAGGAAGTGGTTCCCCTTTGGAATTCATCTCATGAACATCAGCCATGTGCTGGTTTAGATCGCACTCCATCTCAGTCTGAAAAGAGCAATGTGAGCATTTGAGAATTAAATCGGGGTTATCGTGACATTGCATATGTCGAAACTGTCTGAAAAACCCCATCAGAACGGCACCACAAAGTTCACAAGTGTGATGATACTCGGCGGTTTCTTCGTCTCCTAGCTGAAGTATTTTCTGTTTTAACCAGGGACTTAACTTCACTTGGCTTTCCTTTTCTTTCAAAGGCTTTTTTTGAACAGTTTTGGCAATGGTTTTAGTAGTTTGTTGATCCTCAACGTCTTGTTGGTTACTTGAGCTTTCATTTGGTACTTCTGAATTGGAGAATTTGGCATCTGAATTTTCTACAACAAAATACCAACATATAAAATTCTTATTAAAACAATCAATTTAAGCCAATGTGCCAAAAATATTACAAATCAAAAACTTGTGATTAGACTTGCAAAATGCGGTGTTATATTTTGTCTCTCTCAAATTTTGACAATGATATATGTTGTCTCTCTCAAAACACAGCGAGCAAAAACTCATACGCTTACTCAAAATATTTAGCTTAGTTATTGAAAACCCAATTTTGGTTCCTCCATCAGTTTTGACATCTAATCATCCATGATTGTCATTATCTTACATACTGTAATTAAACAGTAAACATAAATTTACCTTTCAATTTATTTTTAAGCAGGAATCGGAGCCTTTGCATGTGCTTCTTTTTGTTAACGATATCTTTACTTTCAGTTGGCAATATCACCACTTTGTTTCTTAGACGCACTTTCTCTGTTGGTCCATGTTGAGTGCTACCTAGTTTCTGCCGGGTTTCTTCAGGTAATTGAGTCCTATCATAGACTGAACTGTCTTTGCACTTGTCAGCCGGCGTTTCATCTTCCTTATTTTCGGTATGATCTACTCGAATACGTTTGCTTAGCCGTCTGTTTAAACTTTCTTTGAGCTGAAGAAAAGCATTGGTTGGTTTTCGTTTTCGTTTCAATGGTAACACCGAGCTTTGAACTGCAATTTTTGGTGACCGAAGTTTATTTCGTTTTTCTAAAAGTTTGTCAATTATTTCAACTAATACAGACAAACCAAGAACTTCAGCTCCTGCTTTAAGGTGTCTTAACCTGGATTCGTTTACCTTCACTTTTCCTTTGTACATAAACTCTATCAGCGCTGCAACATCCGTTTTAGTTAATCTTAATTCATCTTCAAAGTTAATTTCCTTCTCAGTTAAATATTGCAACTTTGGGCAAAAGGCAGCCAGGATGACATGATGAGCTTTCAATGAACTTGCTGTTTCACTTTTATAGTATAATTCGAAATCGGTGCTTATACTTTCTTGGAGATTCGCCCAAATTCCATCTAAAAGACGCCGAACGTGAGAATGGCAAGATAAAGTTATAAACTCACCCATTTCAAGCGAAAATGAAGACAAACAAAATACAGTATAACGAACGAGTTTCAATCTTCCTCAAATACCGTATCAAAATATGAAATAATTCTCTGAGGCTATTTATCACACCATGCATTATATACTGTCATGTAAACTCACGTTGAACCGTTTACTTACTTGCAGCCTTTCACACAACAGGCTAAACAATTCGTCTTAATATAACTAGCCCATATTATTATTAGTACCGGTATTTATATACAGTATATCTAAAGTTTTAACAACTCGCACTTAAAATTATAAACCTGCGATTAGTCTACTAATACAATTTGGCACACGGGTCATTTGGTAATGCAATGTTCATTATATAAGATCATTCGTTTTATCAAATAAAATTTGGCCAATGAATAATTTTTTTGGTGAGAGGTTCATTTTAACAGCTTTGATTTACATCACAAGGAAGTAAACAAAATTGAAAAAAAAATCACTATTTTCTCAATAATCGGTTTAAAGAAAATTTTTATCTTGACTTGTTTTCCTGATGTTACTTAATATTGTGTCAAATTTTCCCACAAACAATTTCAAAACAATCAACAGTTGCACGTTCAACCAAAATATTCGACCTTATAAAATTAAATCAACTAATTACAACAACTTTCAATTTTTAAACGTTATAACTTTCTGTATAAATTTGACTTTTTTTTTTCTATGGCATATAATGTTCAAATATTAAGTTTCTATTACTTCAATCATATACTGTACACTGTAATCTTGCAGTTTATTTCAATGTTGTTATATAAGGAAAACAATTAACAAGATTAGCAATTAGCATACTCGATACTTTTAAACAGTAAAAAGAAATATACGATTTAAAATATTTTAACTAGAAAATTTATTTGTAAAAGTAAGAAAGACAGTGCTAAGTATATTACTAAAATAGTTTCTAGAGTGTTGATGTCAAATTTAGTGTAGGCTTATTTAACTATCGCAACTTGATATAAAAATGACGTAGTATTTTGAGGAAGTTTACTGTTAAATGCTAAAGGAAATCCTTCCGTTTACTCTTAAAGTAATTTTTTATTTTTTTTGTTTTGCTTTTGGATATACTTTAACTTATTTTTGTTGTCAATATAAGAGTTTACCATGGATAACGCTGGATATCAAATGATTTTGACCCTTTTTAGTTTGATAATCATTTTACCTGCTGAGATTTTAGCGCAATCTGGGCCCCTTCCACCCACAAAAGGTGCAGTATATTATTATTAGTCATAATTTTAAAAGATAACTGAAACTGCCAGTTACTTATTACTGTAATGAGACTTGAACTAAAACTTATAATAATCGAATCTTTCATTAAACATCTAACTATTACATTCAACAAATCTGACATTTGTAATTATCATTAATATAAATTTTCATAAGAAAAACTTTTGTAAGAAGTTTTTACAAGCTAACAACCAGCCATTTGTTTTTAAAGTATAATTGTCATCAATTTTATAGATTAATTTTTTCATATACTGTATTTTCCAGGATGTTTTCAAACATATGCAACCGCCATGAAAGTTTATAAAAATCAAGAAGTTACTTTAACGTGCCCTATCTGTACCAAAGACTGGCTGAATGTTCAATACCAATGGTTCTCTTTAAGTCGCTGTTCCCCGCCAATGCCAACCGACCCTTGTTGGCTTCCTTTAAACAAGACCTATTCTATAACAATGATCGTTTTACAGAGTGAAATTTACAGATGTGTTGCCAATGGAACTTTCAAAGATTTATCAATGGTTGGAGAATCAGGTCCTATACAGCTGGATGTTGATCAACAAACAGGTTAATAACTTACATTTTTATATTATTATGATGTCTTGTAATCGTTTTAAGTGACTTTTTTTTCCCCACTTGACAGTTAATGATTTCTGTAAAGGTTTAATTAATACCACTGGAATGGTAGTAATGATAGCTGTCATTCCTTCAGTTATCATCTTACTTATAATAACTTCAGTTGGATTACATTTCGCGTGCAAGAAAAGGATTTTAAAAGCATCGTAAGTATTATGGAAGTATTTCACTTGTTAAATTTCAATAAATCCTTTACAACTTATAAAAATAGAATGACTAATCAGTGTTCAATGAAAATATTGGAACCACTGACATAATAAATCTTTAATAATTATGTTTTTGTTGATATTTAAACAGAAATTCAGCGCCTGGACGTGAACCAATTGTGAGTTGCACTAACTTTCACCATGAAACGAACCACTGTCGTGAAGACAGTGATCAAGACGGCTACATAGTTCCTCTAAGAGACAATCAGGAAGAGAATTATATGGAAATACCAGAGCCAAGTGACAGAAACCGACCTTTGCCCAGAATACCGAATGATTCTCCAAAAATTCACATTGCACAAAGAAGAACTCAGAATTTTTATGAAAATATGAACAGCCAGAAATCAGCCAAAAAAAATAAACCCAGATATTAAATCAATGGCTTTAACTAAAAAAAATTGTTTCATTGCTTTTGTGACGCTTTATTTTGTAATTTATATCAAAATGGTTATTGTTGCTCGTCTACAAATACGATATTAATGTATTTTTAAAGAAAAATTATTTTTATTATTTCTATTTATGATTGCAAGATAAACAATTAATAAAATTTCATACTACTAGTGCATTTCAGTAAAAAAAAAAGTTGCGTTAGTAGATAAAATTGTGCTTAAAGTTGTTCTATAATAATTTCTTTGTTAATTATTTACATGATTGGTTTTGTGACCTAATATAATATAAACGACTAGCATAAAGTTTCTTTTTTTCATTGTCAGTTTCTTATCAAGTAAATGTTACGATAGCGTATATTGTTATTTGGTGCAAAAAAAACCTAATTTAACATACGAGAAATTGTACTCGTACAATTAAAATTATAGTTCTTTAAAAAAATGGCTTTTAAATTTGTTTTCAACTGTTTGGAATAAAAGTTTACGTAATAAGCTGCAGTAGTTCTTCAAAGTAGTACTTTCTGAGTGACTATGCCATTAAATTAAGATATAAAATCTAATAAGAAACCTCAACTGACTACTCATATCAGTTTTAATGATTCATCAAAAACAATTCCAACGATGCTTAGCTGTTTCCACCAATTTATATTACAATTTCCAGTAACTGCTTTTGAAAATAAACTATAAGTGACTTCAAATGTATATAGCTAACATCTAATCGATTTCAAACTTATTCTAAGCAACATTTTTGTCATCCATATCCTCAAAATAGACTTTTGTAATGACAATGTCAGCAGTGGATGTAGTTTGACAGGCAACACTAGCTGTGTTTTTCTTTTCATGGCAATTGCAACGACATATTTTACCAGCTGGTTCTTCAGTTGGCAAATGAGAAAGACCCAACCGTTCCAAGCGCTCGTTCTCCAAAAATTCTTCAACCACACGAATTGTCTCTTCAAATGAAGGAGATGTAAAGCTGTGAACTGAATTATTTGGCTCATTGTCACTGCCAGTTACTGAAATGTTGTCCAAGTCGCATCGCTGAATAAATCGCCTTTCAATCACCCTGAAGTCCTCTTCGTCCGACAATTCGGATAAATTGTCCTCGTTATCGACAAATACGCTAGCCATTGGATTACCATGTTCACGCTGCTGAAGGCTTTGCAATTTTCGTGAAGCTTTCAGTGAGTTTTCTAACTTGGATTTCTCATGCTCGTTCAAGTTAACAAATCTATTAACAGACAATATAATTAATCGTAAATTCATCGGAACCAATACTACGTTGCTAAAACCATGCTTTTTGACATTCTTAAAAAATATTTAGAAATTTCTACGAATTTTAAATTGTACAAATATTTGCAGAAATATATGTATCAATTTGTTTACCTTAGTAATCTTATTTCCCGGTTACTGAGAACAACATTTTCACTCATTCTTGATAATTTACTTTTCAACTCTTCAACTTCAGCTTCAATCTTCCTTTGCTTTTTCTTCAATTTCACTTCATCCATTTTAATGTAATAATATATTTGCTCCCAGTTAAACTGATCAAACAACCTAATATCGTCTTCGCTTCTTATCAGTCTGTTCACAGTGTTGTAAACACTTAAAAGGCCAAAAACACTGTCAGCAGCTCTAGTTATTGTTTCTTCCGTAAGTGGACGACGTGTCCAAAACTTTTGTTCCCTTCCGTACTTATTCTTTGGACTCTTAGTTTGGGTCATCGAAGGTGGACCATACAAACGACGCAGCTTAGAGACAGTAATGTTTTTAATTTTGTGCTCAGGTTTGTTGGCAGATATGGCCATTATCACTTTGTGAGCAGCCTAGATAAAAAATATATAAACTCATTAAAATCAATAGAAACATCTAGTGTGGCATAAGCAAAGTTTTGGAAAGCATAATGGCTTGCCTTTTAAACCCAAAAATGAGATTTTAGAAGTAAAATTTGGCTAGTAAGTCAATGTAACTTACACTTACCTTCAAAAAACAAGTTATAATTTATAAAGACAGCAAATACGACTTTAACTAATTATAACTGTATCATTTTAAAATACAAAATTGTATACCTGTGTGTCAAAAGTGTTGACTAAAGTAATCCCAAACTGATAATACAGTGCAGCACTGCAACTTCTACAATCATGAGTCACCTAAGTGACAATATATATTAAAGTAAATTATTAATATAAATTTATTTAAACTTAATCGAGTACCTTTTTAATGCAGCTAGACTCCAAGATTTCCTTGATCCCTGTAATTCTCAACAAATCTGTGCACTTTTGAATATCCAATATAAAAATAGCACCATTCGCAGTTCCGATCTGAAATAGAGTGAGAGGCCCAACCGGTCCTAAATTGATCCCCTCAGCAGCAATTGAAATAACTGACATTGTTTGTAGAGTTGATACTAAATTCTGACAGTCTTTAACCGTCTGAATAACTTTAACAGATACGTCTTTCAGGTGTTCTTCGTTAAGAACGATACTTTGGATTTGGTCTGAAATTTGTTTTGCGGGAATTGCTTTGATACACGTGTCCATTCGCTGCCTAAAACTGAGACTTGGCGAAGGTAGTGCGTGGTTGATAGACATCACAGAATTTGGTGATGTTGTCAGCACTATTGTTGGACTTTCGATCACAAGGGGTTCGCTGGTACTGACCGCCGGCGTTGAAGTAGATGCAGTGCCAATACCAACATTAGATGAAGTTGATTTGCTTTGCCCAAGGTAAACTACTCCATTTTGAACAACAAACCGATCATTGTGACACTTCAAAAGTGTTTCTAAATCTCGTGCTGTTTTTGGAATTTTTTCGAATTCAATTTGTTTGGAGGTTGTCAGTTCCTCTTCAGCTTGGCTGAACAAATTATCAATACTTGTTGGTCCCTGTCTGCCAATGATGCTATAACAAGTATCAAGATAAATTGAAATATACTGCCAGTTGTCCACAACTTCTTCGCTGTTGTTGGAACTCGTCACTTTTTGGTTACAAATTGATTCCCAGTGTTTTCGCAAAACTACAAAATCGTTGTGGATCACAAATGTCTCCGGAAATTTGCAAATGAAATCTTTAAATTCTTTCAAATTTTGTCCAGATATTTGGCGAATGTCAGGAGTAGCTTGTGATCTGTGTCCTAAAAGACTGCGAATTGGAACTTCTGCCGCTCCGTATAATTCCAGTTTAGACTCAAAATAGTTTCTGGCTTCGAGTGCAGCATTCCCTTTTGGTCTGACTAAATTGGGCTCTGTTGAACTTGTTGTTTTAACTCCATTAAGACTGCTGCTACTACTTCCGCTGTTGTAGCAGGTGATAGTTACATATTCACCATCGATTGTAAATAATGAAGGATACTGAGAAAAAAAGTTTTTCAAGTTCCCTTGCCCTTGCTTTTTGTCTTCACTTATCCCTTTGTTCAAACCGATGCCTCCAACTTGACAAGATAATTCCTGCAACGGCTGACTCTTGTTGGGCACAAAATCTATTTAGAAAATGATTGATGATTATTTTTCATAAAGCATTTTAAGAAAAATAATGTACAGTACGAGTGGTTTTAATTGTGTAGTTAAAAACTTTTTACTTTATGATGCTTGGATGCTCTTAGTCATAAAGTTTAAATCAAAAATATTGTTTCAAATAAAATTTGGTTTTCAGTGTCGACATTTAATAATACTTAATTTTATTAGCCCAATCAGTTGGTATCTACTGCACACTTAGTTTCCAATCGGTTTTTTTTTGCTTATTATTTTTTCCGATTACAATCCCAAACATTGTATTCAATAATTCAACTTAAATTTATCTTTCCAGGCGATAACTTTTATTCTACGGCATTAAGATTAGTTAAGTAAATAGTTTTCTCTTCATACCTCCATCCGATCTCAAAGTTTTTCCAAGAATAGACGAAGGTTCTGAAAATCAAAAGATTAACCATTAATTATTAAGACTAATTATTTGACAGAGAAAAATAAATCGCAAAACTTGTCAAAAAAAAAAAAAAACTAACTACTAAAGTTAGCTGTCATTAATCTGTTAACTTTTCTTAACCGTTAATAAAAATTATTTAAATTATTATTAAAATTATTTACATTTTAATTATGAATTTAGTACTAAGTTTTTTTTTTCACTAACAGCTAAAAATAAAATATTGTTAAATTCTAAAACTGAATCATATCGTTACCCATTTAAGTAGAAACTTTAAAAGTTAAACGATACAGTAATTAAAATAAAAAATTAACTTACTATTGGTTTGTATAAAATCATTAGAGTTTCTATTTCTAAGTCCATTATTAACTTTCACCGCCAAAGCACAGTTGCTAATTGGAGTACAATTTAAAGTTGGATAATTTTCCTTATTATTTTCACTGGTTATATAATGAAGTGGACGTTCTCTTTGATTTTTTCTAAAAGTTTTTGGTTTAATCTTGGGTAACACAGTATTTGGCATTGTATTTTCTTGAGAATTTTCAGTTTGGCTTAAATCACGAAAATGACGAAAATTAAATCCCCGTTGCATCTTCCAACTTCAACGGCCAACGAATTTCATACGCAAAATTTGAATTTTAGTTTCGAAGTCCAAAAGCAGCTGCTGTCACTCTACCGACATCCAATCATTAAATGACGAAAAAAAATTTCGGTTATACTGTACATAACTAAAACTGGCGTTTCATTGCAATGCACCTGGACTCCCACTTTTTCCCCTTCTCTTTTTAAAAATACGAAATACTCCTGTTATCAAACCTCAAACAAAAGCCATCTGCTGAGTTATGAGATGTAGACACGTGCTGCTTTCACACACCCAACACCCTCTAAAGTTCCCCTTAAACATCCCTTCGTAATTCTGCTCGGTCCCTATATTATTATAAAGTATAGTAGTTCTTTAACATTAAGAGAATATTCTCGAGAATGTTCTCCCTTTCAACATAGGGCAATGGACCATAGACTTTAGACGACTTCAAGGGCCCCACACGCACTTATCGAAAAAAAACTAAAATTTCAAAATACATAAACAAATACAAAACATCAAAAAAATACTGCTAATCTAATTCAACATTATTAATTTAAAAATAAAAAAAAAATTGATTCAAAATTTGCAAATGAATTTCCTTCAAAATGTTAAAACAAATTTAAATTAAATATTTGAAATTTTAAACATTTTTTTCAAAATAAGCAAAATAAAAATAGTGTGACAAGCACTAGTTTTACTTGTGTACACAAATTTTCGGTTTAAAAAAATAAAGTGAACCCTTGATCGGTAATTATTTCTCTTATAAAATACCCCTCCTCCGCCTCTTAAGCTCTCAGTGCGACTCCTGCCTTGGGGACAAACTCATTTTTATCCTCTTTTACAGCAGACAATTGATAACATTCATTCAAGTACGTTTATTTCCCATTTATACAAAAACACTTATTGAAGAATTAATAAGGCCAAACCCGTAGAAATTATTATAAAAAATACAAAAATATAGCCGTTATACACTTTTGTCTATACGTGAGAATAACCGACTTTCTTATTGAATAAAAGTGCATTTGAAGAAAAGTTCTTTACTGCCACTGACTTTCCAGTTACCGGTATTCAAATAAACGACCATATATAATAAGATACAGGAGGAAACATTTTGTTATGGTAATAAGGCCGAACCTCTAACAACTGATTCAAAGAGATGACATTCAAATTAATGTCCGTTAAAACTTTAATGTCCGTTAAAAAAAATATCAGACCGTATGCAACAAAAAAATAATAATCACACTAAAAATAACACCAAAAAATATTAATTACTTGTTAAGATGTTACTGATATTTATTATGCAGTTTAGTAACTACCGTACTTATCAAACTTAAAATATTTACTAGTTACTACTGAATTTTAAAGATTAAAACTTTTCAGTCAAAAATAATGTTAAAATCGCTTCTAATATGCTAAAAGTATTGCATCCGATTTTACAATAAACAAAAGTTTAATTCCAGTTTTGGGAGACGTTAATAGAAAATCGTAAGCAATAAAAATTCAAATACAAGTTATTAACAAAATCAAAATAAAGTAATATTGACAGTCTGATGCCAACACTACATAAAATAATGTCATCTCATTTATTTCACACCGAATTTACTATAGGCATTTATAAAAACATCTGTGAATCTTTATGTCGAGAAAAATTCAACAGTGTAATTAACTATTGGTTTATAGTGCATCTTGATGAAGATTTTGAACTATGATAAAAGTACAGTCTTGTAAATATATTTATAGAAAATAAACCTTTTTTTTTAAAAAAAAATTAATTAACATGAAAAGCAAAATAAATTAACTAATTTATCAGATTAAACTAATACAATGTGAAACTTTGAGAATGAGTCAAAAAGCTTTTATAAAATGAGCTTTCTCTGGTCACTCACGTGTACTAAACTGGTAGTGATACCGTACATTATACTGTACAAAATTTACACAAACACTGCAACCAATTACAGTATTGGTTTTTCAGCGCAACTAAAATTAAAATTTTTAAAAATTATTATGCTTAAGTATTGAGTGCTATTATGTCTTCAATGATGGAATGCCAAGTATTGTCAAAAATTTCAGCGCAAGTAATGATAAAGCAGCAAAGCATTGTTACAAAACTTAGTCTTTGATGCTTTTTACAATACCAGTGCTTGATATTTGAAAATTATTATGCTAAATTAGTTCTTACCGTCATTTATATGTCTTGGTGAAAATTATCACCACCATTACCGCTTTCTATCCAATCTACCAAATCCCACTGAGTAGGTGACGAACGCTTACACATTTCCATCACCGCAATTTCGCCTATTTTGGGATCCTTCACACCTATGCACAGCCCAGCAGCTAAATTATATAGAGCACCACCAACCTTAAAATCACAAAGTTAATGCATGATTATTTCCCTTTAAACAAAGATATCTATGGCTGCTGCCATATTTTAAAGAACTTACTTTTGAAGTGTATTTCCATTCTTGAGGGCCACCCATTTCATGACATTTGGCCAGTCTTGGATACTCTTCTGTGGCATCTAAGCATAATATTTCAGCCAAAGTGAACTCATGGATAGTCGACTCAAACCAAGCCTGAAATTTATCCGAATAGTTACAGAACAAGACGCTAAATAATTAAAATTAGACAAGTTAAACTAACCTGCGAGTTAGTTTTACGACATTGCCTGAGAATTAGTAGGGAACCTTTAGAAGTCACGTCATCCTCAGCCTGTAAGCATAAATCACTTCCACTTAACCGAAACTATAAAACATGTCAAATTTTGTTCATTTGTGAATGAGAAAATGCTTGAATTAGAATGAATAGATTTCAAAAATCAGATATAATAGATTACCTGATATTTTCCTATGGGTTTTTGAGTTTTTTTCTTTCTGTACGTCATTTTTCCACTTTTAGCTAGTGCTCTTTCCTTCAATTTCTGCTGTTCTTCTTTAGACAAAGGAAGCTGGAGTTCAGGGTAAACGTTTTTCAGATACCAGTCAAAGGATTTGCAATTTAATCGCTTTCTTAATTCTACTCGCTCGGTTATATTTCCATAATCGAGTTTTTTGCTGTCGTACCTCGTTTGCAGAAAATATTTCTTAAAAGAAATCATTACATTTAAAATGCAGAGTCAATTTTACCCCAAATTGCAAAAGCTAGTAAAGGTTAATACCGTATAATCATCCATCCAAACATGAGCAACTCTTAAGGAATTTCTTAGCATTGTATCTTCACCATCAGGAGAATTGTACGGCCGACGTTTACGAAATACATGACCAACTCTGGAACAGGGAATTATCTTTAAGCTTCCACCGCACATCCAGATCTATTTAAAAAAAGATCAGCTGTATTTTGAAACACGTTCAGTTTCATTTGAAATATACGGGTTAGGTTACTCGAAATGAGATTTCTAAATTCTCTCCTCCCCACACATCCATGCCAGAATCATACTCGCCAAGCTCAGTGAAATAATGCCGGTCTATAGCAAATAATCCGCCAGCCATAGTTGGAGACCTATTAAATATTTAAATAATTGTTTCATCGTTTTGGCAACTTATCTTTAAGAATCAACTAACATAATGGGTTTAACATAGTCTTCTTTATTTACAAACGTTCCAGGTGGTAAACTGTCCCATTTAAAGTGAAGTCCCCAATTAAAACCACCACGAACAAGGGGAGAAGCCGAATAAACAAAAGTATCACTGTTAATTATGTCAATAATTGGGCAAACGACAGTTGTCTTGTTTAGCGCAATTTCATTTAGCAGAGGTTCCAACCATCCAACATTTACTTCGCAGTGACTATCTAAAAATGTCAAAACCTACCAATTTAACAATTCAAAATTAGAATTAATTTAATATAATTGACTTTCAAGTATAAATTTATACATCTCCAGTAGATTTCCTAGCTCCAAACATCCGAGCTCTTATTAAGCCTTCTCGCCTTTCAGTTCGGAACAATTTCACTTTCTCACTTTTAGTTTTATTTTTCAAAATTGATAAAACCTCAGATCCTAATGTCTCTGAAATTAATAGAAAGATAAAGTTAGTTCTGTTTTTACTAGAACAAGATTAAAATAAAACCTAAATCGCTGTAATCATCCACGAGAACAATTTCATGTAGTAAATAATCTTCAGTTCTGTCTAAAACAGTATATAAAGTTCTGAGCAAAGTTGTACGCGCTTCATTATAGAAACAAATCACAATACTAGCTGTTGGAAGCTCAGTTTGATATGTCTTTTTTTTACATCTGAAATGTAGAAAGCAACAATACATACAGACAATGAAAATTGATAAACAATGTCAAAATAAAATAAAAGCAACATTTTTATCCTTTTATCAAGGCAGAAAACAAGCAAGTATTACGATGTACTGATATTCAGCAAGCTGCCAATCCAAAATCTGAATAAACGGGAATGCTTCACATAATTTCAATGAAGGTTTTTCTCGCTTTTCATGTTTATGGTAGTAGTGAAATGATTACTTGTTGTATGTAACCTTAAGCTGACAACAAGCAACAATTTCACATCTGAATATACAGTATAAAAACGATATAAACCTCCAGTAAAACTAGTGCGAATCATTTCTTTGTTGATTTTATAGTGACAATGTTGCTTGCTTATTGTTATGACTGTGGTTATTACATTTAGCTTAATAGCAATACTTACAATGGATGCCTAACGTCCGGCAACTCCCTTCTTAAGTTGAGTCTGTTACTGACTAAAACGTTAAATGCAAAATTTCGGTACCCTTCATCTCTTATTTTCTGGTCTGATTCCGATTTTACCATCCCCAAATCGTTTTCGATTGCTGAATTAAAAGTCGTAGAATCTCCTGTCATTATTCCTGGTTTTTTCCCATTAGATATCATTCTGCTTTTTAGTGGTTTTCCTTTTATTTCTGGCAAGGCATTCAGCTGGTTTTCCACTTCGTTTATCTCGTTGTTTTTCAGAATTTGTTTGTACTTCATTTTCTTCAACTGCTTCATCGACAATTTCTCCACTTTATTCAACGAATACTCATGCGTTCCGTCGAATTTATGCTTTTCAATATCACCAGTGCTATTATTATGCCGGTTATATTCAATGTTGGATGATAGATTTATGTATAAATACAGCGAGACAATCCATGTAATCGATGTCAGGATAATGCCCATACAAAACGATTTGTACCTCAAGGAAATTGCCATTATAATTTATTAAATTAAAAATATTATGCAGAATTATTTCGCATTGTATTCCCTCTACATTTCTTCACTTGTCATATTGTAAAAACTGAAAAGAAAACAAACAATAGTTTGGTGTTAAGTCGATGTCAACTTACAGTATACTCGAAAACAATAATTGATGCCAGAAAAATTGTGTAAAATTATTTTCTATAATCAAAATAAATTTATAGATCAAAAAATTCTACATTTTAAATCAGTGAGTAGAACTTAGTGAATGTCGTTTCTAAAAAGGACATTTGAGTTAATAACTTACATGCTTTGTAAGTGAATGAAATTCTCTTGCATTCGGATTTGCTTGTCTGAATCCATTTACATCACAGTGAGAACTTTCGTTAAATTATGAATAAACATTTAAAATGATTGTGAAGATTATCAAATGCAATTACGCCATGTGTCAATGAAACTCGTTGAATTTAATTTGACATTCAAGACTCCTCATAGGGTAAATTTAAAGGAAGAATAAGAATTCACTCTTAAAATCTTCCTCTAAGGTCAAATAGACAAAAAGTTTCAATGAAAATAGAGATCAGCAGTTACACATAAAAGAAGTTTAAATCAGCCACCACTACGTGACACCACGTTATGGTCAAGCAGAGTAACGTTATTTAATTATTTAGCGATAGTTTTCTGCAGTCACCACTACGTGGCAGTAGATTACAATAGACAAAATAAATAGCGATCAGTATATAGCGATACGTGGCAGCAGAGTACGGCACACAAAATATACAGCGATCAGCCGTTACGTTTAAATCAGGAAACTTATAAAAGAAAATTTGATCATTCACCGCTAGGTGACAGCACGTTATGGTCGCCAAAACTAATAAAGATCAGCAGTTACGCTTACATCAAGAAGAGTGAACTTGCATGAAAAGTTATGCATTGGTTAAAATGCTACCGCATACTGCCACTAAGTGGTAATTGAAAAAATGAATTTAATACGCAGATTTTAAAGTTTGAAATTGTTATGAACGATCATACAATTTATTCACATTTACATACTTCACTAGCAATAGAATACAAAACAAATTTTTATTAATAGCCAAATTAAAAGTATTAAAATGTCTATTAAAGGTTAGGTTTGGGACATTTTTGGCTTGTGAATTATATGCAAAAATACAGCCAAAAAATGCTGAATTAGTGCGTTATTTTAAAGATTTAAGTACCGGTATATAGCCTATATAAAATTTAAAAATATGCAAATAGCAAAATTTATTTATCTAATGACAGCAAATATATAAATGAACAGTTTTTGGTTCTTGAATTATAGGTAAAATGTAGTCTAAATGGCTAAGTTAGTGCATTATTTCGATAACTGCAATGCCTAGTTCTTTGAATTCAATAAAAAATTCAAATAACAAAATTAAAGGTTTTAAAAATATCTATCGGATGGCACCAAAAACCGTATATGTTTCGATCATTTTGACTCTTGAATTTATGCTAGATCAAAATCCAGTAAGTAGCTAAATGAATACGCTATTTCAGCGATTTATGTATCAAAGTCATTTGATTTAAAAATATACAAATAGCCAAAATAAAGATATTAAATAATGGTACTAAATGGATTGATTTAATTTTTGTTTTTGAGTTATGATCAAAATACTTGAGGTGGATTTAAAATGAACGACAGCAATGTTCTTGATTTAAGCGTAACTGCTGATCGCAATTTATTTTGTCTACCGTAATCTGCTACCACGTAGTGGTGACTAATTGAAACTTTTTTATAACACCTTCTGATTTAAGCGTAAC
>JAAFCF010006596.1:8670906-8744339 GCA_013389785.1 Helicorthomorpha holstii
AACACCTTCTGATTTAAGCGTAACGGCTGATCGCTATTTATTTTGTGTGCCGTACTCTGCTGCCACGTAGTGGTGGCTGTAAACAACTATTGCTGAATAACTAAATACAGTAACATTACTGTACTCTGCTCATCTACTGACGATAAAAAACGAGACAAATATTTATTAATATTCAAATTAAAAATAATGAAAGTATCGATCAACATCAAATATATAATTGGATCATTGTTGGTTCTTGACTTTAAAAAAATACATCTCGAAAAACTCAATTAATGCCCTATTTTAACGATGTACATTAGGTACAGTATCTCGCCTGTTGAATTTAAGGGTGTACAAATAGCCACTTTAAAGGTATTAAATGCATCTATTAGATGACGGTAAACATATGATTAAACCATTTTTGGATCTTCAGTTTGAAATGAACGCCGATACGCGATGGTTGATTGAAATTTCTTTTTTTGATTTAAGTGTAACTGCTGATCGCTATTAACTTTGCCGACTAAACTGTAATTGTTGCTGGATAACGTTGTTTTTAAATAAAAACCTGTTAATACTGTAATTATGGCTAGATTACATTAAAAGATCATTTAATTATATTTAATTTTAGATATAATTGGATAAATTTATTTAAAATAAATAAAACAATTACAATTTTAAGTCATTGTCAGCACTTAATTAGCATCCCAATAGTCAATTGAGAAAAATTTACAGTATTGTCTAACTACAGTATATAGTGCTGGTATAAAAAAAAATTTTATTGTGCATTATTGGACTGGAGAATCAAATAACTCCTAAGTACTAGGCCAAATTATTTCATTCTTTTATTTATTTCTTTTTATGTTAGAAAGCAGTAATTCTTAATGACGTTATAAAAAAGCTTCATGAAGAATAATATGGTATAAGAAATACGAATGATGACTGACCCAATATTAACCATGTGTTCCGAGATATATTTTTAACAATATGATCAAGAGTTTCAAGTTAATAGTCGAATCAGTTAGGAATAGGAAGCAATAGCAGTATAAATTTGTTGCATCGTCCAATCGTCACCAATTCAAAATAAAATAACGAAAAAAATAAATTGCTAATTAACTTTGTTCACATATCACTTTAATACCCAACAATACAGCGACATTAATAAAGATTTATTTCAACTGATGAATTGCACTGCACAAAAGTCTATGTAGACAAAAGATAAATCGGATGACGATAAAAAATATATATATCCACGGATACAGTTGTCCATGCAAGAGAGAAAAAGAATTTGCCATTAAGATGATGCAAGTACAATATACAGTATCATGTGAATTGGTCAGTAGGAAAAAAAAAAGCATAGCATTGAATGTCACGGCAAAACGGATGATAAATTATTATATGATAGAGAAAGTTGATTGGAAAAACGATCTAATCTAGACTGGTGAACTAAATCAGCCATATCTCTCATAATAAAAACCTGTGAGAGATTTTGGCCTGTTGATTTAGGAAGAGACAAGATATGAGAAAAAATTGCTTCCTTTAAAAGAAAACCAATAAGAAAATAAAAGTCCGTATACACACATCAAGTGAAGTCAATATCCTAAGTTACATTTCCATTGGTCTGAAACATTGCAGAAAAATTTCGAGAAACAGTGGCGTGCTTTTAAGTTTAAGGAACATTTGGTTTTTAAATATTTCAATTCGGTTTATATTTAATAAATTTTGTATTTAAAATTTTTTTAAAAAAATGAGTAACCGAATTAAGATATTGAGATGCAGATTTCATATTTGCCTTTTGCCTGGCTGGACCAGGTACAACGACGGTCTCTCAATGTCTTAACTGTTAGTGTGAAAGAGGGAGTAAGTTTTATGTAAGAAATCAAACAAAAAAAAAATTGATTATGTGGGCGAATTAACTGCATCGTAAACCAAATAAAATGATGTCTTTATATGAAAGAGATCATAACTCTGCAGGGGTGGGGACTGGGAAGTAACAAGGCAATAAACGTAGCAATAAAACATTCATTTGTTGGCCATATGACTCAGCAAGAGCCATATTTCTCAAGGAGCCCAAAGATTATTAAGAAACATAAATATCAAAGCTGATCAATTTCTTTTTTAAGACGTAAACGTTTCTCTGTCTAAACAAAAAATTTACGAAAAATGTACCGGTACAAAAACCATTTGCTGATTGTTTATTTTGGATTTATGATTCAATTTTGTGATATTTTTATTAGAGCTAACTTAAATTCACAACAAATTCCAATCAAATTGATAGTTTGAAAAAAATCAACTTTTCTATTTAGGTTTATTTAATTTTTTATTTGGTAGTTATTGGAATTTTGAAAGAGAGATTTTTAAGCACGTTTTATTGCGTTGGCCAAACTTTTTTCAGTTTAAAAATTTTAAAAGTACATTTATGTAAGTTTTTTAGTGTAAATTTTAACAGCAAAATTGACTTTATTTGGTGCATTTTATTTTATTTCTGAAAGTAATTATCTATTTTGAAACGTAAACTTAAAATGTTTAGTGTAATTTTTTCAATACTCCCAACTTTATTTTGCAGTTCTCAAAGCCTACTACAGTATCTATTAATAATTAAATCGATTGTTTGATCAATCGTCACGCCTCATGTTGATGTGACTCCCGCCCTTAAACTCGTAAATCCTGAAATCCAACCCCTGTCCATTAAGTAAAAATGGCTAAGAAGTAGTAAAAGTGCCATTAACGGAAAATAAACCGTTTGTTATATCAAAAAAAAAATGTTAATCAATTGTAAAAATCCAAACTCGCTCACTTCAGTGTTAATGTTGCTTTCAATTTCATTACCAATTGTACTCGGATGCCACAAACCCATTGTTCATTAATCCAATAAACTGACTTAATGTTTGTTTAGAACACAAATGGCTTACATTCCGGGAGAGGGTTTGACCAATTTCCAGGACCAAAACACTGCAGAGTCTGAGCTCCATTTACAACAAATTCATCGTCACAAGTAACGGTCACCGATTCTCCAACCTCGTAATACTCCGATATTGGGTCTAAATGGCCATTGATGATTTTACCTCTTGACTCACATACAGCTTTGCCTATAAAATAAAATAAAACCAACTTCAAATCTCAAAATCGTTCTTAAAATCTCAAACAAATAATTATAACTTACATGATGGAAATGGGTTATCCCATACCCCTGGTGCAACACAAAACACATAAGATTCCCCAATTAGAACATATCCACTTTCACATTCATATCTAATTTTGTCGCCAACCAAATACTTTTCACCGCCACCAAATAACTGACTATGATCTGGAATTTGTGGTGGTTCACAATATACGGCTAAAAATATTCATAATATTGGTTTTTAGAAAGTTGGTGACTCAATAAAGTACGGTTAGTTTGGCTAATATTATACCTTCACATTTTGGTGTAGAGTCTGACCACGAACCATTAAAGCATATAACTTCAGATGCCCCATCAATTCGATGTCCTTTTGGGCATCTAAATTGAGCTTTTCCTTTATGAGATTTGTCACTTGATTGTATTTGTAGTTTTTCATCCAATGCAACCAAATCTGGGCAGTACAACGCTAAATAATAAAAAAACAATTGAGCAAAACCATAAGAATCTGAGATTACTGACTTAATAACCTTCACAACTTGGTGGCTCATCAGACCATTTACCAGTCCAAAGGCAATTGATTTCAGCAACACCAACTAATAGATGGCCTTCACTGCATACAAATTTCACTTTATCGTTAAGACGGTATCCTTCATTAACCACCCTTGTGGTCGAAGTATTCACACGAATTATTGGGCATTCGATCGCTAAATAGTCGACAAAAAACATTTTAATGATCCATTAATATACTGAGATATTTGCCATAAAGCAGAACAAGATAACGCTATAGATAGAGAGTCAAAAGGCATCTTTTCAAGTTTTCTATCACATTGTCAGTGTCACAATTTAACATCTAAAACAACATAGTCATTGAAATAATGGTGTTTTTTTGTATCAATTATTAAATTCTTAAAACTAAATTTAGTCTTTTGAAAACAAATTTTATTTTCTAGAATTCTCAATTTTGTTATTTAAAAAAAAATTTTTTTACTTAAAAACCTTGAAAATCAAATTTTGCGCTTGGAAATAAAAAAAACTCTAATCGTTTAAAATGTAAATCTTTGTAACATGTTGCAATAATATTGGTTAAATTAAAAACTAAATTATTAAAACCTTTAATAGCAATCGTGATACTATTGGTTACTCCATGGGGTGTAGCACAGGTGAATGTTCCTGAGTCGTGTGGTCTTGCATAATAGATTGATAGTCTGTATTTCCAATCTCTATCTTGACGAGATACAGCCCATCCAGTTGGATATTGCCTAAAAAATTTAATAATTAATCACACAGCTTTCATAATGCATACAAGGGTAACTCGAAAATTGAGCTTTCGGTTAGATTTGAAATGATATAACAATATTACGCGATAGTAGTAATTGTTCACTTTGAATTTTTATTCTTTCAGACACAAATATTAAATTTAACAAAACTGCTAATATTTTTAAAAAAAATTGAAGTTATAGAATAGATATTATGAAAAAGAAGTTTTGAATAGGTTTCTCAGCTAGGAGTACAAAATCAAATACTCTAATCACTTACGAACTTCAAAAAATAATGTTAAAATACTCAAAAAAAAAGTTTAAATTTATTTTAATCGGTATTAGCTTTTAAGAAAATAGTATTGGAACCACTCGATCCGTAATAATAAAACTGTCTAAGATTTTTAACCTATGAATTGGTGTCCATGACCATTGTGGATTTCCATCTTTTCTTTGGTATATACAATCTAGATGTAATATACTTCCAGGGTAAACCATCAGCTCTCCAGAATCGCTTGGTGCGGCACTTCCAGAGGCAATTTGATACAAAATTGAAGGCGGAACTTTATTATCTGAGTTCATAAAAAATTACAGATTTTCATTAAATTTGCAGGACATAAAAAAATAAATAATACACAGAAAATGCCGTACCAAATATTAAAACAATAATTATAAATAATAAAAATCATTAGCAAAAGTATCGATAAAGGCACAAAGAAGACCAAAGATATAAATTTCAGCAATCCAACTAACAAATGAAATGACAACTTTAATAATGACTATAATCTAGTCAATGCCATAAACAGCGATTAAACTTTAAGTAAAAAGAAACAAAGACCAAAAACAAAGACCAGAGCACAAATAAAGCCCAAACCACTAAATGAGAGACCAAGTAAAATGACTAATTTATTATTTAAAGTAGATCGCCCATCATGCGTAAGACTGTATAAACAGTCAATTAAAATAAAATAAACAAAGCAATGCTAAGAAATTAGTAATTATCTTTTTAAATATAGAAATCAAATGGAAATTCCAATTAAATTTTAACAGAGTCGTTATTTTGACCAAGAACTCAAAATAAAATGAATCGAGTATAGTTATAGATATTTTAAAAAATAACAATTGATTGTTGTTGTTGAAAATGTAATTTTCCCCCAATACTGGTTTTTGCAATAGCCGTTTCAATGTCATTGGCCTTATAGAATATCATTAAGTTTAATACCAGTACCTGTAAAATTTGTTAAATAAGTAGTTGGAAGACATGACGGCAATCTCTTTTCCCAATGTCCATTTCGGCATCGTATGGTTGAGTTCCCAATAAATTTATATAGCCCAACGGTTTCGCATCGAGCGTGAAGTAATGTACCATGGGCAAACTGAAGGCCTGGAGAAGGCCAAAAGGTCTTCCCATCGTACAGTAATCGAACATTGGAAGGAGGTTGCTCCAATTGGCAGCTCCGCAGCATTGGCTGAAATCTCAACCCATCTTAAAACAGAGAGCCAAGAGTGTGTGTGAGAGAGAGAGCAAACTTTTAATTAATACATTAACATACGCATCATAAATTCTCACATTAGACAATAAACAACCATTAATCCTTTTCCTATTCACAAAACCCAAACTAAACAATGAAGTATGTATTTTTTTAATGCAGAGTGTCACTGGAAAACTGACCAAAAAACTTAAAACAAATACAGTGTATTGAAAAAAAAAACAATTTCAACTAAATTTGTGCAATAAATAATTATGAATAGTATTGTTACTATACTAAATCGATTTGTATTAAATAAGAAGAAAATATTTCTCCAGATCCTCTAAATCAACATAACAAAATAACTGACATAAAAATATTAAATTATAAATTATTGAGTCCACGCATATGTACGACAATTAAAATTATATTATTGCTTCCTGATCAAATGGAAAATGCGGTTGTTATACCGTATAAATTTCTAAATAGGAACTCAATTTTTTTATCGGTGTCAATAAAGAAACGAGACTAAAACTTATCAGTTTCAACAGCTGTTTGTCCCGTTTCTTCTTTCAATGTGTAAAAAATGTTCCAGTTTAGACAATCACCCTGTATAAATTCGGTATATACAGTAAGTTTAGCAAATAATGTAATGTACGGTACGTAATCGCAAAGCTTGAGATCAAATAAAAAGTTGCTAATGCTACTGTATATACTTATATACAGTAAGGTATGTGTAATTTATATACAGTATCAGTATATTATGATGAACTGACCTTCTTCAATATTGCAAAGAGGACCCAACCATCGTCCATTGACGCACTTAATTTTGCATACTCGACGAAGATGAAAAGGCGGAAAAGTTCCCAGAAATTGGACTTCAAGTATTCCTTGAAAATCGATGGCATTATTTGTAATGTTGACGCCGTCTTCTGAGCGAACCAAAATTTCAGGAGCCCTACAACTTCTCTCTACTACCTCTAATGAAAAAATAATAAAAAATAAAAGTTAATATAATAATATTACAGCGAGAAGTTTAATACGCCATTATTTTGTCAGTTACATGAAATGACTGACGCCTGCTCTATAGAAGTTTAACAAAAACATTTCTTTAAGTGTTTTCTATTCAGCCATTGACAACAATAAAATTCTTTAACCATCAAAATTTAATTAAAATCTTTTGAGTCTTTAAGAAAAAATAATAAATGGTGATGACAAGCTAGACAGCTAATTAATATCTACACAATTATATTTTTATGTAAATAAAAATCCAAATATCAACAGCTTAATTGTAATTATGAGACTGGCATCGTGAATAGATTATATTGTTGTTTAAGGAAATGAAAATATTTCCTTGGTGGTTATTATGTGTGGGTTTATGTTGTAAGTTATCAACTGACCGCTGTGCAGTGTTTAATTTATGGTTTTCAAGTATATTAAATGTTCTTAAAGTTGTTGTTTAAAAGTTATTAGATATGAAAAGTTAAAACAAACAAAATATAATTTTAAGATTAATAACTTAGTTTACAAAAACCAGTTCAAATTATCAATTTAAACAAGGTAAAACATTAAAAAAAATCATCTACTGTATTTAATTTATTCACATTTTATTTTGAAAGGCATTTCCAAAATGGGACGATAATGCAATTAAACGTGTTTCTGTACTAATACGATAAAAATAATTTTGAAACTTAACCGTTGAATTTACTTTTAATTATTTTTATGGTTTGTAATTGAAAATATGCTACTAATTTGTAATTAGAAAATTGTCAGACTTGTTAATTCAACATGTTTTAATCTCCATAATCTTTTTCCTCTTGTTCATGATTATTTAATTATGAATACTGCATAATTTTGCTTTTGTTTATTAAAATGAGGATTTATTGCATTGTGTTAACCTTTTGCAGTGTACTTACAGTACTTTAATTGCGATATAATGAAAAAGAGAAATAACCATGCATTTAACTTGCTATAAAGTCCACATAAAGCTTTAATTTTTAAAAGCTAACAAAAAGTCCTTATTAAAATAATCAAATTTTAATTTTAAAAAATATACTGTACAAATTTCTGTATTTTCTATTAAGTAAAATTCTGAAAAGCACCATTTCATCAAATGACTTCATGTTATAATCTGTTGATAAATCATTTTGTCCACAAGATTTATTGCTCTATGATGTAACGTTAAAATACTAAAAAAATTATTTTTTTTTCGTCAGGCCAAAATTTTTTTGATCTTTTAAAGTCGCAGAGTCATTATAAATAACAAAACCTAAATAAAAACCACTCTGTACTAGTAGACTTCAATAACAAAAATAATAATCGCATTTTAAGAAAAATCAATAAAATTCTGAATATTCTTTATGTCGAATTAAAATGAGATTTTTATCAGCCTCAAATTAAAAGAAAATTATAAGTATAGCACGCCGTTTAATAAAAGTAATCTATTTGTTGAAAAACAAAGCTTTAAAGTGAAATCAAACGTAAAAATAACTTTCTATGAATATTGATGTTTCTGTGTGACATTTTGGTTTAATGAACTAAAAAAAAAGTTAATTCTGCAACTAAAATAAATTACTTACGTTTTTTCGGAATTTTTACATCTCCAAAAACCTCCATAAACCGGAACACGACCAAAGAAGTTAAAATCACTTTTAGAACCATTTTGTACAAGAATTTAATTCATTCTCATATTTTCATAAACTTTTATCTTATTCAAAATAAAAGAAAATTTCTACCACTTCAAACTTCAATCAACCAAAGTTTTTTTTAAAAGATATTTAGTAAATTTAAACGAAAACCGCCATTAATAAAATGGTTTTGGATTTGTATACACTAACTGTTAATAATAAACTTTTGTCAGAACATTTGAGAGCTTTTTTCGCAGAAACACAGCAGTCGAGTGACTAACTGTAAATGCAATAACGTTGTGTGCTGAAATTTCTGATCGATATAATAGAGCGATATTGAGCATCATCAACACAGCAGAAAGCTAAGGAAACATTGCAATATCAAAAATACAACCACCCACAAACCACATCAAGACATCAAAATAAACAGTTATAGTGAAGCCACGCCAGATGGAGTTGCCGTTTTATTACATCTTATTGTGAATGCAGGGTGATCATTAAATCTATAATACAGCAATTCCATTTCAGTGAGGGAAAACAGCTACAGTACAGTTAATCTTCATCACCAATTCCAATGAAAAATCATTCAAACGAAATTCACAATAAGGACAGCACAATTAGTGATACAAAATTCTAAAATTCTTAATTTTTTAAAATTCAGTTTTAAATAATCAGTTCTTGTTTACATTTTTTAATCGATTAAAGTCAATAAAATAAAACACGGAAAACCAGTACTTTAGACGATTATTTCAAACTTTATAAATACAGATAAAAATTGAATAACCATTAATGCATATATTATTTATTTCTAATTAAAAGCTCTCGTTCCAATACCAATATTGTTGTTATCTTCTCTGGAAATATTTAAAAGGGTCGCCCTGTATAACAATAATGGTATTGGTAACGATCAAAAGATAACAAATGGCACCGCAAACACTGAAACAATTCATTAGCAATATGGCTATTCTTCTAAATTAGCTGCGATTTAAGAAGATATTAATTAATCCTTAAAAGTTTGATATTTACAAACTTTGGATTATTTTCATGACTTTCGAAGAATGGAAAAATACTAGAGAATACAGTATATTTACTTTTTAGTTCTAAATCTCACATCACAAACCAGATTTAAGTGATGTTGTCGTATAAAAATAGATTTACAATACAAATGTAACAATTGAAAAAAAATTCGTGAATATTTTATTATATTTTTAAAATAATGTTATAACTTTCTAACTCCAGTTTTAAGCACTTGAAGCCAGTTCTCTCGTAAAGCTTCCCGTAAAACGTCAAAGAACCGTAAATAGTGATGAAGATTGTGTCTATTTAAAATTAAATCGTTTTTAACTTATTTGGTTCTAATAAAATGATACCAATTAAAATTTTCTTACATCATTAGCAGCACCAAAGCCAGCATCTCTGAGGTGTTCAATAAATGATTAATGTAGGCTCTGGTGAATCGCCTACATGTGTAGCAAGAACATTCATTTACTATTGGAGAAAAATCCATTTTAAACCTGTAAATAAAAAGTTTATCGTAAATAAACTAAGCATTTTATTTGAACTATACAACTGCTTTACTTTTCATCGTTTAAATTGATTTCTATTACGGCATTAGCTTCTTCCTGCAGTTTTTCATGTTCTACGTGTAACGCTTTTTTGTTTAATTCAAACACGGATGCACATCCCCTCTCACATAACATGTAAGGATATGAAGCATCGAAAACGTCGATTCCCAATTCAACCGCTAAAATAACATTGTATGGATGCCAAACCGAATGCATTACTCTTGGTTTCTCTGCCGGTAACACTTTCTAAAGTCCAGAACACAATGTTTTAAATCAAATAAAAAACCAGTAATTTTCTTTATGTCATTACCACTGTTTCTTCCAAAATGTTTCGAATTTCTTCAAAATTTAAAGTTTCAGATCCAGGACCATAACAGTCAAGCCCATCAATGACAAATCCTAAAACAATAGTGTAAATGTTTATTTCAATTCAAATCTCATTTTGAATCAGACTAGAAACAAATTGTTAAGTGGATGTCTGAGAGAAATGTAACGAGCTATCATAAAAAACATAATAAACAAATATTGTCTTAAATAAACAATAAATACTGTCTTAAAATATAGTTAGATATCTTATGCCAGTACATGGATTTATAGATAACATTTTTAATTATGATTTAATTAGTTTCAAAACTACTGTAGTTTACCATCAACTGGTCTCTCTGCTGTCAATTTAGCAGAACGATGTCTTAATGATATGTGATAACCACCCTGAACGGTTCCAAACACTGAACTTCTAGATAGTTTCTATAATATTAAATCAGACATTTACACATTAAAATACAAGTGACTTGTAACATATTCGTATAAATAATACTTCAGATTTATGGTGAATTTCAAGACATTTATCCAAGTAATCCAACGTTCTTTCAACAGCTTTTGAAGCTCTTTTAGCAGGTGTTTCCTTGGATGTATCGCTGTCACATAAAGCTTGATATATATCTGGCATAAATGCATTTTGAATGTCCATAAACTGTTCAACATTAACCTGAAACATAATAGTTATCATTTCATTATATAAAAATAACTAAGAAATTTACTTGTTTTCTTCCACTTTTAGACCAGATAGAAACACCAAATTTGTCGTTGTATCCTGATTTGTTAGATGTTGAAGGGTCTTGAACTGACGAATATATAATGTGTTCCTTTAAAAATTAGAAAATGGACAATATACTAGTTAGCATCCTCTTAAATAAACTTCATTGATAAATAAAACCTAAAATATTACATTGAGACCAGTAAACTCTCCTAAGCCCTTTGAAAACCTCTTAACAGCTTCGAACGAGTCGCTCCTTTATTAATAAGATTAAGACCTTAAACAAACTACAGCACTTTATAATACTATTTATCATGTATACTTACACATTTGACAATGGAAAAAGAATTGGTTGAGAGTCGGTTGATAACATTTGAAATACCTCATGTGTCAAATGTGGTATACAACCCTTTTTTGTAAAAACAAAACATGCTGGTGTCTGAATTACTTTATCGGTGTGTCTTCCAATGTCGGTTATGTGTCCCAGCCGAGCAGCATTGCCAACTATATTTTGAACGTTGAACTTCATTATTAAAAAATAATTCAAAAAAGAAATACAATCCAAAACCACGTGGACTTCAAAAAATAAAATTATCGTGTGCAAACTCTGAAGATTTGTGGCTGTGAAGTCACCGTTAGGTGGCAGCAAAAATCTAACGTGCCACTTGTGTCGTGCAAGGTGATTTGTGACTTTATTTTAGATGAACTAAGATAATCTGATTTTTCTGCTTCAAAATCTTGTAAATCATAATAATAAATTAATAGAGAATTTTATTATGATGTAAAGGTAAATTAATGATGAAAATTATACAGCATAGTTTAATCCTTTGAAAGTAGTGTTGGTATGTATCAAAATTCAACTTTTGGGTCATCAGCTGATCGAATGCACACCGATTGCTAGTGTTAGCTAGTAAAGATTCTTGAGAATTTAATTTGATGTTATAAGTATACTACAGTATTTAATTTTTTTCAGTTGTGTAGCAAAGGTACCCTGAACACCATACAGTATAACTGACGGCTGAACTGAAGTGTTCAGTGAAATATACTTCAAATAGTTTCTACACTTTTGATCTTAATTTATGTTTGAAAAGACGAAATGTTATGGGTAACAAAACTGAGTGTATGCAATTAGCCATGTTAAAAGAATTTAAATCTGAGTGTGTTGACTTTGCAGTTACTAACCGTACAGTATGTCCGATGGTACGGACTTGGACAGTTAACATGGAATCAAGACTGAAAAATAGCACGAAAGAAGAACAACGAGCAGTGATACGTTTCTTGTGGGCCGAAGGTGTTACTGGTTCACAAATTCATAAACGAATGTGTGTTCAATATGGAAAGAATGTTCTGTCGCGTAGAGTTGTGTATGAGTGGATAGAAAAGTTCGAAAATGGAAGATTTAGTGTGGCTGATGCAGACCGTTCTGGTCGTCCAACCACAGCCACATCCATTTACAATGAAGAAAGAGCTAGGGAACTTGTTCTAGAAAACCAAACGGTTACCATCGATGAGATTGCACAAAAATTAGATGTGAGTATCGGAACTGCCTATTCTCTAGTTCACTACAATCTTGGATTCTATAAAGTAGGTGCCATATGGGTATCAAGGCACTAATGACCCTTGCCTAACGAATAAATAAAATTTTTTACAATTTTAGTACTGTATTGTAGTAAGGCCTTTGATTTAATGTTGCCAAACATTCTCAGATTATCAAGCTAGTTGATAATTAAACCCGTTTTGTCAATTAAAATATATGATAATTATCAAATTAATAATTGTACAGTAATTTATGGTACTCTAAAATAAACATTTTTATTTTCATCTGACTGAAAACTTGAAATTTCTATACAGCATAATAAACACACGCTTTTATGACTACAAATTAAAAGAATCTAAAGTGGTCCCATAAAACTAAAAGAAAAACAACTGGATTCAGTTTCATAACAGATCATTGCAGGCAGTTGAATTTTGTATACCAGTACCGTATCTATTTAACGTTATCTGACATTTTTGAGTTACGACCAATCTCAACGTCAGCATTAGTTTCGAATAAATCTCAAACAATTTAATGCCCTTTAATGGTTATAGGGATGTTATATTTTGGTGCATTGAATGCCGAATATATTTTCGAAATTAAACTTCATGCCTCAAAATGAATTTGGCACTTCATTCAGGTATTGTACCTGCAAAAGTTTTGTTACGCCACTGACTGACTAAAACATAAAATAACTAACAAAATGATTTAAAACTGGTTTAAATCGTGTAAATTGCACAACCAGAACCAGGTAGTGTTGGAAAAAGACTAGTAGCCAGCCTATCCATTCTGGCTTGTTCTATTGCATAAAACCCATTGGTAATATTAGTCAGGAATGTCTGCACTAAACTCTCTGGAACAAGAGAAACGGTGCAACCGCCCCACCCAGCACCGGTTAAACGAGAACCTAAAGCTCCTGATTTTTTAGCTAAATCGACAAGCTCGTCCAAATTAGGATGGCTACACTCGTAAAAATCTCGGCAACTGGTATGACTTTCATTCATTAAATTTCCCAGCTTTTCAGCCGCGTTATCAGCTTCTGAATCACACACCTGTTTGAAATCTCTCACTCTCTGTGACTCTAAATATAAATTTTGTTGTGATCATTCTTTAGCGCTGTTGATTTTAGGTTCAGTTACCTGTATAGACGTGTAAGGCTCGTTTTTGAAGGAAAAATTCCTCGAGGTGCTGTGTGTTTTGATTCAGACAGGATTTTGAAAACTCGTCTTCGTCGAATTCAAGTATATCACATACTTCTTTTCTGGTGTATGGCTGTGGGTGAAGAAGCTGGTTTACTTTTGAAGCCATTTCTCCTGGAGTTAGGTTGGATTCCTGCTGTAGTTCTCCAAGCAGACGTAACTCCTTCCAGTCATAACCTAGCAATTTAGCCATTATCTGCAGTATAAAAATTAAAATTTTTGTGTAATGTTATTAATTGATAGTTGGATGTTAACACTGCCAAAAATTACTCACCTTAGTAGCGATACGACACTCAACAACTCGAGTGTTGTATTGTGAAGTTGCAGCTTTATTTATGTCTGACAAGCTGTTGCCAATTACAAAAACATAGCCTTTTGGTAGATGAACATCAAACGTTTTCAATGGATTAAACTCAATCAGTTTTGCTTTTCCTTTATTTGAAATGCTTTTATTAAATAACTAAAACTTCAATAATGTTTAATAAAATGTTTACCGGATTCAGCCAAAAAGCAGATTGCCTGATCCATTCCACCTCCTTCAGTGCCTACAAATCTTTCACATCTTGCACATAAATTAGCCAAATCCATCTTCGATATTTGGCAGCTATAGAAAAATTAGCTACTGTATATTTTTTTTATAAAAAACAGTTTAATATATATAAAAATTTACTCGTTAATAAAGGCTGTGGCAGTAGCTGCTGCGCATACTAAAGCACTTGAACTGGATAGTCCAGCACTGTTAGGAATATCTCCATCCACTGCAATTTTCATTCCCTTCGGCAAACCAATTTCAGCATGTTCCACCACACCAAGGAATCCTGCCAAAACATAATTGTACCATCTTGGAGCTGACTTATCAATCACAACACCGGCAGTATTACAGCCAAATCGTGGAAATCTTTCGCTGTCAACATTTACAAATGTCAAACCTACAAAAAAAACATTTCTTTATCTCAAAATTTATCAAAATCGTTGATTAAAGTTTGGCACCAAATATGCAGTACATCATTAAGTTTACAGTACATTATTGTCTTTTATTTTAAGTCACTGTACTCAAATTTGCTTCTAAATTATTTTGCATCTTTTTTTTAATGAAACCTATATTTTACCCATTAATGATGCACAATTGGGAGCCAACAACTAAAGTTAAATATTTACTTGGAAATTGATCTTCGGAAACTGCCATCAAAATGCACTGCTCTATCGCCATAGGTAAAACAGCATAGCCACAATAATCAATATGTTCTCCAATTAAATTTACTCGGCCAGGTGCTCGAACCACAAACGTTGGTTTACAGTGAAATTGAGTTTCAAACGTTGCTGTAAGTCTTGCAATTCTTTCCAGTAATTTCGCGTCATTGTTTGGCAATGGTAAAACCGGTGTTAAATCAATTCCACGCATTTTCAACAAGAATTAATAGTATTCCAAATTCCTGTAAAAATTAAAATTAGTTGGATATAGAATTCAAAGCTAACATTAGATTGTTTCAGACCTTGCACAACACTAAACACAAATAGATTGTTTATGAGTTGGTTGTCTCTGAGACAGACAAGATTAAATTATTTTGTTAACCTAAATCGAAAACAAAATTCATTTTTGTTGATAAGATAATGATAAAAAAAGCACTAAAAAGCAAAAAGTTTAAACTTTATAGATTTAAAGCAACGTTAAAAAGTAAATAAGGTCATGTGCACTCTACAGTACAGTATGTTTTGAAATACAGTAGTTTATTTTGTCCTGAAAACATCAACTGGCACCTGCAAAATAATGAATCTTTGAAGCCAATAACATAAAACTTAACAATAGACTTTAGCTGGCTCTCATTCATTCTTACTCTGCCACATGTTCAAATAAAAAAGTGGGCGTAAATTGCAAACTCAACTTTAAAAACTGACAGCTGTACCTTACTCGGAAAAATATTTACGTAAATAAACATTAGTAGACTGCACTGTTTAATATCGTCAGATTATAAAGTTAAGGTGTACGAAAAAGATAATCAAATTGCAGGGTTAGATTACCTTGACTGTGACATCCAAAAAATTTCATGAGCACATTTATTACAGTACCGGTATTTTAATCCAATGTGATAGATGCCATTTACGTCAGAAAAACGTCACCGTACATTTCTTGATACAGTATATTGATGCTACAGTAGGTGCTATTGATAAGTCGGTTGTTGTTTAATAACTTAGAATACAGTATTGTACCGTGATCATAACACGTACAATAAAGCATTGGTAAATTGATAATCATTTAAGCCTAAGATTGTAATGAATGATTGATTGTGAAGCAAGTTTTGAAAGTCACATTACACAATTGAATGACTACAAGCAACGTTACTAAGTTAGTACTATAACTATTCAACTTTTAAGAGGGATTAGTTCGATTACTAAGATTCTATTTGTTTTGCACCTTATTTCACAACTTCAAAATGGATTTATTTGAGGATTTTTTTAATACTGTACATGAAAGTACAGATATTTCACTTTCGATTAATCCATGATAGGCTTTGTAAACAAATTCAGTGTTTAGCTTACGTGTAGCCATCTAGTGTCACATTACAGATACATTATGTAAAATTCATCAAAAGGGCCATTTTGAAAAATACGGCGGTACTGGTGCCCTGTGGATACAGTACATAAATTCAAAATTTTTATTCAAAATCAACAAAATTTTTACCAAACTAAAACTTTTAATTCAAGTTTTTTTTATCTGAGCTAGCTTAAAACAAACAAATAATAATAGGATCACTTCAAAATGTCTAAGAATTGATTACTACTGTAGTATTTGGCTGAAATTACAGTTCAAATTCCATAGGCAAAAAGTTTACGTGATAAATTGTTTAAATGTTCTCCAAAAAAAAAATACACTCCCGATTATGCTGAAAAAATTAAATTAAATTAGTGCAGTAAAAACAGATGTACTATACATTAAAAGAAAGAGACTAACTTACTAAGAATTAAATGCAAGTTTATAATCGAATGTGACTTTAATAAAAAAAAATTAATAGGACCTTCACATTATTTTAGTTTGAGTTCAAATTACTAGATTTAATATTATTTTTAAAGCATCAAATTATACTGAATATTAGTTAGTGTACTGTATCCAGTATAGGTTATTCACCCTTAACAACCTTGTGTTTGGATGAGAGCAATCCGAAGAAGAAAAAAACATCATCTACAGTATATAAAATAACAAAATAAATAACTTAATTCACAGTTACTTTGTCAGGCGTTTCGCACTTGCTACCTTATTAATGAAAACCAAATAAAATCTTAAAATTTAAACTAAATTCCTTAAAATTAATTAATAAAACAATAGCTTCCTTTATGCACATTAAAGCACGAGTAGTGTAATGAACAGTGAAGTCACAATTAAAAACTAAACCACAAACTCTATAAAAATGCTTAAAATCTTCAACTAAAAATCCCGAATTTAGTAACTTCTAAAACACTTTATTTAATCTTAAAATACAGTAGTTGCTTATTTATGTATTAACTTTTAGCACATATAGTTATATCATAAACAAACTGCTAATTAAACTTTTTACCTTAACTATATCCGGTAAGTACAACCAAACAATACAATATTGCTAATAAAGAATACCTGCAAATTGCAATTGTCCACACTACCTATGATATTGCTGCAAAATCTTTCTTTCCATATAAAGTTAAGAAAAGTTTCTTAAAGGTTAGTGCGCATGCGTGATTAAGTTTAGCTACCTTTCCTACCTGTTGATTGTAGTTGCATCTTTTCAACTGAACCTGAGATTTATAACATAAATGAGCGACTGGAATTTGTTTACGATGTTCTTACAATTAATTTATTTGAAATGCAAGAATCAAAATTAAGGCACCCAGACAGCACAGGATAATGTAAGAGTGACCAAAAGGATGGCATTTCTGTGTCCAGTAAGAATTCGTAGAGGAAAACGAAAGAAAGGTATTTGGCACTTAAAAACCTGTACATATAAATACAATGGCGATCAAGTACATGGGCAAACTTCAATGTACACTGTGCATGTTTATGTATAAACTAAAATTGACTGTAGATATAAAAAATAAGATGCTAAAATTTATGCTCAGACGATTTTAGTCTTTTCTACAAAAAGGTCACTAAATTATTTTCACCTTTCCTCCAACATGGAGTAGATTATGATCGATATTTATATATGCTATAATTTTTCTTCCTTTTTTTTCTTATGATGTTTTTAGATATTTTTATGTCTTAGGGGGTATCCTTAAAACAATGTAAATCTACTGTATATAGTTATTTATAAACCTCTCGTTTTTTTCTCTTTCTTGAAAAATATAAAATAAATGACCGGCATCATAATTACAAGTCGGGGTCATCCTTGGGTCAGCTAAGCCAACTTTTTAGTTTATATACAGGGCGATTATTAAATTACACAAAAATCCTTAGTAGTAAACTTAGATTTTAGAAAATAGACCGAAAGTTATGCAAATGGGAAATCAGAATAAGCACAATAAAGTTAGCATTTAAAATTTTACATACCGGTATATTAAGTTATTATTACCGGGTATTAAAATGTAGAATGGTATTAAACAAAACAACATAGTTGAAATAGCAGTAGTCAGGTTTTTGATAAGTTTTTTTTATTTCTTTTTTAACACCATTGCTTGATAATTCAAACAAAATCCAACAATAGATATCAAAAATGACCAATTGGATGGTGGAGGGAACAAATAATTTCGAAAAGAAAATTAAAAAAAAAACAAAAATAAAAAACAATTCCTTAATTATCCCAGAAATATGCAAAAACTTTAAAATTTGTCAAATGGTAATATGAAATGTCAAATGAAATTGTATAATCTGCACTTTATTTCATCATTTCTTTAATTTGTGTTTTTTAGACCATTTTAATATGACAAAAATGATTATAATTTAATAATCACCCTGTAGAAAACTATAATCCCTGAATATTGTATAAATTATTTTTATAGAAAAACCTTAACAAAGCCTCTTAATGTTCTGTTTTTTTTATTTATAGTCATGCTTTATGCAATATTATTGTTTTGTTGGTAATGTTACTTAGCACAGTGGTATTTTATACTATATTTTGTGTAGTTAGACTGCCAAATAAACTGTAATTAGATTTTATGTTAAAGAATATTATCAAGATATTTTTTTCAATAGTCTTCTATTTAGTGTAATAATTATACAGTATATTGTAAGAAATACCAAAGCCATACATGACACATTAAAAGTTGAATTTAACTCGGTTTTGCATGAATTCACACTACGTAACAAAATTTTAATTCGCTGTCAGGTTAGTTTCAAGAATAAATGTAACATTTTATTGTTTTGTTTGATATTATTATTTACTATTATTGTGTCTTCAAAACTGCATTTCTTACATAATTGGAATACACACCAAAAATGTAAAAGATGCATCCGTAATGATTAGGTAAGTCTGTCCATAAAAAAACAAGTCTGTTTACCTAAAGGTCTTCTGCATAAAAAAATTTCAAAAATAGTTAAACAGTATATACTGCATAATTTATTCGAAAAAATCAAGTGAATGAACATGTTACAAAATAACTTTTGAAAATATGACCATTAAATTTATTCAAATTTCGACGCACTCTCTACTTACAAGTTAGTTTACTTTACACCGCTAGGTATACAGAGTGTCTAAACATATTAAAAACTGGTTAAATACACAAATTAACAAAAGCCATAAAATGATCAAAAGTTTAAAAATTGATTCAACACTACCCATATTGATTTACATTATTGTAAGTTACAAGTTTTTAATACTTTAACTAAAAATGTAAAAGCAAGTTGTATGTCAAATTGAGTATGTTTTCTTCACCTCATTAATTTCAAACTAACATTAAAATATTCGGTATTTATCAGCAATTGTTTATTAGAGAAGTCTCCACGCAATATTGAGCTTATAGTTGTACCTAATCATCGTGAATATTATTCAAATTACCTTTCCATAGTCTATACTTATACTTTATAAAAAAATGTATAATAAACAATAATTTTTCTAGCTTTTAGGCAAAAAAGAAAAATTGTTGCTTACATTTTAGTATGCATGCATGATTGGCGTTTATCAAAAACGCCTCCTAAAATTATATGATCCGTATCCCATGCAAACAACTTTCAGCTAAAAACATTAAAGGAATTCTCTGATCATCATTTATAATAGCCATTTAAAAAAACAAAAGAGGGAAAGTTAGCCAAAGAGAAAGAAAAAAATTAAAGCTAAATCGTGACTGACTTGCTAAATTTCACGAAGCTATTTATTAGCTTGCAGTACCGGGCAAATTTTGGGTGGCAAAAAAATGTACTAAAAATTGTGTTTTATAATGTTGTGTGTTTGATCGTGAGGTAACAGTTGTATAGTTCAGTTGGTTTAACAAACTAGTATCCATAGAATCACTGAAGTTTTTTAAAAGATTGGATTCCAATTATGTTATTTTTAGTCATATTTAAGTAATTATAAAATGAAGTCATGGGGGAATTACTGTACATTGCAAAACCTAAGGGATTCAGAACCAAGGCTTTGTAACTCAGTCATTTAGTCATGTGATGTGTGTTTTATTTGTGAGCAATGTTAATAATGGGATGCTTATTTTCGTTGTATGCCAACACAGATGGTGACAAGGATCCAATGGGACGGGCACCGAGCATCGGTCGTATTACTGGCAGTGCGAGTATTGAGACGTTGGTTCGCGTTGGTATCGAGAAAGAAAATGGATTATCTCCAGACTCCAAAATGGTTGTGTTACACGACTTTACTCCATGTGTAGATGATGAACTTGAAGTTAAACGAGGTCAGTTGGTTAACGTGCTTTACCAAGAAAACGACTGGGTATATGTCATCGCCGCTGACAATGGTCAAGAAGGATTCATACCTCATTCGTATTGTGCATCATATGGAAGTCAGTTAGGAGAATTGGCACTTAGCGTGAAGCAGAAAAAACTACCCAGAGATGCTGAAAGCATCGATACGAGAGCATGTTCATCGAATATTCTTGGTGGTGGCGTTCGAAGTATCAGGGAAGTTCATTCTGACACGGAGTCTTATGTTGGTCCTCAAAGCAGGCTTCACCTGAGTTCACTTACTAATGAACGTACCTGTGCCAATAATAATAATTTAAACTTAGTTTTGCCAACATCAGCCACATCTTCGTCTGTGCCAACGGCTACCATCAATACGATATCAAGTGTCACTTCGTCGAATAATAATAGCAGTTCCAGCAACGTTCATCCATTTTTTAAAGATCCTGCTGGACGTTATGTTGTGTTATATACATTTATTGCTCGAGATGAAAACGATGTGAGTGTTGAGCGTGGAGAATTAGTGACTGTGCTAAATAAGGAGGATCCAGACTGGGTTTGGATTGTAAGGTCTGAAGGACAGGAAGGTTTTGTTCCTAGTGCTTTTGTTTATCCAGCAAATGTATCTCAAGGTAAAATATACCATTTAAATTTAACCGATAGAATACTTTTCATTCATTGATTTTGCTAATATTTTTTGCGAAATATACAATTAAATGTTACTTTAAAGTCACTAATTTTTGTCACATCATCAAATTCGTCTTATAAATCAAAATTATGGTTACTAAAATTGTTTTCATTCAAGGCTCAAATTCAAGGATTAATCAATGAAACTGAAAGCTCAAATGTGTAGTACCTATCTAACTTATTTTAATGGTATTTTTCTTGCAGATCATCTACCAAATGCTGACACTCCCAGTTCTCCACCATACCAAAACACAGGTGGTTATCACGGTCCAAACTCCAGTGAAGCAGAAGACCTTAGATTTCACGGCAGTGAATTAGTTATGCTTTACGATTACAAGGCTCAAGCTCCGGATGATTTAAGTGTTAGACGCGGAGACTGGGTTTATGCTGATCTTAATAATCAAACTGTCGATGGTTGGTTATGGGCTTATGCACCAAAAACAAGAAAATATGGTTTTATACCTAAAGCCTATGCTAGACCGCCAGCCATGACTTCACTTTAATATTCAAACCAATGGTCATTCTATACAGCCATTTTTATTGCAATTTTGTAATTAATAATTATTTTATATGAATTTACATATTAAGCTATTTGATTTCAGGATATGGGAACTTTGATTAATTTTGTACAGTTTTTTAATTTTATAAAATAAATTTCAAAAAAAGTAATATTGTATAGTGATTAGATAAAAGTTTCTTTGATTTAAACAGATCAATTTATAATTTTGAAAACGATTTTTAGTAAACAAACACTGGGCACCAAATATTTTGAAATTAATCATCCTTTTCAGATTGCAAAATGAACATTATAACTAATGTAAGCCAGTTACAGTACATTTTACAAATTTACAGGATACTGTTGATGAAGCTTAATTTGTCTTTCATACTTGAAATACTTCATCCAATTTAGGTTAGAGAGTTTAGGAAGGAGATTTCCTTTGAAATTTCGTTTATGAGTTACTTCATGAGTTTTCATTTACCGGTACTTTCTTTCATGTAGGCAATAAATTCAACTTTTCATACATAAAGGTTCTATAATAGAAAGTGCTAGATTGACAACATTTAAATAATACCACAATTGCATAAATCACTAAAAGAAAATCAGCACTGTCAAAATAAACTATTACCGTAACTCAAAACTCAGTTAAGTCAAGTTATACTGAATTAGGGAACCACTTGACCAGATCTTTTAATCAATATTTGGCCTTATCAAGTTAAGCCAACTAAAAATTTTACTGTAGAATTCCTGAAAAACTGAAACAAAATCAAGAATAATAAGCTGTACTGTTCGCACATTAGTTACAGTCATACTACAGTACAGTGTATGTTAAATAAGAACGGTACATGTACTGTGAATTTATTTTGGACATTACCAACCGTCCAAAACTTACCAACTATAAGCTACAGTACAGAGCTGTTTAATAAATAATTAAATAAATTACTGTTTTTACAGTAGTTTACCTGTAAATTACTGTAGTCTCTAGCCTTGAATCACCATGTTTACAGCAGTAGCTGTCACCTAAAAAAAGCGGGAAAAATAGCGTAAACAGCTGGAAAAAGCGAGGGAAAAGAGGAAGCTATCAATTCAATCGACCCCTCTAACAAGCAATCAAAATTATGCGCCTTTCTGGGTCCGGAGTTTGTTGTGATTGCGTTGCCGTACTTGTGAGCATTTTGACGGCAATGATTATACGTGAAGTTTAAAAAATTTAAATAAAAAGTTTTTTTAATCGATTGATTGTTATACTAATTGCATAAATATGCATAGTTTAATGTTTTTAATAGCTGGAATGTAATTTGCAAGCGTTAATAATACTATAAAATTAGTTTTCATGTTTTTTTTCTTAAAAGTTTATGATTTTTTAAAACTTACTATCAAGTGCTTATACCCGTTGATATGTTTTTGACTTGAAATACACAAAAAATTTTAAAGTTTATATTTAAGCTTGCAAATTGCTTACAGTTCATCAATAACAACATAAAAACACTTATTAGACTATTTTGAACTGTTAAAATTGATAAATAATATATTTTTTTAATAAAAATCAAAATATTCAAATCTTCTACATGACGTTATGTATATTACGGAAAATAACTTTCATCATCTACATGACGTTTTTTGTTTTTCTAGATTTTCTCTTCGTCTCTCTTATTGGTGGGTTAAATTAAAATTAGATTTCCTTTATTATGATTGGTTGTGGATAAATTGGCGGTAAAAATTATATTTTGCAAAATAAATATGGTACGGTGGCCTATATACTGCATACTTTACAAGTTTTGAAAAATGTTATATTTTAGAGTCATTGAAGAAAACGTATAGCGCCCTCTTTGAGCCTTTCAGTAAATTATCATGGTAAATGTAAATTTATTTAAAAATGTAAAGAGGGCGCACATGAAGAATCACCAATGAAAGATTTCTGAGAGCTGAAAAAGTGTGCAGAATTTATTTATCGAAAAATTTATCATTTTTTGGCCCCTCTGCTTGTAGGTTGTTCAACACATATTTATGGCGCCATTAATTTGTAAAACAAAATACGGTAGTCATCTAATGCTATGCTTAATTTTTTATCAGGAGTGTAAACAGTTTCTTTTTTGTTGTCTCGATGACCCCAGAATTGTTGATGCTGAAGATGGTAAAATATGGAAAGTAAGTGGCAATCATTATTTTGTGCAGTAATATTTTTGTAATCATTCTATTTTGATAGTTGGATACTGGGGAATTCTAAGGAGATAACCTAACCCAAAACGCCAGAAGATGAAAAGAATCAGAAGATATTTTCAGTACACGCATCTTTAAGTGAATATTGAATAGTTCCGGTATGTTTCAACACTACTAATTTTCAGTACAATGTAAAATTAAATATTGTAAAATTGTAATTGTTAACAGATTCATTCAACTGAGCACAAATACTGTACTTTGCTATATACTTTGTAAAAGACGGAAAAATTTAATGTTGCTTTTGGTTAGAAGTCATGGATGATGAATTCTCGAAGTTTCATACAAATAAAGAACATGAAATGTAATAAAATGGTAAGTTGGTAATTATCTAATTGTTTATTTTCATTATGTTGCGATTATGATAGTATCGATACATACGATAGAATATCGTAAGCTATGATCATGAGTAAAAATTTCGTAATGTTGTTTATAAATACGTGGGTGAGGAATTAAAATGAGTGGGAAGTGGAACGTTGAAAAACATAAGTGCTTTTCATCCTGTAGAAAAACATCTCTTAAATATAGACAATATTAAGAATGTAAGGGAATTTTTTTTGAATACAAAATCGTTTTTATTTCCCCTTCAACAACGTAAAAAAATGTCTAATGAAAGTGAAAGGCCAGTGGTTCCACCACCATCCACTTCACCAGTTATACCCCGACTCCTAATTTTGGGAGCCAGATACAAGGAAGCTGCGATTCCGCGAGGACCAGGGCTGTTACATCCAAATGTTCCAACGACACCTCAGACTCCATGTACCCCAGGGACACCTGGAAGCTGTCCTTCGACTCCTGGAAGTGCCTGTTCAGACAGATCAAGTTTAGGAGGTTACTCTTGGGATACAGCAGCAAGTCAACAGATACTTCCAGTAAGATGTAAAAACACCACCGGACAACTGTACAAGTACAAATTCGGTTCAGGTTAGTAAATACAAAGTCAGTACTCATAGTAAACTTTCCATTTTCAAAAACAAATATGGGTTTATATTTTAGGTGGACGTGGAAAATGTATTAAAGTTGGTGACACTTGGTACACACCTAGTGAATTCGAAGTCTTAGGTGGAAGAGGTGGAAGTAAAGACTGGAAACGTAGTATTAGATATGGTGGTCGTTCAGTTCAGTGTCTGATTGAAGAGGGCCATTTACAGCCTCATGCTACTTCATGTACGTGTTCTGTTTGCTGTGATGATGATTCTGTGGTAAGCATCAAGGAAAGTCTATAATGACTTTTAATCTTTCTGATGTGATTGCGTTCTTAAGAACGCGGAAATTATCAAGTGTTTAACTTTAATCATTTTTCGTTAATATTTTTAGGCTGGACCTGTGAGATTATTTGTGCCTTACAAGAGACGAAGAGGCAACAATGTAACACCTGAACCCGAAAGCATTTTAAAAACTTCAAAACAGCTGTTTCATTCAGATTCAAGTTCAAGGAGTCCACCACCATCACCAATTAACTCTAAAGGTAATTAACTGTAATGGTAACCTTCAAGAAAACATAAACACTAAATACTAGCTATTTTCATTACAGATGATGGAAGAGCTTCTCCACTGTCAAATCATGATAACGACGTTGACGGTTTGTGGTCTGAGCTGGAAGAGGTACTGTCTGTAAAAGCCATGGTTAAATCACTAGTCATAATTAATTTTAATTTTCAAAAATTTTAGAAAGTAAATTCGTGGATTATGTACGGCACACGACTGAAGAGGCTGATAGAAAAAGTTAAAGTTGAAAGCCAGTTGGCAAAAGAAATAGCGTTACAGCAGTTGAGAGAACAAATGGAAGCGGAAAAGAAAGAGGTACCGTACTATAATACATAAAAAAACAGCTTAGTACATCAACAGATTTCTAGTAACATTCGCTACCTTACAAATGTAATTTTAAGTAAGTATCGAGTCTTAGAAGTAAAGCACAGCCATTAAAAACTTAATATTGTGACTTGAAAACCAAATTTGGTGTTTTGGATAGAGTCAATTTGTCATTCAGTTTTGAGATTTTATATCTTAAAGATCAATTTCAGACATATTGTAAAATATCTAGGTATCTTGAAAACGTCTAGAGATATAATAGCAATAGTTTCTTAAAATGACTTTCTATGAACTACTAATACGTTCAATCAAAGGGTTTGAGTCTATTTATTCGTGTCTTTTGTTTTAAATGAATATTTCGCCTTTGCATTACAGGCCTTAGAAGCACTAGCCAGTTCAACGCCTGACGAAGCAACCACCCCAGAAGATACCGATAAAAAGGTATTCTTATGTTTACTGTTAAAATATGTAACTAAATATTTCTTACATTTATTTATTCTAGCGTTGTGGAAATTGTAATCGTGAAGCTGCAATAAAGTGCACAGGATGCTCCCAAGTCAGTTATTGTAGTGAATTTTGTCAAAACAAAGATTGGGTGCTTCACAAAGACGAATGCGCTCCAGTTGATAAAGGAAAATCACAAATAATTCAGATCGTTATAGAAGACGAGTTCTGCGATCACAGCAAAAAAACTAATTGTGAACAGTAACTAAAAAGATAAACGATTTCGGAATCAGCCGGAGATATTCAGTCACACATGGAAACGAAGGTAATTATGTATATAAACAGATTCATCTATTATTGTTATTGAAAAACCCTGAAAGTATTTTGAGTTTACTCAGTGCCAATGATTACATTTCGTATAATTTAAAATCGTTCATTTTGGTGATGTTTTAAGTGCAATTATATAATTAGTATAGATTTATATATCAATACAAGGTGTAACTAAAGATGCACGTGATTGAATTTAAAAATTTGCGCATAACTCTTTGCGGGGAAATGGTTTGACATGTTTGATCTTTTGCGATAGATTGGCTCTAAAATGAGCGCGCTGAAATCTGGTAAGCGTCCTGCAAGTGTAATTTAACGAGTCATACATTTGCTTTACCTTTATACAATTTTTAAAAAAAGGTTTTATAATGGATTTCGTAAACTTCATTTTAGCATTTTCCCATTTCAAAAAGCTACGCTGAATATTTTAAAAAATGAGCAAATCGTGTTACTGTTTAGCGTAACCTTGTATAGTTGTTTACTTACCAAAAGTTTATGTATTACTATGACATTAATTTATACGACTGAACTAACTTTTCAATTAATAAAACGAAAATGTAGTATTATCAGACTAACCGAAAGTTCAGTACTTAATCAACATAGTAAAAAGAAATCCACATACCGAAATGCAAAATTATAAGCAACTTTTATTAGTTTTATAGCTTAGCTTTATTCACTATAAACATAAAAGCAACTCTTATTCGTTGAGATTATAAACTTGTTACTTTTCAAATATAAAATCTGTTCGACTTAGTAATTTACGTACTGTATGTTACTGACCATTTCTGAAAACTTATAAGTTAATTTTTTGGCACCGTTTCTGCTTATTATGCAGGATACAATAAGAGTTTCGGCTACGATATTTTATCACAGACTTAAAAGTAAAACTAAATTGAAGTTGGTAAAACCGCTACAAATAAGACGGTTAAGGTTTTTGTCAGACTGTTTGTTCAGCATTTGTGGCAGATAATAAATGAGCCTTCTTCAACTTCTGTCTTTCTCTAAATCTTCTCATTCTTGCAGATGCCAGCTCTCTAGCTCTAATTTTTTTCCATTCATTTTCCATATAATTATTTTTTACCGGTCTGGTCGAAGTAGCGTTTGTATTTCCCACAGCAGAAATATTCGGCATAACCGTCTGTTTCTGTTGAGGATATCTACGTGGCTGCCGAGGAACTGCATTTGTTTTCTTTTTTACGAGACCCTCTCTAACATCATCAGATCTCTGCCACGCTTTTTCAGGAGGTCTACGAGCCAGTGACACTACGAATTCACTAGATCCCATGGATTCGTCAGTTTTATTAGCTTCATCGTCTTCTTTCTCGACAGTTTCTTCGTACTGTCTTTCCCTATAACTTTCATGTTTTATTAGGGATGATATTGTAGCTGGTAGTGTACGTGGCGGTATCTGAATTTGAATCTGTTCATCGTTGACTGATGAACTTTGAGTTAGTCTGGGATGAACGCCAATATCATTTATAACTGTGGCCGATGACGCATGAGGAGGAATGAGACCATATGGTGCCAGAATAGTGGCTGGTTGCGAATCACTTTCAAGTAGGGCTTCAGTGATAGATGCACTGGCGGAACCTAACATATCTGAAATTCGCGCCGAAACATCAAATCGTGGATCTTCACTATGATTATTAGCTACACTGTAGCTGCTGTTTTCTCCATCATGAGCACCAGAGTTAGTGTTGTTACTAAGCCGCTCCACTTCAGCAGTTAATTGAGCCAAAGAGTGACGAACTTCTTCTCTGAACAATTAAATAAAACCAACATAATATTTATTATTTGAATTAAAAATAATATACCATATTAAATAACAACCTGTAACTATAACATTCAATTGTTATGACTCTAATCCCTATATACTGTACCTGAATTTGCGATTGCGATCTGTCTCTGACTTCATCATGTCTGCAATCGATTGGAGACGACATGCAACCCACAAGTTGTAACGCGTAACACTGAAAGTAACAGCGTCCAAAGGAGGCACGTTATCCATGGTTATTTAACCAATAACTTCAGTATTAAAAGAAAGCAATAAAAATGATACGAATGAAAACAAAATGGAATTTAGATTATGAAACAAGCGTCACGGAGTTCAAAGTGTTTACGTGCAACGCAACATGCGTCCCCTAGTGGATGTCACCAGTAACAGTGACGAATGACGATCATCATTACTACACTAATGCCATCTACAGCATCATACAATGAATCTACCGTACATTATATACTGTATCCACCTGGAAAAAACAAATAAGGATAAACAGCGTCACATAACCTCTTTTTTTCTGAAGAGATTACAATGTATTTTTTAATCGAACAGAATTAACGAATACCTAAACTTTAACAAACCTAACTCTAAAGTATAAGAAATAAATAACAAATCGGTTTTCAAATAGATTTCAATATTAACATAAATTCTTATATACGAGTATTTTAAAATGTAGTAACAGAATGGTAACTACTAACTGAGACATTTTTACTTTTTTTAAACTTAGCAAAAGTTTCTTAAAATAATAAAATACATTGCTAAAATTTAAATCATAAAAATAAAAAATGTGACAAACAGTTTTAACTTATAACAACTGACAATAATGACCGTAAATCGACAAAAACCACCGGTAAATATGTAACATTTTCCTTTTTACAATCTGGATCATAAATCCTATATATTCTACTCCTTATTTTCTGTGTGCATACTGTAACATACAATATTTTGTGAACTTTTAGAGAGGACACTGAGGTAGAATACGTTATTAATGGGTGTGTTAATTAACATTTTGTAACATCTGTATACATTTGCATAATGTGTTTAGCTCTTTAAAACACAGATCAATGAACGCATTTGATTGCAAACTATTTTTGGGTGTTTATTAAAGTTCAAATTGCATATTGGTATGTCCTTACATTAACTGGAGACAAAAATCATTTTGTACTGTACTTCTTAGATTTGGTTCTGTAAATTGACTGCATATGGCGAAAATGTTATATGTGTTACCGTGTAAGTTTTTTTTAAAAAAAACCAAAATACAATTCAAATATAGTATATTTGAAGATCATACAAACATATATAGCCACACGCACAACGGCACACACAAACACACTGACAGAAAAAATCGATAGTTCGGATAATAGAGGAAGAGTTTAAAGTTGATAGATTCAACTTTGCATAACCATAATTCTAATAAGAAAGTAAATTTAGATTTTTAAAATCTTAAATACCGATAGTAAACATGTTGCAGGTGTTTAGTGTACTTTTCATTTAAAAAAAAACTCAACCATGTTGGAGTCACTGATACAATATTTATTCAGATTTTTAGAATGTTGTTATTGTCCAGCACATTATGAGCATGATAACATTATTAATTTTGAAACCGTCTCATTCAGAAAATATAAAGTAATAAATAAGGTTAAGGTACCAGTATATTGATAAAACGTATGCATTATACGGTGTACTAAATAAGAAAGTTTTAACTTTTTTATTTTTAAAATAATACAAAAATAAACATACGTTCCGTTCAATCACTACACTTCTTTATTGATTACTTTACAGGTCAGGCCTATATTTCATATAAAAATTTATTAACTGACTTATTTTTTCTTCAGCTTTAACCGTGTTATACAATATTTTCTTTTTCATTGTTTAAAGTTATTTCATAATGTTGATTGGATCACAGCCAATTACTATTCAGCTGCATACAAATATTGAAGAGATGTAATTCTGAAGATCAATGCTTTAAATGACAGTCGATTATGTTTTTAAATTTAATTACAATTAGGTTTTATTTGAAGAGTGTGGGACGGCTGCCAATTTAGTGTATTTAATTCACTTCCTCTCACTTTAAATGTCGATTCATAACTCCTCCTCCCAGCTCATCATCATCATCATCATCACTAGTCCAACAGATTTCACTTTCAAGTTGTACTGAGTAATCGTGAGTGTGGGCGGAAGAACGGCGAGCATGCGCATAAGTTGACGCGCATTTTACGTTGGTGTTTAGCTTTTGTCTATTTGCCACATATCTTGTTACGCCGCAACGTCAAGACGCCTGTCGGACTTAAGGTCATCAATCTGGAAAAAGCAAATTGATAGTTAAAAAAAAATCCATTAACTTAAATTTGAATTACGTTAAATCGGATGATGGACGTCAATCAGTTTGCGTTTTTATTTTTTAGGAATGTGTTTATATCGACAACGTTTAGTTAAATCGACGATCAATTTTTCCAAGCTGAAAATCGTTGCCGTTTCACCTATGTTTATTTCAGCGTTGCGTGCAGCTGCGTACATTAAGCTGAATTCTTCTATTTTGAGCTGGTGTCAGTCGGCGGTGCAGTAGTTGCAATCAGTATAATGATTTGACCCGTGAGGCTTTTTAACTATAGATTTCCATCTCTCCCAGTCCATGTTGACAGTTCCGGTCTAGCTAAAATTTTAGTCGTCAAAATAATTTATCTATATGTAAAATAAGCGATGGAGACGGGTAGCAAATCGGGTGATACAATGGTTACTGTGCTTAAAAGTGGCTCAGGCGTAATCAGCGGCTCCTCTAATAGCTGCCGACTGTCAATGATCGAAACGACAACTGACGTGCCAGTCGACGACGACATGGACGGCATAAATTTAAACAGACAATCCTGGAATGGTATCTGCTTTGACGAAGGTTCCTCAATCTCAATTGACGATGATATATCCCTTACCAGAGGTCAGTCACCAAACCCTGACAGCTACATGAGCCAAATATCGATGAATCGTTCGAGTGGCGCTCGAGGAAGTCGTAATAACTTACAAGTACCCTACGAAAATTACGGTGGCGGTCGCTCTAGTGGTTCCAATCGTAGCAAAGGATTTTTGGGCTTGTGTGATACCCTGTTCGAAGAAGAGAGCGACTTAATTAAATCCTGTGGTGCATTATCGACTGTTTTAGGTTTGAGAAGAAGTTTCAGTACAAGCGACATAGTAACGCCTGTAAATTCCAGTGAATTGGACTTGATTTTACGCTCGTCAACGTCCGAAATGGTGCTAGGTACCATGGGATTAACAAGTAGTTTAGAAGCGACGGTGGCAGCCGCTAGAAACGATGTGTTATACACAGCAGGTCATTGTCGAATGGACTACACATCCCGGTCATGTTCGACGTGGGTTGCCGTGGGTGACATGGCTTCAACTTCTCAGTTACCCTCGCCACAGGGTCAGCCAGCATCCACTCAGTTATCCAGCGAGGCACCAACTATTAGCGCTACTGAATTAATTCGTTCAGTTAATAAAAAAGTAAGACAAACTTATATTAAACGACGGTTACTCACGACATATAAAGCTCTGGAAAGAGTGGCTCAGAGTGAGCTGCAAATGAATTCTATGCTGGGCGCTAATAAAGTATCGAAATCTCAAATATCTAGAGAAATCCTCAAACTTCTGGAAAAGGATTTTGATCCACAAGGACAACAATTGGAGTTGGTAAAAGCGGTTAAGAATATTAGTTTGACGGTTAAAGATGTTAAGAGAGAAAAAGGAAAGCCATTAACTAAGTACGAAAGAAACATGATGATTTTTAACTGGTTGCACAGTCTTGATGAATCGACCCTTTACGATAAACTAAACTAAAATATCAAAATTGGTCCAATATTAAAGTAGACAACAAGGAAACAATCCATCAATGCAGTATAACGTTCTTTTAAAGCTCAAAATGCGTAGTAAAGCTAACATGGCTAAATTCAAAGTGTTAAATAAAACTAAAAATACTGTTTAATATCCTTTTGACAAAATTTGATATTTATTATATTATTTTTCATTGGTTATAAGAAAAAAATGATTTTTTTTTGATAATTGACTGAACTTGAACTGCATCGATTCGATTATGGATTTGAAGAGCGTAATTTGTTCTTACACCAATTTCCTTCTTCCAATTTTTATACTGTAACTATTTTGTTTTACAAATTTACATCGATTTTTAACGGTGATTATAACTATCATATGACTTGTCACTTTTTAAATCATTTTAAACTGCGCTTGTAAATTTTTACTGTTTAACTGCCTTAATGGCCTTATGAAGTTTTAATCCTAATCAAACTTTAATTATGGGCCTCTTTGGCGTTAATTAAATTACGTTTTTATTAACTAATTGCATGTAAAACTTTCATTGGCTTTGCATTTAAGAAATTTCCAAATAAATAAAATATTGCCACAAACATATCAGTCAATCATTATAATCATTACCGTAAACTAATACTTAATTTGGAATTCACATTTTTCAATAAAACCTTACGAAGTTGGCTTACTTTACTATTGGACCATGATTTGACCTGAAAAATTGTTATCAAATTTCAATCAATATGATTTAAAAAAAAGCTTTGCTGTGATTGTATACTGAAATGGATAAATTTGAAAATGCAGTTCTGATTTCCGGTGGCCTATTTACTAAACTACTACAAATAATAATGATATTATCAGTGTATTACTGTTACAAGGTAATCTGAACCAATTTTTCATCTTCAAATGTTCATCCAAACAACTGAGTGGTTGTCTAATTAGATTTGCCTTGGTCATTGTGTGCCTAAATTGAATTAATTATACCGTAAGGCACATAGTGGTGTAGTTGCCACAAAAAATACCTAAAGACCCTACCGACCTTGGAACTTAATTACGTTTTATTTCAACTAATCGTATTTTCTGAGTTTACAAAGCAAAATCTAAAAGTCATTTTTATTTTGTGACAAAATCTGTCATTTTTTTGCCAAACATTTTCACAAGAGACGACAAAAATGAACGAGGATGACCCAGTTTTTTTTAATGCGTCTCAAGAGTTTCAAATTTGAGCTACGCCACTAAAAATACGCCAAAAAAAGATTGAACTAAGACGGATATTATGAATATACCTAATGACTTAACCACTCAGCTATTACTAAACGTACTGTTATAGTTTACAAACGTTTTAATATAAATTTACATTCAGGGGTGCATTTAGACACCAAAATAACTGCTGTTTAAGATTTTGGTCTTTAAATTTTTTACATTAGCCGTTATATTTTGCAAATCAATATAAAATGAAACACAGATCTAAATTTGCCTCTGTTTATGAATTAACACAATTATGCAAAACTTTATCATTATATTCCTGCATTTAATTTTTGCTTGCACTTCTTAAGCCAATATGCAATCAGTTCTGGTCCCTAAATGGCATTAGCAAATGAGGCAAAAGACCCGAAATGGCTTTCAAACAATGAACAGTAAATGTCAATATCTATGAGCATCAAAAAACATAAAAATGTCAAAATTTTCTTTCTCATTGTTGTAATTAACGCTATGTGTATATACATTAAAAAAAAGATGCCAGCTAGTCAGTGCCAAAAAATATAAAAATGAAAAAAACGTGTATACAGCACGTAAGCAAATTTCCATATTCCAATTATCAACGTATTAATGAAGTTTAAAACGACATAATGCAGAGGCATACTAACGATAGACACGAATGAAAAAAAAAAAACAGTTACGAGAAATAATTAATGAAAATTAACTTACTAAAAAATAACAAAATGAAAATTAACTTACTATAATAACAAAATGAAGAAAAAAAACATATGATATAAAATTACCATAAACTGGTAGAATATTTTTATTTATGGGAAATTTAATAAATGTATTGGAAAAATGTTTACAAAAATGTTACCTAAAAGGGCAAACCAGCAATACCTGTACAGTTGTACTAATTTAACTAAAGCAAACGACAAATGTTTAAACGTTTTCAATATAGCTTTAAAAAAGAACCAAAATGGAATTTTGCAAAACGAATTACAAAAAAGTTGTACAAAATTTTTTATTTTTTAAATTATTGCAAAAATAGTCATATAAATTTCGTCGAAAATGCTTTTTGTTGCCAGCAACCGATTAACTGCTAACACCAGTTACCTCATTTAAATGATAAACATTTAATATTTTATTTATTATTGCCAATAATTAGTATGCAACTGCATTGTTAGTTTTTACGCTTGCAACGTAATTTACGGTAATTGGGCATCAAATTCGGCGTAAAATCGAATGCATTGAAAAGCAAACAACTTAAATTCCTATTACCAATTTTTGGTTAATTTGAAGTTATCGCTGTAATAGTTAGTAGTCTATAGACGTGTTTACACATTTTAATCCCTCTCCGTCACAATTAAATGCGAGTTAGTATGCTCCATCATCCACATAGTAAACCGTCAAGATTAAAGCTGAACTAAAATAGCACACGACTTTTAGGCGCTTCCATTTAACTATTTACTATTGAAGCTTCCATTTTGTGTCTCGTTGCTATTATACCAATAATTGAGTTATAAATATATTTACTGTACCATGTCTGTTCAAATGTCAAATAAAATCAAATTTAGACCTTAAGCAAACATATTAAACCGTCTGATTTGTAAAAGCAGAGTACCGTAACGATCTGCTTCTTTGTTTCTTTTGTTGTGGTGTTTTATATTTCATGATTGTGACGTTTCTAAGAGATGATATTGGTAACCATGGTTTACGCCATGGACACAAAATAAAACTGTTTAGTGTTGAGGTTGTTCATTGGTATTTTGAAAGACAATATTTGGCATTTAAAGCATTAAATTTGGTTTTAAGAACTCGTATTTAAACGCTGTATTTCGGTAATTGCATGTTTAATTTAGAAGTACAGTGCAATAATAAACGTTAGTACATATATTAGACGTTACGTTATAAGCTTATATTAAATTTGTCGTGTTCGCCATTAAAATTAATATGATCTATAAGACGCAAACAAAATTAGATACGGTACCCTTTTCCATCTCACGATAAATGTGGTAATGTAAATGTTTGCACTGGAATAAACACAAAAGATCCATTAATCCACCACCGATAACTTTCTACACACACGAGTCGATGTAACTTAGCAATTTGAATATCGTAGATTGAAAACAACTTCATCTGCAACTACGAAAACCGATAACAGCTCCAAGTTTAAGTAAACTTATTTATAAATTGATATATGCATGATAGGTTCAGCTGATATTGCAAATTCTTTTAAAAAAAAGAAATTGAATAATAACACCAACAATATTGAGTTGTTGATGTGTTAGTAATGACTGAATAGTACGTCTTGTTTGTGTACAGTATTATAAATTAATGTACAACTAAGTGCAATTCATTTCCCCAAACTTTAATTTTTTTTAACTTTATGAAATATAAAACTTTCTTTCTGTAAAACGTCATATTTTTAATAGGTTTATACAATTTTCTATAGAAAAAATACAACCCAATGATTTATTAATAACATCACTTATAAAACTAATTATTGTTTCTACTTGAATGTGTGAAATCTATATTACCTAAATAGACTAAAAATCAGATGATAAACGGTTGAGAAAACCTTTCATTGAGCTAGGCTTATCTTGATTTATTACATGATATATTGTGTACAGTACTAAGAATTGTATACCAAGAAGCTCCATGAAAACAATTTGCAGAACACTTGATTCATTTTTTATTTCTACCGACAAGATTCTGACATTTCATAATTTGCAATACAGTATTTTGTATCTACAATTACCGTATGTACTTGAGGAGTTGGTTAGAAAATATTACATCATAAAGAACAAGAAAATTAGACCAATTCTCAAGAAGCACCTAAATAATATTACCAAGAATTGCATTTCCCTGTAAAATCGATTCAATACTCCTTGTACTTTTTAATATATGGCGTCTGTATTTAGCAATACTAAAATCGGTCATCGCTGGACAAAGTAGTTGATAAAGTTCTGTTGACGCTGACGTGACTTTCATTTGGTGACAACTGCAAATCTAATCCATCGTCTATATTATTGGCTTTCTGTCTCCATATAAAATAACAATCACGTATCGGTTCACAAAGTATTTTGAGCGTTTGCTTATTTGCAAAATAAACTAAGAAAATAGCAATGCCTTGACAATTGGTGATGCTGTTTGCTATGTACCACACTTTAAACTTCTCATGATCAAAGCTGTAAGAAATAATGTCAACCATCCAAAACAAACCCATCACCACAAATAACTTGATAGCCACTTCCAGCCTAAGAAAAATATAAATAATTCATGTTAGAAATAACTTTGTTTTATAATTCCATGTAGTATTTTTACTGTTCATAAGTCTTTAACAAAAAAGAAATTTGATTAAAAGTAACGTTTCATCAGACTTACATTTGTTGCCGTTTCGAACTATTTACTGATTCGGTTCCTCCACCAGCACTATGGATAATTTGCACAGCCAGAATAAAAAATATTAAATTGAAAAACAGCAGCACACCCAAAGGACCGCAGTAAAATACAATCACTGACGGATAGTTATTGAACCAACAAAATCGACGTATTTCCGGATGAAGAAATACAAACTGTCTTGGCATCGGAGTGAATTCAATAACCAAAGTAATTATTGTTAACAGGATAGTCATTCCCCAGGCATAAACATTGTAACCGATAAAACGACTCCTTTTTGTGCTTGGCACTAATCGTTTACAGGCACAATGGCAACGATATGGAGACGTTTGCATACGAGTAAATGATCTCCAAGTATCATAAGCTACCACATTTAGCCAGAAAAAAGCACCAATATAAGAAAAATACAGAATAACGTACAATACATAGCAATAAACTAGGTTCTCCAAGTGCAGAGAATAAGTCTTGATAGTTGTTGCGATATAAGCTGCAATTAAACAAACGATGTGACACATCAGACACTTTGTATGATAATTCTTCTTATAAAATCGAAACTTAAATAACAGTGTCATTATTAAACAGATTGTAGAAACGATGGCTAACACAATTTGAGCTTTTGTAACTTGATAATTCACTGGATGGATAGCGATATCTTCATAAGTTTCACACAGGACAGCTTCGCCGTTTGACTTAATAAAATATTCATCAATTGCATACACCTTACGTAATTCGAGACGTGACAAGCTAAAATTACTGTTAATAGCATACTGAAACGGCTGCCAAAATGTTTTAATAGGACAATTCAAGAATTGAATACTAAGTGGAACGCAAACTGTTACTTCACCGTCATTTGATCCTATGTACACAGCGTTTTTAATAGTAAAATTTGCTTCAACTATAAACATTACTCCGTCATTGTTAATAAAATAATCTTCAGTGCTTAATGTAATGTAATTACATCTGGGAAGCTTATATAATGAGCTGTTTACCCCCTGAGAGCAAGTAAACGCTGTTCCAGTAATATCATTGACGTAAAAATCTCCTAAATACGCCGTAAAATTTCTGCTGGGAATATTTAATGTTGACCCGTTAATCAGTTGATAGTCAGATGACATTTTGATGTTGCATTGTGACACCTGAGGCGAAAGTGGAAAGCAAGTGGTGATGGTGTCCTTAGAAGTTTTTACGTTGAAATCGTAAATTGGAGGAACATTGGAGTTGAATTCAAAGCGACCATCGGAGATGACGTTGTAGTGTCCAGAAGGCAAAGTAACGTTATAGCAGCTGGGTATCGTCGATGTTATTGCTTTATTAAATAGTGGAATCGAATACGTAGCATTTTCAGAATAGAATGTAGCATTAAAATTGCGTTTGATCAAATTGCAGTTGATGTTAAACTCAAAACAGTTGAGAATGCATTGAGATTTTTGCTGGTTCCACTGCCAGCTGTACGGACAGACTTTAACAGCTGTTGACCAAAAAATAAAACCGAACAACTGAATTAATAATAAAAATGCAGACAACTTAGCCATGGTTCTAGGACATCGATCAAAACCAAGACAAACAGTATTTAATTTTACTACAAGAAAAAACGACAACAAAGTTGGCTGCGAAATGTTGTATTGGGAAATAGACGTCAATTCACAGTAATTAACGGCTGAGGCTGCTGCCAACCATAAATAAATGAAGTCAAATAAAATTTGTATCACTAAAACATTTAAATTCTTACATTTACTTGCCAAATACTAAGACATATGACCTAGCTCCTAATAATTAATGCATATATAGCAACATATATTTGATTTCATATCTATTTCAATTAATAAGTTTAGTTTCTGATGACAAAATTGGACTGTTTTCCTATTTACTATAAATCTATTTTTTTTCTCTGGAATTTGTGATTGGTGGAAATGACGTGAGTTATTGTACTCCACAGAAGATGCACTTTGTGTTTTTGAATTAATTAATTAATTAATTAATGTTTATTCATTTCATATGGCCATGGCCATCTAATGAAGAAGACAGATACAATTTACAATTAGTTGACATATACTGGTTGTGCCTTGTTATTTTCTTAGCCACAAAATATCAAAATAAAAAATAAACAGTAAACCAAGCACCAACTCACATAATAATTAAACAAATTACCATATTGGTTACCAATTGGTTGCCAATTACTCATCTAGTTCATTAATTCTACTATAAGTCTCCAGAATTTTTTCAACATAAAAGACCAGTTTTAAAATGTTATGTGTTTTTGAATTAATTTGTCGTGATATGAATACTGAAAAGAGAAAAAATCCAAACGATTGATCAATTACATTTTCAAGACGTTTTCATTCTTCGCATCCTCAAGAGACCCGTCCATCTTGCAGTGTCAAGATGGCGTAACAAAAACTATCATTCATGTCAATCTTGAAAAGCATTTTCGAATTACAGGTAATTCATTTGACATCAAAGAATTATCTTCACACTTTTTAAATGATTCATCACTATTTCGAATGTACACTCAAAATCAACCGATAAAAATAGTTCTACAGTATGTAAATCATTATAATACAAAATTATTTACTTTTACTATATTTATTTTTTAAAAAATCTAAAAATATTTTGAGTTTTTACAATCGAATTATCACGTTACTTAACTTATCATCGGTGTAAAATTGTTCATCAACTTTCATGCCGTTTAAGGTCGATACAAGTCCAGCATCAGTGTTGTAATCACAAAGGACATGGAATGATTTCGCTTGACGTTTTGTAAAAACTTTTGCTCTAACTTAGTTTGTTGTTACCATCCATAAAAATACTTTTATTGACAGCTTTTGGTGTTTACAGATAGCTTAAACTCTGAAAATGTTACTGTCGTTCAACCGTTTTCATAATAGATACAAAAAAAAAAAAACATGTTATGCCCACAAAAGATTTATTCAGAACTTTGGTATTACAAACATCGACATTTTAAACAGCAATTACTTTTGTTTTAAAAACAACAGTTGAACGAGTTAAATAGCAATCAGTAATTTATACACATACTGTTTTCCTTTTCTCCCAGTTATTTTCTTATTACAATATTTCCAATTATTGAGTTTTCCCCTAATCAAAAGCAAGATCAGTCCGATCACTTTATTCGTCATTGCGACCTCATTGATATCAATTTACGATGTCGAGCTCTGTTAAAATATTCAAAATGATAAATAACATTCAATAAGTTGACAAGTAATAAAGAAAAAACCTCATTTCTGTTCGGTGGCAAGTATACTCAAACCACATTACATTTGGTATTAAAGTTGAATCACGAATCATCAAAAACTCGCTTATTGGCCTAAAAATACAAATCATTGTTATGAAAAATAAAAGAAAAACTATTTGAACACCAAATAAAAAACGTTCGACAAAACAAGCGTTAATTTGCGTAAAATGAATAAATTAATAAAACCAATAATCTCGTTAAATAAATTATTCGGAATTTCCGATCTAAAACTTTCATTCAACTAAATTGAAAAATGAATCATCGTTCAAACCGTACACTGTAATTAATTGTTTTAGTTTAAGTAATGTGTCAGCCGCCAATAAATAGTTGATTTGGTTACGCAACTATCATATTTACGCACTTTAGACAAGCCTTAAAAATATGTGTACATACCATGAAGCTATGACTGGAAATAATGGAGTCAGAACCACCTGTGTAATTGCAAACCAAATGGTTGCTAATGCAATCCCAATTATAGCACCCCATACGACTTGCATGCCGGTATGGTACTGTAAATAAACACGACTATACGACACTGCTATTGCACTGGAAAATACTCCAAGAGTCACTATATATTTCCAAATATTATCTAAAATACTGCCATTAGGTCCTCCATGATGAATCCTTCGAATTAAAACGATATTACAATAGTTGTTAACTTACTTAGTTTTTAAATTCAATAACTAGTATACCTAATAAATAAGAAAAGGGCTGTGTAAATAGCAAAAAACCACATAAATTGGGAATGACTAGAGGGCATTCCATATTCAGTAAACACCACTTCTCTTTCTAACAAAACAACAAAAAACCAATTATATACATTAAAAAAGAGAACTGATACAAATAAATGTTTGAAAATTTACTTTACCTCTATAAGGACGTAACTCTCTGACTGTATGTTTCAATATAAAATTTATTAGCTCGCTTAATAATATTCCACTCAAGTACGAAATCTGAAAAAAATACATATTAATATTAAAAATAATTGTTTTTAGATAACAGAAACATTTTTACTATGTGTAAATCTCGACGGAATCCGATGAGTGTTAAAAATCCAGCAATTATCACTAATGGAGTGAGACTAATGTACGCCAAAAGTTTCCCAAAAAGATCTCCTAGTAATAAAAACATAAAAAATTCAATTCAATAATAATTATTATAAGACACCGTAGAAAATAGATTATATTTTGTTTTTATGATCCATTTGAAAATTTTATTTATAGTTTGCTGTGATTTTGAATGGGTTTATTATTCATTAGTATGTCATCATTTTAAAGATAAAAATAATAGGCTGTAAAATGGTTAAATCAACTAGAAAGTTTTAATGTTCATAAACTACTGACTGTATACAATACTTATAGATAATTTACGTTCATTATTATAATAAATAAAATAAGAGTTACGTCAAAAGTAACAAAACAATAACACAATTATTATTGTCGTTTGCTTACCAATGAGGATAGTAAAATTTAATAAGGGACTTCATTGCCATAAAAATCGAATGAAACATCGATACAAAAAAACATCGGCAACCGACATTATTATAACTGCATAATACTGTACATTTTTTAAACTAGGCGACTATTGCACTATCGTCAAATCGATTATATCGTTTTCTGCCCCTTAAACTAAATCACATAATAATTATGTATAGTACGTACCGGTTTTTCTTAAACAAAAATCTAAATTCAAACATTTTTAATTAACAGTTACCGAGATTATTTACCTTCTGGGTATTCAACGTGTGTCAGTGATAGAGGAACCCATTTGATCGAATTGTTATCCATCTTTTCAACGGTCGTTTTGAGATTATTGTGAATCTTTTGCTGACGTCGTCAATTGTCAATAATCAGCTGCCACCAATCGACACAACGTTTAAATCAAATAAAATTACGTTTGTTAGTTCATCTTGAAAGTGGTTATTTGCCGATTACTAACGAAAATAACAAGTGATATAAATAATACATCGGTTTCCTCTTCAACGTATCGTTAAGAATCGTGGCTGTTGTGATGTAAGACTGCACAGATGATTTACCCCAAGTATCGTATCTGAAATAGTCTCGTTATTCGTTATTAATAATATATAAATTCGATGGGAATAATAGTTAATACAAAACTAATGTCAGGGTCTCAAAAATTTCTAGGTTTAGTAAATACAGTATAATACTGCACAATACAATACTGAATTGATGGCGTTAACCTTATGTTCAATGTAACTAGGCCATTAACAATAAAAATATTTTTACTATTATTAAAGTCAAGATACAGTAATTAACGCAAAAGCTATCCGAAATGCATGTACTGTATTTGTAATACATAATTTTTTAGAAGTTACTATGATATTCAACAATAATGCTTTAAAAGAGTAATATACGATTATAAGAGTAATTAATATTTTTTTTTAAATAGACCCAACTATAAATGATATAATTTGATAGAAAATAACTTATACTTAACGAGCAAAAACCAGAACTGTCCAAATTTAGTTACTGAAATAATCAATTGTAGTATGTAATTAAAACATCAGTCAATCTTTTAATTTTTTAAATCAAAATTAAAGAATTACCCGTACCAGCGGTACAATATCACTGTCTTTTTATATAAGCGTAAATTCTAATTTAAATTCGTAAAGCATAAGATACAATTTACAAGGTGACAGAGATACTGTATATTATGATAGGCTATCCGAAACACTTCCGGTTATCCACCATTAACTTTCAATAGAGAAATTTTTTCAAAATGTAATGCGAGATATACCTAGCAAATATTATTTAAAAAAATCCAAAATACGATTATATATGTAAAGTAGCTTTAAAATTTGCAATTTTGGGCCTCCCAAAGGGGAAATATTTTCTGGATTATTGCTAGAAAAGTCATAAATTAGTTGAGCACAGAATGATGACTTTTATGTTTCTATGCAGAACAATATTTACATAGCATTATTGTATACTTTGTATAACAAAAATTATGACTTGTTAATAAACAATAATGACTCAAATTAACTTCATTACACTCATTACTATAATTACATCATGTCAATAAAGTTAAATAACTTGAATTACAGTATAACTATAATTTTACAGTTTCCTTATGACATAATTACTTCGTCCAGGAAACACCATTCACTCCTGTTTATTTTTAAATTGTTACTAATTATTACTGTATGAATATGTTTGTATAATACAAAAAGTTTTATTGTACCGGTACGAACAATATACAATATAGCATCCTACAAATAAATTAAATTCCAATTTAGTCAACAAAGCTGCATATGATATCTTAAAATATCGGTATACAATTATATCTAAACTATCGGAATGTCAAACGTAAATGTTATCAAAATATTTAGTTCAATAGCTAATCATTTAACATCACCAATTAATCGATCAATTAATTTAAATTTGACATTGAAAATAGCTCAAATCTCATTGCAAACTGCATTACATCATTACCAATCCTAAGTATTTCAATTGTCCCAAAATAAATCGAAGGTTATTTGATTTAAAATTTTAAAAAAGTAACCTAAAGTCGTTTAGATTAAAAAAAAAACTTCTCATGTTATACGTAATCTAATTACTCTCATTAAAACATAGGATCACAATCTATTACAGAGCTACCATAACTACTTTATGTTTATAAATTATACAGTAACTAACTTACTCGCATAAAAGTTCATTGACAACATGCAGTCGATAAGCAAATGACTATAAATGAAAGTTTAGTCATGAGATTTTCAATAAAACATTAAAAATCTCTATGGTAACATTAATATGACATAGATTTCTTTCACATACAGTAAGTTTCATAGCCGTAAACACGAAAAATATTTTTCAACCAACAAATAGTAAACAAGACACTGTATATACTGAATAAGATTTTGCAGACTGAAAGTACTGTAAATACAATTTTTTTTGTATTTGGATCGTAAACAGCTCCAGACTTAAAAAAAATCATTAAATGAAGGCGAAACTTCAATACAGTAATTTTAAAATGATTTTTTATTGACAAATCAATAGCAAATATGTGGTTCACTTTTAATGCTGATAATCTATTTAAATTGTGTTTCTATTGGTAAATGATAAATTTATGGAACCAAACGTAATAATGTACGAACTCAACATCTAATATAAATTTTGTGTGGTTTTAAATTTCAAAACAGTCACTTTTCAAGCCTTCATACGCCTTACCATGGCCATACCATATACCGGTATACTGTACAATACATTTGGAAAAATGCAAATTAAAATTATCACTGGAATGATTAAAAACAACTGACGTTTTCTGGTTTGTTTTTGTAAATTATTATTGTAAGTTAATTATCTTTTGAATTTGATTTTTTTGACTAATGGATTTGCCAAGTTGACAGCTGCATTGTTAAATTATTAGTCAAACTATTTTTTTTTGGTCTTGTTCGGCAATTTAGTCCAAATAATCTATCCTTGGTATTTTTATTTTCATAAACTTAAAAGTACCGTTACATACAGGTACTTTTAATTTTTTTTAAATATAATATTTTGTTTTTTGTTGTGACAAATTTCTTTGTAATTTTATTTGAGAGGAATTTCCAGAGCAACATTTTCGGGCGTTGGTAGCTAAAACAACAACAAAAAAATAAATTATAGATTTCTTTTACACTGGACATGATTTTTTTTTAGAAAAATTTAATTAATAGCATTGATTAATTGTCGATTTGTTTTACAGATAACTTTATATAAGAGCAACAAAAAATTTGTGATTTTTGTGATTTTTTTATTAACCATTAATATTGCTACTAATTGCTGACTTTACATGGCAATCATTATTTACATCGAAATTCCAGTTATAATTATGATATTTCAGTTTTCATTGTACAATTTATTGTCCTTCACCTGGTTTTTTTCCCCCAATATTTTTTAATACATCTTTTAGCTCCACCTATATGAAAATCTAATACTCATTGGCTAGATTTTAAGAAGTTCATCAACTGTCATTTTTGCTTTGTGAAAACTCCTCTTTAATCTTTCTTAAGAATCTTTTTTTAAACAATTATTGTCAATAAATATTTTATGTCCAATAAATATTACGATGAAAATATTTGTTATGGGCAAATAAATGCTCACGTATATTTACCGATAAACATCTTCAGACTACTTTCCCTTTTTATTTATAACATAAAACTTTAAAGTTATAAACTTATATCCATTACTGAAAGATATTTTATTATACAGTTGTGTATTTAATGTTCTATCAAAGGACACCAACCTTTTTCAAATCATCAGATGTTTACCCACAATTCACTTGGACTCAACAAGCTTGTCACTAATTTCAAAAAAATTATAATAAGTGGGTTTAAAATGAATACTGAAAACAATATGCAGGGTCAACCTTTTAATGAATTCAAAGGATAAAAATTAATACTGATATAAGTGGTTTGAATTAACATGTACTGTTGTTTAGTGGATGAAAAAATAAATAAAATGATTGATTGATTTAGCCTTGTATCAACATGCACAATAGAAGTGAATTTAAAAATAAAAGAAAATTACTTAAATCTTGATGAAATAATTATTGTATTTTATAATAATATTGATTATAAAACGACCGTATTTAAATTTATTTCTAATTATTTAAAATATATAAAGCAGCATTTGTGAATAGCTTTTTAAAAAGATTAAAATTTTAATTTTCTTGTAACAAAATTCTGGTTTACTCATGTAATAAGTAGTCTAGTTTTTATTTTAGGAAATTATCTCAAATTTATTATTATGGTTGCTAAAAACTCCAGTGGTAAAAGTAATGCCTATTTTGGTTAGTCTATGAGTAAATGCAATGAATGCACACAGTTGCATTTAATAAAATTATTTAAGTACATTTTAATAAAATTAATGTTTTACTAAACCAATATATAAAATGTTTAACATAAGTTTTTCTTAAAAAAAAAAAAACTGGAAAACTTATAAACAGAAATTTCAACTAAAAATACTATTGTTTAGTTATAAAACTTTTTCAAATTCTAAAGAAAAAAAATCTTGGTCAAGAAATTAAATATTCAGCCCTTTGAAATTTACACAAACTTAAAACCAATAATCCATTTATTTGTAGTTCATAAAGATTCTCTGAACTTCAAACAGTTGCAAATTGCCTTAAATATTATCATTTCATAACATTTGGTGCTGCAAAAGTGGTCCATACACTGCTTTTTAAACGTGTCAATGATGCCATGAAATAATATCAGTGTTATTTGCTCTGTATAAATATTAATATACTGTACAAAGATAAAAGCAAATAAAACAAATCTCAGACATTTCCAACCGATGTTTAACACAGTGTCTCGCGTGCCAGAAAATTCAAAACTGGAGCAAAAACAACAAGCTAAAGAACCGCTCCACATATCATTTTAGGTTAAATACGTGACAAGATTAGTTCTCTCTGTGAAAAGGAAAATAAAATTGAACTAAAAACAGCAATATTTATAAAATAATTCAAAGCACAAAGCGAAAAAAAACAGCATAAATGTGCATCATATGTGTGGGAGACAGTTGGATCGGGCGCCAAGGGAGTCAATCAGGAGCAGTACACTCTTGGATTTAGGTTTAATATGGTGGCCTTCAAAGACAACACGAACACTACTTTGTTTTCGGATTCGAAAAATATTTGAATGAGTAAACAAATATTTTATTTAGTTAATATAATTTTTAGAAAGATATGATTTAGATAAGTGTAAATTATACGAGTTTTAAAAATTTAACGACGTATTGCTATGTTTGTTAACGATACAGTTAATGCGTGTTTCCGTAAAATGTAGCTGGTGTAAACGTAACAGTGCAGCTCTAGACTGGATAAGATTAGTTGGGAATGATGCAAGAACACCTGCGGCTTAAGCTGACGTTATTTCAGCGTCGAAACATTTCATTAATAATTAATGTTGGATGGAAATTACTATTCAGACTTCCTATTTAAAGAAAAAAAAAGGTTTATTGCAAGGACAACGGATATATTAAAGCTTGAAAAAGCTTGTGCATCAACATCAGACCACAAAGCGCCAAGCGGGTAAAAACATTTGGTAAATAACTCTACATCAACAGCAAAGCAAAGAGTTTTTCTATACAAAAAATTCCGTTATTTAGACTCAGAAAACAGTCGATAAAATTAAAGTTGATGCCCTGGATTTGAAAGTTTCCCTCTTTCAATGTATTTTGTGTTTGAGAGAGTTGTTTCATCACGTGATTTTAGTGATTAACGCCCACCTGTGTGCTGAACCTCCGTAAGGGAAAATCAATCTGGCCATTTGCTGCTTTCTCCAATCAAAAATCAAAAATAACCAACTGACCAACTAACTGAATTAAACATTAGCTTGAAAAAAGTACGTATGCTTCTATATAACCTGTAGTTATTGTTTTATAAAGTGCTCGATGATTCAGCTGTCTTTTAATTTACTTTTCTTTCAAACAGGTGGTTCTTACGGTTTTTTGATATTTGTTTGGATTTTGTTGGAAGTTTGTGTTTTATGTCGGTTTGTGATATCATCTAGATTACAAATTCAAAATGCATTTAACGGTGATCCAGTTGCAATTAAATTGGTTGGTTAAACCGTTTGCGTCATTGCTGAAGGGTGTGAAACGATGATAAAAAAAATTATTTCGGGTTCATTTTGTTCTACTATGGGGGTTTTACTTGCATCAACTTTACAAAGGCAACTTTTGGTAAGTCATTTTATTTGATAATGTTTTGATGAAGTTGAAATGTTTTATTTGTTTGCACAACAGTTAACTTGTCTAAGAATCTTAATTGATTTAGTGCATGTTTTAAGTTGTTTCATGATTAAGCTTAAGTTGATTAAAGTTAATTACAGCTTAGATTTAACTTAAGTACGGTTTTGTTTAATAGGGTTGCTAGAGATCATGTATTATAACTGTTAGAAATGAAATATTTTAAGCGATAAATTATCCTAGAAACCAATCTATATACGGCAACATGAAAGACTAATTTATTGCTTGAACGATTAAAGATGATAAAATCGCAAAGGCTAAATACCGATTCTTGACACCATAAAATAATCATTTTAACTTGATGTAATACCTAATCTAGCAATTTTAGTTAAGTACACTATATCATTATAGTATCTGCAAATGAGATGCAATGACCACGGCATTTAGCTTTGCATTTTTATACCGTAGTTTTAAAAGCTAAATTTAAAGCCATAAAGTTATTCTTTTACCTCTATTAAAGCTGCTGTAATCGCTGATCATCATGAAACTGATTTTATGTAAAGATTCTAATAATTACCAAAACGTTTTAACGTGAATTTTTATTAGGGTTGTAATTTTATGTATTTAACGTGCACTTGCTAAATGTAGTAATTCACAAAATTGCCTGAGATACTAAAAAAAGTGAAGGCAGACATTTGCAAAACCAGAACATGCTTAAATGTTTTTTTAACTTTTACAGTGAATATTAGTTGAAGCCAAACATTTTACCTATATCTTCTTATTATTTTAGATTGTTTTTTTGAGATATCGAGACGGTGAAGATGTAATTTAACTAAGTTATGGCATCTGAATGTGGAAAATGCAGTAATGCTAAAGAATATAAGGAATTGGAAGTGGGTGAAAATCAAAAAGTGATGGCCAAATTGAAGTCTTGTTTCAAATGTAAGGATCTACCCAAGCTATTTGAACGGGCAGCTTCTAGTTGGTGGGATCCAAAGTTTGATTCTGATGTTTTGGAAGACCAGCTGATCGAGACTTCACAACCTCAAGTTCAGCGCAGATTCCGATACGGTCTTATTTATTTGCTAATTGTTAGTATAGCCTGGGCTCTATATTTTGGCTTTAAAGCTCGCCAGTACTGGACCGAGTTACTCTCCGGTTGTGTCGTATATTCGGTGTTTGTTTTCATCATTTTACTAATCACGTTTACTCCATTTTATTCATCAATTTATTTTCACTTATCATTATTACTAACGTCTGTAACATGTGCCATATCGTTAGCTGCTTTTTTTACTGCTGGTCCACCCGATCCTGACCAGTATAATCCAGAAGAAGGAGTCGGTGTCGCAGCTGGTGGAGACATTTCCACCATCGGAATGTTTACTATCGCCGTTGAAGTCATAGCTGTTGTTTATACTTTAGTGCCTTTACCTCTGTATGTTGCTACTGCTTCCCTGGGAGTATATTCAGTTGCTTTTGAAGTGCTCTCAGCGCTTTATACAAGAGATAATTCGTTATGGGCCATCGCAGTTAAATCTTTATTACATCTTATAATACATTTAATAGGTATTCATATAGATATAATGAGTCAAGTAAGGACAAGAAGTACGTTTCTTAAAGTGTGCCAAAAAGTGCTAGCCAGAAAGGAGTTGGAGCTTGAGAAAAAGTTAAAGGAAAATATGATCCATTCAGTAATGCCACCATCGGTGGCTGAATGGCTGATGAAAGAGGGACATTGGGAAGACGATGATGAAGATGATGATATGGTTGTCGTCGGCAGTAAAGCAGATATTGTAACCGTGCATCGTGGTTCACAAGATCGTGGGCAAATTCGATCTTTATTTCGACCGTTTCATATGAACAGAATGCAAGAAGTAAGCATATTATTTGCAGATATTTGTGGGTTTACCCGAATGTCTTCCAACAAAACAGCAGAACGGTTGGTAGATCTTTTAAATGATTTGTTTGGAAGATTTGATGCATTATGCGAGCAGCTTGGTTGTGAAAAAATTAGTACTTTAGGGGACTGTTATTACTGTGTGTCTGGCTGTCCTGAACCGCGAGAAGACCATGCGAGATGCTGCGTGGAGATGGGTTTGGCAATGATTTCGACTATCAGACAGTTTGACAGGGATACAGGAGAAGATGTAAACATGAGGGTCGGTGTACATACGGGCACCATATTGTGTGGTATTGTTGGAACTAAGAGAATTAAATTTGACGTGTGGTCAAACGATGTGAGATTAGCAAATACGATGGAGTCGACTGGAGCTGCAGGCAGAGTTCACATCTCTGCTGTCACATACAGTTACGTGCATAATTACTACAATGTGGAGGAGGCAGAACATTATAACGGTAAATTTAATTAAATTTCCAAATCGAGTAACTTTTAATGCTTTTAAGATCTGTATTACAGTATTTTTGTGTCAAACGATACACCTTGACTTGTAATTTATATATTAAGACCTTTACAGCAATGTAGTGAAATAGAAAACTTATTTTAGCTAGTCTTTCTTTACAAATTTACACAAGTTGAACTTTTTTATGTGTGGCTCATTTTAGTTTAGTTTAAATATGATAGCATTTTGGTACATTTAAGTTGAGTTTAATTACATTTCTGCTCGATTTAGAAAGTTTCCAATATTTTCCGGATGTAATTTAGCCTTCATAAGCAATAACATGTTTTCGCGCGTTCTAATCAATTTTTAAGCGCATGAATCAGTTATGCATTGTCAAGTACAGTTCTTTATTTATTTTGCTGTTAATGCAATTTATGTGGAGCAGAAATCGTAATTGCTTAGGTTAACATGTTTACATTGTTGCTATGATCTTTTTTCCATATTTAAACTGTTTACTCAGTAATAAAAATTGTTGGCGGAGGTCAATACTAGTCGTGGATTTGAATGCAAAAGTTATTTTATGGTTTTTTTAGCTGATTAATTCCACATGGAATTTGCTGACTAACGTGTAATTTAAATTTATTCTTGTTGGTTACACGGTCCGACGTAAGAACACCACTTATTTTGATTTAGTTTGGTTTATTTTTAATCTGTGTTCCTTTTAACTGCTTTCTTTAACAGTTGTATACAGTGATTTATATGTAACGTGTAACTCACGGTATACGCTACAAATGTTTAACTATACACAATTAGATCAAATTCTAGTACTGTAACTGCTTTTCAAGTTTTATTTTAGGGAAGTAAGTTGAACGGAATAAATTAACATTAAAGCCAAGTTGCCACTCCTTATTTATAATTCAGTTATACTAATAGTCTGAGGAAATAAAGAAAATATTTTGACAGCGCTGACATTGTCTTTCACTCCATTGCTCCTGCACTTTAATTTTTACATTCTTAGGCTGACATTCATCATTATCATAGTTTAAAATGGCACATATTAATTTAGTCTAAAGTTTTTTTTAGATATAAAAATGATTGGGATGATAATGACAATCAAAAAAAAAAAAAATTGGCAAAAATATATAAAATTGTTACTGTACAATAATTTTTATCATATAATTTGGCTAATCATGGTTAACTGGGTATTACAAAGGGGCAAAAGTAAAAAAGTTGAAAGTAAAATTACTGCAATTAAAAACCTTATAAATATTGGATAAAAAAGTACACAGGTTTTTTTTATGAATAAATTACGGTGGTCTTTAAATGTTTAAGTTCTAGTTATATTCATATGTTTGTTAATTATCGTCTTAAATGGTTATTAATTAATCCTTTAAATTCTTAAACGTGCATTTTAAATAGCTTTTCACAGGCAGAATAATGTATATGCTGTTTTTTAATTGTGTTATAAAGTAATTACAGAGTATATTGAATGTGAGAAGTGTCTATAAAATACGTAAACAGCTATACAAATACACACGGCGTACCTGGCGTTGTCTTGCCCTCTATGACTATGTTAATTGCCAACGCTTAGGTAAATACAATTTGAAATATACAACAAGCTTCAAGGCTTTAATGGCCAAATTTTTGGAAAAGTGCGTCATTTAGACGCGTCATAACGTCAAAGCAAATCACACTTAATAATTGTTAGCAATGATTGAGATATACGCCATACCAATTTGGTATAATAAGTACTTACGGTTGCACTTTTAATAGGTAGTTTGACAGGACTTGTTTGTGATGAGAAAATTAAAAGTTTGCTGTTATGAACTTCAACTTGTTACCATTAATCTTATTTAAAAATTACAGCTTACATTAAACATGTAATTTAGTAATTACTAAAGTGCTTGCACGTTACATTAATAAAAGCTTGAAGTACTACATTTTAATTTATTCATTTTTTTGTTTCAGATATGAAAACATATTTTATCCTTGGTCATAAAGACTTGTCGTCACCTCATTCAAATTTCTATCAAAAAGTTTGTATAGCAAATCTAAATTAAGTTATGATTTATTGTTTATAACTGTGGTAAACGGTTTTATGTCTAAATTTAATTGATCAATTTTTCGCTGCTTTTTTACTAAAAATGATTATGATGAATTTCTAATTTTAAACATGAAATAATAGATTTTTAAAATTTAAATACTGGAATGCACGAACTAATGTAGTTTTTGTTTGCTGCAGTTAAGGTTAATTTTGTTAAATATTAAAAATAAAATATCGGCATTGATAACCGCTTAGCACAGTATTACTTTTTCTAATTTGCAATGCTTATAAAAAAACTAAATGTCGGTTATTTCAATCAGCTGGGGATTAAACCTCGAATTCTTGTTATTGATCTTCCTGGAACTCCAGTGCGGATGAGTGATGATGAAGATACCCCATCATCTTCGTTAAGAAGAAGTTGGAGTGCTGATTGTGGTGTAAATGGCAGTCGAAAAGACTCGGGTATTCGAAGTCAACGAAGCAACAGCACACAAACTACGGTAATCACACATTTCATCCTCGCACACAGTGTGAAAGTAAATTAGGAAAGCTCAGCTACCAATATATAAAAATGTTCTGTTATTAAATGTTTGAGCACGGAGCAAGATTACATCTAGCTTTAATTAAACGAAGAAAAAAACCAAGGCTTATTTGAACAGTACCATACTTACATTTATGGTGTTTTCGCAGTCTTTTCAGAATTCTATGGTACGCCAAAATTGATTGTTTAGAGTTCAGTATCCTTTAGGTATTTAAAACTACGAATGCAGTAAATCAAAGCTACAATATCGTAGATGCTTAACTTGATCTTAACTCTACTAGTTACACTTAAATTGTAACCAGTTAGCCGATAAAGATTAGATCTTGTGTTTAAGGCAGTTGAACTTCATTTTGCGCCTTGAAAGAAATTCTTGTGACATCAAATGAATAGCTAAACGTTTAAAATGTTGCTCAACGAACAAGTTAGAAATAATTTCTCTTAAAATGACTTCTAGTATACTTAAGCTTCAAGTAGACTCCTTAATGAAGTTGTTTTTTACTTTAGAGTTTTCATTGTAATTTGATACTTGATTTTAGTTGCTGAGTTTTGTTTGCTTTCTCACTGAATTCTTGTTTAATAATACTTAAATGTACATTGTACAAACAAAATCTTACCTTTTACATTGTATAGCACATTTTGCATATGTTGGATGAAGAGTTGCAGCCAAATTCAGACTGTTTAGGTCACAGAGTCAGTGGTTATTATACTGCCAGTCAAGCATCCATAGAAGATCCTTCTACTCTTCAACCTTTAGCTACATCTTCTGAAGAGCAACAGCCAACTGGTTTAAAACGTGGTGGTTTATATTCTTTCCGACGTTTACGCCAAAAATCTGACAGACAGTTAGTGCGCCATCTTCGCGAAGATGAGAGCCATCGAGATTATTTTCTCCATCCTCCTCTTAACATGTTTACACTGTTATTTACAGAAGCCGACGTTGAACAAGAATACAGACACTTGGTACATCGACAAGATGTTACAGAAGTTCAACCGACGTTAGCTTCTCCCACATTCAACACATATTTTGACGTCTTGGTAGCGCTTGTTACATACATCGTGGTAGCTCTTTCCTGTTTTGTTACATTTGGTGCTCACATCGTATGGCTTTTATTCTGTCTCGGTGCCACATCTTGGCAGATATTAGTAGTTGTTTTGTGCCTTAAACAGTTTCTCAACCCTAGAGGATCAAGCAGGCAACTTAGGAATCTTTACACTTGGTGTACCAGATGGTGGCCGTGGCACGCTCTTGGCTCACTTTTAGTTTGTCTCCCAATGATGTCAATCCTCACAAACTTTTCCTGTACAACATTTATCCGTTACCCATTAGACACTGACTTTTTTTTTTTTGTTTTTATAATATCAATTATACATTTTTGCAATTTTGCTCAGCTTAGCGGATGGATCAAATCTTTAGTCGCCAGCATCGGAGTCATGTCTGTTCTTGCTATGGTAGAATCCGACGTTTGTAAGCCTCATTCGGATGCTGGAATGCACGAAATGAAGTCAAACTTGCCACATCCACATGTGATATACGAAGGAAATTCAACCGAAATTATTCCGATTCAAGTTTCATTTGCTGGAACCGATACTATTCTTCATGAGCTTATTCTGGATATTCTGTCAATTCTGTTCTTGGTTTGGTTCCTAAACAGAGAGTTTGAGATTAGTTACCGAATGCACTTTCATGGTGGCCTACTAGCTGCCAAAGATTGGCAGAAAGTCCAGGTTCTAAAAGAACAAGCCGACTGGTTACTACATAATATAATTCCACGACACGTGGCCGAACATTTAAAAACAGATTCAAAATACTCTGAGAATCACCGAAGAGTTGGGATACTGTTTGCTACAATTGTAAACTTTAATGAACTGTATGACGAATCTTACCGAGGTGGCAAAGAGTGTTTGAGAGTGCTGAATGAGCTAATTGCTGATTTTGATCAGTTGGTCAGTCAAGCACAGTTTAAACGCGTAGATAAGATCAAAACTATTGGAACTACCTTTATGGCAGCTTCTGGGCTGAACAGACAGCTCCAACTTCAGCTAAGCACAAATCCGGATGCGTGTAATGTGGAGGATTTTGATGATCAACATTTATGTGATCTTATGGATTTTGGTTTTGCCATGATTGATGCCATCGATGAGTTTAATAATAATTTATTAGAATTTAATCTACATCTACGACTTGGTTTTAATTTCGGTGAAGTAACTGCTGGTGTTATTGGAACAACTAAATTGTATTATGACATCTGGGGAGACGCCGTCAATATCGCCAGCCGCATGGATTCAACCGGTTTTCATGGGAGACACGTCCAGGTGCCTGAACACTGTGTGCCATTTTTACAAAAATATTTTGTTATTGAATTTCGAGATACGCTTTACGTTAAAGGTAAAGATGACATGAAAGTTTATTTAGTCAAAGGGCGTCTACCATAGAAAGTTCAATCCAAAGATGAGAAAAATTAATTGAAATATTTGAAAAGAAAAAAAATATATTAAAAACATATAAAGAATATTTTTACTCTATTGAATGACAAATGAAAATTATTAGTAAAAAATATTTAAAAGGAAAATTGTTATACAGTATATAGTATACCCCGTCATAATATTAATTAAAAATGTTTTTCAGGACTAAAACCCACTTTTTAAAGACTATTTGTAAATAATTTTTGCGCTTCTGTGATATAGTTCAAATATATAAAAATATTTTTTTGCTCGTTATTTGATGTTCTGGTACAAGTTTTGTTTATTCGTGATGAATTATATTTCCACAGCGTTCGTTTATTATGGTATAGGTCAACAATTATTAAACTCAAAGCTTACTATACAGTAAACATATTGTTAAATGTTGCAACATTTAAGGTTAGATTTTTGTAAACATCATTGTTCACTCACCTACAGTCTATAATATTATAATGTATTTTTAAATTTTAATTTATAAACCGACAAACAAAAATACCAGTCAGTAAAAAATACAGTACTTTTCCTGAAATGATCATTGACTTAAACTATCGAAAGTTCCTCAAACGAGCATTCGTGACAGTAAATTTGGTTAAAAGACTGCGTTATAAATGCCAAGTCCTAGTCATTTAACTATGTGTTTTGGTTCTTAAAAACCAATTTGTTATTAGACAAGTTTTACTGTACAATTGATATTGTACAATACTAACTTTCTCACTGTCCAGCTGTTTTCTAAAAATTCTTTTAAAAACATTTTGTTGCTACAATGTATTCGTATATTGTCTAGTGCATTCAACCTATACACACAAAATGGTTTTCATTTACATTATTAGTTAGCAGACAGCTGTCAATATACAATTCTGTACATTTGTGGCTTTGTACAGTATAATAAAAAAATATCCTTAAGCAACATATTATTGGGAATTAAAAAGTAAAAAAAAACAAACTGATAATAATATAAAAGCCGTGCATTGTACAGTATAGCACAATAAATTTATTGAACAGTAATCAAATTTGAAGCTATACATAGAACTTTTCGTGACAATCCGGTTGAATTTCAACTACTGTATAGTACAGTATACAAAACACAATGGTTGTTTTTACAAAAGGTCTTTATTCAATGAAGTAAACGTACAGTATAACAAAAGAAACTGAATGCAATAGAGACGATGAGTTTGACGAAAAATAATAGGGGAAAGCATAACAACAATATTTTAAATTAAAGTACAGTATCAAGAGTTGCAAACGGAAAATAATTTATAAAATAAAATATTGTATGTACTACTGCACATCAGATCTGCTAGGAATAAATTTTTCAAATTTTGTTTATTTTAAAACTATGAAGAAAGTTCTGTATCTTTTTTAAAAAAAATACTTATTTTCATATTAAACATTTAGCCGTTTTATGAAGTATATTTGTGGATTTTAGTTCATTAGAAGATATTTTGGTCGGACTAGTTTTGGCTTAGTTCACTTTACTTCTATTATACAATATAGTCGATCCTGAATTATTAAATCACAGTACTGTATTAAATTAATTAATTAAATTTGAACTTCCGTAAAGGACCAATCTTGCCATTTGACCCCACGTTTTATTATATTCTTTAATATTTTCTTCATCAAAATCTTTAATTGGACTTTCCTTATCTAAATATGATCGATGTCTTATCAACAAATGTATGGTGAACTGATTAGTCCACTCATTCCATTCGGATTTATAAAGATTGTGAACCAGCATATGCACTCCAAACATTAATTTGACCCTATGAACCAGTTCAGGTCTTTGATAAAGCACCGAAGTCGTTGGGTACTCCCCAGCATTAAAGTACCACTTCTCCCCTTGATAATTACGGTAACTTTCCAGCCAATATTTAAGAAATCTTGCATCTTTATGTGCAATTAGGACTTGGGTTCCCAAGAACTGTCCTTCATCCCACCCTAGGGCCATCTCATAATGCCGAAATCCATGGAGCCCTTTGACAACATAAATGTCATTATCCAAAAAAATCCCACCATACTTCATGAGGATATTGATCCTTGCAACGTCAGATGCGTGATAAACTGAAGTTAGATTTTTTCCAAAAATAACAGTTGGTTCTTCTGTGAGGACAAACTCAATGACCGATTTGATAGAGGGATCCAACATGTCCCAATATTTTCCTGAGAATGTTTGATTAACACAATAATTGCAGTGGATTAGGATCCGAGCTGGATTGTGGTGAAGTACTATGGACCTGAGATTGACCATCTCTACAAAGTCAATTTCAGTGATGCGGAATTTTATCAGGTGAACTATGTCCGGGACGATCGGATACGGAAAGCCGGTTATGTTGTTGCATTTACCGGTAAAATTTACAATCATGTTATCGTTGGATTTGCTGTCCACTGCTAATTTACTCTTGATGTTATGGAAATACAAGAACTTGGTAGTAAAATTACTAAAAATTGTCCACCACAAAGACATGTACAGAATGGAAATTCCAAGAACACTGAGGAAAAGCACGGAGGTTGCAAATTTAATTAAATATCGCTGACGAAGATTTGCTTGAAGTCTTTTGAAGAACATTTCTATTTAAAACAAAATTAAAATGTTAAAATATTGGTGATTTAATTTTACTATAAAATGTGTTAAAATTAATTGTAATAGGATTAGTTTTTTTACGGTTAGTTTTTATTATGTTTAGATTTGTTTAATGTTCAAATTCTAACTACAGTATGTAATGCCTTTTTTTCGTTATCAATGTTGGCGTGAACAATAAATAATAAAAATGGATTTAAAACATTTTACTACAAATGTTGTAAGTTAGAGTTGGATAGCTAATGTAATTACAGTATACATAGAACATCAGTATAGCTTTTATACTCTCATAGTTAAAAAATATTGGAGAGAAAAATGGAAAATTTCTGTATTAAATAAAAAGAAATATCTACTGTATATATTGAATTTTGGTCATCATTAGTATAGTAACTCTTACAATAATAAACTAATAATTACATTTTAAAGTTCATTTGGTTACTGCATATTTAAATTAATTAATAATGTATTGACAGAAATTTCTTACCTTAAATTAATACTGTTTATCAATGCCGGAGAATGAATCTTATTCATATAATCTATGCTTTAATAATTCACATTGATAATTGCCAATTAACCAATGAAATACTATTGACACTTTGACGATCTACAGTATAAATTAAATGTTTGATGCGTATGATACACGTTTTATGTTGTTAAATATGGAGCGCAAAGCAGAATAAATACAGTACATCAAATACACGTCAATTTTACAACGTCGCATCGCCTTGTGTGCTGTTGTTGATTGAATACCGGCAGTTAAAAACTCACAGATGTCATTTAATGTGATCAAGTCTCACTTGGTTACCAATCTTTCCCGTCAATTAATACGCATACTTAAATAACTTAGCGTATAATTGTGTAGTTCACTTGAAGTTTTTCCCTATACCTATCATCGTTATTAAATTGGTAAACCATGGTATTTTCCAAATAAAGGGGAGAAGCAAAACTTATTTTAATAAAGTTAGATAAACATATCGATACTTTGTAATCAAATTTGACTAAAATACCGGTACCGGTAGCAGAATCTATCATTATATGATATTCAAGGGAAGGCAATTGTTCCCATGACTCCCCTACAAGCGTCCATGTGGTAAAATAAGTTTTTAGTTTTTTCGCCATATTTTTTATTAGTTTTTTATATTTAATCGTATAAGTTATAGGACTTGCCAGTTGGCACACGTCTAAAGTGCACGCGTAAATTTGTAAGTTGGGAGTCACCGTGGCTTTAAAAAGCACAGCTGGGTATACAGTATTACCATAATAATATAATAAACAGTATAACGAAGTCAAATATTAATGTTTAAAAAACGAATAGCGCATACTAAATCTATTTATGTGAATCACATAAACCAAGTTCACAATTTTCTGCATATAAAATGTTTTTTTTATAATTATTTATGTGGTACATCAGAATCAAATAAGTTATGCAGATAAGTTATTATTGGCATTACTCGATTTAGTTAATGTTTTTCTGAATTGTAACTGTAGTAGGACACATGAGGCATTCCAATAATGCGAGGTACAAATTCTTTACGGAGTGGTTATACGCTATTTTTAATTAAATTAACATGGAAATGACTTGCACTACTATACTATAATTTGCCAGGAAATGTCAACTGTTATTTCCCCTGATATAGAATTCAAATGATCATTGCACTTAATCACAATTATATTGAGAACAATTTTAATAGCCACGTACGTTTGCAATAGCGTTGTTCATCAAAATTTAAAATACAGTAATTTAATTTTTAAAAAAAACGGCATAAAAAATATTTTGAATTTAATAAATTAATATAAATTAAGTGACACTAAACAAAACAAATAACGCTACATAATTCAATATGTACACTTTTACATTGATTTTTGAAATTAATATCATAGTTATTATGTTCTTCTGCACCGACAAACACTGCTTTCACAGGAACCAGTAGAAAAACCATTCTCCATACAATGCAAAGCACACAGGCGAGAGGAACCAATCACATCACATGTCCACTGAATACTCTCAATTGGAGCACCTATAACAATAATAGAATGAATTAATATCTTTTTTTATTTTCAAATATAAACAGTTTATGATAAAAAAAATTTAATAATTAAATCTCGGATGTATATACCTCCTAAAATAACAAAATATGCAGAAAAAATGTTAAAAATAAACTTTGGTTAGCTGCATATTAGCAAATAAAAAATCATGTCATGACTTACAACTTCTTACTTTAATTATATATCTAAGCTTAATAGAAAATCTATTGTTTTAAATTGATAATTAAAATATAGAAAGTCAAACTGATTGGAAGTTAAAATTCAATTTGTTTAGGTAAGGACTGCATGCATAATGAAAAGTTATATCATTCACTAAGTGAACTATTTTGTAGTAGTATGAGATATAGTCTTTACAAAAATTAACAAGAGTTGCAAAACACAAAAGCCATTGATAATATATACGAACAAAAAAATTAATGAATTATTACAATTACCTGATATTCCCATTACGTATATTATTGCTATGACGGAAAGTGCAATAAGTAAATATTTATTAGCTGCCATCTGAAGAAACGTTTTCTACAAGTGCACGTATTGAACTGGTGAGTTTATATGAGAGAAATTAAATATCCTTGCAGTATTTATACTTGATACGAGATGTTTGACATATCTGTTAAATGTTTTTTCTGAAAATCAATTGATTATTTTATTCAGTAGAAAATCTCACGGAATTCCATTCATGAAACTACGATTGAGACGTCACACATGGGTTTTTCTTTGCCCTATAATTATGTACACAAAACAACCTTTGTAATTACTTCATCAACTATAAAAGGAGGAAACTTGACACAACTGTACAACTACAGTATATGATTGGCAAAATAAATAAGCGGTCACGATGCAATGACACTTCCAACTTTGATAGATGATATTGCACATATCATTTACTTAATTCTCGCAACCGTCACTCTAGCTTTAATCAGAAGCAATTAATCCTAAGTATTAAATTCATTTTTTGTAAAATCCATCGGCTTTTGTTCTACTACTCTTGGTATTTATTTTTATTTTTCATTTTGATTTTAAAATGAAACAGATCGCTTTGGCTTTGCTTTGAATAGGAGATTATAATCATTCAGTGGAAATATCTCTTTAATGCAGTCATCGTATTTCATAGTCAAATAACAAGGAAGTGTTTGCACAAGTAATCGGGTTATTGGTTTTACATTATTTGCTTCTGAGAAAATAAATCAGGACATACTGTCAAGTTTTATCAAGTAAGATCCAAATTCGGTTGTAATTGTGAATGTAATTGCATACCGTATTTGTAAGTATAAGAAAAAATAAACTTAGGACGTTAATTATCTAACATTTAAAGTATTACCGTATTAAAACTCGCACAAAATACACATTATCATATCCCTTTTATGTGTTTGTAGACTTATTAGGCTAATTAATTTTCATTGCTCACATAAAGGAAAATTGATGTAAAATTACTAATAAATACAGCTTTTTTAATGGGAAAAGCGATTGAAGTAATCTCACAATGCATATACAGTATTTGAAATTTTATTAACGACATAGCAATGTATAAGTAAGCGTGTAGTAGGAGTGAGCTGAAGGTTGTCAATGTTGCTAGTACATACTGTACTGTACTGTAATTGTGCAGGATATCTCAATGAAGCGTAGCATACGTGCAATATGCAATTCCTGACATCATGCATTTGCATCATGTACGGAATTAAAATACGTCAGTAACACGTATTAACTCTGACATCATCGTAATGTCACAATATTATACCGTACGTGTTTACATAAAATTTATTGCATGGGAAAACATTCAATGTAAAATTCTGTTTTCTGTTTTAGTCTCAAAACATTAAATGTTACTAATATTAATAACTTTTCAAACAAAATATAACAATTATTTAAATTGAATATTATTTGTAGTTTCGTTTCACAAAAACAAACTTCCGGTGACATTTTAATTGAAAATTGGCAAAATTTTAGACTGCTTTTAACTGATCAGCAATTAAGACGAATTCACTCATAAAGTCAACATGAAAAAGATTTAATTATAAATATTTAAAAGTATCAGATAACTGTACTTGTATCTTATATAAATCTTACAATGTTAAATCAAATATTGTTTTTTAATTATATCAGCTGCTTTTTCACCTATCATTATTGTTGGGGCATTTATATTGGATGACACAATATCCGGCATAATCGACGCATCGATTACACGTAGATTTTTTACTCCATAAACTTTTAAACTATTGTCCACTACTGCCATTGTATCATTAGAAACGCCCATTTTACACGTCCCACTAGCATGAAAGTAAACATACGTCATTTGTCTAAATAGGCATTCTAAATAAGCATCTGAAAGAAATGCATGTTGTTTACAACCAGGAAACACGGCTGGATTTAATTTAGCACCAAGTGCTTTAAAAGCTTTTGATTCTGCTAGTTTAATTGCCATTTTATAACCTAAAAACAACACAAATTATACATCTATTTTAATAACTTGCAGTTATTTGTTGAATTTTGTTTACCTTCTACAAGAACATTCATGTCATCTTTATTGCTAAAATAGTTCAAGTCGATAAGAGGATCTGCAAATGGATCATTGTTTTGTAGTTTAACGGTTCCACGACTTTTCGGTCTCATGAGGAAAGGGGAAATCGAAATTATGCGATTAGTTCCCATAGGCTTCATATATTTTTCAAGTGTCTGGAAAAATATTATTGATTTGATAATAATTAACTCTCAATTTTATAGTTGCATTAGTTTAAATAATATATAAATAGATGAGAATCACTTAGTACCTCTTTTGGCACTCCAAAAACACCACTAACATCAGTTGGTGGTAATGCGGTTACCAACAGCAATTGAATATCTGGCCAATCACCAGATTTATTGGCATATTTTGTGTTTACATGGCCAATTCCTTCAACTCCAAATGGCAGCGTAAGAACTCCTACAAATTAAAATCAAAACATTATTCCTTTTGGAAATATTAAAATAGTTGTACAGTTATTACCTTTTCCAAAGAAAAACCAATTCAGTGCTTCAAGAGGATTATAAAATTCTAGTTCAGTAAAAGCACAATCGGAGCATTTTACGCTCCAAAATAATGAAATACTTCCAAAATGGTCTTGGAGATTTTCACCAACACCTGGGAGATTAGCAACTACAGGAATCTATTAAGCCGACATTTCGATAATTAATAACATATTAAGTATTCGTATTAAAAAAAAGTGTAACATTGAATTTTTGAAGCTGATCTTGAGGTCCAACTCCTGAAAGCATTAACAGTTGAGGCGAATTAAACGCTCCAGCGCTTAAAATCACTTCTTTTGATGCTTTTGCAGTGTACTTTACACGATTATGTACAAAGTCGACACCAATTGCTTCTTTATTTTCGTTAAACAATATCTATATTTGAGAATAGTTGCCAAATAAACAACAAGTTATGACTCATAGTTAGCAAAATAATAAATATTTAAACATCAATTTACTTTAGTGACTATTGCATTACACAAAACCTTCAGGTTTGATCTTGACTGAGATGGAACTAAAAAGGCTTTAGCAGTACTGCATCTTCTTCCATCTCTTATAGTAAAGCATTGCCTCATAAATCCTAATTAATAATAGTTTAAAATAATACGAGCTATTTTGAATAAAATTTAAACTCAAACCTGTTTGATTTGCAGCATTTAGGTCTTGCACTTTATAGCCAGCATCTTCTCCAGATTTTAAAAATGCATTAAGAGATTTGGATTGGACATCAGCGTAAGACACTGTGAGAGGTCCACTTGAGTTATGATAGGTTTCTGTATGTGAATTAGCACTTCAAGGTTTAACTTTTAATGAGATTTATTATCATAGCTAATGCTTACTGTCAGCTGCTAATTTTGGAATAGTAATTCCTTCTGACTTGAGAAAGTAAGGCAGAACATCTTTATAGGACCAACCAGTGTTCCCCAATCGAGCCCAGTTATCATAGTCGTTTTTATTTCCACGTACGTACATCATGGTATTTATACTACTGGTTCCTCCAAGCATTTTACCACGAGCATATGGTACTTGCTAAAAATTAATTTAAATGTAACAGGCATCATAGTTATGGGTAATATTTTTATAATAACAATTAATTTGTAATTTTATTTTCTCCAATAAATACTTATACCGTTACAGTATATGCAATAGTAATATTATTGAGGAATAATTGATTTTATTTACCTGATTTGGAAATGCTAAAAAAGTATCTTTTTGGGGAGTTGATTTATATTTCCAATCAAATTCAGATCCTATCAATTTAACCGCTGCAACTGGTGGTTCACTTAAAAACGGTGGACATCCGCCAGCTTCCAATAATAAAACTTTTACTTTAGGATTTTCACTTATACGATTTGCCAAAACTGACCCAGCTGATCCAGCACCAACTAATTAGTAAAATTTGTTATCATTTAGATATTTAGATAATTAATATTGTTTGATAATTTACTAATAATGAAATCAAGTTTTTCTTGAGCAATTTCCCTCACGTTTGGCCATCTATCGCACAAAAATGGAAAATTGCAAAAATATAAAATGGCAAATATGTTGATGTTCATATTGATTTATTGTAGATAAACTGAAATCTAAAGTAGAAAATAAAAACAATATTATTTTTGTAAACACATTAACAGGTGCACTTAACTTAATTAAATGGGAAGTTAAAAGTGAACTTAGTTAAATGCTAAAATAAAGCCCAAAAAATAATAAAGTTGATTTTTAATTTAATTTTTATGTGCAATTTTTACTTATTTTTATTGATGTTCTGTATTACTCTACCATTGAAAACAGTCAACACCAGTTATAGAATTACGACTTACGAATCGATACTCACACTATACGGCTGCCTGACGATGAAAATGGAATGTGAATGGTTTAGTGCTTTTATTTACCTGCATAAATAAGGTTTTTGGACTCTTTGGAGTGGCTCTATTAATGCAATTACTCAATAGAATTTCAGTGAAAAACCTACGATGACAAGAATTGTTTTGATCCAAAAAAGGGAGAGCGTTTAATGAAACAGAAAACTTTACGCATTCGCAGTAAATGTGTTATCAACATTTAAAATAAGGATTGGTGGGTAATTCTGTAGTTTAATCATCAAAATATTTTGCTTCATTAACGTATTAATTACTTTGTTTTGATACTTACAGTACATCGTATTTTTACCAATTTAATTAAAATTGGTTTTCATAAACGAGTGGACGAATAATAAAGTTTGGTTTCTTAAAGAATCAAAATTGCAGTTAAATTTACAATTTGCTTTTAAATTTATATTGAAAATTTTTTCTTAATGATATCCGATACTTTTTCTGCCATCATAATTATTGGACCATTAATATTGGCTGAAATCATTGGCAAAGCGGATGCATCAATAACGCGAAGATTTTTTACTCCATAGACATTTAAGTCACTATCTACAACGGCCATGGTGTCATTAGGATTACCCATCTTACATGTCCCAGACGCATGAAAATAGACAACAGTAAAATGTCTAGCAAGACATTCAAGATATGCATCATCGAGAAAAGAATGATTGCTACACTTTGGATACACTTTTGGATTAAATATAGCACCAAGGGATTTAAAAGCAGCCGAGTTTCCTATTTTAAGTGCAATTTTCATGCCTAAAAAACAAAACAAAATTAACCAAAGTTGCAATTTTTTTAAAGAAAAAATTGACATTATAGTAAGATACCTTCTACTAGTATCTTAATATCATTTGGATGACTTAAATAATTCAAGTCAATAATTGGATCTTGAAATGGGTTATCGCATCCTAATTTGACAGTTCCTCTGCTTTCCGGTCTTGTTAAATAAACGAAGAACGAAATCTTTGGACTGTCAGCAATGTCTTCCAAATAGTTTTCAAGTTCCTATTGTATAGTAAAATATCTTTTCAATTATTTTTAAGTTCATTTGAGATGAATGATATACTGTACTGTATTTACTTTTTCGGAAACTCCGTATAAATTTACAACATCATTAACAGGCAATGCGGATATTAATAACAATTGAATATCTGGCCAATCGCCCGATGGACTGGCATATTTCGTGTTAACATAACCATTTGCTTCAACTCCAAAAGGCAATGTAATCGCACCTATAAATTAAAAAACAATTTGAAAATACACATCAATAGCACGGGAATTATTGACCTAAAAGCTCAAAATTATTATTAAAGGGTATAAAATTGGAAATTAAGCACACATCATTAACAATTTTATCTTCATATATTCAAAATATGAGCTTCTAAATCGAAAATACATCTAACTTATTTTCTTACCTTTTCCAAAAGTAAACCAATTTAACCAGTCAAAAGGATTATAAAATTGGTATTCCGCAAAAGCAGCACTACTATCATTTACTTTCCACACTAATGAATTGGTTCCATAATGATCCTGTAAATTCTGACCAACACCTGGCCTATATGCTACCACTGAAATCTGTAAAATCAGAGTTTCTTTCAATAATTTAATTTTAGACTTTCGTATTATTTTACTACGTTAAATTGGTCGAGCTGATCTTGAGGTCCAACTCCGGAAAGCATTAGCAAATGTGGAGAACCAAATGCACCAGCACTTAAAATAACTTCTTTTGTTGCCATTGCAGTGTAATTCTTATCTTCATGATGAAATTGGACACCGATTGCTTCCTTATTTTCGTTAAACAAAATCTGTAATAAGCAGCAGCCATTGGTTTAGTGTTTTTAGAAAATAAAATTAAAACGTTGTGAATTGTTCATGTAACTAATATAATGATGTGAATATTATTATAATGTTACTATATATAAGTTACTAAACCTTGGTTACTCTTGCGTGACATAAAATTCGAAGGTTTTTTCTAGATTGTGCCGGAAATAAATAGTTTTTGACTGTGCTGCCCCTGGAACCATCTTCCATCGAAAATTCTTGTCTCTTAAAACCTATATTAATATTCGTACATTCTAAGACGATATAATATTAAAAAATAAATTACGATTTTAACCGGTTTGATTTATAGACTTCATTCCCATTGACGGATAACCAATTTCTTCCCCAGCTTCTATAAATGAATCTAATGACTTAGATTGAACATCGGCATAGGACAACCCCATAGGCCCTTGTGTGATGCAAGCAAGATCTGCAGATTAAAAAAGTATTGCAATCTTTTCGGAGTTTTATTATTTATTACCGGTACTGCAAGAAAAATGCTTACTTTCGTCTGTTTCATCTGCAATATTAGTTCCTTCTAACTTGTCATAGTATTTTTGAACTTCCGCATAGGACCATCCAGAAATACCCATTTGTTCTATTTGGTCAAAGTCTTTTTTCATTCCACGTAAATATATCATGGCATTTAAACTGCTGCATCCTCCAAGCATTTTACCACGAACGTAATGTGGTCGCTATACATACAGTATGTGTGATTCAATGATTAACTTATTTATCCCAAAACGTTTTGTAACTTTTTAGTGTGCAATTACCTGATTAGGATATGCCCGAAAAGCATGTTTCTGTGATTTAATTTTATAATTCCAGTCATATTCAGTGTTAAACAATTTCACAGCTCCTGCTGGCACTTCACTTATAAAAGGTGGACATCCTCCAGCTTCCAATAATAAAACTCTTACGTTTGGATTTTCACTTAGGCGACTTGCAACCACAGATCCAGCGGATCCAGCACCAACTAAAGCAAAAATAACAATAAGTGTTGCATGGAAAATTTGACGCAAATAAAAGGTAATAGTAATTACCAATGATAAAATCAAATTTCCTATTTACTATTAGGCTAACCGGCAGTTTATTGCATAGAAAAGGATAATTGCAAAAGAAAAAAATTGAAAATAAATTTATATTCATTTTGGATTTGCAACTGATAGCTCGAAGAACATCATCCAAAATGTAACAATGATACTGTATATATAGTGGTATCTAAATACTTGTGGCTAAAGTATCTAACTTCGAACCCGATTTAGAAATATACTATCTAATTAGAAAATTCCATATGTATAACGTTTTGACAACTGGTATTTTCTAATTTGGGAAACTAAAACAAGAAAGTAATGTCTATTAAAATTTATCGTTGTTTACCAAATGTGTTTTGCCGTTTAGTGCCACCTGTAACTAAAATTAAGTGAAACTTTCATATAATGAAAGTTAATAAATATACTGTATAAACTAGTAATGTTTACTTTTATCAAATTTAAACGTATAAAGTTGATTTATTCTTCTTAAAAGTAACTCTCAATATTAAAAACGATTTCTTAGTCTGTAATCGATTACTGTATTTTGTATCCGATGCTTTTCAACTATCATAATTATGGTTGACTGGCCAAAAACTATTTTAACTATAGCTTGACATATTTTAAAACATACCAGGGCTACATTAAAACAACGTTTGTAATGTACATTATATATACATTTATTTTATACATTTTTTTAAATGTACATTTAGTAAATAATGTGTCAGAAAATCAAAATAGCGGAAATACAACTGAAAATATTTACAATTTTAGAAGCCACGAATATAAATTAAATGATAGCGAAAATAATACTTAAATACATTTCGAAGTAAATATACTACAAGTGCGCCTGTCTGAATCATTATTTTAATTTACACTAATATTTTTAGTGATTGTAATAACATGAATAATGAATTATTAATTTAAATGCTCAGGTATAAACGTTTTTGTTAAAACAGTCCAGCTGCAAAGTCAATTACTCCAAAAAAAAAAATAAGACTCCATTTATCAATTCTATAATACAATAGAGTATTATAAATTATAATTATTTCAAAAAAAATGAGTTATAAGTAATAAATATATTTACTATTAAATGTTCAATAAACCATCTTCTATTATATTCGACTTCTCTTGGATCCAGAATTAATGTATTTGAATAATACTGAAAAGAACCCACTTCACTGTATCTAGTATGGAAAAAATCACAATTACCAATACTAATCTTGTTTGATTTATTGTTTCAAAAATTATTATTTAACAATTAATATTAATTCAAAAATTAAACTAATAAATATAAACTGGCAACATAAAAAATACCTACCGGTAATTATTAAATAAATGCTTTGTTGACAATGCACAAATCCATCTGCAAAAAATGAAACACATTATTATAGTTATTTTAAGCGATACCGGTACATTATTAGTATACAAGTGGTCGGTTTATTTCTGATAACATTTTTTAAATATTTCTAGAGTAATATTTCAGAAATTTCTTCAATTAAGCCCTATTTGACTATATTGATCCAGATTAGTATATTTAAGCATTAAAATTATATTAATTTAAAATAATTTTCGTAAAAATGTGAGATTACATTGACTTACTAATTGTAGATTAAAATTCAAACTTTAGAATTATTATCAGTCGAATTACTACTCGAAATCGAAAAAAAAAAATACAATTGCTAGCTACAAAATAATAATTCTTACAAATACAGAATAATTGGGATAAAGCATCATATAATTAAGAACAATTATGCATTATAATAAATGAAGCGGATGAAATGCAAATAAAAACCAATTTTTTTACCCTTGGTTTTGTGTAATAACAAATGCAGTGCTGATTGCAATCATCAAAGCCAAAGCCGTAGAAGCCATTGCCTCAATATCTGGTTTACATCTGACTGTTCAACTAAAGTATCACCAGCCTTTTATAATGACTAAATTAGTATGGAACTTTCCACGTAAACAACTTTGATATGCAATTTTACTTTTAAATTTAAATTGGCTTTCAAATTCACACACAAATGCTAAGCGTCCAATAATATTGGTACGGCGTTGAACAATATTACTGAGTAGGTGGTGGTGCTTTACTTTGGTTCCACGAATAAACAATCACCCCTGAATTAAGCAAGGTCAACAAATTCAGCAAATTTAGTATAACCAATTTCTAAAACGTTGTTTTTTAATAATTAGCACGCGCCGGAAATCGATTAGTGCAGCTTTTTTCCTATAATTAAGGACATATCAAAATGAATGTCAAACTATTTAAATGTCATGATGACAATTAAATAGAAATCGGTGACAAATGACAAACATTAAATGGTACTATAGCTAATAACCTGATTGTTTAGAATCCACAATAATTCTCGTATACCGGGTGATTTCTAAATTGGAACACTTTTTTCTATGACAAGAAAGAAACGGGAAACATTGCTATTGAAGCTAATAAAATACAGTCTCGTTTCTTTGTTGGCACCGTCAAAACAGGCAAATAAATTTACCGGTCAAACTGTATTTAAATTATTTAGTATTTTAAACTCAAAATTTCAGTAAATATTTTTATCAAAAATTTAATCATACCAACCGATGATAAAATTTAAAAACACTGCAAATTACTAGTATAGATGCATAGTTTTATGGTTTTTTATTGTTAACATTGGTTTCAATAGGTGAATTGTGTAAGCACTGTAAAGTGATAATTTATAGTAGATTGAACATATTCATTGTAATTTTAATCATCAATGAAAGGTCAAAGTAGTTGATAATTACTGCAATTTAAATATTTAATTATTTGCTTTGTTTTTTTTTTCTTTTGATGAAAAGATTAAGGCGTGTTTGGTTGGACAAATACATTTGTCGATTTATGATTACATCTTAATAATTATCAAACAAACATTATACAAAACAGTCAAAATAATCAAAGGGCGTTAACCCATTTGATTCTTAAATTGTTTTCAAGTTTTGACTACTCCCATTGTCCCAATATATTGAACACTACGACTAAATGGTTAAAATTTATATTTCGATGGTGGGTAAATATCTTTGATAAAACCGATGACAAAAAAACACAAAAGCGTTAAAGATTGGTTAACTGTATAAAAAGCCTGCAATTCATGATATTTAAAAATTATTAAAAATTAGAAAAATAAATTATACAGTAACTTAGAGTATATAAAATTTAACAAAACATACAAAAATCAAAAAAAATCACATTCAAAAAATGGACAAGTTAGCAAAATATTGACTTTTACATAGCGTTTAGTACAAGTTGAAAAAAATTTGGATAAAAGTTTGCTAACAAAATTAAGATATTTTATATATTAAGTTATTATAAACTTAATATAACAAAACTTTCTAAAATGACAACCACAGTTAACTTATTTCAATTGATTTTAATTGCAGCGTTTTGAAGTTTTAAATGCATCATCTTTTTCAAAACTTACCACAAAAAAATACTTCTAAAAAATTCGATTTGAGTTAAGACAATTATTATTTTTTGCTTTACTTAAAAAGTTTTTCAAATTTTACATTCAGCCAATTTAAGTCTCCAAAACTGCTCTAAATTAAATGTTTGTCGTTTGAAGTTGAGTTAGTAATAGCCAAAGCAGTTTAATAACCGTTTTTGACCATAATAGTATTTGGTATTATGTTAAGTGTGGAAAGAAAGAGTTGAAAATAATGGACATGTGTGGGTGATAAACTGATAATACGTTAAAATACAACTTTATACAAAGGGCGAAATATATTTGACTCGTTTTTAATGTTTTAGCTGCTAAATATGGCAGTTTAGATTTATCAAAATGTTAAGGTAGGAAATTATTTAAAAGCATTTGACCTCCAAAATATAACGTCAACAATGAAGAGGCGGTGCTTGATGAGAAAGTAGCGCCACCTGCATTGTTAATGTGGAATGTATACCTGCTCATACGTATACAGGTGAGTCTTGCAAGGATTGTTTACACCACAAAAGTGACAGAGACCATTTGTGTCAGCCGAGAACATAAATGCTTAAAATAATATAGTGACTTCATTAAACAGAAATATTTATCATTGATCAAGATCTAATGTTTTATATTCTTTTTTTTTTGTTTTGTTTTTTAAAAATCAAAAGCAACAACAAATAAATTCACGAAGATGTAATGAAAGTCAGAAAAATAAGAAAAAAATCATGAATTTCAAACGAAGGGTTTCATTATAAAGTGGTTAAAGGTTATATTTGGGAACTGTTTTTGACACATTGCATGGACAATTGTCAATGATCTGTATTTGCCCTCTATAAAATATTTTTTTCACATTCTTGGTGACATTCCTTTAAAATGTTTGAGGAATTAATCAACATTCGTATTTCATTAATAATCTTACAAAATACATTTTTTATTATAATTTTCTACACTTTATTATTGCCAGTAACCAGGATTTCCGTCAAAGCGTATAAATATACCAGTAATTTATATTTTCTTGTCAGACGACCAAGTTGCTCCTGTATTAAGGTGCACGCAGGTGCTGATTAGTGGTAGGAGGAGTATGAGGTGGAGGTCAACAACCATAATATCCCAACACAAGTTAGTCTTCCATTTTGTTTCCTTCAGCTTCAACCTGCGATTACTTAAAAGTTGGGGTTTTTTTAAAAATATTTTAACATTTTTAATACTTTTAAAAAAAAATGTGTGCGTATTGAATTTTAATTGAAACCACCATGAGTTATTACGAGAACTCGTGTTTTCGATGCGGCCAAAATGTCTATCAAGTGGACAAAATTGGCCCGTTAAAGGATTTCACATTCTTCCATCACCAGTGTTTCAAATGTTCCGTCTGCGGGACTAAATTAACGCTTAGAACATATTTTAATAATCAAAGTGACCACGACGATAAGGAAGTGTATTGTAACAGCCATGTACCCAAAACAGGACCAGGGAAATTGGATGGTCATTCGGTTGGGATTCGTGCGGCTCTCAACGTACCAAAAACATCAAATTTAGTGAACGAACAGATCCGAGGGTCCGGCAAAGGAACTTTTGATGCCGAAGCCATTGCAATTAAACAGCACATACGCTCCACCCCGTTTAAATTAGAGGAAAACAATGTAGCGGCTGCTCCTGTTGCTCTGACGGCAAACAACAACGTCAGCTACGCCGGCAAATTTGATGCTTCGGCTTTGCACATTCGTCATGCTCTGCAAGCTACGCAGTTGCAAAAGAAATACAATTTTAATGGCAATGAAACCAACATTAACGACTATCTGGTTAGTCTATACTCATAGTTTATTTTAGCACAGTAATCGCCGGTATTGTTAACAAATGAAATGAATCACACAATACGAAAACAACGATCAAAATATTTTGTAGTTTTGTCCAAAGTCAGTAAAATCAATGCTTGGTGTTTCCCAACTACAGTATTTATAATTTGTGGTACTTTCTAAAAGTCTAAGCAATTATCTTGTGCAAACATTTTGACAGTTTCTCATCTAATGAAAAGAAGTTTTATATACAGTGTAAGTTAATATTAAAAACAACTTTAGATATTTGCATAACATGCAACTAAGTAAAGAATCACTTCTAATATTGGTAAAAAAATGATGAATAGTTTATTGTTGACATTCAAACAATTGCCAATTTAATTACAGTATTAACAACGTCACAAGTTAATTTGTGACCATTTAAGCGCCACCATTGTTGTTACAGTTGTAGAAATTTGATAAAACTAAAATTTAGCAAAATATAATTATTGAGATTTGCAAAAAAAATAAATTTATAGGACAACATTTTGGCAGATTTTTGTAGATCAAAGTCATAATTTAATTGTTTTTATTTATCTTACTAAGTTTCCATGACAACTAAATGAAAACATTATGTAGAAAACAAACGATTATAACGGTAGCACGCTTTGAATATGTGAAACAAATTACTTAAATGCAACTATTGTTTAGACAAATTTACTAGTAATATTCGATTAAATTAACTGATAATATTTTATTAAAAACAAATTA
>JAAFCF010006596.1:8767701-8848703 GCA_013389785.1 Helicorthomorpha holstii
CGTAGATATGCCAACCCCATCTGGAAGATCTGGTCGAGGTCAGTATCAAATTCGACTCATTTATTGAACGATTATTTAGCCAATAACCTTTACATTTAGTGTCATTAATTTCTAACTTTTTTACTTATATTATTAATCAAAAATGGTATCCTAAAAACAAAATATAGTTATCAAAATACTGTAGTAAATTATTTTAAAGTTACTAAAAAAAACTACTTTAAAAATATTAAACTCATTTCACTCAATAATTAATCTACTATTTATTAAAATTTAGTTTTATCAGCAAAACCATCAGATCGCGAAAGGTCAGGAGGAAATACAGGTAAGCAAATCAACCGTTCAATGATTTATATTAACTTATGGTATGAAAACTACAATTTAAATTTATTTTCAAACAGTTTCTTCGTATCCATTTGCTCCGGCAGCTGGCTGTATTCCACAACTAACTACTGTCCCGATAAAATTGGGCAACGACGCATTTGATATTTACTTTCCAAGTTGTACCAGAATTGAACGCTGTGGTGGATGCTGTTCACACGACTTGCTTGAGTGTATGCCAACCAAAGTCAGCACAGTCACTTTCCAGGTAAAATCAAAACTAATTTACATTAAAAGTTGTACAGAATGACGTGTCATATGAAGCCTAAATCACTGCACCAGACAGGAAAAACTATACCTCAGTTTATTTTTTTAATACTTTTTTTAGCATCTACAATAGCACGTCACGGCTATACAACTTAAATGAATGGCAAAAATATACTAATAAATTCAATTAATGCTTTATGCAGGTGCTTAAAACAAAATATCTTGGTCCTCCCATTAACAAGTTTGATGTAAGCGAGTCAGTGTTGTTTGATACTGAAAAGCATTTGGAGTGCCAGTGTCAGTGCAGGTATAACCGTCTTATTAAATTATGTTGAAAATAATTAGTATTAACTAAGATTTTTTTGTGTAATCAGAATTAAAGCCAGTGATTGCAAGTCTTTCCACATTTATCTACCAAACGAATGTCGTTGTGAGTGTATAAATCAAGAAGAAGCGAAATATTGCGTTGGAGATAAAATTTGGGATCCAAGCAGTTGTTCTTGCAGATGTAAGGAAATTCATGAATGCTCGACTGGATTTGTTTTTAGTACCGATTCATGCAAGTAAGTCACTTACACTTTGAATTGTTTTCATATCAATGCATTAAACGTGCACACAAAGCAAAAATACATTAATTGATTCGGATATTTCAGCTTTGTGTTAGAATAAATGTTAAAAATTATTATTGGAAATTTTCATTTTTTTGCAGATGTGAAGCAAAAAGAGTTAGCAGAATGGGATTTGGACCTATGTTTCGAGGATTTTAAAATATTTAACCCAATTTCGAAACACCTTTGAATGTAATGCAGTAAAAATACAGTAAGTTAACTGCATTTAAATATACTGTATAAAACTCACTTCAAAGAATTGCGTAGGAAAATGGTAGTGTGAAGTTGTGATGGTTAACATAGTGCTAGCTAGCAGTCTGTATCTTTTATTTATTATATTCACATAAAGTGCTTGTAACTTAATTAAGTTGTACTGTATATATAACATACAAATGAAGTCTGTGGGTACCAACAAGCATTTTATAAAACTTAATGCATGGCACCCTTGATTGATACTCTTAATTGGATTTAAATGATGAATTCTGTCGATCACATTTTGTAAAAAGTAAATATTTGTTAAATAAAATAGTTATTCGTTATCATTCTTTATAGTTTACTATTGTTTATGAGAGTATAAAGTTTGTTAATTAAATTTCATATTTTATCCTTTGTTTATCGGTTTTAAATGGCAAATTGGCTACTCCATTTTACGAAGTAGTCAATTTGCCATATAAAACAAAGTTAGGGTTTATAGATTTATTGAAATACTTTTAAACATTTTTTTATTATATTGTTGAAAATGGTCTTATATTCTGCTAAACTTTATAACTTTATCGCTTGGTTATGAAAATGTCGTCTCACTAAAAGTGGTCAAATTTACATATTACTCAAATAACATCATAAAGCTATGAATATTGATACACTAGTTTTTAGCTTGTTGTTATAGAAACGATCATGTACTTTGCATTTTATGATTGGAAAACAACATTTTACAGCTTTTCTGATATTACCCATAAATTATTACCATCAAACTTATAAGACGTTTAATAATAAGACGTGAAATAATCGTAAAATCTGTCAAAAGTATAATAATTATGCATCCAGCTGTAATTTTATATGTAAAAATATTTTCTTGTTTACCATTAAAAACGCAAGTGCAAACGTAATTAATAGCCTGGTGTTAAAGCATGATAAAGTCTCATCAACGCATTTAGCTCAAAGTATGAAAATCAAAATAATGAGATCCGTCAACATCAATTTAGATTAAGAAAATCAGAAAAACAAATTCAATTTTTGATAGTAACTTATGAATGAAAATAAAAATTTTATTTTACTTAAGTTTTCTAATCATCTTTTTTACACTGTCAAATAAAATAAAGGATAAAATCACAAACTGTCTAAAATAATTAAAATGGCATTCGATAAAAATATTTTTTTAGATTAAATTATGGTGTTATTTTGGATTTCGAAATTCGTCGGGTTATAGTGTTTGAATTTTATTTTTGCTTATAACGCAGCATAAATCTTTAACATGGCTCTCATAAAGGACCGGGGTCTCAAATGGGTGTCCTAGTTTTGTGGAAATGATTGTTAACCTCAATTTAGAATTGATTGTTGTTTATTGCGACAGAATAACTAAACTAGCACAAAACATTAATTTGTTAGTAGATGGTATTAGACATGCACGTAATAAATAATTTAATAAACAAAATAACACTATTAACTTCAATTCCATTTAATGTGACTGTGCAAACATGAATTAATAACAAGTTATGCATGTACATTAACAGTACTGTAAATGCAAGCACCATTTCATAACAAAATGTAAACAATCGTATTTCACACTAAATAATAAACAAATTAAGCATTTAATATGAAACAAAACAAAATCGACATTTTTCGTTTTAAAATTTTAATTTAAAATTCTGTAATTGGCAGTTGCAGTCAGGTTTTTTTTTAATTTTAATTATCTATTTATAGTAAAAAGTGTGATTTTATTTCATTTAATGCAGTTGTAATTAACCAGAATGACATTTTTATTTGCGAGATTTATTGAGTCAGTAAAAATCGACTGTTTGGCTAGCCAATAAATCACTTGAACTCCATCCAAATTGTCTATTAAACAAAAAATATCACATTTCAAACAGACTTACGGCAGTCAAATATTAATAATAATAATCGAATAATTTGAGGATATTATTCTACAGCATTATTTATTTTTATGATTGGATGATTTATAGGCAACAGGTTTCCATGTAATATAAACAAACTCGTAAATCCCTTTCTTGTTTACACGCAAATGGGAAATTCAAACGGTGCCAAATGTCCCATTTCATGTATCGACGATTAAAATAATGGGGAGGGGGAATGTAGATGAACAGAATGTACGGGCCTAACTTATTTAGGGGCCATGATAATGAACAATTAAATGAAAGCTTAAATTCTTTTTAAATGATTCTCTTTATACGAGTAGTTATGTTTTCCAATTTTTTATTATTACAAGGAAATTTTTTCAAAGCAACTTTTCTAAGTTTGGAATCTAAGTTTCTAAGTCATCCATCTATTAATTCACGAATCGTTCAAACAGTTTATCAATTAGAAAGAATGGGCCCCTCTACGGCCTGTGAACTTGATGTTACGCCCCTGAATGCAGTGCTTTGTAGTTTGGGCCGTTTACTATATCTCAAGTGGACCATTCGTTTTCAAAGACAAAAACAATATTTATTCTCCTCCTATTTGAAATAATGACGTATCCATGACAACAAGTCGAGAGTAGCGGTTAAAATGAACCTGATGACGCCGCTTTTGCCTCATTCATCTAAGTTTACTCAATCAACATGATGAGCATCGTTCTGGCTATCATCACAATTTGGCTTGTAATTTGCACTAAATTAACTTTTAGTTTTGATTTTGACGCAAGGATTGTCAGCATTTTGCATTCGAGGACCGGTGAAATGTCTGACATGGAATATAATGAGGCTGGATTAAAAATTGCCATTGAAAAGGTGAGAAACTTGTATCCGAGAATCCGGTTTGAACTTCTCTTCCGGCTGGCTACACCTGGAAAATGCACGGCTAATGAAGTCGGGGCAATCGCGGCAGAAGAGTACTATAAAAACAATGTAACTGCCTTTCTGGGACCGGCCTGCTCCTACGCCTTGGATCCAGTTGGACGCATGGCGGCCACTTGGAATATTCCGGTCTATACAACAGGTGGGATTGGAATTACTTTTAATAACAAGGAAGATTTTCCAACTCTGACAAGAATGGCTTCTAATTTGGAGAGTGTCAGTGATTTTGTCAACGTTTTACTGCGAAAATATGACGTAAGTTTTAAATAAAGTTTTATTGCTTTTTTTGTCAGTTTTTAAATAGATCTTGTGTCAGCAAATTAAAAGACAAAACAATCGTCACTTACAAACAAATTTTATGGTCTAAATGTAAAAGTTAAATTTAAAAAAAAATTTAATTTGTAAATTTTCGAAAAATACAGTATTTTTTTCATAACAGTGGCACTTTTCTGTAAGTTATCTAAACATTATTGGTCTTATTTCTTCGCACTTGTAGCTTAATATTTTTTAAACAAGACGTTGCTATGGTTACAATATGGGAGGGGTAGACATAGCACTTTAGGGATCTTCAGTGAAGACATCTTTCAATTAATAATCACGGCTATTCAAATAACATGATGCATGCCGAGACGTTTTTTTTTTGTAACGTTTTCTTTGATGATACGGTATTGATAAACATATAAAAAAGTCACTACGGTATCAAGAAGAAAACAACCGCAACTAAATATTAGGCTTTGAATTACCAGTAGCAAAATTTAGAAAAAGTGAATTGATTGATGGCCTAATCGTTTGCAATTTGTCTAAATCGCCCCACACATTTGAAATGCTTAACAATTTAATGCGTTTAAATTTAACTACTGAAAATAAAGTAAACCAATTAGAAAAATAGCATAAATGACGTACATTTCAGTTTTTTAATCTTTGGGCTTTTACGAGTACTGTACTTATTATTACAAATTTTAATTTATCATTTTTTTTTTAATTTAAAGTTTACTATTCATAATAACGGTCAGTCAATGTTAAAGTTTTGACATTAACGTCACGAAGAATTATTTCAATGATTTCATTGAATTTTAATAGTACTTTTTTTTACCATTTTAATTAACCACTAATTAAGCCAAAAACCGACTTAAGTTTAATAAAAAAAACTAGGTTGACATTTAAACAAGCTATAAAAAATATAAATAAAGATCCTGCGGTTTTAAGTATGTCGATGGCATGGAAACACCGACTAATTAAGATCCCAATTCCCCATTAACATAACCTAAAATGACTATATGACGCACCGAATCAAATCAAGAAACGCATTATACAAAAGCAAAACATGAATGTTTACGCATTAAGTGACTTTATTCAGCATACACGACATCGCACCAAATGAGAAAACGCCTTTCATCTTCAAACCCATAAATAGTAAAGCGACACGTCAAAGTGTACAGTATACAGAGTGATCATCAAATTATCTGAAATATTATAATAATAAGTTATGAAAAATAAAGCAAGGATATCAAGATGAAAGTACATTTGTTAATTTTAAAAAATTGTTAATTTTATTTTCACATAACTTTTTTTCTTATAAACAATTATTTACATGAATGTTTGTTAAAAATCCTGTACTGACAATATTATTATAATATGCTGTAAATAGCTAAAATATGGGTAAAAAATTTACTGATAAAAGAGAAACACTTTTAAAGTTTACAAAAAAATAAATACTAGTATCTGTACATGCATACTTAATTCTCGTCAGATGCATGAATAATAATAAAAGTGTCTGTAGACCACCCTGTATAATGACACTGGAATTGCAATGTGTTGACTTGGGTAATATCGATTTTTCCATTAAATAAATTATGTATCATATTATGAATTACTTTACCAAACTTTATTACGTTAATTGACGTACATAAGTGCATTTATGTGTCTTCGTTTTTACTCTGTTAAATAAAATGATGTGACACGTCTATACTAATTTTAGCATAACGATTATAATTATTATTAAGCTTTAACTGTTTTATTAATGATGCTGTTTATTATTGCCATTTTAAATACAAATAAACTCAACAGTGGCATCACGTTGCGTTGATCTATGACCGGAAATGGGTTTTTGGAGAACTTTTAGGAAGAGCATTTCAGAGAAGATTAAGAACAGAAAAAGGATATCGAATTGATTTGTCAGTCCATGATTATGACGGCAACTTAAAGCCTGTTAATTTTACAAGAGTTCTAACAGAAGGAGCTACAAAAGCCAGAGGTTTGTGTATCTTATAGTATCATTCTTAAATTTTACTGCTTAGATCTTAAGTACACAGTATCAAATGCACATCCTTTCATTTCCAACCCTCGCGCATGTCATGGGCCAATTTTATTTGACCGATTGTGTACAATTAATTCCATTCATCAATTAATTAGTCAATTTTTATAGTTTTTATAGTTTCTGCTCACGGAAATCAAGTGAGGAAGTTAATGTTGGAAGCGAAGCGCTTGAAAATGGATGACGGGAGCTACGTGTTTCTGACAGCTGATTTATTTGAATACCCAAGGACTTTTGGGAGTTATGCATGGATGAGAGAAAACGACACAAGAAACGATGTACGAGTACCGGTACTATAATGATAATCGCGATCATATTTCATAAAAATTTCGACTGTATTGTCTGAGGTATCATTTACTAGGAAGCCAGAAAGATATGGGAGTCCCTGATGGTGATATCACTTTTGGCTCCATCGATTGATATCCATAATGAATTTGCTAGAAACGTTTCCAGTCAAGCCAACGAAAAATACAAAGCAGGACTGCAACCTGAAGATGTAAGTATGGTTTTAGTTTATAAGACGTTTGGTTTTACATCTTATTATATGCTTTATAACTTGAAAAGGTAAACTTTTGGATAGCCAGTCTACACGATTGCATTTTGTTGTATGCTTTTGCTCTTAATGAGACGTTATGGGAAGGTGGAAATCCAAAGAATGGAACCCAGTTAGCTCAGAGAATGTGGAATCGAACTTTTGAAGGAGGTAATTTTAAGATTAAAACTGTATAACTACACGTGATTTATAAAAATATAACGTAGGACTTAATAACAATGCATTTATAAACGAAAATGGAGACAGGGTGTTGGACTATACGCTGAAAGACTTGGATCCTATAACTGGGAAAATGGTGGTGAGTAAATTGCTAAAACCAGGCTAAAATTTTCATCTTAACCATTAAGTTACTTGGAGTTATGAGTTTATACCGCATAACTTAATTTAGGCGGTGGCTCATTTCTACGGTTCAACTGCTGAGTATGTCGATGTTCCGAACGTTTCTATTCACTGGCCAAATAGTAAAACGTCTCCTCCGGATGTTCCTCGTTGTGGCTTCACCGGGGAGGACATTCAGTGTTTAGTTCAACGCAAGTTGTTTGCAGCTTTTAAATTATCGGACTTAGCAAGTGCCTCTAATTCTTCTGTTTTTTCAGAACCGTTTCCTATTTCTATGGCGATCGCAATTCCTGTTGTCGCCTCTGCTTTGATCACAATCATAATCGTCGTGTTTTTCTTCAGGTCAGTTGTGGTGTTAAAATGTATCGTAATGGTAAATGTTGATCGATGATCGAATTTTAAGAAGGATGAAACTGGAAAAAGCCTTAAATGACAAATGGTGGCTTCTCAAGCTGGAAGACATCATCTTTGAGTGTGCTCCCTGTTCATTCATAAATAGCAAATCTTCCATGGGTGGTCAGCAGCCTCCCATCATGTTACCAGTAACGAAAATAACTGTTTGATTTGGTATACGTAAAATTATTAAACGTTTTATTAAATGAAACAGAGAGATCTGACTGCTAAACAGTCATCTAGAAGAAATCATAAAATTTCATCAAGGATTGGTGTTTATCAGGTAAACAATTCATAATTTCGAAAAATAAAATCGCAAATGGATAGAGAAAGAATTAAAGTGCTTTTTTTTGGATACAATAAAACTACATTCACTTTAATCAACTATTGATTTTACAGGGAAATAAAGTGGCTGCAAAATTTCTTGAAACGATTTCTGGCAAATCAGTAATCGATAGGGAGACGCTGTTGGAAATCAAACTGATGAAAGATTGCCAGCATGATAATCTGGTCAGATTCATTGGGGCATGTGTTGAAGACACTCATTTTGTTGTCATTACTGAGTATTGCTCCAGAGGAAGTTTACAGGTAAAATGTAACAATTGTTGGACGGACTTGAAACCTGGTTGGTTTCATTAAAATTTACTAATAGAAATATTTTTCATTATATTTAATATTTGCAGGAACTTCTAGCCAACGATGATGTGAAATTGGACAATTTGGTTCGCTATTCTATCATGAACGATATTGTTGATGTAAGTCTGATCATTGTAAATTGACTTAAATTGATTGATAACTTAAATTAATTGTATTGTCAAAGGGTATGCATTATCTGCACAACAGTCCAATAGAGTTTCACGGACGTCTTAGGTCTTCAACTTGCATGATTGATGGACGTTTCAGCGTTAAAATAACAGATTTTGGCCTTCATTCACTTAGAATGAAAGCCATGCCTGAATCAAGCCCTTGTAAGTTCGGCTTTTTGGTCATAATTAAATGTCGGGATTGATAGAATAGTAATTTTATTTTGAAGTTGATTTGCTTTGGGCTTCGCCAGAACATTTACGACAACCATGCCCTGAAAATTGTGGTTCACAAGAAGGAGATGTTTATAGTCTTGCAATCATTTTTCAAGAAATTGTCACTAGACGGACTCCATTTGGATGCTCAGAAGATGCCTCAGATGCTGTAGCTGCTGGGGAGAACCTACTAGAAGTTCAAGGTAGTGTACTCAAGAACGCGAGGGGCTAAAAAAATCAGTTTCATGTTTTGGGATTGACAATTGTTTTTTTTTTTTTTTGGTATTGATTTGCCAATACAAATTTTTTATGTTGTAGATATTCTTGAAAATGTGCGACTAGGAACAAATCCTCCGTTTCGACCAACATTTTGTCGTCCAGAATGTAATCCTGAGCTGTATCAATTAATCTGTTGCTGTTGGAACGAAAATCCACACTATCGACCTCATTTCTCAGTTATTAAGGACCGGCTAAAAAAGATTACAAAAGTTAAGGGTGGAGGACATTTGCTGGATAATTTATTAAGGCGAATGGAGCAATATGCTAACAACTTGGAAGCAATAGTTCATGAACGAACCGGAGCTCTGATTGAAGAGAAGAGAAAATCGGAAGAATTGCTTTACCAAGTTTTGCCCAAGTAACTAATTTATTTTTTAGTACATTACTTTGTTTTACTTTTTACTAAACTTGAACTGCAAAATCTTTATTTTGATTTACTAGATCAGTGGCTGAGCAGTTGAAATATGGGCGTCACGTTCAACCAGAATCGTTTGAGTGTGTTACCATTTACTTTAGTGATATTGTTGGGTTTACAAACATTTCGGCTATAAGCACACCTATTCAAGTAAATAAGGTATTCCGTTAGTTAATATTGATAAAACTAAGTTTATTATTTAAAGGTAATTGACTTGCTGAACGACCTTTACACGTGTTTTGATGCGATCATTGCTACATTTGATGTTTATAAGGTAAGGAATTAATAAATGCATTGGATATCACTGGTATATAGATTTTAAAATAAGCAGTATCGTATTGCGTAGGTTGAGACGATCGGAGATGCATATATGGTAGTTTCTGGGCTTCCAGTTCGAAATGGCAACCGCCATGCCAGCGAAATTGCCCAGATGGCACTTACAATTTTGGATACCATAAGAAAATTTCGTATTCGGCATTTACAAAATGAAAAATTGATGCTAAGAATAGGAATTCACTCAGGGCCATGTGCTTCTGGGGTTGTTGGACTAAAAATGCCAAGATACTGTTTGTTTGGTGACACTGTCAACACTGCTTCCAGAATGGAATCTAATGGAGAAGGTTTCAACATCTTTTATTGTATTTTTACTAGATTTAAATATCATAATACATTTTGTTTAATCATTTTTAAAGCGTTGAAAATCCACATTAGTAATATAACCAAGGAACTGCTGGATACATTTGGCAATTTTATTACAGAGCCAAGAGGAGAAATTGAAATTAAGGTTTTCACTTATTGCAAACTTTAACAGATTTTGCACAATTTTTTGTGATTGAAATTTGTGATTATGGTTAATGATGAATTTTCTAGGGTAAAGGCATGATGAATACATTTTGGTTGCTAAATGAAATTGAAGATCATGGTCCACTGGCTCTGGTATCCAAAATTCTTTAAATATCATACTCTCCAGCATTTATACGGTAATTTATTTATGTTTTTGGTATTGTTAATGAAGCAAACTCATAATATTAATATTCATTTTTATTAAACTGTTACTTGTCATAAAGTATAAATGCAGTACTAATAAAATCAATACAGTTTTTAATATTAAAAATATTTTTCTTGTTTTGCAACCCTTTTACATAACTATCTTAAATAAAGAGGATACTTTAAATAAATACATTACAGAGCATAGTGCCAGAAAAATATTTCAGTATTTAAATTACCAGAAATTATATTGAGTAATGCTTTTTAATTAAGTCAGACGCTTTTTCAGCGATCATAATTGTCGGTGCATTTGTGTTTCCTGTTACAATAGTTGGCATAATTGATGCATCGATCACACGCAATTTATTTACTCCATAGACTTTTAGATTGCTATCTACAACGGCCAAAGGGTCAGAAGAATTACCCATTTTACATGTCCCAACAGCATGATATAAAATGAAAGTTAGTTGCCTAGCAACACAATTGAGGTACTCATCAGAAAGTCTTGTATGATTTTTACATCCAGGAAATAAACTTGGAATAAACTCAGCACCATATCTCTTAAAGGATTCAGAATTTCCAATTTTAAGAGCTATTTTCATACCTAAAATTAAAACAATAAATTGCGTTAAAATCACTAGCGTACTCAGTGTTATAAAGAAAATATTGATATATTATTTATTTTTACCTTCCACTAAAATATTCATATCATCAGGGTGGCTAAAAAAGTTTAAGTCAATGAGTGGAGAGTCATATATGTTGCTGCTTTGTAGTTGAACGGTGCCACGACTTTTTGGCCGCATAACAGAAGGAAGGAGTAGAAATGTATGACTATCGATAAAAGGTTTATGATATTCTTCATAAATCTGTAATTTTTTTTTTGTATAGATGTAAATTATAACTTACAATTTACGAATTTTGTTACCTTAGTTGATACTCCAATAATACTACTGAGTTCCAGAACGGCATCTATTGGCATATAAAAAATTTGAATATCCGGCCAATCGATGCTTTGATTAGCGAACGAAGATTTAACAAAGCCAACGCCGTCAACCGCGAAAGGTACTGTTAACAGCCCTTTAATTAAAATTAATAACATTAGTAACCAGTAGAATGCTTTAGATTACCTTTTAAAATAATTTAATTACCTTTTTTTAATATTATCCATTCTAACATTGAAAAAAGTGACTGAATTTCCTCCTTTTGGTAAGTGCAATCGGTACAATTTACTTTCCAAGTCATGGCCGACGTGACTATGTGGTCTTGTAAATTTTCACCAACACCTGTAAGACTGGTCACCACTGGAATCTGTTAAAATCAATGCCTAAAAATCACTATGAAAGCAACTAAACACAGTATGGCCAAACTTGGAATTCATTACGCGAGTATTATTTGAGTAAATAACTTATTAAACTACTGCATAATTTGACTTAAAAAACAATCGATGCGGTTACTAATCGATTTGTTATGGCTACCAACATACGGTTTATATAGTACAGTACTTGAATCGCACTGAGTATAAAATTTGGCCAGTCTTAAAGGATGGGACAAATGATTGGGGCTATCATTGTTTAAACATTTTTTTCTATAATTGAACTGTTAGTTACATTGAATTTCTTAAGCTGTTCTTCAGGTCCAATTCCTGAAAGCATTAACAGTTGAGGTGACTGAATTGTCCCAGCGCTCAATATCACTTCTTTAGATGCTTTTGCTGTGTAATTTTTACCATCATGAACAAATGTAACACCAAAGGCTTCTTTTTTAATACTATCGTTAAACAAAATCTGTAATTTATAATGATAGACTGTGTAGTTTTGGATGGATAATAAGATGCTTTATTTATACCGTACTTTGGTAACCCTTGAGTTGCATAAAATTTGTAGATTTCGCCTCCACTGAGCGGGTTCCAGATAAGCTTTAGCAGTGCTGCATCTGCTTCCATCTTTCATGGTGTGATATAGCCTCATGAAGCCTATCCAATGTATATTTCAAATTACTATGAATTACTGAGCAAATATGCATATCATTTCATTCTAGGCTTACTACTGTTTTACTTATACAATCAATATCATGATATTAGTTTACCGGTTTGAAATTCTGCGTTGACATCTCTAACTGGATATCCTAATTCTTTAACAGCTGAAATAAAACCATGGAAAGCTTTGCTATGGACTGACGGATAGCTCAATGTAAGAGGTCCTGACGTATTATGGTACTTCACTGTCAAAATAATTTGTTGTTTTAATTTTTTCAAGAAAGAAAACAAAACTGCCAAAACTTGCCATCTTTTGCTAATTCGTCTATGGTCATTCCCTCTGATTTAAGAAAATATGGTAAAACTTCTTTATAAGACCATCCCATGTTTCCCATTTCAGCCCAATTATCATAATCGTATTTATTCCCACGAATATGCATTAACGCGTTGATGGTACCAGACCCACCGAGTACTTTCCCCCTTGTGTAATACGCTTGCTAAAGTATTTTAATACCGAATGTGCTTAATATCATTCTGAGAAGTACAAATATAGTACTGAAACTTTTTAACTAAGTTAACTTACGTGATTAGTATAAGCTAAAAACGATTGTTTTTGCGGAATAGTTTTAAAAGCCCAGTCGTACGGTGAGTGCATCAACTGAGGAGCTGCGGCTGGTATTTCGCTTGCGAGTGGTGGACAGCCGCCAGCTTCCAATAACAAAACGTTGATTTTAGGATTTTCACTTAGACGACTTGCAAGAACCGACCCAGCAGATCCGCCGCCAACTAAAACAATTAGTAAGTCGATTAATTTTTAATACAGTATCTATTTTGCTGCAAGTACAGGTACTTACTAATTATAAAGTCATATTCTTTTTTGACGAGATACTTTACCGAAGATTTATTACATAGAAATGGAAAAATGCAAAAGAAAAGCAGCTTAATGACGTCCATTTTCTATAACAATATTCAGTTCAATTTACGGTGACACTGGTGCCTTTGTAACTTTTGTTCCTGAATGTTAACCGAAATTGAGAATAAGTATTTCATTACCAGCATTTAATTGTACTAAAATCTGTTGCATATTGATGAATAGGTGGAAAATTTCGTGTCATGTGTTCACTGTAAATATTGGCACACCTGTGCACCCATTGACTACAGTACTATTTAACGAATTGATTCGAAATGAAGTAGAGAAATGTGTTTTCATCCCTTTTTGTATTTAAAAAGTTATACATTCAAGAATAAGTTTTATTTAGTAAAACTAAGTAGACTAATGGACACAATCTTTCTAAAAGTGTAACACCAAACATTAGAACTTCATCCAAAATGTTACTTGTATGTCGGTGTAGCAGGTTTTATCAATAGAGCCAATTATCGGTACATACAGAAACTTTTTCTTGAAAGTGCCACAACTGAAAATAATTAATAACCATTAAAATTCAAATATGAAAACGCCAGCTATGTTTTTAATATAATAGCTAAAGTAGTTTATAAAATAAACGTGGAAAGTTACATTCTGACTTCAAATTCCGAACAAGTGCGCTACTCAACAAATAATGAATAGTATCACATATGTCACGACATGTGTGTTACTAGAAAAATCCAGTTTTCTAATTTTAAAATTATTGTTGAGTATAATTATGCGATGTTGCTTTACATGGTTCATATTTGACGAGTTACAACTTTCAAGTGTAAAGCAAAAATGACTAGTGAACTTCAGGCCTCTTCATAACTTCAAAAATTTGATTTTTATTCAGATGTACAGTACTATGCTGAATAATATAGTTTAATTGAATTTTGATTATAAATAAGTATATATAAATAAGTGCGCTAAAACATAAAATCTCCTTGGCTCACCAGATGTTTAATAAAGAAATCGAATATAATAAGAAATCTTCAGTTTAGCTTTTCAGTAAACTACAGTATATAAAGTGACAATATTTAATTTGATCTTCGCTAAATTAAAAAATCACATATAGTAGGTTTAAAATCGTTAATTTATTCATGAAATACAAATGCAATTGCAATCAGTAGTTCTTAATAGTATGTTCATAAATATAAAGTTTGATCTAACAATTCGATTATATTAGTTTTTGTGTTGAAAATAATCAAATCAATGTTTAGTTCAACTTGCAACATACTGATGTACATTATAACTTACAATACTGGTACGAAAAGAAAATGAAATAGAGGTGTGTTTTTAATACAATCAAATCTCGGGTGATGCAAATTCCATTGACAACTGATGAATTACCGGGTATCTATAAAACGAATAAAAATTATATGTAGCTTATAAGAATACAAATTTTACATCAAATTAATTATTTCTCAATTGCGAACACTGAAGTGAAACATTTAAGTGGCAATCTTTTCGACTATGGAAATCTCAAATTTAAAATTTCAGTTAATTAATGTTTTAAATGATAGTACATTTACAATTAATTAATTAATTATTGAAATAAATTGTTTAAGCTTTTTTGCTTGGCGGTAAAAAGCATTCCAAACTGTATATTTTATTTCTCTTAAACAAATCTTAGTATATTCGGAGTAGCACATCACCCTGGTCATCAAAGAAACCAATTCTCTTGTCAACAGGCATTCCTCCCCCCCACACACTAAATTTATAACTATTTGAGCTCTCCTAATTTGAATATGTATCTGTTTCGCAATATTTTAAACAATCAAATCAAACGGCTGTTATCAAAAAGAAAATGTGAGTAATAATAATATGAATGATGAAAATTATTAAATGTCATTGGCAGATCCGATACAAAACGCTCCAATGAATCTAATAAAAAGATTGAGAGAGATTTTTTTATTAAATAAAAAAAGATGATTTTTTGTTGCTTTGTAAATGAAAATGACTTTGTAACATATTTATTTTTCTTTTCACTGTATTACGTTTTTGTACAGGGTGATCTTTTATTTTCCTCTTGTATAATAACTTGTACCAAGTATTGGTAGACTTAATGTTCTCACCCTGTAGACTTGAGTCCACGCCCACAGTGCACATTTCACGCACACGCATTTAATGACGTCACAGCGAAGTGGTGGGAGTGTGGTGGAGTAGAGGGAATGATAGATCTCCCATTAATTTCCGATGCTGTCAGAATCACATGTTCCTCTATTGAGAAGTCGTCAATAATGTTTTCATGCCACAGCTAATGTGAAATTCGAGCAAATAGACGTAAGCACAAGTGTGTGCATGGGATGGAGAGAAATGGGGGGAAACGAATATCTATTAGATTTCACTTCAACCCCCTTCACCCCCTGCCTGTACACCCACCCTTCTAAAAAATCTAACCTTACACTCTTCCAAATAAAAAAAAATAATCAAAGAAGCAGTGAGTATGCCTATTCACTGTTCAATAAAAGATTTTTTTTACTTGTCCGGTTCAGAAAAGAAATCGTTTTATTTTTGTGATTATTGTTTTTCTAATATTTCAATTAGTTTAGTAAGATGACATGCATAAATGATTAAAATAAGCAATCGAAGCAAGTAACGATTTAAGCTTATCCTTCCGAGTTTTTTTTTTTTTTAAATTAATACTCATTTTTTTATATTGGCCTCTTAAAAGCTGCACCAGAACTTCTCTATTGAGTTCCAACTATACTAAATTAAGCTCTTAAAACATATTATGCGATTTTTAGTGTGATAACGAAATTTTGGGCGTTTTAGATGTTTTATATAAATTGATATGGTTCATGGCTTATTAAACTAAAATTGAAATTGTTGCCCGGAATATTGGTTTGATAGAAACAACTTATAATGAAACGGAAACCTATACAATGTTATTGATACAATAAAAAAAAAGCATTTGAATTAACATAGGAAGGGCAGCTTTAAGTCATAAGTTATGAATTTTATGTTTTAAAATTGAATTGTTGTATCATCCCTTAAAAATATTTAAATTTTTGTTTAATTCTTATATTTATTTGAAGTTTTGTTATATTATTTTTTCAACTCTATCTATAGTATAAGCGTACAAAAATCTTTTTTCTTTCTTTTCGTTTTCATGGTGCACCACCTGGTATATGTAAGTAAAATTAAAGGCGTTGGAGCGTTATAGGTCATAGTTCGACGTGGTTTGTTGGATCGATTTCTATCAAAATAAATTCATGTATAGATGTCGAAATCACAGCCCAAGTAATAAAAATTGGAAGCCAGAAAAGAGAATTTTTATTCACTTTCTTAACATAGATGAAATGTACACACATCACATTTGCCTAGCTCATGAATTTTATGGGAACCACTCACCCCTTTCTCACAACTGATCAATGTCCAAATAATATATAGTCGATGTATATTTCCTCAATATACACCCACAGGACTTATATCTATACAGAGGAGGTCATCTTTATTCCTTTCAAGTGCCCTTATGTCTGTTTGATCAAAAATTTTGAATAAATTTTCTCCATGGTGTGTGGTGGTCAATTCTAAATTCAAGATGCAACAACTGCTGTTGCTGGCAATGGCATTTCCATTCAAAGTGTATTAAATGAATTAGGAGATAAGGGTTTGAATAATATGGCTTTGCATATATAAACACATCTTAATGCTGCCTTATTATTGTATTGGTAGATTTCAAGTTTAATGAAATGTCAGTGAACCATGAATAAACATTATCAGGACCGATTAAGAGTTTTGTTAGGATTTGACAAATATATTTACAAAATTTTCTAGTAAAACCAATACAGTTCCTTTAAACAAAGTTGCCATCATAATTTGTTAAACACACTGTAGTTTAAATGATTAATTGACTATATACTGTATATTTGTTTTTCTATTAAACTTGTAATTTGTGGGTACTCTATCTAAAGCTAAAACTGCATAATGTAAACCTTTCTGTAGTTTTACGCTATGTAGTCTTAAATATGAAATCTTTATAAATTACAAAAAATATCGTACCGATATTTAATATATAAACTTAATATTACACATGTATTTAACATAGTTCAACTCCTATTAATATTCTGAGTTCATTTCAGCAAATTTGTTACGAGATTTTCTCTGCTAGAAAAATTCAGCGGTATATTAAAATTGCATTTCTTCGTGTATGCGAAATTTGTATAAAAAGACAATGTGTGCCTGCAGAAGGCTGTGCGTCTGGGGTGGTAAATATCAGGTGAATAAACAATAAAAACGTCATTTAATATTAAACGGAGTCTAAGAGGAATTGTTAGGCAATGAATCGTGAAAACAAGCTCCAATTAAATCCCGATTGCCAGCTGATATTTTAATAAAAACCTTGTCATCGATCATTTTTCTTTCATCAAAAAAGCTTCAATGTGTTAACTCATTTTTTTCCACTCACAATTGCTCTGTTTCACCCTCTCTAAACACCCTGACAAAACTTTTTTTTCGAGATGATGGAGAAAAAATTGGAAGCTTCATTTTACCAACATGTAACATATAACATTTGAAGCAAAAGTTAAAGCCAAGTGGGAGGAAAAAAAAGAGAAAGATGAATCAAACGAAGCTTAAAATTAACTTTCTTGTACCCTCATCTCTCCCCTCCCACTTTATCAAATATCCAGCTATTTTTTCTCCGAACCATTTCATCATTCGAAAACAACTAATTTCTGGAGAACGGTGCTAAGAAATTGTCTGCCACGAAATCTAAACACAAGCTCGGCATAAAATGTATGACAAAATCGCTCTTGAAAGCTTAATCAATTTATTAAACTCATTATTTATTTTTTAAAGTTGTTTATGTGTTATAAGTTGATCGTATTTCACTATTTAAATTTTAATTTTGAGCACTAATTCTTATGGAATTTTTCTGGCGGTGACTGTTACGTACGATCTCGGCAAGTCATTTATGTACCAGTACTCGTAGTTTTACAGTCGGACATTTCTTTGTTCAGAACTTTAAATTTCGTCTTTTTGTTAAAAAAATATTTGTACATCTCAATTAATGTTCAATATTTATTTTGTTAAAGTTAATATTTAGGTATTTCTGATTTGGTTACTTATAGAATTAAATAGAATCTAACTTATTTTTACGTTGAGAAAAACGCTGGGGTTTATTGAATTAACTACTTATGCTCGGCGTATTTTGTTTTTTCTAAAAAATTAATTTGAACTGATGATATTACATTGACTTGAAATATAAAGTTTATTATTTAGAACATTTAGTGTTTTATAAGACAGAATCACTTTATTATTATTATTACTACCCGGTAACATGGTAACTAAGAAAATGCATTGTTTATCTGCCGCATCAGATAGCGCGTTAGCCGCGGAAATTATTAGCATCTCTCGTACTCTTTCGCCCCAGACACTTTTTAAATGCCATGCAATACAGTGTTGCCTTTCAGTGAAGCAGAAGAAATAACAAAACAAAACATCATGTGACTTATAACAAATTTTGTTTCCACCATAAAGTGTATTTAGCCTTAAAATGGCCCTTTCACTTATGTTTTATATGAGAATCGGAGGTTGAGGTCATAATATAATATCATAAGGAGATCGCATATGAAGTAAGGTTGTTTAATAGTGATGTGGGATGGGGTGGGTGGAGGGGCACATGGTTCGCTTCAACGCTTTTCTCCAGCACTTATTAATCGTCTGCAACGAACCAAATATCTCTAATAACGTTTTAGTCTTCCACTTAATCTTACGGAATTAATTCTCAAAACATATGTGACGCTTTACCTATCATCCCCCATACTCTTTCATATGCCCCTCTTTTCTAACTATAATATAAACCCATTGTCATAAGTTTCATCATAAAATATTGATTATATGACTTTCAATTTTAACTTAAGTCGATGTACAGTATTAAAAGAGATAAAAACGGGTAGAAACTTTTTTTTAAAAATTAACAACCATAATATACAACATCAGTTCAGTGTTTATGAATAAACATAAAATAATGTATCTGTATAAGGATATTTTGTGGAGGACCTGGTTTATAAAAATTGTTATGAGATTGTCGCCTGAGGGATGTCATCTGGATAATGTTTTAACTTTTAAAAGTTATGTACTGTACTTAGTAAAAAATTATAATTAGTACGGTAACTTTTTATGTAGTTAAAGGAAGTTATTATTTGATAGAGTTTTTAGCCACTTAAACATCATTTTTGTATGATATTAAGATACTTGACCGCCATATTTTGCATGTAAATCGATTGAAGTTTTTTACTATTTGTTGGAAAACTCGATTTTGAATTGCAAAATTGATTCGGTGACATTCTCTTATTTTCTTGTAAGAACTAGAAATTGAATTGGTTTGAAAATTAGTTTTGAATGCATTTGAAATTTGAACATTGAAGTAGAGTGCTACTGACTACAAAATAGGCGATTGCCAATTTTTCTTCTTTTTAGCATTACAATAAGAAAGCAAAAACGCCTTATAGACGGCCATTTTTTCAATTTCATCATCATCATTGATATCCTTATGGCATAAACCCCATTTATAAAAAAAAAAACAAACATAACAATGAAATCAGATTCTTTGCATATCAATATCAAATGAAATCCCATTAAACATCGTCGATTGAGCGTTGATTCGTCTGCTAGATGGCATTCTGAATTGAATAAAAAGATATTTTAACGCTGTGGTTGACAACTTTTGTGTCGCGGCTCTTCAGGACGACCTGAGTGTTAAAATAAATTGACTAACCAACTGCTAAATATTGCATCAAAATTAAAAGACTGAAACAACAACGGCTAGGATTTGCTATAAACTTACTAAAAAAATTCTTTATAATAAACTTTTTGTTTTAGTTTTTTGTTTTCGTGAAATCCGCCAAAGAAATATATTCATTGGGTCACATCGTCGAATAAGAATCGTCTTTAAAATTATGACCTTTAGCGAATATTTAATTTAAAATTTTAACGGCTATTTCTATCATAATTTTATGACTTTATACGAGAACCATGTGTGAAAGAAGGTTGACAACCATTTTCTAGCTAATACGAATAGACTATTTATATCAATAGATATCAATATATATCATCCTATTGTTATTTGAAGCCTTTATCTCTGTCAGTATGATATTAGGGAGTTCAAATATAAAGTGGGAGAGAGAGAGAGAGCGAGCACTTCAATTACTTTCCCAATTACCCAACTGCAATGGATTGTATGAAAGCAAGACACACAGTGATCAAAAACTCCCATTCAGACAGACAGCAGCTTGTGGTGACAGCTAAAAGAAAGCATTACACAAACACCCTCACCCCCGCCCATCCCCTACTTCCACCTAACCTTAACATTGCTTACAATATGTATTCAACTATTTCTATTTATCTTTTTACAGCTATCAAGTTACGTGACTCTAGTCAAGTCGGATGACAATGTTCCTTTTGACTTTTGTTACTTGTGACATGTAACTAAATTAAGAGTAGGATTTCTTGCATTCAAAATCGCAATACAGTCATATAAATAGACTTGCAAATTAACATGAAATCCTAAAAATTCATTGTAAACTTGTATTCACAATTGAGAAATATTTTTTTTTGGTACAAATGCGTTTTAATTTGATAGAGGTGCAGTACTTACCTACAGTACTTTAATTTCTTCTTCCTCTCCATCTTCCATTTCCGCTTCATAATCATCGTCTAATTCTTCTTGAATGTCACTTCCTGTCTCACTATTTCTCATGATGGGTGGGGGTGAATTGAATTGACCATGTCCATCATCAAATTCATTGCTATTTACAACGCTATCTTCAATATCTACATCATCATCTTCATCGTCGTCATCATCATTGTCTTTTGTTTGTTGACTAAGATCATTTGACCCTGTTAAGATCATAGATGACGGTCTGACGTAATTTCCACCTTTACTCCCTCCTCCATCGCTAACACCACCAAACAGTCGTCCAATTACAACGTCTGCTGGCGCTGTTGTTATCGGTGCTGGAACCACTTGACCATGTTGAGAATGGTGCTGATGGTGATTGAGGTGGCTCTGATGATTATGGTGATGATGATGGCGGAAATTAGATGATGATGTAACTCCACGATTAACGGAGGAAGCTGAGGATGGAGCGGTAGTTGTTGAGGCTCGGTGTAAAACAATTGGGTCAACATCGCTTAAGTCTGGGTTGGGGTTATGTTTGGTAGGTAATGTCTGATCACGTGAGCCACCAGAAGCCAATAATTCCCGTTCTTTAGAATTGCGCCATTTCATGCGGCGGTTCTGGAACCAAATCTTCACCTAAAATATACAGTACGTATTAGTTAGTAGGGCAGGTGTGCTATAACTAAAAGTAATTTCTTAAAACTAAAAATCTCTAAAAGTAATTAGAATATAATTTCTAATAACTTGTCTTGTAATATCAAAGTAGACAATCTTGTACCGATATTGTATGCATTCATTTGCAGAGTTCATTTAAGATAACAGCTAACAAGTGAATCCGCCATAAAAATGAGATGTATTTGTATCTAAAGGACCTCTTCAATAATGATTATTTTATTACTGAACATTAACCCAACATGTTACATTCACATTAAACAAGAGAAAAATGACATTTAACTTTAATTATTGCCATTTCGCATGGAAACTCGTTTCTTAATCATAAAAATTCTTGATAACTTATATTTTCGATTTTTTTTTTCATTTTTATTATTAAGCATAAAACGCTATAAAGCAAAAATAAAACAACTTATGATATTAAAATTATCTTAAATTTTTTTATCATTTCTTAAATTATAAATGTCTAAGATGCCATATGATTCTTAATGGTTCTATTTAATTTTTAAAAACTAAATGTGATTTCCTTTAATTTTGTTTTAAATATGACAGCGAAAATAATCGAAAAAATATTGTTATTGATAAAATGCGATTTTAGTGTTTTAATATGTTTTTGAAGTAGCTTAATTAAAATGTCGTAACTACTGTATTCAATCTATATTGTTTTCAGTTTTTTTTTATTATTTTTCTTTTTTGTTTGAAACTTGAGCAGTTAAATGTTTAAGTGCATTCCACTTAGCTTGGTAAAATGTTTAACCAACTTTTGTAATGAGACACCACCACCACCAGAGGGCGTTTAATCGTAATCACTTTTTAAATGACGCGTAAAAAGGTCTCGGCACTTTGTGTTGACGTTGGGCAAATAAAGTCCACACAATTGTTTCCTTTTGTACTTTAGAAATAGGAAACAACTACACTTAAACTGCTCAAATTGATTGTTTAATTGAATCAAACAAGTAAAAGAACTAAAAAAAAAACCCAAAAACGACGAGAACTTCAAAAACAACATGAAACATTCCCCAACCAATAAACATAACTTTATTGGATGCTTTTACTGTGCGTTATAAAGTACATAGAAAATGAACTCCATGTCACATTATTTCATAAAGACTATTAAATGTTTCCCAACAAAGTTACAATTGTACTAAGTAATTTAATATTAAATGTAAGTTGTGCAGTAGGTATTTAATATTATTAATAACTTATCAGCATTGAAAATTCAGAATTTAATGTATGTAATGTACAGTATTTTAAAAACCTGCAATGCCTTTGGTAAAGTTGAGTAAAAATGTAAAAAAAAAAGAAGACAGTAACACTAAATGTGCCAAAACGTAATAATAACTCGTCATCGATGTCAAAAATACAACTTTTTTCGCTCATTTACTAAAATCAGCCAAGCGCATTTGGCGATTCAGTATCACCTCAACACATCATTAACTTTGTTAAATTTATTTTAATAAAAAGTGACGTCATCGACTCGTAATGATAGTGTGGTGCCGCGTAGAATTGTTTGCATTTGTAATGAGAAGGCCCTGTTGGAACAAAACGACCACGTGACGCTCATACATTAATATGGCGCCAGCATTACTTTCGTCCCCGTCGCTCCCCCCATCTATTCCAACCCAAAGTAGAAAAGAGTGTAATAATCGGACGTTTGAAAATTCCATGTTAGAAAAATGTAAATGACGTCACAGCTGGCATCAATGGTAATGGCAGAAAAGGAGCAGAGAAAGAGTAAGTACATCGACTGTACTCTCTGGTTCAATCGTCCGTGGAAGAAATAACAGACAAAGAAAAATAGAATATTGTACGTGTACAAAGTATAACATAATACATTATAATATTATTGTAAGTTAGGTTGAAGGATTCGACAAGTCATCAACATTTGATCAACCAGCTAGCACTAACTAGACTCGATAAATTGCTTCATAAAAATAGCCAATTCTGTGTAATAATTTTATATAAATTTCGCTCCTCAAATTAAACGCCTAATCCTTTAGCTTCATGTAGATAGAGTTTGTATATTAAAAACCTTACTTAATCCCTTTCAGGATGACAGAACATAAATTCGTCTGCCTAAACACTAACTCCAATTGTGCTTTTTGAACTGTAAATTGTTAGGATCTTAAACAGTATATTTTTAAAGCATAATTGAAAGCTAGTTGGATCTTCTTATGCTGTTGGAGCAAATTTGATTAGATCAGAATCCGGATTTTGTTTCTTTAATACAATACGTATAACGAACAGTAAAGTATACCCCTTTCAACAATTTGATGGACATCTGAATCTATGAGGTGCCATGTAACGTATTTCCAATACCATTTGAAACAAAGCATTGTGTTCAGGCAACTATGTCTTTCTAACTTGGTTGTTGAGAGGAATGTCGTCTGACAGCTCCACTTAACTTAGAATTCAAAAATTTTTTATCAGCCAAAATCTTTGAAACCAGAATTTATTCGCTAAAAGCTAAACTTACGAGTATAGAAAAATTGTCTTAACATTGAAGTGCGAGTGATTTTTAATTTTTAAATTAGCATTAATTAAAGTCTAAAGCAGAACTTTAACATGCGAGTCTATGGGGATATTTCCCAAAGTTTTTGTAAGGGATTTAACTGCTCATGCGTGAATTTCACCTCTTAAGTTGTCCATTGAATCACAATTTTTATTATTTTTTTCTCTATCCATAGTTTGTAGCAGTAAATGTTATCCATTTTGATTTTTGGCAACACCTTTTTTTGTGAATAATAAAATACTGTCTGAATAGAAGTAACATGGATAACTGAAAAGGCCTATACATTGTGGCCCTTTTATACATAAAAAGAAACTAACGACAGCAGTTAGTCGCCTCGTTGGGTGTATTGGACCTTTTGAAATGGTTGTGGTAATGGAAAATTAACAGAGTCGTTGAATATGGATGAGGAAGAAATGGGTCCTAACCTTTTAAATATCCTAAATAAAGATTAATCAATCTTAAGGGGAGACGACATCAACAACCACGCCTACCAAAAATATATACCATTTAAAAATATTGTAGGCTATTTAGCAAATGTTAAATAACAGAAGGGAGCAGCTCTGGTCTTTTAATAGTTTACATAATACAGTAGTTTAGTATTCAGTAAAAAAAAATGGTTATCAACGTTAAAAATGACCAAAAACTTACAGACCAAAAAAAATTTACTAAAAACTTTTTAAGTTAGTCCTTTTTATACATGAGTTATAAGCTTAAAAGGAATGCACTTTTGGTAATAATAAATTGAATTTCAATTATAACTGATTAGTTTGTGCATTTTAAATTAATTATTTCCATGCAATTTATTGTGGCAAAGTTGCATAGGTAAAAAATGACTTTTGTATTTATTGTCATTGAAGATTTTACTCTTAACATTAATGAATTTTTTATGAAAGTAAAAAATCATAATTTAAGATTGCTGTTGATTTATTACATGAAAAATAACACGGTTTACATTTTCAAATGGTGACAAAAAAGCAAAAAAGTTGCATCATTGCTTGAAGCAGACAACACCATCAACATCAACAGTATTTTAGTAAAAAAAAAAAGCGTCTCCCAATAAAAATAAAAATAGCGTGGTATGTTGTATATGTGCGTGTGACAGCTTTGTCTATGTAATTAACGACTAATTAAGTCTATGTAAAGCTGTTTTTAATGGATATCGATCGTTGAGCGCCCTCTGTACAACCCCCATAGGCTTATTTTCTGTCTTGTATAATAAAAGATGATATTATGATGAACGACAAAAGATTAAAATTGATGTTGACAATATCGTCGGATGACAGACATATATTTGTACGACAACCTTTAAACCGCCTATTAAATCTTCTTTCTCTTCATTACATTTTTATACCAAACAAAACCACAAGTCAATTAAATTATGTACGTTTTTTATACAGTATTATGTGTTTAATGCCCTTGAGAATTATGTGTAGGGAATTTGTAAAATGTGGAGTATCTACTAGTGAAAATCGCACCCATGGTTGTTTCCGACTACAGTAGTACATCATGTATAATAGTATATTATACTGATATACTTAAGTATTAAGTCATGTTATACATTAACAACGAAAGTCGTATTTTCGACGAATTTTAAAGTAACTTTAGCTCCTATAAGAGGTTTGTTAATTTATTTAATTAGAATATTAACCTTTAAACGAAATACAACGCCATAATTCAAAATTGAGTTATTTATTCCAATTGGGTCTTGAAATTATTTAGGTAAACGGAAATAGAAAAATCTTTTAATGGTTTTTACCTGTGAATCTTTAAGCCCCAGCTTCTCAGCTAATTTTTTCCTATCTGGTTTGCTGATATATTTTTGGATTTGAAAGCGTTTTTCAAGCTCTTTACGCTGGGCGTCACTAAATACCGCTCGGCGCAGCATTACTCGTCGGGGTTTACCACGGACACTGGCCGCCCAAGGAAGAAGTAGCACTCGACCATCACCTAATCAAAATAAAATGTTATTAACCTTTTGCATTTACATTAAATGACATCGATAAGAAAAGTTATATTACCGGTATAACTTAAACAAATTTAGTACAGAAAATTAGATATATAATGCATTTATTAACTAATTTTTTTTTACCAGAAACTAAAACTGACGAAAGTTTCCGTTAGCAAAATAAATATCTAAGTTCATAAATTTTTAAAACATGGTTGTCAAATAATGTTTGCTTCGAGTGCCGATTAGACTTCAAACCAGAATTTATGTTCTAAAATCTAAATTTGTTACTGTCGTTTACTGTTAAGAATCATCTAAGTTTGGGTCACATTTACAACTTTCCTATTTACCGTTTAAAGCGGAAGCTCCATTGACAGCTGCTAAATTAGTAACTGCGGCTCCACCTATAGACGCTGAACTCATCCCATTGTATCCTGCAGCAGGGCCTAACAAAAAAAGCATAATCAATTAGTTACCAAACACATACAATTTCATTTAGGTTTTAAGGCATAAAGGGCCTTTTTATTTCACTCCTCACCCCCTCACCCATTCCCTGCCTATGTTTACATTAGGGATTTACTTTCGATAATCTGCACCAAACCAAAACTATTCAAACAAGGATTACACTTTTCAATGAAGTCTATTTAGGAAAAACCTCCATTTATTAAGTACTTTAATGGTCCGTTACGCCTAAAGACACAATTCACTCTTTCTAAGGACCTCACACACCATATTATACAATATTTTACAGGGTGACCAAATGCAAAAATGAATCGACTGTTTTTCTGATAAATAACATTGGCATTCAATTATTCAAAGTGTAATCATTTCAGTCAATTTTTATCCTATAATGGCACTTCTCAATAATTATTAACAACTTTGATCTAATGATGCAGATTTGTAACTTTGATAGTAATGTGAGGCAAATTGGCAATTTATAAAAGAAAAAAATAGTTTGAAGTTTCATTAATCCTCTGTACATTTGCAAATGACTATACAGAGTTGGCAGAATGAAATGGTTATTGAATTTCTGTATATAACTTGATACTTTCAACTGTACCATGTTCAATAAATTTCTCATGCAAGTGATTGGAATTGTAAAAACACTTTTTTTAAAAGTAGTATACGTTATGCTGTTATTGACCATTAAATTTCAAAGTAATTTCTTTATCAATTTGCAACTTAAAATCTGAATGTAGTGATACCTTGTATTTCTAAGCACCTTCAGACCTACTAAACTTAGAGTATTTAACTATTTATTTCCAATATTTACAGTAAAATTCCCTTTATCAAGTCGAATGTGAACTCAGTAGATTTGTTTTTTTTAATGCTATGGCTTTAAAAGGACTAAATAGCAATGGGCCATTCACCACTCCTTCATAAATAAACGCTCGAGGGAATTTTCTAACTCCCTTATGGCTTAAAGACTCCATTTAACTTTTTCGTTTATATCTTTTATGTTTTGATTATGTTAGCCTAAAATGCCCCAAAGAAGAATTTGGTGAAGTGAGCAATAGACCCCTGCAATGGTATGAAAAGAAACTTCAGTATTTCTTTGACACCGGAAGTTTGAAGTACAGAAGTTCAGACCTTTTATACACCTTGAAATAACATCGTTTTACAAGTATAGATAAACATTAGCTTACAATAAGTAACAACGTTGAGAGAGGCTGAGCAGACGACACTGAATCCCCCCCCCCCTCTTTTCATACACCCTACTTTTATTCAATGAAGGGGAGACAGAGGGTCCTAACTCTACTGTATATTGCAACGGTTCTCAACCTTTTTTTATCTATTTTCCAAAGAAGTTCATTTACAAATGTTGCTCGTTTGAACCGTTTAGGCCGTCCTTTTACCAACTACTTATGACAATAGATAATGATTGCTAATTTAAATTTAATGGACTAGATTTTATCTAACTTTTAACTTGATGTTTTCACAGTTGCTCATTTTTTTCTAATTTTTAGTTCATTTTGATTACTATATACTGTAATACTGTCCTTTTTTTAAAAAAATAATTAGGTTATCAATTATTAGTAAAATATCAAATTACTTCTTACTTAATTTTTCTCATTGGGCATTGGCTGATTTAGATTATGCGGTACATATTGCCTATTAAAATTGTATCCAAATCCCATACTCTTTCTTGTACTCTATGGAGCACACGCACCCCTAGGCTGAGAATCGCGGTTATAATGCGAACTTACAGTACAAGCAACCCTCCGTGACAAATTTATTTTTTAAAATTTATATTAATTAATAACAAGAATAATAATCATAACGGGAATTGTACCAAATAAAAAGCAATCGGCGTGTGTGATACGCGTGTGACCAAAGGACATTTTGGAAACTATCGTGGGAAAATTACAAAATAATTTCACGGTAATGTTTAGAAATTGACATTTGACAAGCGTTGAGAATGCCAATTTTGAGATTTAACATTAAGTACAGCTTGAAATTTACACCAAATTGAACATCTTAACATTTAAAACCGTTGACAATTTGATTATCACTGTTAAGTTTGATTCAACTTTTTACTCACACTAGTGAAGCTGTACACACTCAATAGCCTAATGCTGTTTAATGTTTTCTACTTAAGTTATTTGACTTTTCTAGAAACTAAGAAAAACATTCAAAAGGAGATCCATGACTTACAAAAATACAGTATAATGATATCGTCTTTACTGTTATATAGTATAATTAATTTTTTAAAATTAAAAACAATGACCAAAGTGAAACTTTTTAAATTCAAATCAATGTCAGTAAAACCATTTGATAATAAAACTTAGCAACTCCGAACGATATCTAGTTTTAGTTTTTCATTGCAGTTGATTCTAACCTAGTTTTATGTAATAAATTGTCAAGTTTAGCCATTTTAAATGTGACAATTTGATTTTGATAAGTCAATTTTTATTATTGGAGAATGAGAACCAAATATTAATTCTTTAGTTATTTACATGTTAAACAATTCAGCTACCGGGCAAATTTAAAGCTAGTCTCTTCGAAATTTCTATTTCTTAAATAATTTCAAACTCTACCGCAACTTTTGATCTAATTTTGGGCTACTAAGTTAGTTGCTCAAATTCAATAATTATAACTTTTCCTCAACGATACACACGCCATAGCGAAAATATCCCATTAGAGTACATTATTCCACCGTTATGTAACTTTTTACTGAGTTGCTAAGGATACATAACTTTTACTTTAAAATTACTATAGGGAGTGTACAATGATTGAAACAATGTGAATACCTGTGAAAAAAGGGCCTCTGCACATGACTAAAGATTGCAGAGGTAATGCAGTGTCCAAATAAGCTCGCGGCAGCGATTTAGGTAGAGCAGAAAACGAATTAGTCATCGTAAGGTAGGACGGAGCTAATATCGTAAAACATTATTTAATAATAACCAACCAAATTCGAAAATAAATCAAATTAGCAAATAATTTCACTCACTTGGACTAGAGACGCTAATAGGGCTATGTGCCCTTTTTGCTTCTTGTGATAAGATGGCATGTACTCCAAATTTAAGATAAGGTTTCTGAAATGATTCGGTAACACTATCATTGGCATGGTTACTTTCAACTCCAGCTGGACATAGCGTGCACGGCTGGGCTGATGAGGAAGATGACGATGAAGATGATGAGGAAGTTGTTGTTGATGACATCCGGCTTATTGCGGTAGTTGAACACCTTATTAAATCATGATGTAATGCACTACCGGCCGTGGACGACATCATCATTGATGGCATATTTACAATGGCACATGGCACCGGTCGAGCGATTGGGCCGTTGCTCCCATGCTGTCCATTTGTGTAAACACCACGATCACCACGCAATATATTTTCCATATAGAATGAAGTGTTATTATTGGTGTTAATGTTATGATGATTAGTAGATGGCCCTGAAGCACCTGAGTCGATTGGGTGATGGCGGAAAATCCCCTGATAGACCGGAGATGGCGTTAGGACGTTAGTCGAAAACATATTTTGCGACAACGTTACTTAATTTTTTTTATTAAAAAGATGAATGATGAACTCTTGAAAGGAATTTTTAAAGGCCTTGGCCCTGGTACTGGCAATGGCCCTTAAGATCCGATAACAACAAACTAAGCGAGCCAAGCTTTTAGCGTTGAAAAAACACTGTTGACTGGTTTGGAAGTGAGCGAGTCCATTGAAGAGGGCGCCATGAATTAAACAAAATGCTTTTTGGGTACTAGTTTTTTTTCACATACAAACACGCGCATACACACATACACATAGGGGCCACCAACGTTATAGTCTTCTTTGACTGCCTTGAACAGAATATTTCTCCACCCCGCCCACAATTTTTTAACCCCCAAAAAACATACTCTAACCACCCATATATTTCGAATGATTTCCTAATGGCCAACAATCATGCATGCCGGCACTTCATCGAGGCCAGTTGGCGCCACCTATTAGCCACGCCAATCAATTCATCGACCTACCAACTTACTTGCACGCCATTGGTCCTTTTCAAAACACTAGGAAGACACGCCCACTTAACTCCGGGGGAAGAGACTGAAAACCCCTCTACAAGTGAAAGTCATACCAAATAACACGTTGTCAAACACGATTTTCATCCAATATGACGTCATCAGCACACGACAGCTTCCCATATTTCACTTTCTTAGAGATGAAAAATATCTTTAAATTTTTTCAAAGCATCTTCTTCAAACAAATCAACATAAAGGAAAGGAACCATTTGAAATTCATTATTTAAGTTGCGATTGATGGTTGACTATTTTATTTTTATTCAAGAAGTCTTCTTAAGGGCACTAGTACCAATTTTATTTCAAATTGGTCCATTTGGGTAGATAGACTAAGTTTCTAAAATACTGAATTTTCCGAAATAAACTGTATTGGAATCTAATGTTTGTGCCAATCATAAAATGAGGGAAAACTATGAAATGTGATATATTTATTTGTATTTTTGGGCCATACCGGTACTAAATTATTATTAATTTATCCTTTTTTGTAATTAATTCATCTTAATGAATGGTTAAATTTTGAATGAATTTAAATTAGTGTATGCTATTTTCAATGAATAAATGAATGAAAATTTGTTACTTCATCGTGGGAAAGCGATAGTAAATTCGTCTCAGTTTAAGAATTTGATTGCCCACTAAAAGTTAATTGTTTGACAAGCGTTGAAATGATTTTTGTTGCCAATGTTATTTGCTCCATTTACTTTTAATGCATTCAATGACTTTGGGTGCTATTTTAGCGTACGAGTGAGTGTGACTGACACCCTTCATCACATACAATTTATTTATCCCCACAGCTCCATTTAAAATACGCCCACTAGAAGAACCAAAGGACCCCTCATGGTCTCATCGCTAACCATATTGGCGGTCGGGCGTAAATTGAGCGTAAAATAACGTCTACATTTGCCACATCACGAATATTAAAATCATAGAATATTTCCTTTGTGTTAATTTTATTTAAATTTCAATTTTTAACATTAACTTTAAAAATTTCACTTAAATTCGCAATTTAGACATAAAAAATTTGTCATTTTTATTAATGAGGCTATGAGATCGTCTGTAAGTGACGTCATCGATCGATACATTTCAGTTCAGGGTATTTTTCTCATTTTAGCATCTTTTTTTCTCTCTCTCCTTTATTTCGTCTTCTGACTCTAATCTCCATCTGCTGATATCCGGTGCCTACTTCCGGTTGAACGCTAATTCACTAATTTGTTGTTTGCTGGTAATGAATGCCTAAAACGAATGAATGATGTACGCATGCGCAGTAGTGATACAGCCAGCGCTCATGTCAATAGCAGAAGTGCATATACATGGAAACCGAAAAAAAAGTTCACGTTGACAAAGGCAGCTGTCAATCGCACACATCAAACTCCTAGCCACCCTAACCCCCTCATCCTATTTCTATTCAGCAAATGACGTCATATCACTTATTTCAATATCCAAAATATACGTCGTCAGATGGCGTAGTCGTTTTACATCCTTATTTAGCAACAATGTTATATTGAAGCTGTATATAAACTAAAAAACGCTGATTTGAAATTGTATGCCAAATTTAATGCTAAATCAAGTTTTAAAAAAAATGTTTAAAGGATGGTTTTTAGGCACTCAATATTTTTTACAAGATTATTAATTAACTTTTTAATGTTATATTGGCATTACTTTTAATTGTAACATATAGACAATTAACAGTAAAGCTATATAGCGTTGTCTAACAACTGCAAATATTGTTGATTTCCTTTCATGAAAATTTGAAACACAAAGTTTAATTAAGTTATTGTTAATTTAATTACTAGCATTTGGTTATTTGATAGCAATACTTGCGAAGAGCTTTGAAGATTTTTAATTATGAATAACGATAACTTAATAAATACATTATACAGTAATACTTTTTTTTTCTTCATATAATAACAAACACATCCAAATGCTTCCTAATTCTGCCTACTTGTACTGTATATTTTCTGAAATCAATTTGTCGAGAGTTTTGCCAAATAATTTATACAATATAATACTTTCTCTCATATTATACCGTATTTGATTATAACTTATGTTCTTCGTAATATAATAACTTTGTGTTTGGTTTCTCGAAAGTCAAAACAAAAAGTGAAAAATGGAAATTAATTCGCAACTCGATGGAAATGATAAATATTTTCACAACACAAGAAGAAAATAATAGTAATAAAAAAAATTTTTTTTTTATGCAGCAAATATGTTATAATATAAATTTAAATATAAGTTATGAAACGAGCACATTTATGAAGGGAAAGACATAAACACAAAGTGGGAGGAGTTTATCATGCAAAATAACATTTTTATTCACAAAGTGTTTTATAAGAGAGAACATTTTTGCTCATAAAAAGTGAAATTGAGAGAAATATATGGGGCGGATGTGTGGAAGTGCATAAAATCTCCATTTGTAAGACTAATAATCCTACTAAATTTAGCTCCTCCCCACCCACTTTATCCACCCCCTCAAACACATAATATAATATGCACTTTCTTTAACTTAATATAAGATTTCATATTTAAATTTCTGTCACGTAAAAAGATGGAGGCACGCACACAAAAAAATAATATATTGACATAACAAAAACATACTTAAAATTTATACAAATAATTCTTATATAAATATGCGGGCGCATTAAAACCGTTGCAAAAACCAAAAAATTGATCAGCGTCTTAATAATGAGTTTTAATTAAATTAAGAAACTAATTGTAATTTTATAATGGTTTTACAAAAAATCGCTGGCGTAATATTGGTACCGGTATGTCGTAAATTAGTCAACCTTCACAGTAAACGTCTTTTACAAAATGTACTTTTACAACAAGACTTTACTCTTATTTTTTACAGTTTTTTTTAAATAAATATTTAAAGTTCTAATTTTATTATTGTTATGCTTTTGTGTGGTTATCAAAAGCTATTTGACTATTGAGCTACTCGTTAAAAGATTCATATTACATGTGTATTATGCAACTTAGGTTGGTGAATAAAAATCAACTTTTATATTTCTTAACTGTAACTTTATTTATTGACTAGGTGAGACTTTACAAGCATATTTTCATTGTTAGAAAGAGGGTATTCTATTATATTGGACCCTGCATACAGTAGTATAGTAATTTCTCCATTTTATTTATGCAACCTCGACAAGAAAATAAAATATTCACGCGAAGGTAAAAAAATTAGCAAAAGTGAACTTAAACTTATTTTTTTGTAAATTATATGATTGAAATTGGTTGTGAATTAATTTAATATTACAATAAATGGTTATAAAATATAATGACAAGGTTTATTTTTTTTGTAAGTTTTACTTGTTTCATTCTATATAATATTGTTTTTTTTTTAGATTCGTCAATAATGGAAATGGTTCAGTATTTTGTCATTATTTTGCTGGACCACAAATTTGCAGCTTGAGTTATTTTGGATATATAAATCCATCTGCTTACGTCATCTGTAAGAACCAGAAAGGGTATTAATTTTTTATTAAATATAAAATAGTGCGTAGGAAAGATGTAAAATTTGTGTGTAGCATGACAAATGAGCAATATAATAGGAAGATTCACATGGAGTAAAGGGAAAAAGTATTTATGAGCTCCTAAGATAGGAATAATAAGCGTTTAAATGAATATGGCTCGTCCAATGCATATTATACAACTTATGAGATGGAAATTAGCATGAAGGCGTGTGTGTTGCGATTATGTGTGACGCCAGCTGCCACATATTCCTATTGTCGACGCCATTTGTTACCCAATTTTCACCCATTTCATTCTCTCTCGCTCTATACGCATTTATTTCTAACAAAATACTAAAACTAAAAATATTAAAATGTACATCACACACAGTTTTCTACTATCTCTATGTTTGGGTGTATATCATTTGCACAATGGAAGTTATCAATATACAGTACTACCGTAATACCCATGTGACAATCACATTTAGCAGACGCTTCCATATTAAATCCATATCAGTTACTAATGGCTACTCATAAATACAGGGTGATCATTAAATTTTCAAACACCTGGATATATGGAAAACACCATCACACAGGCAATAAGAAATCAAATGCGCCTTAATTAATGATTCTCCATCGACATTTTTAATTATAAATATTACGTCATATTATTTCTTTAAGTTTTTTGTTTTCATTGTTTGCTTAGTAAAAATTTGCTACTAACCCACATTACATGAAGTAAGAAAAACTATTTTGCATATTATTTTTTAACAATGAGTTAACATTTCCATATGGTATAATATGACAATCATCCTCATGTATTGATATAAAAGTGCACTTTAATTGACAGTTTTAAACCACAGATGGGCTTCTCAATGGTAAAAGTTAAACAATCTCAAATTTGTTATTAAAATTTCTTTTCATATTAATAAAAAACGCAAATGTAAACATGGCTTAACAAAATTAAAGAATTATCATACAAATTGTAATAAAAGGGGTAAAGTAAACCTACTGTAATTGAAAGGAAACGAAAATTCATCTAAAATATTTACAATACTGACAAAAAAATAATGCAAAATATTATTGATATGCGTATACATTGAGATATTTACATATAAAAAAGTTGAAAATAATCTACAAAAATTTAAAAAAAACTAGTTTTAAAAGTAGAAAATAAAAATAAATAAAACATTTAATAGAAGTTGACACCTAAATAAGTCACGATCACATTTCCATTGACTTTATTTAAGCGAAGACCATCAATAAGCTTACAAGTTATGCGTAATATCACAATTCTATTTCAACTGTCTTTTTAAAAGCTTTTTTTATTATTATTTTTGTAACACTATGTTTAATTTTTGAGAGCTGAATCAGTTGTGTTTATTATATTAAATAGTCAACAGCTGTTGTCATTGAAGCAATGAATGAACCTGATTGATAAAAAGGTCAACTAAGGAATACAACAGCTCTAAACTCATCGATCTGATGGAGTCATGAAAACTATAAAAAAAGCAAAACAAAAGAGATAGAAAGGAAACAAATCATAAAATGCAATATTTCGTGGACACATATGTTGGCGACTACTCCATACACTTGCACATAATCCACAGCTAAATGAAACGATTACATCACTCGCATACTGTAAGTTTAAGTCAGCTGTTATAATGCGTCAGTGCACTGTAGAAGAGTTCAACTTATAAAAAACCTCTGTCTAAAACCAAGTAAGTTATTAATTTTAAGTAATACATAAATACTGAGTCATTTAACTGTTTGTATTACAGTTTGGCAAAATGCTAAAATGGTTATGTTAATTTATATTTTAATAGGTAAGTTGTACTTTTAAGTATTTAATTTAAATCTAAACGTTGTATTGAAATTCTAAGTATATAATTTTAAAAATAGTTGCACCAGATAATTTTTCTAAATTGGAACTTTTTTTAGAGTACCGAAAATGAAACGAGACAAAATTTTATCAGTTGCAATGATGATACGTCTCTTTTTTTTTACCGTTCTTACACTGCATTTCTTAAGTTCTTATAGTAAATTTATTTAAAATATTTTAAAAGTGTAGTAATATTGTGTTAGTGTTTGCTTTTTAGCCACTAATCTTCAATTCATATGAATGAACTAAAGTACTATTACTACTGCACTTGGTAGCAATAAAACTTCTATTACATAAAATTTGCATTGCAGTCAATTTGTCGGTCATTGATATTATTATGCAGACTTGTTGATCATTATTATATCATCTATTATCCTATATTCTTATTATCATTTATATTCATTTAAATAAAAAATTCTCTCAATAAATCCACAGTCAATTCCTTTCATGCAAACATATTGCACTCTCTACATCTGCTTTGAACTTTTTAAAATGACCAAACACATTAAAAAAAATAATAATAATATAAAAGAGTACAGAAATAATAGGAAATGGAACCCGCTCATATATCAAAATGGTAAAATGTAGGCGGAGTCCAAGTTTGACATTGCTAATACATACAGTAATACGCCAAATATATCAGTGATTCTCAACCTTTAAAAAAGGTTGAGAATTCACTGATTTTCAAATGATAAGCAAACATTACTAGTTAAAAAAAATTTTTTTATTAAATATTTAAAATTTAATTTCAGGTCTTAAAATCGAGTGACTCAATTAAAACCGATTTTAATTTGAAAACCAAATATAGTCACTTTTTATTTTTGTAGAACCAGCCAAATCCTTGTTGAGTAGAATAGTTATAAGTACCAAAGATTGAGAATCAAGGCTGCTTATGTATATTCTCCCTTTTCATGTTTTTTTGTGTTGGTCTATTTTAATAAAAGGACCCTGTAAATGTGTGTGCCCCTATAGAGTTACATGTTGGAGCACTGAGTGGTGCAAAATGAAGAAGCAACTAAAAAGCAAATACTAAATTCAATAACATAATAGGAGAAAGCACAGTACTGTTACTTTTTTCTTTTTTTTTCTAGTCACTCCCCCTTTTCAACTGTCTATTTAGTACATTTTAGTAGTTTTGAAAGTTACAAAGATTGATATGCCTTCTCTCTATATAAATATAGGGACCCAAAAACGTTTAACAGCCTTACTTTTACCCCCTCTATATCAATAATAAAAAAAACCATTATAAACAGTGGGAAACAAAATTGCTTATAAGTTACACTTAACAATGAAATTAGGGAGCTGGAAAATTATTAGGAGGGATATCATATAATGTAGGCAGTGTTACACTCGGGGGTTTGGTCAAAATAGGGAGACCGAGGGATGTGGAGTTACTTGAGCTGAACATAATCACATTGCTTATACAATTTGACCAACAGCGAATCAATTAAAAGAAAATTTAATGAATCAAAATAATTTTAGTAATCAAAACCATACATGTCTTATTCAATCCAACACAATGTTATAATAATTTATATGGGAAATGCTCATTTAAGCATTATGAGGCTGAACGATCATTAATCACATTATGTACTTGTAAAGTGCATGATTGTGTGAATAATTTTTAGCATATAAAAATGTTTCTATTTAACTTATAATACATATCATTTTTATAGTAAAAAATAACTACTATTTGAAATTTATTAGTTGCCAATTCAGACCTTTTTAGAGAAAAAGTAACATTATTTTGTAGATAATTGCATCTTATGTAAAAACCAAGTTTTATTTCTTTTAAATCCAGTACCGTATTAGTTTGTATATTTATATACAATATGTATATTATAATTCTGATAATATAAATGAAATTCTTTATTAGAAATTTTCAGTAAGTATTACAGAAAATTAAGGTATTGTATACTGTGATTTCTAGTAAAAGCTTTGGTTAAATTCTTAAATTAAAAAAATAACTATTAAGTGAAAGACAAGCAACAAGAACTTACTGGATTAACAATATTAACTTTATTTCAATGGTTTTAGTGCTTCACTGTTACGAAATGCATCACGTGATTAAATCTGCTGATGATCTTCTAGCACAAACCGTTCTTTAAATTTAATTTCATTCTATTTTATTACGTTAAGTACATTATATAGTTAAAATCTAAATGCGGAAAGCTAATTACATGAATTTAATTATATTATTTAATTAATTATTTTAATTTCAAACTTCCTTTCCAACTCAATGCAACAAACACTGTAATCGCTAATGAAATGGCTGTGTTGCAGAAGCGTTATTCTCGGTGGGATTTATAATTATTCTAAACCTGATAAATTTTAAAATTAAAATGACATTTTTGAAATAGTAAGAAAATAACACCGGTAACCTAGAAAAATGACTAAACTAATATAATTAAAACGAAAGAAATGAAATTTTGACTGTTATTTTGATTAGCAACACAGCGCCTCCATAAGCGGCTAAAGCAGCAATCGACGCCATTTTCGTTGTTGGTAGAATTCTTCATTTAAGCGAGATGTTTTCTTGGATGTTATTGATTAAAATGCATAAGTAAACACTTAAAAATAAATTTTCAAATAAATGTACCCAATATAATAATGTTAACCATATTTAAATTAAACATTTAATTTGAGAACAGCCTACATAAAAGTGGGGAAATACCCTGTCTTTAATACGACTACAGTAAATCAAGGTAATCAAGCATAGACGTTTATCGTACAGATGAAGACAGCATAGTTTCCGAGAAGTTTTTAACAATTGCTTATGAGTACCCGCTTGGATACTTTGAGTAAATTAAATTGGCAAATATGTGTTGTATATACTCAATAACTTAAATGATTTTTAGGAGAAAATTTCTGAAATCTTGAAAGTATACTTTAATAATAGAAGTTCACCCGTTAAGTGTGGTAAACCACCCATCACATAATGAAGGATAAATGAAGTGTTGGTTATGGCATGCAAGATTTCATGTTTTACATATGTCGGAAAAGATACGGTATTCATTATTCAATTTTACGAGAATTACTAATAATCATTGAACTAGTACATGTATTTAGGAGCAACCTGGATTTCTTAGTATTATACAAGGTAAACTATAGTAGCTGCATATTAGGATATATGAACGTATATCACAGTGCATGGATTCAGGATTTGAATCAACTCAAAATCTCAGAATACAACTATAAGAAGTAACATGTTTTAATTGTATAGTACTGTGACTTTTAGTACTGAAACATAAGTCCATAACATTATAATTGTTGGTCGTAATACTGTACTGTAAAAGTGTGATAAAAGACTAATGGCTTGTTTTGTTTATGTTGACAGAACACAACGAACGCTCCCATTGATTTATCAAAATTTTAAAACCGACATGTTACAAGCAATGATTCACTGGGACAAAGAAGGTGATATTTGCCTGAAAGTTGAGAAGTTGAGTCACGACGCGTCAGGCTGTTCATTTAGAAGATTTACTTAAAAGTGTCTGCAGACAGAATCACAAAATTCGTGCATTTTGTGTGTCATTAGAAACGAAACTAAGAATAAGAACTGTAGGTAGTAAACTATGATAAACTATCATCAAGGTAAATGATGTTTGTTTTGAACATTTGAGTTTTTATTGTTATGAAGTAATAGCTATGGTTTTTTTTATGTAGGATAAACTAACGCCCAAATGCCATCTTAACACAGCATCTTTATACCAACATAGTAATAATTCAGTAAACGATTAATTTGAAGTTTATTTTATTATAATATATTTTAAGTGAATTGAATCTATTTTTTGACAAACCAACAGTGAATATGAAATTCAAGGTACTAGCTTGGTTATGGGTACCTTGAATTTCCTAAATAGTGAGTATTGAGTAAATCAGATGATAATACTGTACGTAAGTACATCATTTGATTAATAATGTTGGCTAAATTACATTGATTACTTATCTAATGTTTTTGCAGTAATTACCTAACAGTAATTTTTAATTTATTTGTGCCATCATAGGATAAGAAAAATCCAAGCTTTGCTGTATTCATTTGGTCACTGCTAAATTGTAAGACTATCTACCACGTAATGTTGTGTAATTGGCACAACTTTGAAGAAATTAGACTTGCTCGTGTGTGTAATGTATAGTGTGATTATTTTGTGTCGAAATATCAATTAAGACAAACGGACGGTCTTGCATCATGATCATTGATCAAGTACGCGTTGAGTGCGAATGTTAATTTCGTGTTTGAATTCGGTAAAGTGTAAAAAAAACGTTTGGAACTAAAGTGATAGAAGATGAAGTGAAAACTAGTTTGACAGTAATAAACAGTACTGACATGTACGGTTAAAGAAATATTAGCACTATTAACTGTGTAACACTGCAATCGACACTGCTGATGAACTGGTCAACGTGAGCTTCTAACAGACTTCATAACATGGTGAGTAAATCAATAATTATGATTTAAAATAAGATTAAGTAGTGAAATATTTTGATGATTTCGTATACCGGTATGTTTTGTCCCTTCTACGAATTCTTTGAAACACGTTTTACAGTTTTTATTTGGTACATATGACAGTTTTTATAATAATTATAACGGCAAAATCAGAAGGAAAATTAAGATAATGCTGTTTAGTTTGTGTGTGCTCATCACATTGTGTACCATAGTTATTAACAACAATATCACATCAGCGTTTGATAAATTAGTTGTACTTGTATGCAACTTTAACATAGTTGATGCATAATCCATGCTTATAAATACTATACAATACCAATCTAATATAGTTTAGTACTGGGGCGCTACCCAAGCTTGTTTTTTTATGTGCACTACATTTTTTTTATCATCTTTCACGACCTGGAAAGTCAAGTCGTATTAAATTATTATGAGAAATCATATTAAAAAATCTAAACTTACCTTAAAGTTGACAATAATAGAGCAAAGTATTCCAGCGGCTCCGATAACTCCTCCTAATATGAGAATTCCAGCTGGAGCCAAGCTACCCACAACCAAAGCTGTGTTTATCATTCCCGTAATATCCCCGACTGTCTTTGCATCTAAGTTAGCTCCCTGCAAATAAAAATAGTAATCTATATGATTTTGAAACTACGCAACCATTTTTCTTTGGGTTTTCAATGTAATTTAGCATCGAAAATGACATACTGTAAACAAACATGACAAAGTGCTACTTTACACATGACGACAAATGAAAATTAATTTAATCAAACATTCATTGTGTTTGACCCCTATTTTAACGTCTTGATCGTGATCGATGACAAATTTATTTGAAATACCTTTACAATAATAAATTGATTAAGCAATTAGTCATTTAGACACTTAATGTATTGAAAATAAACGAGGAATTTAGGTTAAGTTAGACTTAAAATATGGCGACATGGCTGTTGGAATCGATAGACAAATGTAATTTGGCTGAATGAAAAGTTAGTAAAAATGTTCTCTACGTTACGGTCAATTGATTGAATATAAAAAGGTCTTAGATAGGTCTTAGATTTGTTGTTTTCTTTTTAATAGTGATTTTGTTGTTTCTAATGTACCGTACAATGATTTAAATTTACCTCAGTACTCCAAAATAGTGGAAGGTAAACATTAGGCATTACATCCACATAGCTACTGCAGTTTTGAATACGATATTAGTATTATAACAACGGTTAATTAAAGCTCATTTCTTATCTTACGGTAGGAATGGAATCCTTTTCACTTCCAAATTAGTTTGTATTTGAATTTTGGCCAAGAATGGTGCCCCTACCAGCTAAATGGTAAATTAGAAACTGGTTAGTTAGGAACGATCTCAACTTTTCATGAACTGTAAAGGCAAATATTAACTGGGTATATATCAAAATGTGAGTTGTGCTTTTCTGGATCTGGGTGGAGTCCTTCAACCATGTCTAAAATTCGCTGTTCTGCCATGTAAAAGTGTGGCCATGATAAAGCAATTGGAGCTTTTCCTAAAAGTTATTATTTCATTATTAGATGGTAAAGGCAAGATAGTAGTTGTCTAGTACCTTTGCATTTTTGTATTGAATATAATCCAGTAGGCAAACACGTGTCACCTTCTAATTGACAAAAGCAAGCGTTATCTGGGTTGACGTTTTGATCACCAAATTCAGCTGCGTCCACTTCATAGCGGTATAAGAGAGCTCCTTCATGAATGACTTCTTTTCGATAACGAAGTTTTAAATGTCTGCAAGTGTTCAGAATTATTGAATATTATACAGTATTTTCAATATATAAGCTTCGTAAATTTAGACTGTAAATTACCTACAAGCTGGTTCAAGGAATAGATTGAGAACTTCATCTTTAGTGATCTCTGGATGGAAATTACCCGGCTCTATTGCGTGATATTATGAAATTAAAAACGTTGTAAATTGTTTCTAATGTTTTAAAAAATGACTGACCGTTTCCATCAACTTTTTCACATTTGGTTCCAGCCCATATTTGAATTGTTGTGCTGTTAACATTACCAGAATTAGTGTCAAATTGCCTTTGCTTAACCTACTGTCCCAACTATCACCAGTAAAAAAATCGATGAATCGATTGACTATAATAACTTAAGTAATATCAACAAATAAAAGTATCAATCAACGATAATGCCGACATTTTTAATGGGATAGTGTGACTATATCGTTATGGCTTTAGTGGCTAAATTTGGAAGCAAATAAACTAAACTTAGATTTCAAAAGCGATTTTCTAAAAATAATTTAAAAGCACTTTGCATCTTTTTTGTGCCTAGTACAATGGCACTCTTGATGGGTACACCGAGAAATGCAAATTAAAATCTTATAATCAAGATTATTTACTCGTTTTTAATTGGACCAAAGTATTTGACTTTTCCTTTGAGTTGAAGGTTTCCTTTTCCTGTGTGTGACCATGAAGATGTTGATTCACTGTTGTTTGCCTGAATTTAGTTTAGTTAAATTGTGCTTTATAATTATTATTATTGAGCTTGAATTCTTACTGTGTTAAAAAATCCAAATTTGCCGTCTGGCGGTAAACCCTCAATTCCAAATGAAGATAAAGTCTGAAATACGTCACTTTCGTATCCTTTGTAAAGCAAATTCTCAACTGTAGTCTTTATAAATGGATCAAGGCCAAATACCGGTGGATCTAGAAGCATTAAAACATCTTCGGCTTTATCTTGGGGAATTCCTTGCAAGAAAGCCTAAGTAAAAATATTACGTTGTGAAATTTTTAAATGCTTTTAAATCGGGTTGTGGTTTGTGTTTGCCATGGTCCATGAATAGCACTGAAATTTTGTCATTGTTTTAATATATGATTCGATTATTTCTTTAAAATAACTTTTTACAGAATTGGTTCAACTGTTTGTGAACATCATAACTCATGAGAATTAATGCATTTTTGATGTCATTCGAAATACATTGCTTCTCACATATCTTGATCAGAAACTGTCGAACCCATGTATAGAGAAATTGCTTTAATAGCTAAACTCAGTCAATATTGACCAAAATGTTTGTTATTGAATGCAAACGTCATATTTGGAATTTTTGGGTATTACCAAAAAATAATATTTAGTTAAGTTAAATGCCAAATGTTTTCTGAAAACATACTTTAGAATTTGTTAGTCAAAAGTTGTGTATTTAAATATAAGGACTCAGTTTTTCGCACTTTTTTTATAAGTGATATCTATGGACATGTCATGACATCTGGTTTGATTCCTGAATACTCGAGAATTCATTTACCCTTAGAGGAATGTTTGGAAATATAATCGGATCATTTTCGCTGCCAACTGACATTGCAGGTTGAAATTCGTAAGTTTTGATTGATGATGTCTGAATTAGTGTATCATTTTCTGAAAAGTTTCGACCCGTTTGTTTTGAGTAAACTCTAGAAAAAAATTTGTTTTTAATTGGTTGTGAGAATTAAATATTCATGGTAAAAGTATACCTGTAAACATATGGACCAAGTTGGGACACTTTTGGTTTAGTTCCGTTTAAAGCTCCTTTTAAGTATTCGACGTGATTTGTGTAATTAAATAAGTAAATCTGAGAGTACATGGCTATCTGCGGTTGGGCACTTTCTGAATTTGGATTTGGCACCAATTTCTAACAAACGATAAAAAAATAATTTATTTGACTTAAAATTTCATATAAATATGTTTTGAAAAATATTTGGTTATTTCTTATATTTCATTAAAAATGAAATACATGAATATGAAATGATATTTTATCTGTGATCTATTTAGATATGCCATCTTTAGTGCACTTCTTATAAAGCTAGGTTTCATTTTCAATATTGAGACTTATAACAATAAACTACATCTTTAGAGTCAAGTTTCAACGTTTGAAATGTCATACTGTTAACCAATAACTTATTATTAATGTAAGTTATCATTATCAATTACCGCATCACTAGAATGCTTTTGGAATTATGTTTCTGAAAAACTGTGTAAATTGCAAAAATTACAATATTTTATTACAAAATGTGGACTTCAAAATTATTGTGATTTATTATTAAGCTTAATTTAACAAAAATTAAAATTCACATGTTAATTCTGAACTTGCTTCTCTCATCGTAGTCATGTGCGGTACCTTGTATTTGTTTTTATTGTATTTGGATTTAAAATTTTTGGAAAGTGGAAAGCAAATAAGTTGTATAGTATTATTTTTTAAAACTTTTTTTAATGAATTTGTAACGTTATCGATTTTAACGTTAATTACGAATTAAAGCAGACATTAACCGCTGATACAGAAATGAAAAGTTGTTATTGATTAAAAGTAAACGAAAATTTAAATAACGAATCATTTTAGAATATCGTATTGTAATGATGATGGTTTTTTAAATTTGTTAAAAGTTAGGTTTTTTTTAATATTAATGGTTGATGTTGAATTGCTAATCGTTCAAACCAATAACATAATCATTGAAAAAACCATTTTAATATTAAAACAACTGGCCTACATTTAATGTTTACGTTGTTTTAAATAATTTATTTTTTAATATTTTAAAATTTATTGATGCAAGTTCAAACAACGTTTCCTATTTCTTTTCCCTACGGTGGACGAATTGTCATTTATTTTCGACATGGTATTTTATTTATTTTATTTTGAATTTTAACTTAGTGCAAATATTACATTCAAATAATTAAGACTATTGCAATATATTGTGATTTTTGGTACCTCAAAAATAGTCCTCTTAATAATAAGTGGTAAATTGGTGGAAAGTAATCCTCCTAGGCAGCATAGCATGGCTCCTGTTATGATAGCCGTTACGGCTTTGGCTCTGGTAAAGCAAGTCATTGCTATTCACGTCTACTTTTAATACATATTATCCAAACTAAACTAAACTAAACCAAACCACAAACTAAAATGCTTCAACTCTACCAAAATAAAGGCCGGATATGGCGTCATTTATATGTTTACCAGTGGTTTCTAAGGATAACAATGCGAAAATTGTGGAAACCATGTGGGAATATACAATAGGGAGTTGCTATTTTAACAATTTTTTTTGAAGAGATATACTTATTATATATCGAAATTACTGTAATTGGATAATACTAGTCGTGAAGACAGGATAGGCTAAAGTTAAATATTGGAAAAATGCATCTTCACTATCAAATAAAAATGTACATATTGAACTATAACACTATTGGCTGACTCGCCGTTTGTCATGAAAAAACGTTTTACTCAACATAGAGCTATTTAGTTCAATCAATAACTAAATTATTTTAATTGTGCTGGCTTAGTATAAAAAGTAAACATTTACTGCGTACTGTAACTTATAGTTAAGGTTAGCATTGCAACAAGTGATGAAAGCTAATACAAAGAATTAACCTTTTAGGAATATTTAAAACTTTACGAAACATCACTGTGGTTGGTTAGCAACGGTTGCTTGTTATAAGCTTATAATTTGGGGGTGCTAATGACTGCATAAGTTTGGGAAAATTCAAGTTATGTACATCAAACTGTTTTGCACAATTTATTTTGCTCATTATTGACAAATGGGTTCAGGAAATGTCATAACTGTTTTTTAAATTTCGCCATTTAGTGGAGTATCCATATAAGATTTCTACAATTTTTAAAACTTTTGTAATTATTTATTAAGTTATCTTATTACAGCATATATTACGTCCTTAAAGTCATATTTTAAAATAATCAGTTATTGCTTAATATTAGTTATTACTTAATTATTTGTATTTTTGACATTTTTAGCAGCAGTTTGTAAATTGCTAGCAAATGTTATATTAATGTTGAGGTTTTTTTAAATCGTTTTATAGTTAAGTTTAGCATCTCTTTATATCATTTACATAGTGTATAATTTAGGCATAAAAATGTACTAGTTACATTTTTAAATCTATCTCTTGTTTTTTACTATTATTACTGGAGCTTTAAAATTGGTTCAACTGGGCAGTATATCATACATTTCTTCTGTTTGCAATAGAGATATGTAATCATTAGATCATATTATTGATTAACGTGATATCTAGTTTATAGTTTATTGACATGAAATGGATAATTTTTGACGTTATTGATAAACAGAAACATAAAATTATATTCAGTAGTTCTCATCTTTGTGTTTTGAAATCGTAAGCATGAAATATTATACGGGAAAATAATGAATTTTAGCAACTTTTGTGTGCCAGTTTGTACTATTTTTAAGCGTAAAGTGCAGTGAAATAGCAAGTTGAAATGCTGTATGATATTAGAAAACGTTTTATAGCTTTTCTGCTGCTGACATTTTCAATTACATGTGTATTACTAAAATTTAAAAATAAAGTCATTGTGTCGCGCAAATTCAAAAGAGATTGTAATAATAGCAGTGAAATCAGTGGATTATATACTCGAAGGAAATTCAATTATTTTGGTAACCTTTTTGTTTACGAATAGAATTTTTTTTTAAATAACTTAATCAAATATTTATTCATTGCTTCTAATGTACATTTTGTACTATAAAATATAGAAAGCAAATTTTGTTTTTTTACTAACTACTTGTAGATTTTTTAAAATAATATTACTTGGTGCACTTGAGAGACTAATCGTGACTAGCGTAAATATCCAGTGACAATTATGGTGATAACAGTACACAAAATTAAAACTAATTAATAAAAAGCTAGAGTTTTTTTCTTGATTTAAACGTTAATTATTGTCAAAAAACTTGACAATAATAAACAATAATTGCTTAAATAGGTTGATAAATACGCCCAAAAATACATTTTTTGGTCAAACGTTTGACTTGCTATTGAAATTTTTAAACGAATTCAAATTATTGTAATTGTAAACTAAGTAGGCACCATCAGATGCTTGTAGGTGTTAATTACCTGAATAATTATCTGATGAATAATTTGCGGTAAGAAAACGTAGCATACTCCTCCAATGCCACAAATTACGATTGCCATAAGAATTACAGCTAAAGACAAACCAGGCGTAAAACACTGCATTCTCTTTTACAATTTTTCTTCATTTTGACAACCAGTACTATAAGGAAATGAAACAGCAAAAACTGGCATATACTCTGTAATTTGATCGTATCGATTATATTTAGTGCCAAGTTTGGTGGAAAATTATTATTTCAATAGTATTTATTTACATTTTAAATTTATAATAAGGTATAATACCAAAAAAACGACTGTTCGATTACAGATAACACGGGAAAGCCAATAAGAAAGCCTCAATTTTTTAAAATAGAAATTATAAAAATCATGCCCATTTAGAATTTCACTTGAACTAATTCGTGCAATCTTCAACGTTAAAATTCTGATAATACATAAAAAATATACATGACAAATATAGTTTAATTTTGTTTTTATAATTATGTATGGAAAAAGTTTGCCCACCTATGAATTAAACAATACATTGTCATTTATTTAATTTTTAAAAAATTGAACAACGGATATTTAACGTTTGTCGTTTAAGACGTTTTCACGAGAAAATTTTAAGATGAAAAAATGTTAATACGAAATTAATTGTGTTAAACTTAACTTTAATTTTTTTTTATTTTATAAGTTCTGAAAAGTTACTGGTTAAATTAGTGTTGGTTTATTGAAAACAAAGTTGATTGATTATGCTAATTCGGTTACGTTAACATTTAAATTAATTGTGTGTCGTTTTATGTTACATTATTTTAAACTTGGTACATTTAGTCGTGTTGCATTATGTAGTTCATAGCTTCTATAGCTTGTATTGTAGTCAACATGGTGTGTTTATGAAATTTAGTTGAAATTTGATCTTGGCAACTATTGAATATTGATAGCCGTTGTGAAAGTGGAAATAAAAAAATCGTTTTTGCTTGGTGTCCATTTAAGTGGGAGTGCACCGAAGTAATGTGAAAAGTCGTTTAGTATTGAACATCTGTGTTTTGACATCATATTTATTCTTTCATCTTTTTATTTATTTTTTTATCAATATTGAGTATCGATTGTTAATATCGATATTCAGGACATGGTTTTGAAGCCGTGTTAAGTAAGTTGAAGGTTGAATACTGTTAGGAAAGAAAAACAAAAAAAAAACATTTTTGTCTTTAGTAGAAATCAACTTGATGAATTTCAGCGTTTCGAGCTACTTGGTTAACAGGAGCTGAGAAAACGACGTGTTCATCATCTGGGTTCTCTTCAGTTACTTGTGTTGGCCTGGCCGTCGTTATTGAACTTGGTTGGACTTGAACTGGAATCTCTTTGTACATGCCAGTGGCTTCACTAGACGATCTATTGAAGCCGGGGATTTTCTGAAATGTCAATATATTTGATTAAGATAATAGTTTTGTGCTACTTATCGATTCACCAGTACAAATTTTAATGTTTATTTGAAAAGACTTAGGGAAATGTATAAGTATGGAAATAAGTATTATTTAACTTTTAGCAAATTATTAGCTAAGTCAGGTCATTTCTTAGCAAAGTTATCGAATCATTGGCAATCTCTCTATAGTTTGTGGTAGTTTTTTTTAAACATATTTTAAATTTTTAAACAAGGTTCATGGTAGATTAGTAGTGTTGAATACGTCATCGAAATTTACTTTTAGTTTTACATCATTACTTAACTTAGTGTAAGCTTACACGATGCATCATTCGTTTATATTGGTTTTGTTGTTAATGATAAAATATTGTGACGGTTGCTATTAGTTACTGTGAAATGTAAACTTCTAGATTACTAGTTGTACTTAACTTTAAATTGAGTTTATTAAAGAATTGAAATTAGCTAGCGATCGTCTTTCTAGGTTGTCATTAAATCCGTTTTTACAGAACTGAAATCATATCCTGATGCTACTGTATATACGGTACGAACACTGAGTCAAAAATAGTTTGCAATGCGTAATTTCGTAAAACTTACTTTAAACAAAATAAAAATGATATTTTGTCATAATCTAACTTGTAAGACACCTTAGAAACCGCGTTACCATGTACATCTTTCTCTACGAAAAACAATATGGAAGACTTTACGATAAAATAATTATACTAAAATGAAGATGTTGACGTAATCACGTTTTGCTTTAGTAGTTAACTTACCACCCAAATACAACATGAAGTTAATCCAGTTGATGTTATAGCACTTCTAATTGAATCCATTTACTGAGTATTTGACAGCATGCACATTATTTAAATTATTTTAAATGCATTTTAATGCATGCGTTGATTTTCTCATTATTACAACATAGCTTAATTTTTTAATGGTTGAACTTGTTTTCGTCTATACTTTTAACTTTGTATTTACATTATTGATTTATCAATTGGCACCAAGTGATTAGATAAATTACTTGTAAAAATAATCTTTTAACTTGAAAAATGTTATCTCAACCCAACTACATCTAATAGGAAGTATAATACTGTACAGTATACTGTATAGTTTATTAATAAATTCAACATACTGTATTTATTGAATGTCGGTTATACCCAGAATAGTTGTAAAATGAAATAGTATGTGGTAATGATGTCAAAAATTATTGTGCTGCTTTTGTCTCTTTAAAACTTAAAGAGAAGCTAATACTGAATAATGCATTTTAAATACTGTATGTAGATTACTGATTTACTCTACAAAGAAGTTGCTGTACTCTGTACGGTATCATTTGTGGGAAAATGATTTACAGTACCGATACTGTAGTTTAAAATCATGTGCTTTAGATATGTAGCACCCCCTAGTGATCATTCTGTGAAATGAAATAGTCAATTTTGAGACTTTTTGCGGGTTGTAACCTCCTTAAGAAAGGAGCAAAAATGATGCATGATACTGTATAATAATATTGTATATCAAACACTAATTTGGTCAACATTTTGCTTCTTAATTTTTTACTGTATGGGATAAAGTAAGAATGGGCTTCAGTTGTTTCTTGTATTTTTTATTACAAATTTCCTATTGTTAACAATCATAATTGGCTACATTAACATTTTTTCAAAATAATTTACGCATCAAAAAACCAATTTTATTGTTTTAAAAATTGACGTACATTTTAAATTCAATTTGTCAATCCCGCAAATCGATTTTTATATTGATATTAAATCCGTAATCTCACAACCAAGAAAAAAACAAAGAAATTATTGTATTTTGTACAATGAAACCTCCCACAACCGCCAAATATAATACACAAAAAAACATAAAATAAACCAAGAATAATCATTAAATTACGAAACACTGATTATGGGTCAAAAGTTTAAAACTTTAAAGTAAATCATTATATTATACTGTACAATTCTTAGTCATTGCTTTTAATGAGAATGACCATGATTGATCTGATTCAGAAAGTATTGTCTGGTGTTGCTATTTCAATTGACCAATTTTGTTTTAAGATTTTTATATTAGTAAATCCAATTCAATTACTGTACATACTCAGTGTTTTAGAATCTAATGATTACATCTTACTTAAATATGGAATTACAAAATCAAATAAAAACTAACGTTGTTGATCAACATTTTAAAAATAATAATTATTGAAATAATTTAATTATTCCGTACATCACATACAGTACAATAATTACTATACAGTATATGACCGCTCTATTTGCTATTAGGTAAAGTGTCGATTTTGGCAGTAAATAAAATTATTAAACCTGGCTTTGATTTTGTAAAAAGAATGAAACAAAAACTATACTAGCAAATTGGGAAGTTGTTTAAAATGAGAATTAAACTTTAGAGGGACTTTGCGAAACATTCGTTTGTACGTATGTAAGTTATTGTTCAACAATTATCGTTATTTTTGAACTGCCTAACCAACTCGTGTAATTGGCAACAATCTTGTTTATTTGATAGCTACCAACTTGTAGTTAATAATTTGAAGTGTTTTAAGCAAGTTCGCGAAACCAAAAAACAGTACTGTATCATTATTACTGAAGTCAAGTTTTGGTATCATGTACATTTGGCAGTACTTGTTTTAATTATAACTTACAACCGGTGGTTTAATTTTTTAGGAGACCTCTACCCACCCCCTTTTTTAACAAAAGAATTACACAATTTGTTTAAATTTATTGTATCGAATGTTCGTTTTTTGTGGTTTATAATTTTATGGAAAGTGTCTCAAATATTTGAAAATCAATTTCAAAAAGTTCTATACGTTTCATTTATTAAAATTTAAGTCGATTGCAGTGTGTGTTTATGCTTGGTTACTCCGGTGTCTCCAACCCATGGATATTTGCTGGGACAGGCATTGCAAGTGCTCATATAGCGGGTTTCACCATTGAATTTGAGTTCGCAGCTTCTTGGTCTTTCACATTTTGGCGTCTTGGGAGTATCATTGCATCCCCATGGGGCGAATCTCTTAATATCACTAAGCGGTGTTGGATTTTTTATCCATTCCAGCGCCTGTAAAGCTGTAACTAAGTACACATCATCTTTTTGTAAAATTTCATCTAAAAATTTAACGAAGCCCTCTTGACGGTGGGGGATTAAGAACCAAGATGCATGATAGTACAAGCCGAATGGGGCTCGATTAGATCTGTAGTGGCGCTCGAAATTCTTTATTAACATGTCGTAAATTCCGTCTTCCGTTGTGGCGAATGAACAGGAATCAGCCATGCTGCATTTGCCACCATTCAAATCAGTCAGAGCCTGAAAAAAAATCAATTTCAATTTAGTTCAAGTGTCACAAACGTTTAGAAAATAGAATTAATTTTTTTGTACCTTCCAATATTAATTTAAAAATCTACTTAACTTACTACATTCTCTTAAAAACTAGAATTGTAAATAAGGCACGAGTTAGAAAACATTGTATATTTATCATAAATCTGAATTTGGCGAGGCTGCCAAAATTACATACTATTGATAAGTTACCGTAGGTGCCAACTTAATAATGACATAGCATGACGGGTTTATCAGTGTTATATGATTAAGTAATCTGTCAGAATGCCAAAATTATTATGGCTACCAAGATAATCTGATTACTTTTAGTAATTATAATTACATTTAGCGTGGCATGGCAGCCTGCCATCTTTTAATCATATGGTATTAGTCACGTTTTCTTATGTGCTGTACTTATTCAGCTTGAAAAAAACATTCATAATGTCTAGCTATTCTCAGTACAACTTTAATTGATTTTTGGTGTGGTTAACTTTTTCAAAGACTTAACAAAGTACTTACCACCATGGGTATTTCCCAGAATCCTGGGTAAGACTGTTTAGGACATGGTGGAATTGCACATCGGTGTGGCATGGCATGGTCCAGCGTGTATGGCCAGAATGGTGGATGAACATCTGTTACTGTCATGGACGAGTCGTATGTGAAATTAGTTTCATATAACATTGAAAACTGTTTGTCGCCTCCCATGGCTAAAAATGGTGATCGCATTCCCTTGACATCATCAAGATCGACGTTAGCGTAGCTGCTGAGTATTTCCCTTTGACCATAAATTTCATTATACCATTTCTTCTTTGAATAATCTCGTCCATCACCGTGGCTATAAAAGATTTAATTGATCCAGTTAAATATTGTAAAAGCCAAATCTCTGTTGTTGTCAACCTTATTTGATTTGCAACTATCATTTTTATTGTTGTGATACACAAAAAATTTAAATTCAAACGATATTTAATTACGGTTTATTAATTTAATCTGTTATCGTTTAGCGAGGAATCCCCTTAGGTTGACAACCATTACTATAAGTAAAGTAAACCTTATAGAATGTGATGCGATTTCGTGGCCACTGGCATACAAATTTTGCACTTTAGAATAATCAGTCCATTCGTGTGAAACGTAGAATGTTGACTTAATTGGACAGCCATTTGGATTTTTGCGGTTTTGGAAATAAAGGCGAGTGTAGAGTTTCCAATTCAGGTCGTTTACAGCATCATCAAACGTTAAAACTACTATTTGAGGTATCTCTTCCGGTTGCAAATTTCCTATAAACATTTGAATTTTTTTTTTAAATATTATGATGTTTTGTTTTAATTTGAATCATTGTTGTGCTATAAAATTACCTGGACTAATTTGATTGCCACCACAGAAACAGTTGGGCAATTGGCAAATTGAATTATCGCAAGCTGTTGCAATGTCTCCATATCTTGGTCGTGGACCAGAACCTCTGGAGTCACCACTGTTAAAATAACATTGATTAATTTGTTTGTTAATGCTTGACGTTGCCACTTAGTTTTCGCAGCAGGAAGGAGCTTTTTTAATATAAAATTTGTAATTAGGTTGATAATCTTTTTGAACCATTAATAATGAGTATGGTAGAATATTATTCATTGAGTAAAATAGTAGGTTATAGGACCAAAATGTTGTAAATGAAACAAATTTGGTTACCGTGAAACAGCTTGTGGAGTAAATCCCGGAGAGAAGCTGTCATCAATTGTGTTTTCGGTGGCGGAGGTTTCTCCATTGCTGAATATCCTATTTCCTCTGACGAAGTTGGAAGTAGTTCGGCTTCTATCACTGTTTCTTAAAGGAAATCTAAAGGAAGTAGTTGTTGCTTCCGAGGGTCTAGCTGCTGAGGCAGACGATGGACTTTCAAACTGTGAAGCCGCTGTTGGTCTTCTTGTAATTGGCTTTCTTCTCAAAGGTTTGGCTGTTGTCCATCTTCTAGTGGTTGAAATCTCAATGGGTGGTCGTTTTGTACTTGCAAATATACGACTGGAAGTGAATTCTGATTCAGTATCAGCGCTAAAGTCGGTCGGTTCTGTTGCTCGAACAAAGGACGGTGAAATTTGCCCTGTTGGTTCCTCTTGTCTTACTGAAGGTCTAGTTGGTCTTTGCGAAGCAAATTGTCTTCTGTCTTCAAGCTCTGGTTCCGATTCCTCCTGTGGTTGTTGCTGATGTTTAGGTTCGTCTTCAAATGTTCTGAAATGAGTTGGAACTTGTATGTGAAACGTTTGAGGATCACGGAAAGTGGTGGCCTCTTGGAAGGGTTTACGAATGGCAGGAGAATCGAAATCCTGTTGGCGATGCCGAGTGGCTACTGCACGCTGTCGAGGAATATCATCTACTGGGACAGTAGATGGAAAGTGGCGGTTGTTGTTTGTAGGAGCAGTGGCTGGTGCTGCGACCGATGGGAAGCGTTGAGAGGAAGGACGAGAAACAGTTCTTACTGGTTGAATAAATGTCTCAGGAAAATTTGAGTGGTCGTCAGGCGATGCAAATTCTTGTTTTGATTGATGTCTTCTTTCATCACTGACATTAAAAAAAAACAAGTAAAATCTTGTTAATTTTTCTTATTAAAAGGCAATTAATCAAGAAAAATGAAAAAGAGAATATGTTAAGTACCGTTCAACACTTGATGGTTGTCTGAACGTAGTCTGCTGCCTTTGTGGTAGTTCCTGTTCAATGATTGGTTCTTCTTGAGATACCTGATGCTGTTGTTGAAGATGTCTATTATCTTGAAGTTGGTCATCGAATTGTTCAGCTCCTGTATTTCCTTCAGTCGATTGGAATTGGTCATTAGTATCAAGTTCCGATGAAAGTGTTGGTCTTTCAAAGCTACTTGGGTTATCCGATCGATTGTCCTCTTCGAAGACTTCACCACCGTCAACGTTTTGCGGTTGCCCATTATCATGTGCTTCCGTTCTTGTTACCGGGTTGAAATCAAACTGATCAAAATGGGTACTAGGAACCTCCTCTTCAGCAGTTGGCTGCGATTCAATTTCAGTTCTGGAAGAAGTTGGTCGTGAAAATTGCCTTGGTCTAAAATCTTGTTCCTCTTGTTGCTGTGGCTGTTGACGGAACTGGTGTTGTCTTCTCCCGGTATCATCAAACTGACCATCTTCAGTCGATGTTTCGATGAAATCTCGTCCTCTGTTTAACTCGGAACTGCTCCCGTCACTCGGTTGGAATGAATCCCTAAAAAAACTTGGCTGTCTCTGAGACGGACGGAATGGTTCTTCGCTACTGGTTATTTCACTAGGTTGATGGGTATCGAAGCTGGAGAAATCAAAAGTAGCAAAGGGTCTCTGTTCCGCTACGTTTGGCTGTTCCTGTGAAGTTGAACTAAATGACGACGGTCGGGAACGTTCTGCTGGAGACACTGCTACCTGTAATCACAATACAGTAATTAAGCTCGATTAGAGAAGTTTACACTTGGTTAATCATGACAGGAAAAAAATGCCATTAACCTCATTTTAGTCAATTTTACTTAATTTTTTTGATAAAGCTGAAACAGGGGAGGGAAATAATTTATAAAACCAGTTTTTTTTTCTTTAAATTTATCTGAGCAATGTCAAGTGACTAACGTTACTGTTTGAAAAGTTGTATTATTTTGTAAAAGTTACGTGACACAAAAAAAACTTTTAAATTATAATTTATATTATAGATTTATGTTGAGTTTTTAAGGTATCTGTATTATAGTTACAAATCTCCCTTTTATAAATTATCTGGAAGCAGCCATTCTCGTGTTAAATGAATTGAGGCATAGTTTTTATCTTGTAACAAATAATATTTGATTTGTATAACAATCACTGGTATGAGCTCATAATCCTATTACAATATTATATTATGCATTATTTTCCACCACAATTTTATCACGCTTTTGAAAATTACGTCCGGAAAAACAGCGCCATGCTAATGTTTACTTATTCACATAATTTAAAATTAAAAATAAATCAATTTAGAGAGAAACTTGACATGTTTAGGTTAGTTCACGAAGTATTGTAATAAGATTTTACGTGGTTCTCAATCAATATTTTTTTTAAGTTGTTGAACTTTCTAGTGGTCCAGCCGACGTTTTTTTTCTATCTTAGCGTATTTTTAATGCGTGTGGCTTTTTTTGTCACAAAGCTGAATTAAATAGGCGTTAAAACAATACATTTTTTATTATTGTCAATGGCTGATTTAATTCAAACATTATCAGAGATTGCCTGCGATTTTCCTAGTTTTTTTTTGTAGTTTTTACATTGTGATTCTTAATTTAACTGAGTTGCACTGCTTTGTATTGATATCACGAATTAACACAAGAGAAAAAAAATGTTTGACACAGTTTTAGTTTATTAGTTTAGTCTAAATTTAGGCTGAGAGATTATGTCTGGACCAGTCATTTCCTTGAATAAAAGACAAATAAGAAAATTTACAATGCAAACAATCGCGTAAGAAACTTAATCTGATTCCCAAATCAAAACAAAGCAAAAAATGTAAATAGTATTAGAATAGAGTATAAAATTATTAGTTTTAATAACGTACTGCATACGGTAATCAATTTAAAGCAACAATTTAAATTGTATTAGTCAGTATGCTCCACACCATGTGATAACCATATAAATAACTATGTTAAATCAACTTTTAATATATTGCAATACTAGTGATAAATGTTTCAACGTGGTTGTTACAAATCTGATCAATTAATCGAATTGCAGCCGGATCTGTACAATCATGGTAAATTATAAATAATAAAGCGAGGAAAATTGTATCTAACCTTCAAAAATTTCTTAGAAGGAAATACACAACGTTAAACTTTAAATCAAGGATATGCATTTTTGAAAATAATTTTGGAAATAATCAAACTATTGTATTCAGTCTTAATAAAAAAATGTAATTTCTGCAAGTTGTTATATTTATCTCATGAATATATATTTTTAAAAATATCATGAATAATGAGATTTATGGTGTGATGGATATGTATGAAATTGACTTAAACATTGAAATTTCCTGACATTTAAAAAAATCTTCAAATTTAACAGAAATTTAAAAACCGGTTTAAATTTAGGTGAATATTATACTTTTTAAATTCTTTTTTTTATTTTATTTTACAATATTGACAATTGAAAAGGCGTTTAATCCGGTTACCATGCAAACAATTTATATATTTATGTTAGTTGTTTATATTTAATTTTATCTTCCACTCGGACCTCCCCTTATTACTCGTTCCCCACTTTTTTTCTATTGTTATTTTGAAATTAACGGAGCAATACCCTTATGCAATATGATAATGATGACACGTTCAACGAAATTGCTCTGCATTTTCATCTATTAAGCTTGAACATTCTGCGGACTGATGAGATGATGATTATTTAGTAATTACCATCTAATGTTATTTATTGCCACACCTTTTTTTATTTTATCTTTTTCATATAAGTTTTTTTGCTGTGGTTCTTCGTGATCAAATTACTTAATGTATATTTTCTGACTCCCAACGTGCGGTCCGTTACTAAAGCGAGTTTAAAATTTGCAAAAATATGCGAATTTATATTAAAAAATACAAAACATTACTACAGTACATATTTGTGAACGGTTTTTCCAAATATCGTAACGTTGTGTTAAGAAATTTAGTAGATTTAAAAAGAATATAATTTAGTTACGAATCTCAAAATGCTCGCTGATTTAGAAAGTTGGGATACTTCTTACTATAAAGGACGAATCAATCTCATTACGGAATAATAATTGTATTGGCAATAAAAATGAATAAAGATGTTATTTAGGTTATTGGCAAATGCATTACAATCATGTGCAATTACTGCTCTATTGATTATGAAGTATAAAACAGTAAAGTTTTTATTTCTCAATTTTACCTCGATTGATGATACCATCATTACGAATTAATATTGTAAAAAAAAAACGTTAAGAGATATCAGGGACTGTAAATAAATAACTTTCTTTTTTAGTTTCGTTGAAGTTATAATAATTATGTACTCCACCCTTTCTATTTCGTTTTATATGCAAGAAATTAAGTGGTTTACATTGAGATTGAGAATTTATCAGCGGTGACAAAACCACGATTTTGAATCGTATGTTTTAGCAAGCTTAATAGATAGTAATTTTGCAGTTAGCAAAGCAGAATTTGTTGACTTTTATGTTCTAGATTTTAAAGTAAAAACCAGAAACTAGTAACAACAAAAAAATAACTATTTTTCTTTGGAAACTTGATTTTTTTGTGACACAAAAATATTTATTAACAATAAATTACTGTGCTGTATACAATGTTGAATAATGATACATTATCGCTTAAAATGACAGTTAAGCTGACCGTTTAACCGAAATCTGATTTTATGATAATATTTCATCTTGTCCTACACTTTAATTTTGTAGGCTTTTCTTATGAAGTGCCAACAATTTTTTAGTCCTGCAACGACTGTTTCTAAATTTACCATTGCGCCACTGTTGATTGAACCGTAGCAGTTTTCCAAACTTAAAAAAACACAATCGGCATAATACATTTGTCTTGTTCTCATCTATTGAAAAAAGTTTCAGTATTGTTACCAATTAACTAAACTAGCAGCAGCTAAAATGTGCCAGTAAAATGACTTTTTCATTGACTTGGCCTTGTCTTCTCCTCTGAACAATTAGACTGAAACTTTTATTCATTCAATCGACCTTAACAAAACAAAAGAAGCACTTTGTATATTTTGCAACACCATTAATAATAGCTCAAATAATAAACAAATGGAAACTCGAAAACTGATTGCTCTATTAAGTTAGTCAGCGTAACGTTTTTTCGTAACGTTACTTTAGGCGGACAATTTGCATATATTTTTTAAATAATAGTAACCGGGGTAGTATGAATCACGAAATAGGAGGAGTGCAATACTAAATTATCTAACTAAATAGATTTTAACCTCCTTTCGATATCTTAAACTTTTTGTTTATAAAATAAAAGTTTTGTGGCTTTTACCACAGAAAGTCACGATCAGCTGCGTTAAAGTGTAATCACGCTGTTACGTTACATTGATTACCCATTGACCTCTTTACATCATTGACCGTATCAATATTATTTCAATTTCATCTGTTTATCTTGTCTATTCAGCCCATCAATGCAGTGATTACATTATGCATAGTGTAGTCTATAATTATTTCCTATCTTACCGAAATCAGTGTTAAAAGTAAGTTAACTTACTGTAAATCCGTTGCCAATTAGGTACTGCACGATAAGTTTCTTAATGCAAGTTTCAAAACAATTGTTATAATTTTAAAGGAAAATATTGAATAAAAAATGCTGTTTTGGGGTAAAGGCACCGGAGTCATGGACACCTGAAGCAAAATGTATTTTGGAATCTTATTTTCCACATTTACGATGATGCTTTTAATTAATTTCTTAGCAACTTTAATTGCTTATCAGGAGTTTTTTTTATTATTTTTTTCACAATTTTATAGTCATTTGAGCTTATTTTTGAGTTAGTTTTGTAAAAGAAAACTTTAATAAATTTGCAAATTGATTGCTGACACAGAATAATGTAATAAATATGTTATCTAAACGATTACTTTGCTAATTTAATGATCTAGTATTTATTTAATCCAGTTAGCAATTATTCCGGATCAGAGAAGCTTAAGAATTAGCTATTGATGCCTAATCTAATTTTAGTTAGTCAGTTATTGAATAAAACAACTATTTTTATTGTTGTTAAACTCGATTACGTTTCACATTTGAGCGAGGTTTGAAGGAAATTGAAATTTTCAATCGATGAATCATGTACTTGTAAGAAAATAAAATGACAAAATTGGTCATCAGAAATGGCTCGTAAATATTACGGTATGTTAAAAATAAATAAAATTGAGAATAATGGGAGTTACAGTAGCTAATTAAAGATAACTTTGTTCAGTGCTCATTGCAGCTTGTTAACAATGATGTACAAATATTGCGTGTGCAAAAAGTCCAATTTGTTTTTTAAAAACTTTTTCGTTGTTTATATTAAAAAACTTCAGCTTTTGTTCTAATTTAGTTCAACAAGATAAAATATTACAAATACAGCACGTCTTATTTATAGATAAAGTATGTTACACGTGCAAGTATGCGTGTCTAACTCTTAACGCTAATTCATATAGGTCATAGGCCACACTGTTTAAATTTAAAGGTCAAAATTTACAGTTGTGGCGGCTTAAGAGTGTAATGTTTACTGTCGATTTAATTTAATGGCTAAAACAGCTTTCACCTGGTTTGCTTTCACTTTTCACCTGTTAATTTCAAGTAATAGACAAAGACATAAGGACCCACATTGTAGACACCCAAAATTTCAAGGATTTTAATTGTCATTAGGAAACTTTTATAATAGTTAATTAAAACTTTCACAAAAAAAAGACATTTATAGTTTGCTGTAAATTATAACAGTTATTATAGATTGCAGTGGTCGAGAGTTAATTTTATGAGATCATATATTTAAGTGACATTGTAAAATCACATTAAATTCAAAACACTCAGAAATGTAATTTCTGAAAAGTGATTCTAATTGAATAAATTCTTGCAACAAATTTTGGCAACTAAAAAAGCACTGTACTTCTTCGATAAGAAGTACAGTACATTCTTTTAGTATTATTCAACATTTTAAAAACATTGAACAATTAGTCAAAATTATTTATATTTTTTTAAAGAAAATTTGCATGAAATTTAAATTTTTTGCTCATTATATTTTTCCAATAAACGACTGCAATGGCCTTATTTACATGTCCATGAAATTGCTTCACGTTAAACGTCTTCGTTATTGTGGGTTTTCAAGTTAACTTTAAGTTTTTATATTTATGTGCAATATTTCGGATGTTAAGTGATTTTAGTGATGAAATGTTAAGTAAATAAACGTTGATGTAATCTTTCAAGTGGAATGTAAACGACGAAAAAATGGCAAATGAAGAAGACAAGATTATTAGTTTGGCCATGAAATGTCGAGGATGTATACGAACAGTATATTATACTGTAACCTGTCTATTATTTATACATCACGTCATCTACTTGTACATGTTAAGTGGCTTTTAATTTAATTATCAAAAGATGGCTTATAAAATTGTATTTTGCCAGTTAGGAGTGTAAATGTTGACGTTGAAAAGCTCAATTTTTCAAGTTACAGTGGTAAGTCAGGTCACTGTACACTACCGTGAATTGGCAATTTATTTTAACGATTTAATGGCATAATAATTTATGACTGGTCTTTAAAATTTTTAAAAAACTCAAATTTGACAATGTAGCTGCAATAACTCAATTGCCATTTTACCATGTAGGTACATTACCGGTCTTCCAATTACTGCAACTGTAAGGGTATAGCAAAAAACTTTATCAATGAACTATCCAAGGTAGTTGTTAGGCAAAGTTTATTATCTCATCACCTGGAAAATTATAATTTCAATGAATCGAAACGTTGTAAACAATGAAAAGCGATGAGTTGATTGACTGTTAACTGTTTTAAATTTCAATGGAAGGGGAAGGGTCAACATACTTTATGAAGTGTAAGCTTACTGTACTTCGACTCTCTAGATTTACTTAGTTATAAAATTGTGCTGAGTCCAAATTAGGACAAAATTTACATTGAAATGTGTTTAGTGGAAGAATAATTGGCGCTCAGTTATAATTGCATTTTAACGGGAAAAATTTGACTGGGGATTAATATAATGATTCGCGATTAAAAATTTCAACCTCCACCCTTTTGGTACTTTATAGATCATTTATAAAGGTAAAACATGCAGAAATTTAAAATTGCACTAAATGTTTTGCATGACTAATAATCTACAAGAATTGCTTCTAAACTAAGATAACTTTTTAAAAAATCGAGAGTGGTTTATCCAAATTGCTTCGTCCTAAAAAAAAAAAAAAACAGCCACATGAAAATAGTCAAATAAACAACCGTTAATTATTGTTAATTAAGAAACATTAACTTCTCGAATCGACAAACTTGTTAAATTTGCCAGACTTTACTTTGTATTGTAACTGGTTTTATGATCTGTGGTGTGGCTGAATTGCGTCAAAACGAGTAGCGAATTGGTGATAATTAATCATTGGAGTGGCAAACCCAAAAGTCAATGTCTGTGAATTCTTAAAGCTAACAGTGTTTGTAGGAGTGACTAGAAATGGGCCAAAAACTTGGTGAAAAGCTCAAAATGAAAATTTGGTCTTACAATAGCTTTTTTTTTTATCCTACTCTCCGTTCTATCCTTGATGTTTGATTGTTTGTTACTAATCTAATTTAGTGTATTTTTTAGACCTTAAAAATATTTGATCAATGCCATTGTGTGTTAGTTTGATGGATTTTCAAGGTGTAGTGAACAGTTTACATGACACTTTAGTTATAGTATTCATAATAAAGTGTTGATTGAGCTAGGAACTTTATTTCAAATCTTTGTATTAAATTTGTGTTTGCCCTTTATTAAAATAATGTTCTTGTGAGACAGTTTCTTAACCTGCAAATGTCACTTCTTTGTATTGTTTTTGTCTAGTTGTAAATCTGTAAAATTGTCCCATTAACTGACATGAGCATGTTTTGACCTAAAAATAACGGTTACGTTTGGAGTGTTTAACGAACTGGAGTGTCAGTGAGATTGTAGTTTTAGTTCGGTGCCATAAAATTCGTGTAATTACGGTGTATACCATTTAACAACGTACGTCATAATGTGGGATCTATTTTAGCCAATTATTGCAATGTATAATTTTATTTTATTTTTGAAGCTACCGTAGCATTTAAGTTAGGTAGCAAATCATTGAATTTCTACTAGTATCAAATAGTCATGTAACTAAATCCCAAAGATGGCGTAATTAGAACTTAAAATTAGGACTTGTATCCGAATGTATTATCGAAATTAATGATCAGAAATTCCAGACTGACCAATTTATTCTTTATAATGAACTACTGAAACGCTTACTTTCGAGATGGATTAGGTGGATTATATGGAAATAAGTTTACTTGTAACCAATTTTTATTTCAATTTCTAATATTGCAACATTCAACGCTATGGCGTGTAACTTTTTCTTTTAAAGGTATTCAGTGTTTTATGTTGATTGTAGAGGGTGTTCTGCTCAATTATAAAAATACCTGGTACCGCAGTTATTCAAGCAATTAAAGTGTCTGTTTGTGACTGCTTTTTATGCTGTAGTTTGTACCAGTACAGGTGCTAAATGTTAGTAGTCCTTGACCAATAAATAAATTTCTTACATAAAAAAATTTACCGCCCAATTTCATTTGCTATTATTTTTTGTTGACACCCGAATTCAAGATCTTTAATGGCCAACGGCGTAATTAAATTTCTAAAAACGTCCCCTATCATTCATTAACATTGATTTATCCGATTTTTATCTGATCAACTTTTTTTTATTTGACACAATATAATCGGTCAGAACCAACTTTATGACATTGACGGAAAAAATTTAGTCAACATTTTTTCAAGTTGTCCTTTTTTTGGACATCTCAATTATTAATGTCAATGCTCATCTCTCGTTAACCTCAATTTTATTTTATATAAAAAAAAGTTTTGATGGCACTGAATATTTTTAAATAAATAAATTCACAATGATTTTCATTTTAAAATGTGAAAAAAATTGTAAAAATTTTGTTGAGTCAATTACATTACAATATTATTGTGCTATTAAATGAAATTACATTGCAAATTTTTTTCTTTTTTTTGGGTTTACAATTGTTTGCAAAAAGTCACGCCAATTTTGTATTTGAGAAAATATTTTTAGAATTACACTGTTTACTTAAATGACGTCGTGTACTCTAGTTATCATTACAAAGAAGTGCTAATTGTACTCAAATGCAATTTATTAAGATAGGTTGACGCTTATAATAATTTAGGTTGAGTATAATTAAAATGTTAATGCCGATCAAGTTTCTTGGTATTAATATAGCTAGACGGCTTTTTATTTACCGATAAACACTTCCAGTTTTTTTACTATGACGTTCGCGCATTAGAGATTGTTTATTAAAAAATTAAATATTAATTGTAAGTTGTAGTAAATAAAGATGGATAGATTTTCAAGGTCTAGTTAACAATGTCTAGTTAACAAATATAAATAAACTTTATGCGTTTATATTATTAAGCTAATTATGCGTCGGCGCCAATGCGTTGGTAATTGCAATACATCTTGCAGAAAATAGTTAAATTAATATGGCAGAGAAGTGTCAACTCGTTACGTTGATTTTACCTTGAATTTAATTATATTAATTATGATCATCTTTTTCAGTTATAATGCATATAGTTTGACTAATAATAGGCTGCAATAGTATGCTGTTGAATTGTATTTTTTTTTAAACGAAACTGTCAATTTTTTTTTAAGAAATATTTTTTTGTCAATGACAGTTAAAACATTGAAGCGTGAATTGTGAAAACGCATGCGGGACGTGGTTGAGCTATCGCGGCGAAGAAATGAATGGCACGCGCGCATAACGGTACTTTAATCGAGGTCAACGAAACTTGGGGAGCAAAATGGATAACAATCAGCTGAAAACTAGACTTACCCTGCCTCTTGAATTGTCCTCAATTTGGTCAGCTGAAGTGGCAAAGAAGTCTTTTGATCGTTGTCTTAGCGAGCTAATTGGCTCCGATTGGAAATCCCGAGGAGACTCGAACACCGGTTGTGATGACTGTTGCTGCCGCAGTTGTTGTGTAGATGCTCGGTTGAATGTAAACGGCGTTTCCGCTCGAAAGTTGTCTTGATCGGCTGGGCTAAACAATCGAAATCTCGGTTCGGTTGTTCTCCTAACCGGTGGCAATTCAGTGGTGGTGGTGGTGGTTGTAAATGCTCTTTGTGACCTGGTCGTTTGTACCACTTTTGGATTCGTTTTGGTTGGTGCTGCTTGCTCGAAAAAAGCGTCTAAATCGAACGGTATTGTACGATCCAAACCGGTCAGACCGAAAAAAACACCATTTTGTCGGCGACGACGTATTTCCTCGGCGTCCTGACAAATGACCGCAACCAATAAGCTTAGAAAACAAGCAATTTTAACTAAATTTTCCATGTTTTTTCTTGAAAACTTCGATAAGTTATGATGTTATACTGAAGCTATCAACACTGGCAGGCCCAGCCCGTCAATTTCGACGTTTTTAACATAAAAAAAAATTAAATAAGTAACCAGACCTCTTTCCACTCAGCTGTTAATCGAGTCAAGTTGTTAGTGTGTTGTAAGTGGTGAAATGTAGTTAAAAAGGTTTTTGTAACACAGGTAAAATTCAAAGTCTTGGTATCGTTGAAATATCTCCACCCATTTCCTTATTGGTTTGAAACATACAAATGAGTATAAAAAATAAACTAAAATTTTCCCTCCTACCAATCTAGTGTACTTGTACAGTATGTATACTAATGTGCAACTAAAATGCACATAGAGGAGAGGAACTAGGTCAGTCTGAAAAGTAAAATGTATAGTAAATCGGTTGTTGTTTGTTGCGCATTTGTGTGTAGGGGGAGAGGCCAGTATTCTCCTTAGCCGATAGATCTTAATTATCACTTTTTACAGAATATTTTTTATTTGCACACACTACTATGATACAATAATGCACTGACAAGGCTGGGCTATAGGGATTTCTGGGCGGATGGGTCATACAGTTAACATTGGGGTCCCAACTTCTTTACAATTTTAATTCTTTGCGCTTTGAAATTATCCAGCATAGTATTTGCATTTTTTTAATCCGGCGCATTATTGCACAGAGATTGTTAAAACTTTAAATTCATTATTTTAATACTTTTTTTCATCACTAACACACAGCACAAGTACAGTACAGTACTAAACGTTGCATTGTCATGTAGTTAGCATGTGCGTTGATTATTTTTTTATTTTATTGAAATGAAATAATTCTACAGTACAGTATCAGTCTGTGATTTCTCTTATTGTAAATTCTATAACATTTTAACCATTTTGTAAATTGTAAAAGACTTGTATTCAAGTAAATAATCGCAATGCAGGAATGTTGGTCTTTCACGTTATTCTTAAAAACATTATAATGCACTCGATTTTTTTATGAACCGATAATTTATTTAAATTGACGACAAAATGTGTTTTTATTGGCAATATTTGGTTTTAAAAATAGTTAATTTATCGTTTGTGAAGGTTTTAGTAAGTTGCTGTTCTTTATCTTGAATTAAATTGTATATTTTTAATATACAGTAATTAGTTATTTTGACTATATTTTGTAAAAAAAATGGTTGAATTTCTTATTGCAATAATAAGTTATATGCTGACATTGAATTTCTCGATTCTATATTAAATTACATTTTATTGAGATGTTACACTTTTTTTTGTGACCATTATCGTGCAAATGAAGAATTTGTAACTTTGTGAAGTTTTGTGTAAAACTAAATATTTCGTTTACGATATAATATTTTTTTGAAAATGGTTTTATATTTGGTTGGCATTGCGGGCTAGAAAATGAAAATATAGCATATGAAAAACTGAAGCTATCATTATTTTAGCTTAACGACTCCAGCCTACAAATCATTGACTGAGTATGGTTGTAAATAAGCTTATAAAACCAATTTTCTGATGAAACCTAAAGTTTTTGCGAAACAAGCTGTATATTTTTGTGCTGTGTATAATTTGCCATTTCTGAGAAAAGCTCATATTATAACGGTTGCAACAATAGGTATCAGGAAATATCCTCCTTATTCTCAGAGTTAATGATTATAATAGCATCCCTTAAGGCAATCACCTTTCACTCTTGCTTAGGATATGATACAAAGAAATTGAGGAACCAAATTACGGTATGATAATGAACTATAGCTGAAAACCACATAGGAATACAATACAACATACTCTGCTAGAAGTTGTTAGAAACTGTGTTAAAATATTCCTCGTATACAGCTATCGTACAGTACAGTAGGTCAATTGGATTGTATTATTATTTGTCACTTTCATTTTTACTGTATATGACCTTCTTTACTTATACAGCTAAATTCATTTTGGACACTTACAGAAAGTTACTAAAAGACGCCTTTAAGTAAATGATTTGCATTTGGATAGATTTGCATCATTTTTTTTTAGTTTTTATTATTGTGCCAAATTGTTTTCTGTTACTTACAGTTAAAGTTTACATTTTCATTTCATTAAAGTACAGCTCTAAGCTTATTCCATTGCATTTAAAGCACAAATCAATTGTAATTTTTAATTTAAATTACAACTATAATTATGTGTTTTTTCTTGTTTCTTATATGAATGGTATATTCATACTATCATAGTGTATAGCGGATGTTTATTTCCAGCTCGTCTGCTCAGTTTAAATTTAACATACATAGCATTTAGACCAATTTAATTAAGTCAACAAATACATTACTGGATTTGCTCCATTGAATTTGCCGATTGGCTTAACATCAATTACGTTTCCTCTTTAATCATTTAATTTAAGAAACAAGCAATTGATCATGTTTATAACATACTGTACGTATCAATACTTCAATACAATTGACAATATGATGGCTGTTTATGTGATATTTGGTTTTACCATTTTATATTACAGTTGAGTATTATGTTAATTTAGTATTATTGATTTATACTCTTGCAAAATAGCGTCAAGTTAGACGAGTTTTGAAGTTTATTAGTGGATTTCCTATTTAAGTATTTATTATTAAAATGCAGAATATGGTAGAAGAAATACGTGTGACGTACACTGCATAGCAATCAATATATTGCTGTGAAAACAACTTTAATTACGCTTAATTAACTTCCACTTTGCACCGTTATTCTCAGAAATAAATGTTGAAACTAAAAATTGCATTATATTTTAGAAATGATTATACTGTAAATAGCACTTTTATATTTTTATCACTTTTAAATTCAAAATATCTTGTATAATATGGTTTTTGAGTTAATTTGTATAATATTTAACAGCTGAAATTTAATTTTTTTGTTAAAAATTATTATCAATTAATAATACACTTTGGTTCAACAATTTGGGAAATTCAGGATTCATGATAAGCAATGCATTTTGAGAGATATTGAAAATGCACTGCTTTTCTTTGATCCTGAAATTCACAAACTGTTGAACAGTAACCAAAAAACTGCAAAGCAGTAACCAAAAAAAATTAAAAAAAAAATTGTTTTCATTTTAATTATCTTATTTTAAAAAAAATTGTTAATGCTATGTTAATCAACTTTTTTTAAATAAATTAGTTAAACATTAAAATAAAAAACATTGAAATTACACTTAGATTGAGGCCAAAAAAAAATGCTACTCAACTGAAAGACTTGGAGCTTGAACATAAAAATATTGAACTATATTGAAATGATGTAATTAAATGGCCATTGTTGCATAAATTACCAGCTATACTGTATAGTCTGGTTAACTATTAAGTTAATGGTCGGTGCGATAAGTTTTATGTAGGTTATATTATGCCTGAAAGCCAAAAACATTTCATAATATTTATTGAGTACATAAAGTTCCTGCTGTGTTGCTATTGGAGTTGTACTCCTAATTTAATAAATTTGTTTTTTCGGTTGTTTTATATTCTTTATTATCACTAAATTCTTGTCTGTGTGAATTACTAAAAGTATTAGCGATTGAATTGTTTAAACCATATTTTAAGCGTAGTGGTGCGTTTATTTTCCATGACATTTTTATTATAATTTAGAGCGATTAATCAAAAATATAAATGACGCACCGCTTTAAATTTGTCCGTTTAATAAAAAGTCGTGTCATATTATTAAAATTAAATTGTAGTTGATTGCAATTGTAATCGATTTCTGGTAATGGCAATTGCTTCGTCTTAAAATTAAATGAAGTGAGACTCGTACTTTTATCTATTTTAGTTCATTGGTTTTATATTACAGTAATTTGAGTGAGTTATAAATTACTAAATAAAATTTATTGGTTTATGATGAATTCACTTGGTAAATTTTCCTATATTCGCAGGTTAGATTATATTGATAAACTTATTGTATGGTCAAGGTAACCAGCATGTACAATTCTGGACATAATTTTATTTGTAATAATAATCAGCATTGACGGAGTTGCAGGCCATAGATGAACAATTTTCGTGTGAATTTTAATAATTAATTTTCGTGCTTTTTATTTCACATTAAAAAAACACAAAATAAGACCATATACCTTAACTTATTTGCTATCTGAATCGTGATGTTAATATACATTATTTTATTTTTTTTTTAAAAAAAAGAGATATAAATAATGAACGATAACCTTGTTTCATATGCCATTTTATTCCACGTACTGTACAGCATGTACAACGCCCATATACAATCTCGTCGATGTTTATTAGGTACTTCTCTCTATTCGTTTATTATGGAAAGTATTTTCTAATAAATTAAGATTTTTTTCTGGATTTTTTTTAACCTGACTCCACCCCACTCAAGGCAAACTTACCTCAAACTCTGCCATTTTCAGTTTAGTATCGCGCTGATTTCTTTTGCTTTTTAATATTTTAGTTTATTTAAATTTGCAGTGAGATAAAAAATGATATTGTTCCCGAAATGAGTTTTAAATTTTAAATTCATCTTAACGCTCTTTTACAATAATTAACAATTATTCTCAGTTCAGATTTAGTAGTGCTAAAAAGGTGATGAATAGAAATTTGAAATTGAAGGGGGATAAAGAAGTTGTCCTTGATATAAATATTAAATACGCCCCATATAATTTTGTTTTAAGGGGGAGAAGTAAGGAGGCAGCTGGGAAACATGATGACCCTGGTGACTTATTTTAAAAGAATACGAGTTATATATGTGTTGTTTTGTTTTTATATAGCACGCTTAATCGTTTAAGTTAATACAAATTTAAATAAATTGCTTTTTAAATTTAGCATAAGGTAATTGATTACTATGAAATCATACGAATTGCTCAAGATCTTTTATGATTATATTGGCTATCAAACTGGAAAGCCTGTTGAATGGTAGTCTATTGGTTTAAATGCTGTATTTAATAATTTAGATTTTTTTCAAAGATTAAAGCGAAAGTTTGTTTACTTTTGTCACTTAATGATGATAATTTTGATGTCGTTTTTTGACACTGATGAAAATTCAAATGTTATCGATAAAATAACTCGTTAAATTCGTTTAAAAAGATTCAAGTTATAACTTATACCATGCATTTTTGTTATATTTCGTTGTCGTAAATAACAAAGATTTTTTTTTAAATATTTTTAAAAGGTTTTTTGTTTTGTAATTTTTATATTTTACTGCATCTACCGTGAAGTGATGCCGCTGATGGAATTGATTGCTGCGGCAGTGGGTTTATCGTTTTATCGTGGTTGAGTGTCGTGCATTTTCTCTCAATAAAATTTTTGTTTTAGTCAAATGTGGGTCGGAAAATGGCTATTAAACAATAGGATTTAAAAAATGATTTTTTTTTTCTGCAACACTTTCACTGACCTGTTTTATTTCATCAACATGGTTTTGCGTGTCTTGGGCGTGTTCATAACTTGCATTCATTTTCATTTCTGTTTTATTAGGTACACTTTGCAATTGTAAGTTACCTTAAGGACAGTCCCTATTATACTTTTAAGAAAAAAAACTTCATTTATTGCTATCATGTTTGACGTGATTAACTTTCCTATTGTGAAATAGTATGTAGAGCTTTATAGTTTGTACAGAGTAAAAACTGGGCAGTAAATAACTACGCTTCAATTCAAGATTAAGAAATAGTTTTAAATAAGTTGAACAAAATTGCAGAAATGATTTAAGTAAAGTTATCAAGTCATTATTATTACCAGGGAAATGGTTGTATATGTATTAGAAATGAAACAGCATTTAATATTGTAATTGCATGTTTTTGAAAATTTACAAAATATTTGTAATAATTAACCTCATTGCATTATTTTTTGTGGGACTTATTTTGTAAGAAGTTAAGACGCATATTTATTTTTAGCATTTTTCTAAAATATTAATATGCTTGCTAATTTTGCCACTGTAATAAATTAAGCCAGATATTTGAAGATTTACTGGCCACATAAAAAATTCAAGAAAAAAATGCATTGAAATTCTCATAACAAGAAAAAAAGCATTAATTAAATTAGTTAAAATTGAGATTTTAGGTTAAACGTCAAAATAATTAGTGAAATCGTGAGAAATGAACCGTTGAAAGGAGAAGATAATAGTTTTGCTTTGTAAACTATTTTTAACATGTGTTTCAATGCCATATTTAATTGTGTTAAATGTTTCGTAAATACAATGAAGGGAAATGCTATTTGATGTTTGATAATTGTCGGATTTACCACAAAACTGCATAGTTTAACCACCAAATCAGATGTTAACCAGAAAAGCTGTTAAATATTCATTTTTGACCAAAAATTCCTAACTTTAAAATTGTCAAAATTAATGCTATTGTTTATCAAATCGTGTCTGGGAATTTATAAAAAAAATAATTAAATTTGAATTTTTAGTAATGCAAAGTTAGATATTTTAACAAAATGGTGTTGTGCCAATGTAAGTTGCTCATGAATTGAATCAGTTACGCATTATATCATCTATTATAGCTAATATTGAACCTATATTTGACACTAAATAAGTCGAAATTTATTATAGTATTAATTAAAAAAAAACTTTGGTTATTAATGGGCGTTATTTTAATTAGTTAACGATTTAGATTTGCATCGAGTGAAACTGGACAATCAAGTATTATTGCGTTATAAATCATGTAAACAAGCGCATATTTGAAGTTAAAACTAGTCACCCAATAATCGGTTTTCGTTCACCCAATTCATTTGGGTACACAAATTTGAATGTCCTAGAAAATAAATAAAAGAAAAAGCTAACCTCCTTCCGCTTATTACGATTTAGCTCTCCACATCTGATATCATAAATGTGAAATTTTGCTTAAAATTCATTATTCACATAAAATTTACCTGCAAAAGGTCATGGGGATACAATATGTTTGTTGCTAAATAAATTGACTGAAATTTAAATTTCATCCCAGATTATGTGTTTTACTGGCACATTTTACATGCTGCTCGCTTTAAATCTAAGAGTTTAATGTTAGACACAAATGAAATCTGGTAACAATGTCACCCAAATCACAAGGGTGTTTACTAGACTCTTGTAACTTTGACTAATGCATCATGGAAACAATAAAGAGTGCGGGCCATTACAATTACATTAAAGTTTATGAATCCTTTTCAAACTCTGACACACATTGCAATTATTTATATTTACTGGTGAATTGGCTTACGTAATGCTTCTTGCTGTAAAGAAAAATGACAAAGGGAATTTGCATTTCATTTTAAATAATTTTACTTTTTATGTTGTTAAATTCTAATTGTTGTTAGCTTAACATGTTATGCAATTGTTGTGTATTGTTGTCAAAAGTTTTTATTTTTTATATATAGTAAGCTATATTCAAATGAATAATGACAATTTTTGGTGAAGTTTTTATATTTTTTTGTAATGTTTTATAAAAAAAATATTTTTAATTCTTCTTAATATGTTTTAGAATATAACGACTCAGACACATTTTTTCTTTATATTTTAACTACCCGAGTAAGATTTTAAACTCTTAATTAAATTAGTTTAAAAGTCAACATTGATTTATGGTTTTTGTTTTTAGTACAAGTTGCAATTTGCAGTAAAGAAAAAAAGCGGTAACGTTGCAAAGAATAGTTTTAAAATTTTAATTGTCTATAATTTTGGGTTTATAATTAACTGAATTACTTAGCACTTGTTAAAGTTTGTAAGCAATTAATTAGTTTTTGAGTTATAATTTTAAATGTAAAGCGTAATTGGTGGCTCAGCAAACCTGTACGTATTGCTTATGAAAACGTCTCCTCCCACACTAAATGTCTACACTGCATTTTTCACGATGCTTTTTTTTTTTTTTTCTTTTTTAGACAAAATTAGATCTGTGTTTTGAATGTTTTATGATCATTTCAAGTGTCTGAATAGCTATTATGTTGTTGCTTTAAAGTACAAAGAATATGAAACTCGTTTCACCTATTTTTCTATTAATTTTCCATGCTTTTTTAAATATATTTTTATTATTATTGGCTTACAATGTAGACACTGTTATAGGCTGGGTCGGGCGTGGAAGATGTCAGAGGTCAATTTTTTCTATTTTTTAAGATGAAATGGGGTGGGGACGGGCGGAAGGTTTATTTAAGAATGTAAACCGTCAAAACAAGACAGGAGATCCGAGAATGGCAACTGCTTTTTGTAGTTTTTGTAACAACAAGCGTAAACCTGTTTAGGATAAATAAAATTTTAAAAAAATAAATAGGAAGTAGTCCACGTTGAATTAACATGGGTGTATGCAGAGATTACATACAAACAGGGGGAGTCTAGCGATCTAGATCATGATTTAGCATTAAATAGTTAAATAATAAATAAAAGTCGTAGATAAATAATAGCGTCTGCCATTCACATAAAAAATTAACAAGGTGCTTTACTGATTCTCAAACTTTGCTTTTCACAAACCAAAGCTATGAATACTCTATAATTTACATTCTTTTTAAGCTAACCGTTAACTGTCTTACAATATTTCATTTAAATTAGCTTGAATGAATTCACAAAAATTTCAAATTTATTACAGTATTTCTAAATATTTTACTATTATTTATCGCCTTACACAAAATATAATATTTGAATTATTTGTTTACAGCACCTTTTTGATAGATTACACAAAAGTAAATGAATTTGTGTACATTATATTCGTAATTCAAATTTCTTAAACATGAATTACAATTATCCTATGGCGTTAGCTTATTTTTGGAAATTTGTTATGAAATAAATATGCAAAACGTTTAGGGTAAAACACTTTGTTTATAAATAACTGGCTTCATATTAGTTTTTTGATGTTTAAATCAATTCGTTAATTATGAACAAGCGAAATTGATTTTATACCGGTGCAACACTTTTGAAATAGGAACTTATTACACATGCATTATTTTCTTTCATTGTTGTATTAAATAGAAACATAAGTAATCATTATTTTTATTGTGAAAAAATTTGTAGTTTTAAATTTAGTATAATTAAACAATACGTGACAATATGAGTGAGTTTTTTCCTAACCTGGGTATGATTTTAATTATGAAGATAATGATCTCTGTCTATGTATTATACAGTTCCACTCATATGATAGCCGAGAAAACCCAAAATACATTATTAAACCGTTTTTGCATAATATTGTACACACCTACTCTACTGCTGTCTGGAATGCTACTTAAATCTACATGATAATTTGCATATAGAGCATTTTTTATTTTTGCTTTATCGACCGAATTGCGATAGCATACTAAAATTTGTTGGGTTTTTTGTTTTGTTATTAACTTTAATTATAAAAGCATATAACTGTTTTAAAAAATATTAACAGAACTGAATTAATCCTATTGATTTTTAAGTAAGAAAATGGTTTTCAAAGTACTAGATATAATGTATGTTCATATGCAACATCTACTTTATATTGAAAAAATTAAAAATTTACAAAGAATTATAGACAAAACTAAACATACCAAGAATAACGGGCATTGTATAGCAAATGTATAGTCAACGTTGACCAATATGTTAACAAAGTTAAAAATCGAGAAAAAAAATTTAGCTAATCGAATTTGTTGAAAGTTAAAAACTTTTAACGTATTCTTGATATACCGTAAAATAAATGGTGAAAATTACCAGCTTATCTTTGCATACTAAAGTCACTGCAATATTTGAATTTAAATGTAAAAATATATTAGTGCTGACATTTTAATTAATTTTAAGGCATAGAGAATTGCATTTGTATTTAGCTAAGCAATTACGCAAAAATGCCTGTTGAATTTCCCAAGAGAAATTTCAAAACCTCATCTAAAAAAATCACTTTACTTCATTCTGACTTTACTGACAATATCTTGCATACTAATTTTCTCCCATACAAATTTGTCATTTAGACAATTTTAGCTTTCGTAATGCTGTACTAATGAAAACTTTAATTTTTTATTTTTTTAACGATTAAGCGTATGGAAGGACTTGAATAAAACCGTTAATTAATGTCACAACAATATCTAACTAATTTTTCAATACACTAATTTTACATACATTTAAAAATTTATAATAGAAAACCTGCTGTTTACGGATGAATTAACCTAAATTCCTTTAATCCAATGTATATTTTCAAAATGAAATATAATTATACAAAAGAACTTTTTGAAGTTTTAATACAAAAAAATACAATGAAGCAGTTTTGCTCGTGAAATGAACTCGTGGCTATGACATTATATTATAGAAAGATAAGCTGACTATTTATTTTTAACTGCCTATTATACTGTTTGTTTATATCAGATTTTACATTTTTTATATTAAGCATAATAATTTTCATGTAACTAATATGCAGTGTACGAAAACTTGCAATTACAATTCGTTAAGCAATTTATTTGCATTGTGTAACAGGGAACAGGCGTACCAATTTAAAAGAAAAATTGTTCAATTTTTAAATTGCGTTAAATGTATCAAAGGTAGTGGAAGAAGATGACATTATAAGGCACTACCGGTAAATGATGTTTACATAGCTAATAAATGAATAATGTAACTTAGAAACATACTAACCCAACTTTGTTTTGCATACAGCAACAGTTACCAACTTTATAAAAATGCAGGTACTGTGGTTACATAAATCTAAAATGATTGACAAAATAAAATAAATAGTAATTTTCAGAAATAATAACTACAGTATTTTAAAATTGCGCGAATGTTAAGAATATTGTAATAAAACTTCAGTTTTTATTCATGTACTGTAGTAAATAAAACAAGTTTGGTTATGTTTAAGTTTATATCTTACGCTTAAAAACAATTTATAACTTACAGCACAAGAATATGAAATTGTGCTATAAAATTGTTGTCAAATTTTTTTGTCGAAGATGCTTAAAATGTACTCAAATTTATTCTTTATTAACTTTTTTATTTCCCAATGTTTGGGAATTAAAATGTGGCTTTAACAGTATGCTGTATTCAGGAGATACAGCAACTTTTAAACGCGCATGTGTCATACTAACATATAATAATGTTTATCATTTGAATCTAAATTCCTACATACTGTATCATTTTAACGGTTACATTACAACGGGTGTATTTCCTTGTTTGAAGAAGGAAGTTTAATCAACTTAGTTTATAGATACGTATACTGTATTATAATACTGTATATAAACAAATATGTAATGCACACATACAAAAAAATCTTTCTTAAAAACAACACACTCATCTGATGTTTTTGTTTTTGCTATGTGGAAATCCCACGTTGCATTTCATTGTTTGTAACAATATAGAAAAATAAACAAACACCAGAATAGGAGTGACTTGACGTTCAACAATAAATTAGGATTTTGCTTGGGTCAGTTTGAATGGAAAAAAAAGCTAAATTAAGTCAGTTATAACGAGCAAACTATGAGATAATTATAATTGAAAGTTTCTCTCTGCAACTATAAAACTATTAACAGTATGTAATTGTCTGAGAAAATTCACCTAAATGAAATTAGGCTTCATTTTTTTATCATTACATAATGTGAATTTTTAAATGAAAATTAAAGTATAAATGTAACATCAATAACAATAGAGCCATTGAAGTGAAAAGTAATAATTTTTTTTCACTTTTACTAAACAATGTGTATAAGCTGTTTGAAAAATTGATTAATTGATAAATAAGAATAAGGTTTTAAGATTACAAGTTATTTCAAACGTTTTCTAACTCTCAATGATTTATTTTGTATTGATAAGTCAAAAAAATATAATTTTTATGTAGGAATATTAGCTGGCACCATTGTATTTCTTAATACTGCATGTAACCAATTGTACGTTATGGTATCTTTGAAATTCGAATTTTATGGATTTGTTTTTCAAATTGAAGTTTTTGCTTAAAAGGCGTGGTGCATCAACCTCAGATGGTATTCAAATTAAAATCTTAATCTGATTTGTTTTATTTAAAAAGCCATTCTTTAATATTCAACAGTTTTTAAATTTAAGTAATAATCATTCGTGACATGTGTAAGTATGTTAATTATAACTTAGTATACAAAGCATCAGGAATTTTGCTTAATGCCATAAATTGATTTTTGGAAATTTGCATTCTGCTGCGTTTGTGCTGACATTAATGTTTTTGAAGCTTTAACGGGAATGTTGTAAATATTTCGGCTTTGAATTTGCATTTGAATGCATTTAATGGTTGGGAAAAATTTGAATGCTTTCCTTTCATGTCTGTGGTATGCAATTACATGAGAATAGACAATAAACGAATAGTTTTTAATACTAAACGTGCTATAGAATGGTATTTGTCTGCGAAATTGACACAAAAGACAAGATTTTTAGATGTAAAATCCGCAATCATTATCGGCAACTTTCTCTCGATGTGCTCCAGGCGTAAAATACTTAAACAGCATCAAGCTGGTCAATTATGTGGTTATGAATGACTTTGTGATACCTTATGTAACTGTATTTATCCACAGGGATATTAGATTCAATAAATGGGTCAAGAGTCAATATATGGAAGCCAAAACATTGGAAAAACCTAGTCTTACGACAAAAACAATAAATCCAATGGCAAATTCATCAAATTTTACAGTATGAGAAAAACTTTAAGCAATTAAAATCTAAATGACCAATTCAATCTGTTCACATCCATTTAAATTGTTTCAACGTTCAAATAATTGGTCAAACTAAATACCGTAACACTTTACTGTATTTTGTTGTGGTCAAAGCACTTTGTTGCTGTTTTATAATCAGTGCACACCGAGGGCTTTGTGTTGTGGTTCTTTTTAGACGAACCTTACATTGCTTTTAAAAAATTTATTTAAAAAAAAATAGGAAAGAAGAGGATTGAGGAAAAGTGCTGGCTTGTTCGTGATTTTGCCTAAGGATAAGGCGTGGTTTATGATTTGAAATGCTGATACTGAGATATTTTTGAGATTTACTGAAGCGAGAAACAGACAAAACCCACTTCTCTTTCAAATTCATTAATTTGTTGTGGGAGATTTTATTTATTTTATTTTAAAAGTAAACGCGAATTTTTTCTTCTTGTCATTAGAACTAACATCACTGTTTGGTTTAATTTATTTTTAGCTTTTATGCGGTATTTGATGTTTGGCTAATAATTGGTGTTGGCCTACTTGAGGAGAAAACCAATTTTTTCTCTTTTTTACTTTTCTTTTTAAAAGAATTTTAAAGTAAAAATATTCAACAGCACTATTTTCTCAGCGTTTTGAGAATTTTAATAATTATTGGTGGAGTTATTGTTAACGTCGTTTTAATGACTTATAAGCTCTTTTCACTACTTCCAGTAATTACCATCTAGCTAATTACATAATGTAAGTAGTGGAACTATTCATCGAACTTTTGATTTTTAAAACTAAATATTTAAACAATGGTGTCATTTATTTAATAGTTGGCAATAATTTGTCCTAAAACACGAAAAGTTTTAAAACAAATAAGAAAAATTGGAAAATTGTATATTTGGTATAAGATTTTTTTAATTGAAAATATTCCAGTAGTTTGTATATTAAATATAATTTTTCTAAATTTCTATTGCTTTCCCATAAATTCAAATAATATTTCTATGTACCGATATTTTTTTAATAGTTTTTACTTGATAAATTTTCTATGCAATAATGAAAGTTCTTAATCCTAATTTAATTTTGCGTAACATGCAAATCATTTTGATTCTTTTTTTGAGTACACTGACCAAGACGTTTTTATTTATATTTTTAAAGTATAAAAAAAGGTTCTATGCTAGGAAGTTATTTTTGTTTTTACACATGATTCGCTCTTTAAATTTCAATTTATTTTCATGTAATAATAAAAGTAGTTTAGTGGCGTTGCGGTTTTTTTAATGTAGTTTTTGCATGGCCAATTTCATAGTTGTGCCATAATAGTCATATCCATTTATGCTATATGATATCATTGAAATTACATCCCACCAACCAACCAACCAACCCTCTTCAATTTATTATTTAAGAGGTTGAGCATTTTATTAGGTACAACTAGAAATGTTTTGCCAATTGACTGGTGCACCTGTTAAGTATTACAAAGGAAATCACTGCGATTTGTCATGTTATAGGATGAATAAATTTATCCCACTTTTAAAAAACCATTTCATTGTTACCATTAATTAGCTTAAATTAACTGTTATTATCCTTTCGGCAACTGATAAAATTTACAATAGATGAACTACATTTTGAATGGCAATTTGCACTTTATTTTCAATTATTATTATGCAAATAGTGTCGATTTCCCTTTAATTTTTGTTACATTGTTGATTGTGTTTAGATATAAATGGGTGCGAATTTACCGCCAGTGTCGTTCGAATTTAAATAAGCTTTAAAGGGAAGGGGGTGTTGTATTTTGTAACCGATTCACTTATCCAAACCACATTTAAACGTTGTCAGCTAAATTGGCTATGAGATTGGTTTTGTATGTGTATTTTAAGTTTAGCGTATGATAATACAGAATAAATCAAAAATAGCTTAGCGAATTTAAAAAAATGTTATGATATTATAATAGCGTATATGAGTTTTAAAATGACAAACATTGATTAATAATAAGCAGGAAATGTTTTTGATGTCCGGAAATGAGTTAACATGTCGTTTTAATGTCGATTGATTGTAATTTGTATCTTTTTGTCAGTCATGAAATTTTTGGGTAGACTTCATTACTCAAAAAAAATCAAGACATTAAAATTAATAGAAAGCAACACTAGAAAAAGAACAAAAAAATGAAATGGGTTGAACTAGATTATTTGAAAATTTCAAAACAAGGTCTGTTAGAAAAGTCATGGAAACTGATGAGCTATGCATTAGAATCAGATAATTAGAAAATTGTAACTTTTTCAGTGGATCGCAGTTTCCTTTCATAAACTTCTACACTAGTTAGAAACTTAGCGACTCCGGCAATACATGGCTTTCCAATTCTGATTACTTATCGAATTTCTAATTGATCTTATGTGGTTGATGATAATGCATAATGTTTTCTAACTTAGTTTCTATCTTTTCTTTTAAATTCTCACCCTTGTGCAAAATGATGAATAAGTGATTTTTGTCATTTTTAAGGAAACGTGTTTTATTAAACACAGCTTTATTACTTGATTATTCTATTATTTGAATTTTGATTGCATTCATAAAAAGAATTGCCATCTTTTTTTATGAAAGATCTTATGCAATATGATTCATTTATATTCAAGCAATGTCCAATAATGTGTACACTATTATGCGACTTATTTGAAGTATCTATAAACTTTAGATACTGCATAAAATATTACATTTAAAAAGCATCTTATGTAATAAGTTATAGAGCTAAGTTGGGTAGTAGAGCTAGTTTCGCATAATTATTATTTTAAACCGCAAAATATAGCAGTAACACTGATACAAATCAGTTAAATACTTAAACGCACACCGCATAAGTTATGAGAACTGACCGATTGCAAGGCAATATAAAAATAATTTAAAGCACGTTGGTTTTAATTGTATATTATAATAAGCAACCGGAACCGTTTAAATAACTGATTTCCATCACGAACGCTATGACAGGAACAAACCCGATGATTTAAAATCTTTGAGGTTGAAAATGTCTGCCTGTTGACTCAATGCCGACCACTTTGGTAATGTTGATTCCCCAGAATATTAAAAATAACATGGGAGAGACACCCTTGAATTACAGTACACAAATTAATGAGACCATGGTCGGTCCTTCCTCCAGGGGGTTCACAACAAGACAGGGTTATGAGAACTGATCACGTGATTGGGGGTAACAATAGCCAAGGTGTGGTAACTCGGAAATTAATGGGGTAAGTAACTAATATACAATGGAAGCTGTGATTAATAAAATGTTTTGAACTTGAAGGCAATTCTAATTGAAATTGTAACACACGAGGAATTTTTTTTTTAAGTCGTAACGTTTTTAACAGTAATATTTTTTGCGGTGTAGAAATGTAAATATAAATTGCAGTTTAATGTTGATGATAGTGATAAGGATGGGGAAATTACCAACATTTTTTCCAATTGAATTAAATTATGGGAGGAGTTTCATTTTGTATTATTTTAAACAACCGTAACTAGATATTTAATTATAAATTGGTAATTAATATTTTACTGCTTCCTTGAAAAGTTGATATTT
>JAAFCF010006596.1:8864868-9045943 GCA_013389785.1 Helicorthomorpha holstii
CTCATACTTGTGTCATTGGAGTAGAATACCAAATTCAAATTTTTTCTTAGCGAAGATTGTCTACTGTTTGGATCAGTATGTGGATATAGTCTAGTTTCTTCAGGGCGATAAAATCTTTTTACAATGATGTCGATATATTTTGGCTTTAAAGGATGCCTGTTTTTTAAAAGGCTAAAAGACACTATTTGTCCTATTCGAAATGGATCTAACTTTGGTCTTTTTACAGTGGAACGTAATTTAAATTCCGGGTATAAGTCTTTATCTTTAAAATCATTTGCATCGATTTCACTTTCAGAATCACTTGAACTTAAACTAAACTCCGGTTTAGAGTCAATAAACACACAATCCCCTATATTATACACCCGGTTTTGCCATTCCAAGCATTTTCTTTCTTCATCCCATTTTGGTGTGCGTTGCTTAATTAAAAAAATACAATTTAAGTTTAATTGTTGGACAAATGGAAAATGGTAAACGATGTAATGCTCAACAAATTCAAAAGTGAAACAAAACGGATGACTTAAGATGCTGTAAGAATGGCGCCAACTTATATTACATACTCTAATTAAAATTCTGATTTATCTACAAATTTGTTTGGTAAAAGATTAAATTTCATTCAAAATCCTTCTGACAAGTAAATTTCGAAATGTTTCAACTTTTGAATATTTGACATGTATGGGTACAAGTCACTTGCACACTGTTAGAATCCTTTAAAATTTAAGTCTTACTTTATTTTTACTATCTTTGAAAATGCATGCTTCACATTTAAAATAGCCATTAGTTGCAGCTAATGGATCAGGGCAGTCCGTGATCCTCGATTGTTGCTCGTCATACCTAAAATCAGAATTTTTAATTTAAAATATCAAAATGTTTTAATTAAACTTAACTTACCATTTTTGGTAGTAAAAACAGTCGTTGTCATTGGTTTCACAATAGCATTCCGTATTACCAGCAAATTTCCACAGTTCCATTATAGCTTTAAATTCAACCTACAATAATTGCAGATAATAATCATTATTACAAATTCACTAAACAGTAGCTCAAACCAATCGTATAATTTTCAATATACAATATGTAGTAAAATATTACAATATACAGTGTAAGTACATAAATACCTTGAAAAAACTACGAACTAAATATTGTATTTTTTAATATGGACCATTTTAGTCATTCAATTACTTATTAAAAAGTGCTTTACTATAATGAAATCGATTTCCGTAAGAAACAAGGTAATTATTTTAACAAAAAAAATCCACATTTGGTATCGGTCAATGTAAACTCAAAACATACTTTGCATTTTTGTATGATATTACAGACAGGAATGTTGTTGCATTCTTCACACATAAAGAACTCTTTTTTATCAGCCATGGACCCAATAATCGTACTTGCTGCGGATCTAATAATATAATTAAATTAGCTCAACAGACAAATTAAATATTTAACTAGAATACCTAAAATAATTCCCATGAAATTTCATTTCGGTAGAAACTTCAAAGAAATGTATCACCTTTGCAACACTAAACTTTTCTAGTTTGAATACTGGTTCAACCATGACAAAATCCCCAGATTTTATCTGAAATTTAAAACATATTAATTTACTATTAAATCAACTTAATTTACAGTTATTTGCCATTTCATTATTTATTATTGCTTTCAGAAACACTTTTCTTTTGTCAACAATTTTAACACTGGTAGTAACGAATGTAGGTTCAGGAGAATCCAGCTAGAAAAAAATCAATAATATTAATCGGAATTTAAAAAATTGCATTTTATTCTTAACATAAAAAATTTTATAGGGAAAGTTCTAAAAGAGTAAATGTACCTCATCATCACTTGTGATCACAATGATTTCTTCCTGTTTCTTAAGTCTGAAATAATTTAATGAACCGTTGTTTAATGTTCGGCAAGTTACAATTATTAATTACCTGTTAGTTGTATTTGTAGTCATTTCTTGGACAAACAGTTGGCACTCATTCAAAATTAATTTTACAAGTGTTGTGGTTTCTACAAGTGGCAAATCAGCATTTTTCTGATTCAATCTTCTTACTGCATGTCTATTCCTAATGATAATTTATTAAAATGTAAACGATCAAGGTATATTTAATATTATTTAATTACTCAGTTGGAAGTTCCGCTCCAGAGTAACTCATCAAAACTTTAATAAGGTGTGAATTAGCCAATTTAACTAATTCATCATCATCACCGGCCGCATCATAGCTAAACACTTGATTAACTATGAATTGGCCATAATTTATAAACATGTCAAATGACATGGCTGGCAATTCGGCTGGTTGAACCTAATCAAAACCATTAACAAAATTAGTAAACTTAGTGGACAAATCATCAAAGTTATCGTTTCCAATAATCAGTAACATTACCTCTAGTAACCCAATAAGGTCTTCCATTGTGGCAGAATAGTTCCTCTCTAAAAGTTCGATTATAGTTTTGCAGCAATAGGCTTTACCTAATATAATGCTGTAAATGTGTTGATACATTTCATTTGCCATTTGGTCCAAATAATAATCAGCTTTTTCTGTCGATATTACTATCAGAACATTGCTTCCGCCATCATATCCTGCAATTGACCAGTTTTTGATGGGTCCACAGTCATTTACTGCCAACCCTGAATAAAATAAGTTCACAAGTCGATTAAAAATGATTCAATTGACGACAAAAAAATCATCAGATGATTACTACATTGCTATCAATTAAGCCAAAATGCTTATAGCATTTTTAACTTAAGTAATTTAGCAACGTACATATTGTATGTATTCCAAATTACATATTCAACAAACTAACAAATGAAAATACTGTAAATAAAATCTGCAAGCTATAGCACATTTTTATTAAGCTACAAATTGTTAAAATACGTGTATTAAACTAATACAATTGAACTGAAAAATTGTTTTTACAAGTCTACTAGCATATAATTTATTTACCTTGATCAACTTCTTCAGAAGGAACAACTGATTTAACAAACCCATTGAAAAACAATTCTACTCCTTTTTCAATGAGATCTAAATCAAATCTTCTTAATTTTTTTTCTTGATCATAAATGCTAAATAAAAATGAATAAGTTTTAATTGATTATAATTGTTAGACAATAAACAGTATTAAAAACAACCAGTTTTACCAAAAGTCAGTCAGTAAAACTTGCGAAAATTCATCATCTTTTCCTAAACTAAATAGATCCGCTCTTCTTTCAATAATTGATTCATCCTCCTGTTAAACAAAAACGTGAATCCTTTAATTTAAAAATACTATTGTGCGAGTGATGTTACAGCGTCGATGAATAAAACAGCATATCCAGCATCTTCAGGTTCCTCTTCTTCAGGCTCCTTTCTTTGCTTTTGTTTCTTACGTTCTTTACTTTGCTCTCTCTTCGATCTTTTTCGCTTAAGCGATTTAGGTATCAACTGGTTCCCAAGCACAAACACTGATGCACTACATTATAAAAAAAAATTAGTTATTATTAGTTCATTCAGATGCGATATACTGTACTGTATTACTTAATTTTGTGATTATCATCATCATCGCTTTCCATCCTTTAAGGAATATGAATAACTTTTAAACTGAAACAAACAAAAGCAATATTAATGCATGTCAATATTTATATCGCGTAAACCAAGTCATTAGATAAAAAAAATTAATTTCCCAACCGTGTGTGTAAATTATGTATAATGATATATAAAAATGTGGGTACAAATAATTGTTCGTGCTTATTAAAATGTAGTAAAGCTGGGAGTTGAGGAATGCTGGAGTTTAGCTAATACTGAATACATATAGATTTTTCTCCCATTGGGGGAGTACTACGGTAATTATAATTAGATCAGATGAGCAAAAAAACCATATATGCGATCTTATACTGTTGTCATGGAAAAATAATTTCATTTATATTACCTACGGAATATTTCAGCAGTTGGATACCAAATGAATAAAAAATACAAATGTCTTATATCAAAATCATTATTAGCTTTTTGTTACTGAGTATTTGTGCAATAATAATAACATACTGTACAGTATACTGTTGAATTTTAGCATAAAAACCAATAACATTATATTCTGCGCTTGCATACATTAATAAAATAAAAACTGGTCACAAATCTCACATCATATGTACTTAACGTAAAACAAATATCGCACAATAAGAAAATCTTAGTTTTATGCACAGAGGAAATAACGATTTAACTTTTAAAATGTCAAATTTCACCGCAAAACTCAAAACGAAATTATATGGCAACATAATTATAGTACGTTAAATCTTTTTTTTTTTTTTTGAATATATACTGTAGCATTAACAAAAAAACTTTAGTTAATTTTATCCATTAAAAAACCCATGATAAATGGCATTGTTAATAAAGGACCAACAGGTGGCCCATACAAACAGATATTAAATCTAGAGAAAGACAAATGAAGTGACCATGAAACATATCTCATAGTGACCATATGTCTTAATTTCTCTTACATAATTACTTCCTAGAAAAGTCCAAGTAAAGCTTCAAACTTGAACCTCGAAAAATTTAGATCTTTTAATCCATTTTACTTGTCATATGAAACACATCTAAATAACTTGATTAAGATTTCCCCTTGCTAATTTTAGTTTTCCAATTAACTATTTTTCTTTTATTAAAATAGGTCACACAATAAACTTGAACTGTATTTATAAAGTTTGTAATAATTATACAGTAAGTATATAAAAAATTGTTAATGGTGAAAACCGAAATTGAAGGATAAAACGTGACTTCGAATGAAAAGCAAATGTAAAATATTACGACTTGTTTAAATAAGTTTACGAAGAAACCATCAAACTTTTATTAGCTCCCTTCTTTAGTATTCAATCCAACCCAACACCCATATCAACACTACCAATGATCATTTCTCATAATACAATATACCGCTTTTATTTATTGGCCCCCAGGTATAAAAACTACCATAGATATATTAATTTACTATAATTATTTTAAATTGATAAAAAAAATAATTATAAAACAGTCTCACATTATGTAAATCAGAGAAAATCCAATGAAACGAATAAATATTTCCTTATAGTGCAGTTTTAACTAAGAAAAATTAAAACATAATAATCTTACGTAAGTATCTTAAACTTCGACAAATTATAAACAAAATTAAAATAAAATAAATTCTAAAATACGTTAAAGTTGTCGTAAGGTAATGAGAAGACAACACACAAGCCTTACATTTACCATGGCCCTTATAAGTTACAAGACTAAAATAATGGGCCATGTCGTTTTGACGTAAGAGCGAAATTTACAATGAAACAGACCACACAGCAGTTTTACAAACACCTCGTTTTCTGGTAATCCCCCACCCGGCCACCCCTAAGCTAGCTTTTAACACACCTTTTTTTAAAAAAAAAAAAATAAAAAGATGCGTCATTCATCTGTGAATCAAAATAAAAGAAAGAAATGGCGGTGAAAAAAGAATAAAAAAATAAATTAGCAATAAACTGCTCGGTGCGTCCTACTAACTTTTTTTTTTAAGATAAAAAAGACTGATAAGTCTGTTCTCTCAACCGATTTTTGTACTTTGTGTTAGACGCCGCTCACTGTTTGGTCGGTGTGTAATTTATGGCTGTGAAATAATTTTTTATTACGAGGGAAAAGATGAATTACACTGAATATTGTGTAAACAAGGCAGACGTATTGGCCAAATAAGTAGTTCCCCCTCTCACTCACTTTAATATCGCAACCTATTTACACTACGGTATGCTTAATTAGTCGATAATTTGGTGAACATTGGAACAATAATTAATTGACTAAAAAATTGTTATGACCATTATAATGTTTGGATTTAGTATGGCAGTCGCTAAATAAGAGGAGACTCCAAAGAAAACTAGTGTCCTTGGCAAACACTAAATTACTGTGCCTCTGGTTTCAACAAATTAACCCTGGAACAGTAGTACCCAATTAAAAACTGTACTTAGCAACTGAATTAAGTCAAAAGGCCGGTTTTTAAATTAAATTTTACGTCATAAAAACCACCTTTTCTGACATTTTAAAGCCAAGTTTGATAGAAATTCATATTTTGAAAGCCAAATTCAACAGCTACAAACGATAATACATTCCTAACGGATTTTAAGTTTTTATAAGATCACTAAATGTATTTATTCAAAGTGTGATAAATCTCCAGTGTAATAAAAAGTATTAAAGCAAGGACGTTGGCATCTTTAAGGCGTCCTTGTAAGACCTTTAATTTAACCTTTACACTTCCTGTTTTTTACCTTTTAATTTGAAATGACGCAATATTGACTTTTGAATAAAGAAAAGCGCAGTAATTACTGTCTGCTTTGGAGTCTTCATGGCGACGACTATCAAGGACTTTTTACACATCAAATTATGGGGTTTATTTTAAGAAGTTTCAGGTTAATTTTACGTTTAGCCAACCAAAAATTAAATTACCCATTCACATTACATCAATCCCATTCACAAAATCTGTTACACAATTTTGTAAAGCTTAAAAACAAATTTACTCTTAAATAATTATTGTGTTGGTTTACAAGAAACGATCTCAATAATTTGTACTTAACGAATTTGTAAGTTTAATTAATTAAAATGGCAAGTTAATAACAAATATTCCCCGTCTACTGTTTATAAAAGCAAAAAAAACAGTCACTTTTGAAACGCAAGTTACACTATAATAAGTTACAAGCTTACTATTTATATAAATAATTAATGTTTTAATTGTTTTACAGCCTGTTGGCATGTGTTTACCATAATCTAGTTCAATTCGCACATTGTTGGCATTTTCTCTCCGGTCATAAAGATGCACAAATCCATATCACTTAATCACTGATATTTACATTCGTCGCATAACAAATATACCATAAACAGTTTACCGAATACACACACACCGTACCATTATTTTAATGGATTAAAAAAGGCGTTTAAATATTCTCTGAGAAAAAAGAATTAAATGTGAGAAGAATAGTAATAAACCACAAAACACACAACGATTTTAACATGGGATTTTAAATTAATGGAAAATCAGGAGTTTTCTTTTTAAGAGGACAATCACTTAAAAACAACGTTATTCAAACAGAAGGGAGAAACAATTTAAACAAACATCAATTTTTTTTTCTGAGAATCAAAATACTTTTTAAAACGATTATGTAATTTAGATAAATCGAATAACTTGGAAAAATCCACTTTGCCACCTACAAAAATTTATATCTGTCAAATATGATAAAACAGCGCTAATAAAATGCCACCTAGGTGGTTGTCATTGACGTAGCAATTATTATTTTGGTCACTTTTTCTTAGCTATCTTTTACGGTTACATTTCAATCTTAGTTATTTTTAAGTTGTATATTTTTTAAGTGTTTTTACACTATTATTTTGCTAGACAGCTTTAATTGCATTTGTTTAAATGATTAATGAAATACAGTAATTACAATTTAGAAGTGACAATATTCTAATAAAAAGACTATTTTGTCTTTCTTTACTGTAATAACGCTGGGACAAATGATTTAAAACAGTTGAAAAGTTAAAATAAAATTAAAACCGCAGTTTTGGAGAAAAAATAAATCAAAAGGACAAGTCTCTGACAGAAAGTACTGTCCTCTCAGATAAAGGACGTCTGGTCACCGTACTTATTATACACAATGTGTCCTAAAAAAAGGAATGATCACCAAAAGTTTGCTTGCCAACAGGAGTACATCTTAAGTAATAAGACACCTTTATAAGTTATATTTGAGTTGAAGTAGAAATACTAATACTATACTCTATAGTGTACGTATAAAAAAGTGGAATTTAAAGTATGTGAATGGCTCGGTGATGTTGTTGACCAAATGAGACGATTGAAAAGAGAGAAAGGAGATTTAAAGTTCACCCACTATGTGACTCATTTGCTAAATATTTGGAACTTTATCATAACTAAAAGGTAAATGGTTGAATAACAAACGGGAATGCTGTCAAGCTGGGCTGTTGGCAGGGGTGGCAAATTACATGAGAGTCCCCTTATCATGACTGCTATATTATACTTTTATCAATAGCTTGATGTTACGGTAATCCATTTATAAAGAACAAGAAAATATATTTTTAAAAAATGTGATAAATTCTTATAGAACTAAACAAAAAAAAATTAAAATTTGCAAAATAAAAACTAATATATCAATGATGGCATAATTAATATATTCAGCAAATGAAACACAGAAAAGTTCATTTTATAAAGTTTTCCCAAAATATGCAACAGTGAATCTCAAATTACATATGTTAAGAATAACTGTATACAATGTGGCTAAAACAAATGATAAACTGTCCAACTATTGCAAAAAACAATAAAAGGGCCAAAAATATAAGAAATATGATAACAAAGAAACAGCAAAAACACAAATATATTCAAAAAGTTGTAAATTAAGTTTCTAATGTAGCGAAAAAAAAAATAAAAATGCATTTTAAAACCTTACTTATTAATAAAACTTAACTTATTTTAACGACCAATAGCTAATAATAATATATTAACGTTGGTAATGTTAAGCATTTTACAGCTTCGAAGTTTGATGTTCCCATTTCATTCTACCTTTGAACATGTAACACCTCACAACCATTTTAAATAAAGTTCATCCCAATCAAAATCTACAGATTAAAAACCTATACAGAGAGTGCAGTGAACCTCACAACTATTTTAAGTATTTATCTTGCTTCATAAACATTTTTAAGATGAATTTTTGAATTATTTCCAATGCTCTAATTTAGTTTTGATTTGTTTTCAGCTACTTCACGAGAAGCTATTTTTTTTAAAAAAATAATAAAGAAAGGTAAATGCTACTTTATTAAAGCTTATGATTAAGTTAAATGTGAAAGGTCAGATCTTGAGACGCCTACGCCCATAGCTATACCGAGTTAGCTGTGTACGTTGGCTATGGGCAATTTTCCCACACTCATAAAGGTTGAAATAAGGACACATTTTGAATTTTTAATTTAGCATTTCAAAGTTTTAAGCCTTTAAGGTAAAAAATACAATATTGACCATCTCATCTCCTCCCCTGCCAGTACAGTATAAATTATTAACCTAACTTACAACATCCTATATCACTAATACGGTATACATTAATAATGTAATGCAGAAATCCAACATAGTAAAAATCATTTTAAACTCCAACTGCTTGCACAATTCAAACAGTAAATCACTAATATAAGTTTTATTTTATGTCTCACTCTGTCAAAAAATTATAATTGCAGCGTAAACAAAATCTAAACTAAAATTTCAATAGATTTAAAATGTAGTTTTAACCAATTAAAGAACATATTTGCAATGGATTTATCTTTAAATAAAAGATCATGGAATTTTAATTGTCTTGGTAAATTAGGGTCCTTTATAAGTAGAAGCAAAACGATGGATAATTTTATAGAAAACTAAATACAATACATTTTTCTATTCAGACCATAAAAATAAGTTTTCATTGTCATTTATTTTACACCAAATAAAATATAACGTTTTTAACTATAAATTATAGTAATTATCACTATCAAAGCCGTGTAAAAGTAGTAAAAGTAGTGTAAAAATTAGACGGTTGCAAAATGCATGGCACATTTCTAATGTGATGTGTAAACTTAAATTTAATAAAACTATTGACCATCATAATTACAATGTAGTTATTTTACTTACTGTATATTTGTGTCGCAATCAAAATGCCGTTTAGCGAGTGTGAGAAAAAATCATGTTTACAAATCGAATATTTAATTCAGTTTAAGTTTGTTATACAGTAGGTGCGTGTTGACCCTCAGCATTTAAGCTAAGAAATAATTTTTTTTAAAAAATGTATGAAAAGATTTTTAGGAATGTTCAACGATTTTCTTTACATCATTTCTACGTGTAAAAAATGTACCAAGACTAACATCATCATATGATAAAGAAGTCCTGCCTGAGGGATAGGAGGTGGCGTGAGATTCTCCATCAATAAAAATCCCATAGAGAATCACTACATTTTCAGTATGTACAAAACTGTACTTTTGACATTCAAACTTTCACTTAACCGGACTTCCTTATAACCAGGAATCACTGTGTTTACATAAAGAAAATTTAACAAAAGACAATTTACTGTTAAGATTAACATGTCATTTACCGCTAAATTTAGAATGTACAAAGTCATAAAAATGTTTAATTAGCATATTTAAGAATCTAACAGTCAATTAAAAAAAAAACTGGATACGCAACAACAAACAAAAAAAACCTCATTCAATATGTTGTTCCAGTTTAAGTAACAACTGGAATTGGATTTATGTTAAGTGCTTCCATAGATCTAACTTAACATTAACATCTAAGTTAATTTTAACTAAATAAAAATACAAATATCGATAACTTATGGCTCCGCTTTAAATAACGTTACCAACAAAGTCAGATTATAACGACATTTTTGTTGTTTCAGAAATGTTAGTTTTATACGTAATCATTTACTGTTAATGTGAGCGACATGTATCCTACTTTAAATGGCATGTACATCGTGTCAATTCAACCCGATCCCATAGCTATAGTGATAGAAACCACCTTTACTAGACATGCACAAACTACTTTACTTTAACAAAATAAATAACTTCAATTTTAACGTAACTAGTTATTTACGGTAACCTAAACTGCATCGATAAATGGTTATTTACTTTATGAATTTTTTATATTGTAATTTAAGTTATATATTCAAATGAGCAACCAATTTAATTTAGACTTTGTAAAAGCATGAGCAATAAGTGTTAACCCAGCCTTGTAATTATTTAAGCAACACATATGCTACGCATTATAAAAACCTTTGCAGTACTATACTTATTACACTGTATTTTTTAACAGCTGAATTTGACTTAAGCTGTGAATATACCCACCGAGGGAACATTTTATTTTTAAGAGATAAGTTTTTTTCTGTTACATTGTAAAAAATCATTGTAAAAAAACTGCAAAAGAGTTTGGTATGAAGAAACTCCTCCTTACAATTTCCAAGAATTGCTTCAAGGCAAACAGAAAAAATACATTCACATATAAACGACTTTTAAAAAATCTATATAAAAAAGTGTATACAGTATATGAAAAAGAGGTTTGGTTTTCAGTTGAACAATAATGGTTTTTGAGCTACTAAAATTGACTATGAGTTGTTAAATATATAGTCAACAGGGAGCAAGCTGCTGATGATTTCATAGTAAAAAAAAAAAGGTTATTTTTAAATAATAAAAACGTAGATACAGTAATAACATAAATAAAAAACAAATAAAAGAAATGTAGAGCATTCGGATACAAAATTAAAATGTTTAGTCACATCAAGCTACTTTAGATTTACTGCATGACTCAAACGTAATAGAATTTGCATAAACAATTAAATTAGTTTGTGTGTGTCCAATCTTCTACTCAAAATTATGAATTGTTTAGATTTTGAAAAGTCTAAATGATGTGTTATGACTTTTGTAAAAAGGTTACAAGGTTAAAGAACTGTGACATGGAAATCCACGATGACTAATTCTTTAGCATTTTATGATGCATACGTAATAACTTGTATAGTCACTTGAAATTGTTACAAGAAATCATCAATTTATAAAATGATACAAAATTATAACATTTAATGTTTTCGTGGGTTCACAGTGACACTAGCAACTTTTTATAGTGCAAATGTCATTGGATAGCATATTTTAACTTAATTTATGAGTTATGAGCTTATGAAAATGGTTACCTTAAATAAGAACTCAATAATTATTCAGATGAAATAAAATACTTTAATGACATAATGGTTCTTTAGTTTTTTATCAAGATTTTCCTCCATTTTTATTAAACTACCCCAACTATACGACAAAATGATCAAAAAATAAAAGTTGAGTAAGTGCACATGGAAATAATTAAAGCCATATTTTATTTTAAAAAAATGATCTAATAAGCTCAAGTTGTAGCTTCAAGTCTAAAAGATGTTAATGATATTATTTTACTAACTGGCATGAGTTTTTAATGAAATTACTTTTAATAATTGCAATTATCCGTCTATGATTTCACTTTCGAAATCAGTGTGGCCTGAGAAATATGATCTATAAATATTAAAATAATCAGATTTTAAAGTCATCAAAAACTAATATGATTTGAAAAATCAAATGATTGAAACAAAACGTTTACTAATTTTCAATATTTCTTCCCCTCCACTTTTAATTTTTTTAAAGAAAAAATAAAGATTTTCAAATGATAGTACAGTATCTCATCCCTAGCACATTAAATCGCGTTATTTAATTTAAAACATTCAACCCTTTTCATAACTGATAACTAAAATATTCTTTTAATATTTTAAACTCCACCCATTTTGGCGGGAAAGTCATAGTTACCATTTAGTTGGTCTTGCATTAAGTTAGTGATGTAACAACCCAAAATATGTTGACCTCCTGGCAAACACTTTTCAAGAAGAAAAAAATGCCTTTCGTTATTTTCCCTCCAATCTAAATGGTTAATCCTTCAATTCTCGACTAGTATTCCCTTGCTTTCGTCATCCCCAACACCCCAACCCATCAAAAACTTTTTTTAAAGCTCGGTCTCAAAGCAAAGTCAGCTTTCACTCAGAAACCACAAACAGCAAAATACATAAACCACATTAAAATCATAAAATAACCGAAAAAAAATAATTATTAATATTTTAAAATTATTTATGTCATTATTTTTATATGAAAGAAATAATGAAATTGAGTGAGGACTTATGTCCACCAATTTTCTACGAATTTTTTAACGATGCAAACTCAGCTGGTCATCTCCATCATCAAACCGACGTCAAATGCCAAATTTTGGACACCCACAATGAGGATAATATTAGGAAATTGTTGATGCCATTTCTCAACAGCATATTCAATTCAAATGTTGATCAAACTCAAACCGACTTAACTACAACTTATGACTCATCAACAACATTTTCACCACTATCAGCAGCAGAAGCAGCAGCAGAGAAAGTAGCAGTAGCAGACGACAAACAAGACGAAAAATCATCACAACAACCTGAACCAAAATTAGACAATCAAACATCAACACCATTTAAAACTATAATGAAGTTGTGTAAAGACTTGAAAAAGTCTAAACGAAGACGTAGGATGATGGTAAATAAGCGTAAAAAGTCGTTGGTGAATCACCCTGTCCCGCCAGCAGCAACATCAGCAGACGACGTAGGTGCAGCTACCACCACGGACCAAGATAACGATGATTCCCCCCATCATCAAACCACAATTATAAACGTAAACAAAATTCCCAAAAATAAATTACGTAGTCAAAAAGATGACGATGAGTGCGACTCTACTCAGAATTATAGTCGGGTGCGCCAGTTGCAAAGGCGAATTCGACTGCTACAAAACGGTGGTTCAATTTTAACAGTCAATGATCAGGCTAAAAATAATTATAGTCAAAGTGAAACTTTAGGCTTAATTGAGCCTACCACGTGGCCTGATTTGTCCAGTATAAATAATGATTTAAAGCCATTATTGCAAAAATTTGATGTTACGATTGAACCTGATAGTCAAAATGGCCATACGGATCAATTTGGGGAACTATTTGATGGCGACAAAACTGAAAACCTCAATGGCCCTAAAAACACTAAGACTGACCATGAACTCGGTGCTTTTGACGACAGTGAAAAAAGACACACTGACAATCAATTGGACATTTGTGGACATGAGTGCTTCAGTGGCAATGAAAATCAGACAACTGTGGGAGGTTTTATTGGTGAAAGTTTTGTATATGATAATGATGGGGTTAAAAGTAATTATGAACCCAGTCCGGTGATTTCCGAGGAAAGTTATACGCCCAGTGTTTATACGGTTGATGATGATGAAAATGACGAAGAAGATAGGCACACTTTCCAAGTACCAGCTGGTAAATAACTTATAATATTCTGTATATAAACGCTATCAAAAACTCTTAACGCTTTTAGCTTGATTGGTAAAATTTAAATTTTTCAATAAGCTTAATTCCAGGCTTGGATTAGATATGTTTAGGTTTTCTACTAACTAAATTCATGATAGTACAAATTTAATGCTGGTGTTTGATGCTACAACTGTTTTCTACGTACAATATGAAAGATGCTTTAAAACTTAACAATTTTATCATTTAAATTAAAACATGAAGTTAATGATATTTTTGTTATCACCCTGAAGCGACATAGTCCTTACTATGTCATTTTCAAAAAAAAAAAAAAAAAAAGGTTACTGTGTTTCGACGAATACTGTACAGTAATATTTATCTTAAATTATTTTATAAAATTAAGTAATTGCTTAACTGTTATACTTATTACCATACTGAAATATGTAGTTTTATAGTGCGGTATCAATGGAATTTTATTTCATGTACTGTATCCAATTCTTAGCTTGATTTTAAAAATATGCCAGCTTATTTGTTAGATTACCATGCGCTGTATTTTAAATTAATATGACCACTCAAAATAAAGCCATGTTGAGTAACGCTAATCTAATAAGAATATTATGTTATTCCAAATTAGTAATTCAAATAACTTAAATTATACCGATTTGTAACAAACGACTGTATCAGCTTATGCAATAATTTCTTTACTTATTTGATTTTTTAAAATCGTCATGTACTTCAGTGCATGTCTTGTATTGTGTTTTCATGAGTAATGATGTTAGTGGCTCCCGAGTAATTATTTAAATTTGAATCTAAATAACGTTATAGATGGCCTTTGTATGTTAAACTGATATGGCTCATCTAATATGACGTATTAGTGCTGAATTGAGACCAACAACCCGGATTCATGACAATTGACCGTAATTTTGATGAAAAATATATAAATAATGATGAAATATAAATAAAAAGTGAGTCATAAACTAACAAAAGCTAAAAACATAAAACTTAAAAAAAGAAAAAAACATTTTAGCTACTAAATTGTGCAATATGCGTCGACTTAGTTTAGTAAGTTATAATTATAATCAAGCTCGATCCCTAACTTAGTCCCCTAACTAATATTTTGGCGTCGTCTGCTATTTTAAACAAAAGGTGATGGCCTTTCTGTTCAAGGTCTTTAACATTTGAAAAGACGCCACCATCATTGTCATAAGACGCCAAACAAATTACTCCAATCTCATTGGTTCATTTGCTCAAAAGTCACTTGCACCTTGGAATTCAAAGCCAATCAAATACAAGTAAAAACCAAAATGCAAAAAAATTAAATAAATTTAAGCCTTTTTTTCAATAACAAGTTTTCTAAGAAAAATAACTTCTTATTTAAAAATACAATAATAGTAAAATATTATTGAACGGAAGTTATAATAACATTGTACCAGCGATACCACCTTTAAAAATACGGTACTGCATTTGACTACGTAAAAATTAACAAGATCAACTTTAACAAAAAAAATAAATTTGGAAAACATTATAAAACCAAAAATTGGATTAACGGCTAAGAAGAGTAGATTGAGACTAAATAACTAATGAATCAATCACCTACTGATAAAATAGTCTATTACAATAAACGCTATAAAAATAACAATAAAGTTTTCAAAACTACAAATTATTCATATTCTTATTAATTAATTTACGCCATACTACGACAAAGTAAACAAATACTTGTTAAATACTGTTACGATTTTAATTAACTAAATAGTGTCAAATGACATAGCGTTTTCAAAGACTAACATCAAAGACTTCTTTCAATCAAAAAAAAATAATTATGGTTAAACCTAATTAAGCTCGATTGCTTAATAAAAGAGTTATCTAACCTTATATTGTTAGTTGAAAATGTTTATACCGCAAACCATTATTTTACAAACGAGTCTATTACTTCTAATGCCAGCCTTAATACCTGCATATTATTTTTTTAGATGACCAAGAACATTATTTAAAAATAATAAATGAAGCAATATTTTACTGTTTTTAAATTAACGACTAAATAAAATTGTTGGTGTTATAAGCCCTGTAAGCACATCACCGGATGTTGTGCTTCTATTGTTATTCGATCAATTTTCAATGAGAAACCTCAATTTAGCCAATGACTTCATAATTAATATTTGTGTCGTTTTCATTTGAAAGACAAATATTTTTTCTCTGGAAATCAATTTAATTTTGTCGACGGAAATTAATATTTTTCTGCTGTTGTTTTTGTTTTTTTAAATACTGTAATCGAAAAACCCAATAGCCACAAAAACGGAAATAAGATAAGTGAAAGAGAAAACCGGATGTTGTGTTAAACAAAACAATTAAATTTGAGTTTTCTAATCATTTAAGTGGAGTTCTACAGTATACAAAACTATACAAAAGCTCGTGATCAATTAATATATTTATTTTAGTCATTGTCTAACATTCCATTTCCGTTTTTGTTTTGGTATTGTAATGGCGTGTCATCCCACAGGTACTCAATATCCGGTAGTTTTATCCTCCAAACAACAACAAAAAACGAGATAATTTCGATAGATAGCTAAGGAAATTTGTCTCATGAGTTGGCTTTAGTTGTATCATTTAAGTTTTTGTATTAATTTCAGATCCGATGCAGTGGAAATCGGATGATATCAAGAGATGGCTTGAGTTTATGTCGCTGAAGATGGGCCTGGGTGATCTGGACAGTGACAAATTTCCCCAAACCGGATCTGAGCTGTGTCAATTTAACCGACAAGATTTCATCAATTTGACAAACCCACTAACTGGTTATCAACTGGATCGATTTCTAAGGATATTCAGACAAGGTACTGTAGGACCCGTATTATTATTTATGCTAATCTTTTAAAATTTTTCACTGACTGCAATTTTAATATCTTTTCTTTTAAACGTCTTGACTTTCAAGTTAAGAAAAAAAATTGCAATCATTCAGCACATTGTGATTAAACTAGTTACTTATTAGTTTAATCACAGCAAATTCCATTTCATTATAATAAGTGAAATAGCCACGTTTAATGTCCCTTAAATATCAATGCAAATATGAGCAAGAATAGTGGTAGAATTATGACTTTGTTTAGCAAGCTTTGCAAACATAATTTGTATAATATTAATTACAAATAGTTATTGTAATTGATCTATTAACTATTTTGATCTTTTAAACACAGGAATTGGTCAAGTTCCACCGATGGAAGAGGACGAAATGGATTTGCAACACCAACTGATCCAGAATGATGGTAAGTAAAACACAATTTCTTAATTAATCAATCTAAGTGAATATGGCGCCAATCAAACGTTATCGTAAGATTAGTCCGAGCTTATTTTTTGGTCAGTGTTTATGAGCTGGAAACCATAACAACGTCATAGACACCCTGAATATCAGCATATAAAACTGCGTTTTATCTGTATATACGGTTGGCGCCATAGTAAAATTATTATATACCCTTTTTCCATATATTATTATGTTATTACAGGCATAAAATGACCTAAAACACATTCAACGACACACTCAATAGATGAGAGCAATATTTTATTTTGGATGAGGGGTTAAATTATTTTTGTGGATTTTGAGAGCTCGAAAAGAGTGAAAGACAGCTTAAAATTTCAAAAATAATAAAAAAAATGGATTGGTCTGAGAATAATATTGAAAAGATAAAGTGGTTGGAGAGTAAAAGACGAAGAGATTTTTGATATATAGAAAGATGAATACCGTATAACATTATAACAATGAAGATGGATATAACAATATCCCCGTTTGGTCCGGAAAAAAAGGAGCTCTAATACAATGCAATAGCACATAATACAACTCCCCTTTTTTTTCGTACAAAAGAGATGATAAATTGAATATAAAAATCCATTAGAAATTCACGTAGTGTAAAGGACATTAAAAAATGTATATAGGTTCATCAGAAGAGTGTGATAGTGAAAGGTATCATCATCATCCGCCATTTTGGGTTTTTGGGAGGCTGTATGTGTGTGCGGGGATTTAGCGAAACTTATTGAAATTCAAGATTCGCTTCACTCTCTGTGTCTGCATTATACAATATAAGCTAGATCACCGTATACGACTATCATTTCCCATCTAAAAACCCCACCCAACACCCTACATGACAGTGACAAAATAAATTTGAAAAAATAACATTTACTTTATTTTCGAGGGTTTGAAAAAAAAGTTATTTGAAAAGGTAGGAGAACCTATATTGCATTGGCTTTAAATATCATTTTATCACAAGATCAAATCTACTACAAGAGGTTTATTAATTTAAAGTTTTTGTTTTAAAATACTATAAAAATGTACTTTATTAAAACCAGTATTACGATATATTTAGTGATTTCATACATAAACATTTCATGCTTCTCCATTCCATTCCATTATTGAATTTGTGTAATATAGCACTACTGAATGTATATGGCTGTATTATACTGTATGTTGTTAAGATGGAAATAACGTACTAAATCCTATAAATGAATCATTAAAAACGGATTACATTCTAACAAATACTGACTTAAATCATTAAATTAATCGATTAGGAAATTAAAAATCAATCGACTACAAGAACGAGCAAAAAAACAAAGTAGTGCAAGAGTTTATGAAGTCTAAATGGGACTTGTCTAGGCACCACTAAAGATACCCACATGTAAAGTATTGCATTCACTGTTAAGCTCGTCCAGTGAAATTAAAGCTGTATTCACGAATTATGTCAATGCCATCCGTTTTTGTTTCAGTAGTTATGTATTTGGCTAGCTTAAGCTACAATCGGTACAAGTTAGTATAAAAATATACATAGACAATCAAATATTTAAAAAATCTACCTTAACCAAATTAATCTAAATTACGATACCAATGAATTCATGGTTAAAATAACTAATACATTAGCCAAATACAACGTGGTAAATGACTAGACAATAAAAATTAAAATATTAAACTTAGTCTAACAAGATTATAATAGCATTTTAGCACTAAAATGTGGCATTTATACTGCGTACATTTCCAAACAAACTTCTATTCTATTGATCTACTTTCTAATCTAGTCCCTTAAACTGTAATACATACCCTCATAAAAACATGCTTGTACAGTACATAACAGTATATAGAAATATATTAATAAAATTTTAACTTTGAAATCAAAATTGGTTTTTCGGAATTTTCGTTTGAACTGAATGTGATTTAATTGAAAGTCATAAAATAAAATCGTAGGAGCAGGAGGTTAAAAAAGCAATATACTTGTGCTGTATATCCAAAAATAACAATAAAATTTAATTTTCAGTCTTTTATTTCTTTTGTTTAAATCAATGAAACTGATCACGTGTTCACAATAACCATTCATCACACGACAGGATCACTTCCGGAAAGACAAAAAAGTTACCCCGAACTTGCTTTTTACCCCGCTTTATTTTGTTTATTGCTATTTTAACCAAAGACTATTTTGCCATTTTAAACTACCAATCACATGAATTCAAATGAACCACAATTCAAAAATTACAGTATTAGAAACAAAGTCACGTAAGGCCAGCCAGTAATAATAGGTAAACTGAGACGTCAATATAACCAAATTAGTATTAGAACATTACCTATATTAGCAAATATGACTATTAAGGAGAATAATAAAGACGCATCAATTGGATTTAAATACTTTAGCTAGATTTACTTAAAACAATCGAATTTAGCATTTAAAACTGAACTTTTAAATAAACATGAATTGGCACTAATTAATAAGGCTGAATCACATTTCCAATTTAGAAAATGATGGCAAAATATCCTGAGTTACGTCACTCATTATTTCGTAGCTATAAAATATTATTAGGTGATGTATATTAGTGAACTTGAATTAAAAGTCGCTTATATTTGAAAAACTAAATGCATTAAATCTACAATAACTAAAAGCAGCGCTAATGTATTTAATGATTTATTCTAGGCCTAACAAGTGTCTAAATAGGCGTTATTTAGCGTTGAAAGGCCCTAAGACTAAGCCTAATGTAAATACGAAAACGCCCTTATATCTAAATAAGAGCTTGAAAAATGATATTGTCTAGATTGAATGCTACTAGTAATATAAAGTATGAGGAAAGAAGAGAAAGAATGACATCCATGGTGATACCGAGTAGAAGAGGGACCTAAAAGAGAAAAAATAATAAAGGCATTTGGGGCATAGAGGGGCCATCCCATTCGGATGTAAATGAACCAGTCCAGAGTGATGAAGAGGAAAAATAAGTTTTATCAGATTTTAAGCGGAAAAAGGTTATCTATCACCATTCACTAGTAACAAAAACAAACCAAATTATCATATAATGTACCTAAAAAGACCAGCAGTAATCTATAAGACTGACACGATTGCTCAAATCTTATTTAATAAAATGATACGTTTGTTCATTCTTTCAAACGGCATCGCATATATTGACTAGCAAAATTGAGTCCAGTAAAATTGAACACCGCTTGCAAAAACGGCCAAAAATATCACTCAAATATCACTAATTAAATATATGACGTGTTCACTGCATAACTGTTTCATGTATCCGATTATGTTCAGGATATCAGAGATTGATATTTTAGATAATTTTTAAAGTGGTAAACATCCTATTTATATTATTTTTGTAAGACGCACCTCTATTTTTCTCAGAATTTTGGCTAAATTAGGTCAACTGTTAAGTAGGACACATTTAAGCAAGTAAAAATCCTGTAGAAAATTCAAGTAGTATTAAAATAAATAAGGTAGTATTTTATCACTTGGTATTTCTTATTCTTAGAAAACTTTTCTAGTGGTATATTTTGCACATTAAAAGCACTTTAATACGGTAGACTCAAAAACCAATATTAATGAACTTCGAAGATTTAATTACAGTAAATGCTAAATTTAGCATTTTAAAAATCGAATTAAACGTCTAAATTTAGTTCATAGACATCATACTGTTCTATAATAAACAAAATTCTAAAAAGTATCTTGTACATTATTTTGTCCAAATTTTCATTCGTTTTTTGCACTGATTCAGTGCTAACTTAATTTAAAGAAATACAGTACACGAAACAGCAAAATTTTAAATGCCCAATTAATGGTTAAAAACTACATATACAGTATTTTCTTTTAAAACTACAGTACAGCTACTAAGTCAGAAGTCAGCTTTAAATTTAGTTTCGTCTCAATTACCAATGTCATCAAAATAAAAAGAAAATATTTGGTAAACATTTTACATGCGCCAAAGTAGCCAAAATGGGATCTCAGTCATTAGATAAATATTGAAGTAACTCGGATTGTAACAACCGGAAGTGTATTCATCTCAATCATTTTGTCTCTTTAAAAGCCTTTCATAATAATGGATTTCTATATTGCTATTGTTGTCAACCATCATAGCGCACAAGTACAGTATAATGACGGTCAAAATTATGCCTTTAAGAATATATAAATGACACTTGCTAAAATGCAAAACAACATTACAATATTTTAAAAGCTACCCAAAAAAAAGTGCTGCAAAATGAGAAAAATGTAACTAGAAATACTAAGAAATAATAATTTGTTATACAATAATTTACTAGTACGGTAACTACAATCATTTCCTCTACAATTTAAAACTATTTTAAACAAAAGTATTAACCTACGACTGTTTTAATTTCTAAAATTAAACAAAAGGGTCGATAATCTAAAATCTCGCAAATGTACTAAAAGCTTGGCATATATACTGTACAAAGTATTTAACAAGTTATATGGCTCAGTCGTTTATTGGTAACTTTGGTTCAGACAAAATTCCCAATTTCAGGAATATTAAGGGAACAATATCCCAATATTTCATAGTGCTCCTAAGTTTTTGATCACTACAATATAATTATAGACCAAACGAACAAAACAAAAAAGCCAATAATATACCTCTATGTAACGGACAATTAAGTCCAATCGCTTACAGTAATGTAACCCTCATTAGCCTTCTCCTTCTCCTCATTCCAAATCCATTACACCCCATATTAACTTTCCATGGCTTTCCCTAACAAAATGACAATGTGATTTTTTTGTGAAGGGGAATTGCACGAGATGTGTAACTGAAAACCCAACGGTTACGTGATCCCATAAATGAATTACACCCCGATCATCCACCTCACCCCAATCTTATTTACTTTTAGGATATTAAACATCCAACAAACAATATTTGCTCGGGGAAACAAAAGGAACCGCCATTTATTTTTCCTATTCATAATAGCAATAATCTGCTTTTTTTTCATTGTCTCACCTAACCCCCCTCGTCCCTCTCAATGAAATTTATCCCACAAAAACCACCCCCCTAAATGTTTAAAATTCTTGTTCAAACACGTAAGGACTTTTAATCATGTGACCACTGATGACCACGGATGGATGAACGGATGATAGAAACGTGTTCAATTTCCCACAAAACTTTCCATCTATCGACCCCTCCACCCCTTCCCATCCCAGCCAAAGTTAATGCTCACTAAAATGTGAAATTCAATAGTTTCTAAAATTAACATTCAAATAGTTTTTGTCATTTTAGAAGAAGTAGGGGAGCAAAAATTTAAAAAAATAAATAAATAAAAAAAAGCAATGAAAGTTGATATGGGTCATCAAAGGATAATCAAATCCTATATTAGTCATGCTGCAATTTCTCTCAGTCTTCAATACTTTTTGTCTCCAAAATGGGAAACTCAAAATAACTTAATATTAAGTCAGGTAAAAGCTAAAACAGCTTATTTCAATTTTAGTGCGACTATTATAGTACTGTCCACTTTTGACACATTTTTTAAAACAATATTGTCAATAATTTACAGAATTTAAACTATTTTGCAAATTGTGAAAGAATATATTTCGCACCTTTTAACACACCAAATTTAACCCATTTCTTCAATTTTTTTAATGTTTTTAGCACGTCTAGTAACTCGGTACTTCGGTATTTTTGCAAATTTTCATTACTTTTTAAATAAAACAAATGCATAAACCTCCGTAAAAATAAATAAAATAACTAATAACAACTCAACCCATAAAAAAGCACAAAGGAAACTTAGTCCTTAAAATGTAAAATGCGTACGCAAAGTAAACCACAGCACAAATTTTCCATCTGAGGTTTCACAAAAAAAAATAAACAAGTGACAAATATAAATAAACAGATAAACATTAAAAGCCACAAAAGTCGATTATCATTTGCCATAAACAATTTTCACTTTGACGCCATCATCGTAATAATCGTCTGCTATTGCTAAACTGCTTAAATATGCAAATAAAATTTACAAAGGGATTATTAGCTCATTTTTTTGATAACGTCATTAAACTAAATCCCCTCCACCACAATTCAATGCACGATATGACGTCAACCGATTCAAAATCAAACAAAAGGGAAAAGTAAACAATAAACCAAAAACTGCTAGAAATAAATTAAACGGTGGTGATCATTTCAAATCATGATAGCTCGCAATTACTAGAACTTCAAAAGTGTTTCTTAAACTTTGAACAACAATGTACCCATTTTCAAAACCAGAAGCTCTCTTTTTGCTCAATACAGAATATATTTTGCCATCCTTATTTTTAATTCGTTAATTCATTTTTTATAGTTTATAGCTTTGTTATAACTATAGTTATTGTTTGAATTCTACACATTTAAAAAAAAAAACCTTGGCCTACACCAATAAAAGATTAAAACGTGACCACCAGTAACCTTCGTAGTCTTTTGAACTTTAAAGCACTGAGCATCTAACAAGACAATCCCATTAGCCAACAGAACTACAAACTAACTTACTTACGTTATCATTTAATTTATTTTCCTTTTAAAATGATAACCTTTTACTTTCGTGGAAATTTATTCAAGCTAATAAAACACACCGTTGGCAAAATTGATAAATGCAAAGAAAAAAAAAAAAACAGCATGCAAAATGATAACCATTTAGTAAGATTTCATGCTATTAAATTTTTCATATCTTTCCTATCACTAAACACTATATATCTTTTCTTGCTCATTCTTACAATTTCATTTGTTCCTATGGAAACCAAGCAGAATGATGCTGAGAAAGTCTTGTTGCTTTCCGTCTCTCTTTCCATCGTCGGTTTTATGATAGCCCTCTTTTCTCTGTCTATGGTACAAACACGCAACCCACAGCAACATGAGATGGAGATGGGTGGAGAATCAAGGGGTGATGAAAGATAACAAAAAAATAAATAAAAAGATGTTCAAGTAATGCTGTGTTGAGTTTTTGGAAGTGATGATATAAGGATGGAAGGGGTATGTAGGCGGTGGAATTAAGGAGGATTGAAGAAATGGGTCCCATCATCATCATCAAAGACCCTCCTCCCGCTGAACAGTTATCATAGGTAGCATCAAACATCATCATCATCTTGTGCATCGTTCTGCCTCATCCCTTTTTCTCAAAATGTCATCAATGTCACAGGAGGGCGCTGCGCTGGAAGACAACAAATCCTTACCCCACACCCACCACCCACTGATACTGTATATAGTGGGAGGGTTGGTCGCTTGAAAGAGTCGGCTGCAATATTTTAACAGGGAACACCATTTCTCTTATGCAATACCAAATAACGTTTGCTCTCATCGACTTGTAACACCAAGAGACGAAAAAGATGCTGGATTGTGAAATGGAAGAACAGGAATGGCTCAACCGAGTCACGTGAGTTCAGACTTCAGATGATACGAAAATGTCAAAGGAGGTGTGGCTTTTCCATAGTTTTAGTCGTAAATACAGCGTTTGAAGAAAAGAAAGAAATATGGAAAGTTTTTTCTTAAAAAAAAAAAGACTTTACCAAATCTGGGTGGATTTGTAAACGTGAACAACAATTCAATGGCATCACCTAATTTTATTATAAAAATAAACGAGTTTCCCCATCATCAAATTAATAAAATTTCAATAAATAAATTGAAAGTATTATTTCAATTATAATATTGAAATCTGCTACAAAGTTCCTCAAACTTGCTAAAAGTTTGTTGAAGGGTAATAAGCTTTGGCTAAATAAGCTGTTATATAGAAAATATTGACAAAACATGTTGGTTAAAATGTATCAAACACTGATAACTTGTGAGATTGGATGACCGTAAACTCATGGTTATACCATATATATATATATCCAGTCACATATACTCCCACCCCAAAAATCAATTACAGTACATGATTCAAAATAGCCAATTAAATTAATAAAATTGTAACATAAATTATTTATCTGCTCGAAATACCCCCAATCAATTAAATTGACTAAATAATTAATCAATGTCTTAAATCAAATTATACCATAAACTTCAAAAGTATACTCATCGTTAAGTGTCTGAGAAATTGTTCTGTACTAGTCTTACTGTTTTTGCTGTTATTGATTGGCTTGGCTGCACTGAAGCTTTGTGTTTGAGAGTACAGAGCCACCAGAATGATGGGGTGGAGAAGGAGCATCATCGTCATTGGTGGAATGAAAAACACATAGCACACATACGAACTGAGTGGTTTTATAACAGAGAAGATATTTCACTATGACGATGTGCAAGCACATTATTTTATTGTAAAAAAAATGCAAATCGATTCACTGAAGATGATGAAAAAGAAGATGAAAATGATTTCAGGTGCTGATAAAAGTTTTATGCGATACAGCAAGCAGCCCTGACATGTCTACACCAAAATCTACACATTTTGATTCGTCGAGATAAAAAGTCAAATCAGACCACGTGACACACACTGTCTTCTGCCTTTGCCGAATGTGTGTGTGACATCCTTCCGCCCACTCTTCACGTCTTCACATTTCAAAATATCCTGTATGGAAGTGAAAAGATAGTCACAATATGCGTGTATTTGTGTGAACATGTCGCATCACCTCCACCCGAACCATTCAACCTACTGAAAACTTCAAACAGAAAAACTCAAAAGGTATTCGAGAAATCAGAAAGGAAACAATCAAATCGAGTGAAAATAAAAAAAAAACATTTTCATCCATCTAATTTAAAACGGTTTGTGGAATTTGTTTTCATCTCTTCATCAGCATCCTTCATGTTGATGAAAACTCAAAAGTGCTTCCAAAAAAATTGAAAAGGAAACAATTTAATTCAAGAAAGATTTTTTGTCACAGTAAATCATCGAATTTTTTTTTTAAAAAAAAAACTACACTTGAAAAATTAAAATAGATATTTCTTGTATATTTTGGAAGTGAAAAGGTGGTTAATACTGCTCATAAAATCGGAAGTAATCACTAAAACAGTAACTGCAATTGCTTCCCACGTACAAAGCACACTTTCACTCCTTAAAAACTCAAAACGTCAAGATATTTTGCTGGGAAAAACATAGAAACTTTTGTGGGTGTGTGTTTTGGTGCTAAGAAAAAAAATTGCTTTAAAAAAATCAAGCGTTGCCTGTTGAAAGCTTATCAGCCATCGTAAAGGTCTGTTATTTTTGATCTGTGACGACACAAATAAGACCCATTTACACACACGCACACCTATCTTTGTTTGTCCAACCTGTACGCTCGCGTTGGAACGTTTTACGTTACGTTTTGTGTTGTTTTGACGTCGTAAGAGAGAGAAAAAGAGTGAAAGTTGAAAGGAAACTGCTGCGGAATTTCCTTCCTTCCTTTTCCGATTGCCGGAAATCCGACCGGAGGGACCAAACGAAAACTGCACCGACTGACAACACCATTATACATTTTCACGTTCAAAACGTCAACAAAACGTCAACGTCAAAAAAATTTTATCTTCAAAAACAAATATGCATACATTAATTTCGACGTGAAATCACAGAGGAAGTGAAAGAATTTAATTTCTGGTCTAATAAGGAAATGATGTCGTAATGAAATAACGCCAATTTCATCAAAGAAGAGCATCACTCTGGCTGCGGCAATTTTGTCAAATTAACAGGAAGTGAATTGACCTTTTTAAAATTTGTGTAACTTGATTATTTTTTCAATTTGGATGCAACGAAAAAGCATCAGAGAACCATCACTGACTGAATATTCCACGGCAGCCACTATGTTGTACGCTGGTAAATCACTATCATTTTATTTCTCTCAAATTAGGGTTTCTCAAACTTTTTAGCCTACGAAATAATGTCAAATATTTGTCCATTTTATGACTAGTTAGAAATGAAGAAAATTTGGATTATTTTGTAGCATTTTCCCCCAGTTTATCGTACCATTGTGCCAATTTTTTTTTTACATATTTTGATATCATTTTGCACATGATTCCCAACATTACTTAGGAAAGATTTTAGTCTACACGTAATTGTCAATTTTTAATGTACTGTAATACTGTACAAACAATAACCTTTTACCCAATCAAATTATATTTTACCAATTTCTTGCCCATCATTTTTTGCCAAGTTAATTTTACGAATTTGTCAGTATTTTATAAATATCGGTAAAATAGTAACCAATTTAAATACATTTCTTCAAAATGTAAATTCTTTTCATAAATTACACTTTTATATTTTACAGCCTATTTTTCATTGCTATATTGCACCTGTTAATCCCTGTTATATTTCCTAATTTCTTTGAAAACTTTAAATAAATTATTTAAATATCCATATGGTAAGTTGGTCAATATTTCCATTCATTTTTCAATATAAAATCAAACAATGTTTTGTTATATTTTGATCACAAGTACCGTATTACGTACGCTATAGTGAACTGATTTAGGGCTTTTCATTGGTCCCTAATAAGCCTTTTGTTTTTAAAAAAAATATCAGTAATTAAGCCTTTCCCCATTAACTGACTACAAAGACTACCTTTTAATTACTAATCGATATTAAGTTTTATTGCACTTTTAATTTTTTTATTAAAGCTCAATCATCATTATAGCATGTAATTACGCATGCGCAAATGATAAATTTATTTAACAAAATGCAAATGCATTTGTGTTTTTATCCCGCACTTTCTCTTTATTCAACAATATAAAAAATGTATTATTACTTTTCTGTTTCTCTCACACTTAAAATCCCCTTATCAATGTAATTACCATTTTCCAAGTTGAAAAGATGAAATAGCAGACGATATAGGCAGAATAGTCCCATTAATATTACATCTTCTTATGTAGCTTAATAGAGTTATCAAACAAAGACTGTTTTTTTCTTTTTCAATTCTCACACCATAAAATTATTGGGGCATTATAAACTATCACTATATAAAAATATTTTTAATGCTTCGTCCTATTTTATCTAATGGGTTAGCTTACACAACATTAAGCTAAACATACGTTATTAATGTTGTATTTAGCCTGAAAACTGCATAATCAGACTGTTTTCACTCATAGTTCCGTAATTTTTCTAAGCAAATTTAGCCAATATGAATGTTGAACGTACCATATAGGCAAAACTGAAAATTTATATCTCGTTGTATGCATATAAAACTGTAAAACATTTTTCAACATAATTCTACATAAATGTTTCTTAAAGAAAACCGGTTAATCTGAAATTAAAAACCCTTGGTCCGCCCTTTACAAAGTGCTTGTTATTGCTATGGAGCTAAAATAGATATTCATTACCACATGACTGTCTTACACTACAGTGAAATTTGCAGGAATTAACTTCCATGGAAATCTTAGATGCACCTGCCACTATTTTAATCAATTAAATAACTTACTGTAAAAACTGTTGCTTGAACTTGATAAGGTTTCTATTAGTATTTGGGGCTTCTTTTTTTTTTGACTACTGTATTGCAACTTTAATTTTAGATAGATTTTAGGAGGGTTTATGTGACAGTAAAATTGAAAGAAAAGGCGTGTGTGTGATTTGGTTGAATGTATGTTTTATATGTGTTCATCTAAATTGCATTTTCAGTGTTGTGTAAGTCTAAGTATCAACTACAATTTACAACATATTGTGTATGTGTGCCCAAATATAAAAGAGAGATGGGGAGGAATATGGGTGGAGTAGGTCACTTAACAGTTTTCCTTTTGGTCTATACGATTCAATTTCAGTTGTGTTGAAAATAACACATAATGCCCAAATAGCAGAGACGATTTTTCCCTTCAAATACAAATAGCAAATAGCAGTCGAATTGCATTTCAAACAGGTTATTTTCAGCAACTCAAACTAACACTCAAATTTTCTTGAAGGTTTTCTTTTAGGAGGAAAAGAAGAAAAAAAGTGATGTGATGAGATGGGTTGGATAGGGATGGGGGTGGATGGAATAAGTAAGGGTTTAGTATTGGTGGTGGAGAAGGGATAATTCCCTTTCAATTCTAAATGGCAATTGAGACTTGACTTGGGGTTCTTTTCACTAGCTCTTTTTCATCTTCTTTCTGCCATTACATACAACAATTTTCTCCTCGACTTTGCAACAACAACCATCTCACTCCCTATACCACCCACCCAAAATCCAACCCCCCACCACCTTCGATACTACTAGGCTTCTAGACTTATAGCCACACATTATCTTGTACAGGGTGTTAAAAATACGGTTAAAAGATATTCCATTTAGATACAAAATTTGTGTTAGCAAGAAGACCAACTAGAAACAACACAAATTATTAAATCAGTGCATTTTAAAATGTTACCCATTTAAATTCATTATTTTTCAACTAACTACAATACTTTACAAGCTTTCATAGAGTGTAATAGCGCTAAATAAAGAAAATAGCTATTATAAGAATTCGTTGCCAGATAATTTTATTTTTAAAAAATAACCTAAATTAAATATAGCAATTTTAATGAACACTAGAAGAACTGCAGTACTGACATTTTTACTTTTTATAACTAAATTGATTAGACAGCTATTAATTTTGAATGCTCAAAAAGAAACGAGATAATATTGTATTACCTACTATGAGAAACTATCTCATTTCTTAATTGTCGGCTATTACGGTATCAAAATGGTTGAATTTTAGCATTTTAGATTACTATTCTCATTTAATCTAAAATAGTACCGGTTATTAAACACGAAAGTTACTGTTTCAACTTTACTTGGAAGGATTTGTACGACTGTGTATTGCACACATTTTACGTTAACGTCTTTTTATGGGGTTTTGTATTCCAACCCTCAACTCCCCTAAAGAAAAAAGCCTACAGTATATCCCTCGTAATATTTAAAACGATCGGTTGAAACCTCCTAAATCTTCATCATCAAATTAGGTGCGATTTTCAACACAAACGTCGTTGCCAATGTCTCTTTTGTGTTTGCCAATGGAAAAAAGGGGCTCCTAAATGCTTTATTTAGGAAAGAGGGTGAGGTGGGAAAAAGAACGAGCGAAAAAAAAAGCCTTAAAAAGACGATCAATTTGAAGACCTATAAATCAATTTCGCAAACAAAATATAAATAAAGTTGTTGAACTGGTTAAACTTCAAAATAATTGTTGTATTGTTGATTATTTCAGAGTCATCTTACGCTGAAGCATTAAGAAAATCTGGATGGAGTGCCACATCGCCTTATGATAATCAATCTCACAATTCACACGGTAAATAAAACTTAGTCATAATATAAATATGTAAATGTATACATTGTACCAGTACTATAAAAATCATAGCCTGTGGAGATGGAAAAATGAAAGAGCAAAAGAGTAATTCCCTCACCCAACACTACACAGTCTCAACAATTCGTAGTTTCAACTTAATTTAGTCAGAATTTTTAGACATTTAAATCAATTTGGTGTCATATTTAATTAAATCTCAGAACGCACCACTTTTCCTAAACATTTATCTTTAGTAGCTTCCATAGTCTATAATATTTCTTAAATATGAAAATTTATCATACGACTCTTGACAAAATTATTTCTTCATGTGATTCCACCATAATTATAACATCAAAAATATCGATTTCACATTATTTTATGCAAATTATTTTAGCATGTCAAAATCAATTACATCTTCATCAATGATTAAATGTACTCTAAATGTTTTCTCATTACTTCTAAATCGTACTTAAGTCCACTGACAATCGATAACGTCATCATAGTCGCTCAAAAGTCACAACCACCGGCATTGAAACCCATTTGATGTTGAATTGCTTTTAGAATGCCTCGTACATATATCTCTCTTGATTAAAAGTCAAACACTACAAGTACATAAAAATATCAAATACTGTTAGGTGGGTGGACTTATCCCCTGTCGTTTTATCCCCTTTATCCACGTGGATCTACATGTATCCCTGAGCCTATATAAAAGTGACAACACCTCCAATGGTAATAAGAGAGCAGACACACACAGCATGTGTCATCCACATGATTGATGGTCTTTCATTTGGTTCAAACGCTTTACATTCAATAATAAAAAAAATCTAGCCATCCATTTCTATCAAAGTACCATGTTCTCACATTCAAATCTCGGCCTTCGTGATTATCTTTATTAGACCTATTTTATATCTCCTCCCTCCCTCTTACCCCATCATCATCATCATCATTTCTTCTTGAAAAACTGAGCCAGTTATTATGTGTGTAATCACACACGCTCAATACGTTTTCACTTTTTGACGCTATTCATTCGCCCCGCCACGCGTTAACCCCTAATTCAGAGGTAACACCACTCCACCCCATTCAATAACCCCTCTCGCTATTCAATCATCAATACAATGCTGCAGTCAATTCACAGCCACTGATTTTAACACCAACTGACCTTTCTTTTATTTTCTATTCAATTTACAATCAAATCTTTCGACTATTTCTAGACAATGAATGTTTAATTACATGTGAAATTGTTACTGGATTTACAATAGTTAATTTTGGTTGTTAAATTACTATAGGTCTGACACATCAGAGCCTTGGAATGGGCATGGGAAAAGCTGGAGATCCCTCTCAGTTCAGAGTGCAAGGTAAAATTTTGTATGATTTTTGCATTTGGCTATTTGAAACAACGTCAAATTTGCAGTTAATTTATTTCAAATCAGTTTTTACCTAACTTAAATAATATTAACGTAGATCAATTTAAATTAGTCCTAAAAGACGTCAGGCCCTAAGTTTTGGGCACAACATAAAACAAGAGATGAAAATGCACTAAGTTAACGTTGAATATTTCTAAATGGCAAATTTTACGTTCTCTTTCATTATTTTTCTAAGAAGAAGAGTTAATTAAAGATTAAGATTATTTTTATATGATTTTTCTCACAGATCCTTATCAGCTGTTTAGCAGCAAATTAGCAACTCAAGGTAAGTGTAGTTTGACATTTCTTAATACTTAATCCTCTCTCAATCTCTAAAAACACGATGAAATTATCTCTTTCAAAGCCTTCAAAATGGCTTCTTAATGTTAATTAATGAAGCATTAAACACATCTAATTAGCCATGTAGCATCTCTTAAACAAAAACAACATTAAACCTAAAGTGCCTAAAAGTCGACGTTGATGATGACGACGATGATAAAATATTTGTATGCAATGAGTGTGTACAGTATATACATTGTAAATGTACTTAAAACAACAGTGAACGTCAAGTGGAATTTATATTTGCAGACATAAAGAAAAGCTTTTTCCCTCTAAACTCAAAACCAAAAGCTAATATTATTATCCTTTATTACAAACATATGATATAGTAGGATTAGATCTCAACATTAAAAGTCTCTCCCCACTGTAGAGTGCTATTTACACTGCCAAAATGTTTAAATCACAAACATTTATGCCACTTCACTTTCCTACTCGTATAAGCCACTTTCAAGCTGTTTTCCAACTTTTTAGCTTCTGCCTTCCATTAGCATCATCAGCTTTTTTTTCTCACAGCATTTAATACAAGTCAATCTAAACTGGGATGGTCCAGTACATAGTTCACAAAAAGTTAAAACTAAAGTTTTGTTCCAATAATATTTATCATTTAACCGCAATTTTCAATAAATGGGCTTCTTAAGAAAATCTAACTTAATCATACGTCAAGAAAAAACGAGACAAATATCAATTGAACTCACTACAATTTAGTCTTAGTTTCTTTATAAAAAAAAAAAACATTGTAGTTATGAAGTTTTTCTTATAAAGTTTTGTAATTTAAATGTAAACTTATTATATAATGTATTCTATCGACTATTTTATTATAGGAAGTGGTCAGATCCAATTGTGGCAGTTCCTGTTAGAACTACTATCAGACAGTGGAAACGCCAGCTGTATAGCTTGGGAAGGAACCAACGGGGAATTCAAGTTAACTGATCCTGACGAGGTTGCTCGCCGTTGGGGAGAACGCAAATCAAAGCCGAATATGAATTATGATAAGCTGAGCCGAGCTCTTCGCTATTACTATGACAAAAACATTATGACTAAAGTTCACGGAAAACGTTATGCTTACAAATTTGATTTTCACGGTTTAATGCAAGCATTTCACAGTAACAACACCGACCCATCTGCTTACAAATACCAATCAGAACTGGGACTATTTCATGCGGCTGCTGCTAACTATTCCCAATGCACGCCAAAGCTAAATTATCTGGCCTCGCCGCACCCGGCCATTCCCTCGGTAAGCACGGCACAAGCCTCACTCTTCTCGTCAGCCGTTCCCAACCACTACTGGTCAGCACCTACTGCTTCGTGTAATATTTATCCTAGTTTACCGAGCCATGCTTTGACTCACCATTCTCACCATAGAAGTGCAGCATTGGGCACTTATCCCTACGCATAAGATGTGGACAGGATTATGGTGTAAATGTTTGGCCTGGGCCTTGGCCGTACTCAACCATTGCGCCTGCGGCATTCATAAAAGTTCCCAACGCAAATCTAGCGTTTTTACTACATTTTAATTATCAATGTGTAAATAATTGTTGTAATTTTAAAAACTAAGTAGTTGTAGGCGATATGTAAACGGTTGTGGATTATTATAATTATTATAAAAAAATATTTGTTCTTACCTTTGAACGTTCCACAATTAGTAATGGCACGATGATTAATCACAACGGTGATGAATGAACGTTAACTGTAAAAGAATGGACAGAAACCAATTTAAATGGTTTATTAAAATTCACACGATTGCGATATTATTTTTAATTAGTTTTCACTGTTTCTAACACTTACATTTCAGCTTATGTTTTGAGCCTGCTGACGGACCCGAAGAAATGTCAAAATCGTGATGCCCGGACACAACTCCAAAATCACACACTTTTTTTTCTGAAAATTAAAAAAATAAATTTCATTAACGAGAAATTTTGTTAAGTAATTAGTCAATTAAATTTTTAAACGCTACCAATATATGTGTAGATTATTAAGCAAAGCATAACAGGGTAACACAAGAGTATATTAATTCTTCAAACTTTCAAGTTAGAAAATTCTTTTCTTGAGGGATTATACGAGCCGTTCATAAACAAAGTTAATTAAAAAAGTAAAAGTGATTACGAGATATTTAGAGATAAAGTTGAAGTGCTCCATAGGGCCCAAGCAAATTAAATTTTTATGTAACGTCATTTCGGGGTCAAAATTTAAAGTAGGGACCAAAGTCTCTGTTAAATTAGAAAGACATGCAAGAATTGCATATGAATACATGTCTAACTCGTTTTTTTGAAAACGTGACTTAATTCACTTTGCTTGTGAACGACTTGTATAGTGCATTGTACAGAGTGTTTGTTACAAGTGAAATTCAAGCTGCAACACAATACAAAGAAAAACACACAGTTGTTTTTTTTTAATTTCGAAAAACTTATTTTAACTATGATAATTTCTAAAGAAACTTTATGCACCTTACTAAGAAAAAAGGAGATGAATTGTCCTTCGAATAGGTGAGGTTTCGTTTCATAAAAACATTACTGTTTAAAAATACAGATAAAACTACATTATATACCGGTACACTGATCATGTAATGTTGTTTAATAATGTACATCAGAGGATTTTCTAAACTGAAACACTTTCTAACGGTAGCGCCATTAAACACACTAAACTAAATCTAATTAGTTTCAATGGTGATTGGAATATAGAAAACATTCTTAAAAAAAAACAAAAAAGATTAAAAAATATGAAGGAAAAATCTGAAAAATAAGTCAGGTCATGAAAACTTACAAACCCTAATTTTGCATTATTTGTTTTAAAATTAAGACAAAAAACAATGGCTAAATTTGGGTTTTCAAACACATGATTCGGCTTTAGAAACATTAAATTCCTAGTATACAACTCCTCTTAAAGAAACTCCTATTTAAATTTATATTGTATACAGTATGATGATGAATTTTAAATAAATTCTGATTTCCAAATCACATACAAAACAATATTTTTACGGACGTGTCACTTTTGCGAATAATGTTTTTATCATTCCCATATAAACTCAACAATAAAATTATCAAAATGAATTAAACTACTGAAATTTTGTCTTTTAAATATGTTTGTTTCTAAAAAGAAAAAAAAAAGTGTCCTGATGCAAAAGCGAAACAGCGCTCACGGGACATTCACAGAAGCACAAATTTCATTAGAATCGAAGTACCCGATTGAGCCAAGCTCGCTCAGAGTTTTTATACCAGATAAATACGAACATGTTATTTTACATAAGGATGACGCAATCATTGCCTACACCAGGGGTCTCCAAACTACGGCCCGAGGGCCACATCCGGCCCGCGGACAGATTTTGTCCGGCCCGCAGAGAGCTAGCATACTTGAAAACGCCTTATAGCGAACATATTTTTTATAGCAAATTAAATTTAGTTTGGCCCTCGGAAATTATTGGAGTAATCAGTATGGCCCTAAGGCTGGAAAGTTTGGAGACTCCTGGCCTACACTGTTGTTGCGCAAGACGAGTTCATATTCTCTTTCGAAGGTAGAACAAGTGGGAAAACACTGACAAGTGTCGACACCCATTGGCAAATTAACAACTTACTTTTTCCAAAGTAATTTCACGTTGTGTGTCAATTACTTAATATTTAACTTATTATTCAACTAAATAAAAAACTGACATGAAATATTGTAACGGTATAATGTTACGATATGCTGTTATAATGCAGGAATTGTTATTCTGCAACTATTTTCAAGTACGGTCTTCGTAAACTATGGTAGAATACACCGTAGTACAGTGTATTGTATCCGAGTACAGTACGTCTAATAAATAATTAAGAATTCAAATATATATCGAAACATAACTGGCAAAGTACTATTATATCATATTATAGTAACTGCATAAATTATAAACTCCGTGATGTATTAATAATCCAATATTTCAAGTTATAAAGATCTAAGCAGCGACAATTACACAATGACAACCACGCGGCCATTGTTACGCAGAATTCTAAATTTCATTTTTATAACATTTCCGCTAATTATATCAGTTATCATCGATTATATATTCATCATTATACGATCATTAATTATATCATCGTCATAACTACTTACCAAACAAAAATAAAAGACAATTTCTCTTTAAATTCTTTTAAAAATGAAATGAAAAGGTGTGGAATTCGATCCTAACATGCAACTGTCGCCCACTACGCTGATAGACTCGATTACAACTTTACCCATCATAATCCACAACGTCTCATAACCCATAACCCCTCGTTATTAATCCGCCAGCTCCATCTACTGAATGTTTAATACTAAAGTAAAATAATACGGCACAAATGTTAAATTTCAATTCTACTAATTTTTATTTACATTTTTTATTCATTATCGTTTTTTTTTTCATCTATAAACTTGTACAGCCAACTATGAATTATTAATAAAATGAATAATAATAAGAATGATAGCGCTATTATTTTTTAATTATTATTATTGTGACTCGACATTTTTTCATTTTGTTTTGGTCTTTCATATACTGTATATATTTTTTGACAATGCTTTTGAAAACCACGACAACAATTTCAAAAGGACATGAAGAAAAAAAAAGAAATTTTAAGTAAAGAAGAGATGGAAAAATGATTACATCTACTTTATACGGTAAAAAACCGAAATAAAGTTCACAAAATTAAAAAAAAAATTTTTTTGTGCTTTTTTAATTATTGAGTCGTATGGCAATAAACTGTTGGCATTGCTTCCTTTAGTAAATTTCTATATAACAATAAACAGTGAAATATTATCAAAAAAAAAAATTTTATATATTATTATAAAGTATCAACTTTCCAAAATGTCGTTTATTTGGACAAAATGCGGTTGTTTATCAAGTAACGCACCCGACTTAGGTTTAAAAGATACCAATAGAGATGCGTTACTTAATGAACATTTGATTTTACCAACATTTTAGAGCCATCAATAAACAAAAACATTAAACTTGAGTGTAATAACTGTAATCGCTATGATAGGACATTTAAACCAGATAACAACATTGTTTAACAGATAGGGGGAAAACAAAGATTCAACGTTTTTCTATTTTGTAAAATTGTTGCACTTAAAAGTTAAGCAATTGCACATAAACAAGATAGAAAATAATAGACAAAAACACTACGTGTCCAGTTGATAAGACATTCTTAAAAAAATTAAATTGGAAAAAAAAGAAGAAAAAAATATTTGAAAAAAAAAAGCATTGCACTAGATTATTATACAAGACTAAAACACTTCCAAATTATATAAAATACATTCTTTTGATTTGAAATATTGACTAAGAGGTGAATTGCAAAAAGAAGCTAAAAAAAACTATATTTTGTTTTTAAAGCTAATAAACCCAGTTTCTAACAACAAAATGATCTTGTTGAAGTGGTGACAAATTTGAAGTTTCTGTCAAGTTTTTATCGCAAAATACCAATTGTAAATCAGAGTATCACAGCAGCAATACCAAAATTTTATAAGAAATTTCCAGCGATTCCATACGTCAACATCAACAATAATGTTAACTTACAGTATTAACATTTTAACAATCATAATATTTAAATTTGCGAAACTATTTGCTGCTGTTTTGATACTTTGAACGCGATTTTAAGTTTCTCAGTGCGTTTAACAGCTGATAAAATATCAAAAACATTTCCTTTTGTAAATTGTAGGACCTTTCTTTACACATTATAAAAACCACTTTTTGTCTTCTTATAATAAAAATAAAAATGACATAGATGAGACAATTATGAATTTGTCAATTAAAACGTTACAGACGACAAAGGCACTGTTTATCGTCAATGCCCTTTTTTTGTTTTTTTTTATATGGCAAAAAAAATTAAACATGATGACAACAAAATGAAGTTGATTAATATAAAAATACACTTAAAAGTATCATTATGGCTAAAAAGAGCAAATATCATTTTTACAAATACTTTTACATATCAAGATCAGCTCGTCTTAGCCAATAATTAAAATATAATTATACTGTAGAAATCTATAGGCCAAAAGAAAAAAGTAAAATATAAAACATGCAAAGAAATAAAAGGGGAGAAAATATAAAGTACAAAATACTGAGTAGTCAAATAAAATTTCTTTTCTTATTAGACAAAATGAGAAGAAAAGTTTAGGTAAAAGTTTCAGTTTATAAACAACAAAAGAAGTTATAAGCTTCTACTTTTGAATTACAAAATAAGATATTATTTTATAATTTAATTTGATAATTAAATCAGTGAATGGAAAGCATATACAGTACAGTAGTACCACTGAATGACACGAGGGTAGGATGAAAAGTCTTGCACACATGTTTGTAAAACACAAACCAAATCAAATAGCAAGACCAGACAAACACCAACTTAAAGTACAATTCTCAAGCTTCAAAATGACATGATGGTTCGCAAACAAAATGATGGTTTTCGTTTGAACTTGCTATTTAGTTTGGTTTATGTTCTACAAGCATGTGTGCATTACTTTCCATCCCACCCTCGTATGACTTTCTCATCAATATGTATTTGCAATTAAATAACTTCCCAATTTGACTTTCTATTATTTCTCACTCACTGTTTAAATATAATAATTATTAAATTTTAAACCAAAAAGAATTACTCCTTAATTTTTGTTGCAAAAAAATACAAAAAAAAACTTGCACAAGAATAAAAAAATTCACATTGAAACTTTTATATAAGTTTACATAATACAGAATATATAAAAAATACATTGAGATACGTAAAAACGTTTTTGTAAGGGAGTTTTTTTTTTCTTAAGAAAAAAAAACGCACACAGACTGATTGAGAAAAGATCTATGAGATAAAAGTTTTTCTTTGGAATAATGACGAATCGATGCCGTCGTGATATCACACCAGCTAAACTACAATGACACATTATTGAGGTGTTTGAAAAGTAACGCAAGTTAATTTCCAAATGGCCCAACAATCAACATTGTATCGATTAAAACGCGATATGAGGTGTATAAAAATACATCTTCTTTTCGTAAAATAAAAGTCTTTTCTCATCATGTCCTTTAAATTTCACAGCTTGGAGTTTCCTCTTCAAAATGATCGATGACGACGATTCTTCTTCATTGCTTTTCCCTTTTATTCATTTTTGGTAAAAAAAAAAAGTCGATAAATTGTAAACTCGTAAAACAAAAAGAAAATAATAATAAAAATTATATTAAGAGATTAAATCTGATGGGGGCTTCTAATCGTTTTTCTCGTCCCAAAATGCACAATCTTCTTGTGTAATTGTCTTTCCATCGAAATTGTCCATACAATTGTTTTAATATAAAAAGTTTAATATTTTTTTTCTTTAAAAAGACAAATTATTTTTTTAACGTAAACTGTTGATCACAGATAAAGGTTTATGCTCAAAACCATATATCTTTCTTATTTTCTATTCGTCGTCTTTCTTCTCTGGCTTAAGGTCCACCATGCTGTGCAGATCCTCTGGTGAGTATCCCAACAAAGTTTGCAAATCGCAGACAAAACGGTAGACATAACGTTTCCCCGCCGTTTTATGGATTATATTTTTATCGTAGTAATAGCGTAAGCCACGACTTAATTTTTCATAGTTCATTTTAGGTTTGTTTTTACGAATGCCCCAACGCCTGGCCACTTCATCTGGGTCTGTCAGTTTAAACTCCCATCCATCACCAGTCCAACTAATAAATCCCTGACATGATTTGTCGGTCAAAAGCTCCAGCAAAAATTGCCACAGCTGAATCGGTCCACTCCCTGTAATTAATTAAAAAATGATTAGTCAATCATTTTTTGCTCTTAAATCAAACAATATTTTCACAAAGTGCGATTTTAGTACTGTATTAGTTTACCGTTTATTAATCGAGTGAAATTAGGATAATCACCTGAGTAGCCAGCTAAAACGGCGGCTTGTATGACCGGTTTTGTGTCAGAACCTAAAATGTGTCCCATTGGCGTGTGCGTATCTCTGTGTGGTAAAAAGGCGTGGTGATGATGATGTGGTGGTAGAACTCCAGGTGGTAATTCCGACGGTGACCAGTGTTCAGACGGTGGAACCGAGTTAGGAACCGTTTGGAACGACTGCTCATAATGGCCATAGGTCTCATTGTATGACGTTGCTTCGTGATGCTGATGATGATGGTGGTGGTGATACCTCGCTATAAAAAATAACACACAATTAATCGATTTTGCAACATTAAAGTCGTTTCACCAAATTTTCAGTAATCAGTAATTTAGATACATATTACACATTTCTGTCAATAAAATGTCCTATTTTCACTACTTTTTTTGTGAATTTTAGCATTTTTTTTAGAAAACTTGTACAGTTGACAACTGTTTTAAAATTGTAGCCAGTTAATGAACAAAACATACTGTAGTCTTTTTTTTTGCATGGACATACTGTTTATTGGGTTAAATGTGTGTGCCATCTACACCAATAAAATAAGTAAATTACCTCGAGGGTATGGTTTATTTGAATACATTGGTTGATATTTGGATTCAGGTATTAAAGGTGCTGAATAAAATTCAGGACTATTATCCATGTATCCGTTATTAGTGGTTGATCCTTCCAAACTGTGATAATCCTGTGTGTCGTCATAATGGACGCCAAACTGTTGCTCATCGTTTGGAATTTCATTTAAAGTCTGCATGGACTCGGTGATTTGATTATACCCTAAAAATAAAAGAAAAATTAGATACATGATCAATTAATATTTCAAAAAGAAAAAAAAAACTATTTTCGACTGATTTTACAATGTTAAATAACCATTTGCCATTTTTAAACATACATCAAATAACTAATTCATAATTATAAACCCCGAGAACTGTACAGTAGAACCTAAATATCACTTATTACAAAATCGTCATTGGTCAAAGTGTACTTTACGTCACAAATTCACTGAATTAAAGTATTTGCAACAATAAGCAATTTTTTTAAATTAAATATTTTTATTAGTATATTTCAGTTTTATTTCACAATGGCAACTTATTTTAATAAGTACCATTATAAATACCCTCTAAAATGACCTTTTGATAGGTCACTTGATCACCAAAGTTGCAAATAAATCAAATAATTAGTACTGTACTGTTGCATTCAAGTGTATGTAAACGTACTGTATATACTGTAGTTGGGCGTTTAGATAATCTCAATACTATTTCTGTCTCTAAGGCAACTAAGCTATTGTAAAAAAAAGAAGTCTATTATTTTTACATGTCTATTTTACTTGATCATAATGGCAACATCATCATCATCGTTTTCTTTTATTTCAACCCACCCACATGTACAAATAACAATAATAAAACTCCCATCATATATAACGTATAAAAACCCAGTGCGCGCATTTTATGGCTTTTGTCCTAGAACACACTATAAACTTAAATACAAATAAACCACATACTTTGATTTTGACGTATTTTCCCACTGAAAAAAATTATAAAGCTTTTTATTTTTATGGAGGTCTTATCTATCATTACAGTGGTGCTTTAAAAAACCAAAAATAATTTATATGGATTAATGTTTTAAAATGAATACTCCATTACAATTATTCTACAAAATAACAAAGCACAACTGACAAGAAAATACCGTATTAACAAAAATAACTTTTAAGCATTCGTTAATCTTTACTAGATATTTTATATAGTTAATTTGAGTAGTACTACTAATGAATACCCTAACTTCAAGTTCCCTGGGATACCACAATATTGACAAGTGACAACCACGATACATAACCTTATTTAAATTGCTTTTCATTTAAATGACATATAACATTTTAACGCATTCAATTTTTTTTGGTCGTCACTGTATAAGTAAAAAATAAGATTAAAATGACATTCATTTTATATTTGTTACAGGTAGACAGCGTGTGTGGGAGTTAAGGATAGGCATTGCAGGGGGGAGGGGGTTTCGACTTTTGGTTGTTGTTGTTGTATTAGTCTGAAAATCGCATTGTTTAGTTTTAGTAAAAGAATCCATGCGTTACAATAATGAAACAGTTCAATAAGTTTGCAATTTCAATAGACTTCCTCAGTTCTCCAACAATAGAGTTGGTGTTTGGCTGCGCAAACAACAGTTTCCGGTCCCATCTTTTGGTGAACTACTTTTTTATATTATTATACCCATTAGCATTGTATATACTACGTACTTATTCATCAATGTTAAAAGAAATTATTTGTAAAAAAAATAAAATAAATAAATCGTTAATTTAGACTTTTTGTATATAAAGAGGTGTGTTCACTTTCTTAGGTCACAAGTTGTACGAATATTTTTAAAAGATAAGGGCACTCATTTCAGATGGTCATGCAATAAAAATTACACTATTGCACATCAAATAAGAAATACATGTTAACCAGAAAGAAAACCTTCTTATTAATTTTTATTACGGTCAAAACTACTTGCAAATTGAGGCACAGTAAAAACTTATACGTTTAAATATCATTAGTTTTTGTTTAAAGAATTTGTAAAAAAATTAACCTTAAAAACTTTTTTTGTACTTCTGAGTGTACTGTAGTTAGAAATAAAAATTTATTTGATGCAATTTAAAATTAAACAGTCTCAGTTGTAATTTGCTGCAGTAAGAGCTTAATTATCTGTGAATTCCAACTCAAATGATAATAACTGTAACAATCATTTCTTTTTTATTTTTATGTGATAAAAACACTTTCAAAAGTTTCCTTCACCTTGAACTTTCTTTAAAAGATAAGAAACAGACGAGATGATATTCATCCGAGCTTAACGTGAAAGTAAAAAAAGTGACATACAAATCTACTTTTTACATTATCATTTTAGTAATGACCTACCGAAGAAATCGTTGATCCACAATAATATTATATTTATGATACACTGACTTATTTCTTTCAACTTTTTATTTCATGAAAATACTTTGAAAGTAATAATAATGGAAAAAAACGCCAAACAGTTTGTCTTGAAGAGGCCGGCCAACTTTACAGCAACCAGAAAAGCCTTTTCAAGGTAACGAAGAAGCCCAAAATTGCCAATACTTTTTTGCATTTAAACACTAAACATAATCAAACATATTAAAAATGATTATCGATATTTTAGAAGCACTTTTTCATAATGGTTTTTAGTTTTTGAGTAGTCGAGAACATAATAATGTTTATGGGTACTTTTGCTCAGGCTTTATAAAAGGTACCACTTTCTTTAGCCAAAATAGTAAGCTTTTAACAACAAAATTACATGATAAAGTACTGTACGTGCTCATATCTGAGACCAAAGTACAGTATAATAACAATTGATTAACACTTTTTGTTGTCATTCAAACTAATCATGTTTCCATTTCAAATTAAGGCTTAACGTTATTTGCACTTTCTCCAGATAAACTAAGACAATTGCAACTATCGCTGAGACTGCCATTAGAATTTCAACTACAAAAAAATCGATTGTTTGCACTGTAATTGCGTAGAAGTCCGTCAAGAATTTCAATAATTTGTAAGATTTCCATTAACAAGTTGCCAGCCTTACTAATAAAGTAATGGGTCTCAAATCTGAACATGTAAAACTGACAATTATCATCCGCATTTAAGAAAAAATTAACTCGCAATTTAGTGGTAATTCCCCTTGTTATTTTTATGTTCATGTAAATGTGGCATTGTTCACATTAGCTTTAAACCGGATCCAGATATTAAATGGGATGCTGTAAGTTCCAACATCTGTTTTTGTATTTATGGAATTAAATAAGAGAGTGAGTAAAAATGAATGAAGAGGGATAAATTGGAAAAAAAGAGGGGGGGAGTGGGAAATCAGCTATTAAAGCTTCGAAGGTGTGTATAACCATCTGTGAGAGACAGGATATGGTCCTTAACTTTAGGTGTAGTTGTATGAGTATGTGTAATAAGCCACAGGTGCTGCTCATAACATCACATAAATTCACATTAAAAATCATCCACGCATGCGTGATTATAGTCGTTCGTGATTTCTATGTGCTACACACAGATTTTCACAGTGCCCTAGACTCCTAAAACAGGAAATGATTACGTCTCTTGTAAATAGACAAAGAGCCCTTAAAATTTAAAAAAAAATTTGCTTAATTTTTTTTTGATTAAGATCAGTTTAAAGTATTTTTATTTTATTTTTTGATTTAATGAGTTCAAAGGCCTTTTCTCTTTTGGTAAAGTAGACTCGATATTGTAGGTGAGGTCACAATTTTAGCATTTCCCTTTAAAATAAAAAAGTTTGTTCGGCCGATTAGTACAGGATATGAATTTCCGGCCTTTTAAAAACACAACCCATGTAGCCATATAGACATTCTCCATCAGGTCATATCACGACTATATACACTTTTATTATCACTGTTTTTCAATGTAAATTAAGTTGGTAATATGCATTGTGCCACGACTAAGTCTCATCCGTCATTAAAATAAAATTAACTAAGATAATAATGGCTATACACTATATGATAAGCTGATAAAAATAAAATAGTCCCTTAACATGCAGTATACTTTTATAATTTCCGCTACATTTATTTTTAAATAATAAATTTTACGCATGTTTTTGTAGAGTTTTTAAGACAAATCCTTGTATTATGAAGCTTCCCGTAAATACTGAGCTGTTTTTATTAAAATTTCATTAAAACCAAGAACGTTTCTGAGCATTTACTTAAAATTTCATATTCTTCTAATATAGCATTTGTCTGAATTTGTATTTTTACAGTAAGTGATAAAGTTTTGTGAATTACGAGCTTCATGCCTATGGCAATTCAGCCAAAGTTTTCTAGACATTATAAATTGAGTTTAAGGGCATGTTTTAATATTAAAATTGCTCAGTTTAGACAATATACAGCATTAACTTACTTAACATGTTAAAACATCACTTAGCTTTCATTTACCACAATTTCCGGGCATTTATTGTATTAAAACAAAAGGTTCATTTACAGTCAGTGTGGTGGTACCTCATTACCTCAACAATAATAAAGACATTTTGCGAGTGTCCAATACCTCTTAAATATAAACTTTAATTAACTATTCAGTTTGAGCTTAAAAAAAATGACTGGCTAATTATGCTCTTTGGGACTCTTTCAATGTTTCCAAATTAAGTTACTATTTATTTGAAGCAGAAAAATGCAGTTACCAGTTACGATTTTAGTATTAAAATGTTGGACTTTGTATCACAATTTCACCTTAAATGTCAAAAGCTTTTGAAGTTTGAGCTAATATTTTGTAGTACAAGGAAGAAGTAAAAATGGTTTAACCAAAAATAAAGTTTAATCAAAAATAATTTGTCAACAATTCTTTGTAACCGGTTGTGATTGCATCATTTCCTGTTGTGTGTTAAGAGTGAGAGAAAGAAAATTGGATTAAAGTAAAGTAGCCACTTAAATTAACGATTTAAAGCAAATCTTTCTCAATTAGCTTATAAAAAAAGAAACAAAAAAAAAATGATTGCGATCCATTGATAAAAATCGCGCTTAATTAGGGCCAATCAACTGAGCATGCGCCATACTAACACAATAACAAACCAAACAACAAAAAATCACAATGGAAGATCAAATTAATTAGAACACATTAAAATACAAACTCTGAATATACAAGAGCTAAGCTACCTTAAACACTCAATGGCAGATGCATAGTAATGACAAATGGGACTTATTAACATTGTAAAAGATGTCATAATTCAATACATTAGTAATAAACATTAATACATTATTAAAAAAATGGCATTACAACTGCCATCACGGCACTTAACCTCTTTTTAACGTAAACGTAATAGAAATGCAATGCATTGTAATATAAAAAGAAGTTAAGTACCAAATTCTGTTATTTAATGTTACTTAAACCCTTCATGAAATCAAATTTAGATTTAGAATTGATTTTAAAAAGGGAACTACTGTATGTAAAATTTTATTTAAAAAAAGGCTTAACTTACCGTCCATGTAAGCTTGATTATTGCTATTGCTACAAGGGCTATTGTTACAGCTGTTAGTGCTATTAGTATTGCTATTGCTACTGCCACTGCTATTGCCACTGTTGCCGTTGTTGCTATTGTTATTATTATTATTATTGTTGTTGTTGTTGACTACACTGCTGTTGTTGTTATTGATAGCAGACGACACTTTATGTTCGGGTACAGGTGGGTGATGGTATCCGTGTTCAAGAAACTCATTGAAATCGGGCATGCACACCGACTCGTAAAAATTAGACGGAACGTTTTCCAACGACGCTAACTGTTTGTCCACTTCTACAAAAATAGCAGAAAAAGTGCCGAGATTTAGCAACAATACAGTACATCAAAGCACACACACAAAATAACATGCCATTAGTACAGATTAGTCATATAAAAACGCTCATGATGACATTAAAAGGATGCTAAACAATTATTACAGTAGTTTTTAAAATAGTTAAATAGCAAGAAAATCAAAGAAGATTAACACTACTGACTAAATAACATTACAAAAAAAAAATAAAAAGAATTTTGTTGAAAATCCAATTTAGCCTATCGATACAGTTCTATTCTTTGTATATTATAGTGCCGATAAACTCAATCGACATAGCTTTCACGTAATTATTAAACTCATTTCCACTTACTAAAGTCGCCATGACTGATTGGGAGTTTTTTGTAGTCTGTCAAACTTAATAATAAATCAGTTGCCCAATGTTACTGTAGTTCTTAAAAAGTCTAAATTTCTGTAATATTCTGTACTAGACAGTATATTCAGCCTTCAGGATATCCCTGCAAATTTTAATGGCTTAGTTATAGTTTACTTACTTGAAAACTGAGTTTATTTAAACCAAAAGGCACCGTAGTTGTAAATGTCCTCCTCTCCACATTTATCACAGATGCATAAATAACAACGCACAAATACACAATACACGGCACATAAAAAGTTACACATAGATTCTCTTTTTTTTTCTTTGTAACTACAGTTATTTCTTGTAAAATGTTATAGACGGAAGTTGACGAAACCAACCCAGAACTAGCAACTCAAAAACACAAACTATAGAAAAGTTTTTTTGAGATATGAAAAAATATTAGTCATTCGCTGTTTTAATCAAATTCCCCCTTCTCTTGGTCTACACTCTACCAAATTTGTAAAAATGGAAAAGTTAAAAACTGGTAAACCACTGCCTGTTTTAGGTACAGCCCACTCGCAATTTTATCATAGAAATTTTTGCTTGCCATTATTGTTATTTCATCCAGTTAAAATTTCTATATATTTTTTTTGAAACTGAGTGAACAGAGGGCGTTGTTGATGGACAAGCAAATGGCATTATGGGACAGGACATGGAAGCCCATTTGGGGCTCTGATTGAAATACCGTCACACAAACAATCTCCACCCCCCTCACCCTACACCTCTCTCGATACACGATACACGTGTATATACAGTAGAAATTAACTAAAGAGTCATTTGAGTGTGCTTCCTGTGTATATATTTTATATTATGGATATACAGGGTGATCACTACATCCCTGAAACACTTTCAGCATGAAAACAACAACCATAGATTAGTGAAATGGGAAAATCAAATATTCATTTTAGACATTTTATGCGATTTTAAAGTGAAGTTTTAAAATAAATTAAAAAAATCAAACTTATACTGTAGACAGTCCATTAATAACAATTTCCAATGTAAAAACCGAAGTGATAATAGCAATGTCAACGTAGCTATTAATAATTACAGATGCTGGTACTGTATTATGATTTCACATCAAAATGTCCCATTCCCATAATCGTTTGTTGCTTTTCCCATAAACGGATGTTTTTAGGGGAAATATAAAAATCACCCTGTATCGACTGGTATAATTTAACATTTTTCATTAAAATCGAGACTCAATAATCAAGTTTTTATGCTGTTAGTGTTGTTCATTCTGAGAAATTGTCAACAAATGTGAGTTGGATATTTTAAATTTTGTAAGTAAAAATCCTTTAATAACTGGAATTTTGTAATTCGAATTCTGTGCAAATGTCGGTATAAATCCAGATTGGGTGTAATGTTTTCATTACTATAAAAGTATCTCATCACACGAAAAATATAAACATTTCACTCAAGAACCACGTACAATACAATAATAAATTTTTGTAATAGGTTGCAATCATTAGAAAGTTGAAGAGTTTCTTTGGAAATTTCAAATATGCAAACAATTTCATGGAATACAAGTCCACATTAACTTAAAAATCTACAACAGAATATTTACAGTAGCAATGGTAATGCATCATGCAGCTCCTACCTGTCAGTTAAGTATTGAAATTGCAATGCTAGTTAGACCAATACGGTCCTTATAATATTTCAAAGTGCAGTAAGCTTACAGTATGTGTTGTGTTAGAAAGATACACATTTACATTTTTTAGTAATGTATTTTGTTTAAATTTAAATGTTTCCATTTTTCATGAGTTGCTAACGTGATTAAAGTCTTGAAACCCTAAAATTGTGATTCACAGCTAAAATTCAAATCACACCATACAATAGTATGTGTCTACGTCACATCCTGTGCTCCTATTTGCCAACCCCCTTCAAAAAACCTATTATTATTTTGATATAACCTTGTAACAACCAAACTAGGACCATCTAGCGTCTATTATAACAACTAAAATAAGGTTTTTATATAAAATTTTATAGAATTAAGAGTATCAACGTAAAGAACAACAGTATCAGCTCAACTCAACTACTGTAAATACTAAATTATATTAAATGAAAGAGATGATTTTATAATAATTTAGTAAATTTAACTAAATGGTATGGAAATACAGTAATCCAATTACTAAACGCACTAAACAGCGATTATAATGCAAAAAAAAAGTTAATAATTGTTTAAAAATATATAAAAAGAAAGAGTAATAGGGTCCTCATAGTTATATTATTGCCCTTATGTTATTAAAAAATTAAGTAATTTACCTTTCTGCAAGATGTCCAAATGTTCCCATAATATGTCTCCCATAAAAGGAGGTGCCAATGATAAAAATTGTTCTTTAGGATGTGCGCACATATCCCTGCCTTTCATGGCAAAATTCTGAGGATCCACCGCTTCCAAACTAAATTCCTTGATTGCCCAATATAGCCAGTGGGCTACTGCTTCCTCATTCCACTGACGAGGATCTACAAAAATGTAATTAAAATGATGAAATGTTCAAATTACAAATCACTTAAAACCTAATATGAATTGGATGATAAACGTAAAATCCATTAAACAATCACATGATTTGCTGTTTCATTTAACAGTTTGTCCACAAAAAATCACACGCTAAGTCACAGCCATCCACTCAATTCTCTCATTTATATATCAGTTAAGGCAGTACCCTACTCGTCACTACCTTACAAATTGTATGAATTCATTTTTTAAGCCAGATCATATCTCAGCATCTTAAACTTGAAATTGACAGAAAAATGAGATTGATGGCGAATTACACTTTATTTAATATTTACGCTTAATTATCGAGTAAGAACATGTTCAGTGTATTCATGGCTTATTAGGTGGTGATGATCTTCATGCACGTCATTAAGTTATCAAAAGGAATCATCAATGTGAAAGAAGATGATGACATGGATACAGGGAGGAAAAATTAACTGTTTTCAAATATTCAAAACAGCAAATCAGAAATGCCAGCATAGTTTAACTAACTCCATTATTTTTTTGGAAAGAATGCGAATATGTTTCATCCTGAATTGAATATGCTTTTATCAAATAGCTTTATGTCATTAATGCAAAAGAATTTCAAATAAATTAGCTAAAAACACACTGCTGCAATAAGTTAGCTCATATCACCGTTTCATTTTTGCATTGCTCACTCACTGGGTCACCCTGTAATAGTTGGGGAATGGGAGGAAGATTTGATTTGAGGTGAAAATAAATGACAGGTTGCCAAGCAAAATAAAATACAAAAGCCAAACGACATTAAAAACACATTTTGTTCAGTGATTGAAAAAAAAAAACTGGTCGATGGCAACAAGATATATCTTAACAACCCCCCATCCCATCATCTTTCCATCGATATGTCTAAATGGCTATATCAGCTTGATGATAAACAATATAAATTTAGCAGCCTAAATTGTACTAAAAGCTGCAATTAAGCGTGTGAACAGATTCACTTGTAAATCTCTAATTGAATCAACAACTTTCGTTCATCCGGAAAAAAAATATTTTTGCTTTTAAAAAAATGTAATTGTTATCGCTAAATAGTACTGTAAATCAAGGAACTTCCCCCTTCTTTATTAAGACAGCTTTTAAGGACTTATTAAGACTAATAAAAATAATAAACAAAATCAAATGACATTGTTAGAAAAACAACGTTATCAGCTCTAAACAAACATTAAACACTTTTTTAATTGGGCTTTTTCCTTCATTTTAGCTTTTAACTTTGTTGTCAGTGTGATAAAAGTCAGTTAAATAAAATTATTTGTGTAGAATTTAATCAATCTTCGCTGCAACTTAATTTTAATTATACAGCAGCTGCAATTATCTCAGTAAAATATCGAATTTGCATTTCTATCTCAAATATTTTATCAATTTATCGTTATCACCTATTAATTTTCATTTCTTTTATATATCATACATCGATTGTAAAACTAGTGGCACATCATATTATTATAACAAAACGTTTTTCTCATTGTTGAAACAATAAAAAAGTTAAATAAAAATAATAATAATAAAAAGCGTGTATCGTGTGTAATGTAATGTAAAGTTGACTTTCTGAAAATGTTTTTATTTTTTAATATTTTTTTCAATGTTTATGTGTGTGTGAAGATTTAAACAACTTTGAAATGGTGTGAGAATAATTCTCATGCGCTGTCAAAATATACAGTATACACACATTGTGAAAATGTTTATATGCATTGTAATGATAATATGAAAGAGAGAAAGAAAAAATATTTTTTTACAAATGGAAATTTTGAAAGTGAAAATGGGACCACCATACATGACATGAATAGTATTTACTGTAAGTAACTTAGTATATACAGTATACAAGGTGTGACTAACCTTTAACTTCAATAGCCAACAACAACAAAAAATAAATTAAAAAATATTAATAACAAAGTTAAAACGCTACCTTTAATGTGTTTTAAGAGCACAGCAAACTGACTAAGCTTGTTTTTCAAATTTAATTCAAAATTCAAATGGAATATTATCTGACAAACTAATTTGTTCATAAAACCTGTATTAAATTATTATTTTTGGAAAATAGTTATAAAAACTAGGGGCCGATAAATGAAACTGTTTTGCAACTATTTACTTTCTAAACACAGTTACAACATATTGTTCTTCTCTACTTGGTAAAATTCCATGTAACATATCAATATCCAGCGGTTGTTTACCTAATAAAACTTTAAATCCTGTTAATGCATAATAAAATGCCCATTGCACCATAACAAACTATAATTTTAAGCAATTTTATGCCAACCATGAAATGGGCAAAGACTAAAAGCGGTGATGAAATTTCAACCAGTTATTTACTGTAGAAAATGTATCCCTGCTCTGGTGATCATTGTACTTTATGTGCGATACACCGAGGAAATAAAAATGGAAGAAGTGGGGGATCCCATAATATGAAATTTTATCATCAATTCCCCATAGTAACAACACCATCACTATGACAACCCCTTTTATTTCAAGTTCATAATATAAAATCATCTCATCAGTCATCTTCTTCATCACATTTCATTTCCCAGGCAACATCACACATGCAAAATAAGTTGTTGTAGTGATGGGTGGAGATCATCTTTCCATTTACTCTAATAGTTACATCAATTTAAGTACCAATATTTGAAAAAGAAAAAAAAGAAACGAAAAAAAAAATTCCATACAATAAGTTGTCTTGCGTGTGTGAAGTTTTAGCGTTGATGATTTTAATGATATTAATGATAATTATTAAAATTAGCCAGTAACCTTTTGGTATTCCCAGCCTTTCTCTTTCTTTTTCCCAGCTGCTGAAACTGGCTTGTAACGCTTGAGTCATCTTTTGGTTAGTTCCAGGAGTCAATGGTGGAACTTGAGTTGGAATTTCTAAAAAAAAAAAATCAATCAATTAAACTTAATTAAGTTAAATGAATTTTAAATCAAATTAAAAGTAGGCTATCAAAACAATTAGCCAAACATCTACGAAATGCAAAAACTTAAAATCCATGTCAATGTTACAATGCTCAAGGATAATTTAAAAAATTAAGTTGTTGTATTTCATAAATGCTACAAACGCATTCAGAGGTCTAAAACCGCTTATTTTAATACACCTTGGTAATTAAATTCCAAAAATCGGTTTTATAACTATCAAAACTCTTTTAGAACATCCATGAAAACGTAGTTTTTGGTCAGTAAAAGGCCATTTAAATATAGTACTGTATTAATCTGCTTCTTAATATGGGTGTTATTAAAAATCAAAGTGGCATTAAGCAGACCCTTAATTAGACTATAACTTAATGCGGTGCAGATGGTTGAAACGAGGTCATAAAAATTAACCAACATGAATTGAAAACTAGCTTGAATTAAAATCTAACTCATGCAAGCAACAAAAAAAAATGAATTGAAAAAAAAATTCAATAAAAAAATGTTATGAATGAATTTGTCCGTCAGTAATAAAAACTATTATTAAATTTAGCATTCACAGTACTAAATTGATATAAATAAGTAAAAGCAGAGCAGCAGAAAAAATGACATCTTGTGATGTAATAAAAAAACTGCGCAGCTGTTTCCATGTACAGTATGTTTGGCCAATTTTGTTTCATTAAAACTTTTTATTTGACTTAATTAGCCATAAGTAGTTGCAGGGCCCCTATTTAACTTTAAAACAAGGAGCCAACGTGCCCTTCAATTAACACGTGTCAAATTGGCAAGAAACAACCGTTCTACAATCGGTGTCCAATAACAAGTGATTGGCTTTGCATTTATGGCCCATTGGCAAATTAATATTAATGACGTTAAACCCATACGTGGCCCCCTTGTTCAAACCAATCAACCACACCCACTATGCAACTAACTATATTGTATGGTTATCAACCTTTATATACACAAGCTCCTTCTGAGTTATTCTTTTTCTAATACCAAAGTTTAATACTCGTAAATTTAATTGATTTTAAACTTGCAGACCTGCCATTTATGTTATTTATTTTTAGGCAAATTAGACTGCATTTGTTGGCGTTTTAAGTCGTCCTTAATCTGTTGCAAAGTTTCAGTATGGTATAGGTTCTTTTGGCCATTACCTTGGATACCTGAAAGAACGCGTTACCAAATTTGGAAACCACAGCCTTGATCAAATATATTTTTTTGTAATCTGTTTGGAATACGAATTAAATGACATACAGTATAAAAGTGACTATTGCCTAATCAATATGTGGCAAATGACCCTAATATAAAAAGGGGGAGGAGATGGAGTTAATTAAGCAATGTGGTGACTGGTGATCTGTGAAAATATTTGAGAAATGTCTAATGGCTAGTAGGGGGAAGGGGGGAGAGAGAGGGAATGATATATATTTTACATTCAAAGATTGTTTTACCTTGAAAACGGGTCCAATAAATAAATTGGAAGTTTTTATCGAGACAACCTGCTCAATTATAATTAAGTTAAATCAACTTAAAACAAAAATAAATTTAAAAAAGTGGAAATGAGTTTGATTACACAACTATCAACTGTAAAAGATATATTGACTGCAGTTTAATGATTATTCAAGACAATAAGAATGACTTTTAGTACTTGTTGGCAAGTTCATTAACAGATTTTACAGACATAAATGATGATCAATCCATGCAAAATCAACTTGTTACGAAATTTATGGAGCATTTACTTTGAAGTTTTAATTTTAAGCAATAATTCTTGTGATTTTAAATGACAAAACAATTTCCAAATAAATTTAATAAAAAATATTAAAGTAAATTTTGGTTTTTTTTTTGTCTCCATCACCCAAATGATATTAAATACTTTCAAAAACTCAATAACTTTTCCTCTTACAGTATGTCCATGTCTAAACATCTGACCAAATGTCTAAAATCATCTTAAATTTAAATCATCTTAAACTTACTATGGAAAAGCAGCTTAAATCATTTAATGGCATAAAGTTGTAAAATATCAATTACTCAACAAAAAACAGTAAAATTTATATTTTGATTGTCCCTTTCACTAAATCATTTTTAAAATATAAAAACGGGTCAACTTAAGAAGAAAAAAGACCTAATGTTTAATTTGTCTAAAGTTGCTATCAAACTTTTAACATTTTCCATTGTATCTTTAACTATTTCAAATGCTCATAGTAACTCTTTCATTTTTTATTTGCTTATTTATTTATTTATGTGTATTATTATATTAAAGCCACCCTTCTGAACAATAAAAGGGGGACATGTCGAAATTTATCCATAAAAACATTTCTCTCCCATTAAAATCATCATGATGATTTTTTATTATTTCGTCCTATATCCACCCATCTAATTGCAAGGTGAGAGGCAATCTTTTTGCCTTTTTTTTAAGTATTAAGCTTGTGCAATACGCCACTCAACAACAGGAAATGGCCAATTACAGAAAAGCTTGAATGAATCGAGAGCTAAACCTGCCATTGGCTCTCCCATTGCTAAGTCTAAACATATCAAAACTAACAACTTCAGATAATTTTTTTTTGTTATTATTTAAACAATAAAACTCCCAAAAACTTTCACCTTCAACTTATAAAAAAAAGCTCTCAAAATGGGATGAAGAGATGAACTTTTTCTATTGCTATTATTTAGACATGCTGTTTCAACCTAGGGGTACACGAACCCAACACAACGCATTTCATAAAATACAGAATCGTCTTTGGAACTAAAAATTTGGAAAATAAAACTGAAAATCGCTAAAAAGTTCAAAAGCTAAAAAAAACTAACTAAAACTGTACAAAAAAACGGTGAAAACGCATTTATTGCCTGCAATTGCCAATTGGAAAGCATAATAGTGTATTAAGTTCAAACGAACTCCCAAAAAGCACGCAGACATGAAAAGCTTATGAACCGTCGAGTTGAATGCTAACTATAAATTTTGATGTCAATTAATTTATCGGCCAAAACTATACTTTTTTCTTTCAAGAAGTTTTTTTATACAGATATTTTTTATTGTTATTGTTTTCATTTTGTATTTAGGTGAAAGGCAGTTTAGTATCATCAATTGCGCCACTTTAATTATAATTTTACCTGATTAAAATACAATGGAAAAAATCATCATTTGTTATAACAATTCACCCTTGACAGCATTTTCACTTGCAACATTTATTTACCCTTCTCCCTCCCCTTTCATTGTGTATTAAGGGTCATCTCAAACTCACATAACAGAGAAAAAACAGTTATTAACTTTTAGTCAAGATTTAATAGCCTTTTTTTTAATTTTAACGTCTAAATTTAACAAAATAAAATCGTTAAAAAAACCCACGTTAACCACACTCAAGAATCAAATTTTACACAATTTAGTCACAATATTTTTTAAGTCTATTTAATAAGGGTTTCATCATATAAATATAAACTTAAATGGGACGTTTGTGATAACCATAAGGATGGAGTACCAGTACACCGTACATGTATTTGAATCGTCCAATTTGGTTAATGAAAACCCAGCCTTGATTAGTTTCTCAAAAGTGCAAATCAAGCACTAATAACATGTGCGTTCTACAATTTAAAAAAAAATTCAATATAATATTTGGCAAAAAACGTAAGAAATGTAAGAAAACGATCGACTAGTAACTACTTGATAAACGTCCAATTGAATTCATTTAATTGCCTTTACCACATGGAATGCAAAAATAATGCAAGTATTGTAATACTGTAATGTAATCCACCGCAGTAGTTTTGAAACAAGTGTACTGTGTAAATTTTGACATTTTGCCCATTTTAGCTCATTGAAATCTAATATAACTGAAACGTATTTAAATATGTTTGCAGTTTCCAGATTTCAGTACTCAATTCCATTTCGGTATTGAGTACTCTTTACGAGAACTTCAAATATGAACGAGTATAAAAACATTTTCATACGCTTTAGACTAATTAAATCTCCCTTACTGTACCCAGATTTAAAACATGATACAGTGTCTAAATGCTCTACAAGTTGCAACATACTCCAAATGGTACGCACTCATAAGTTGGGAACCGCATTTCTATTATCGTTTAAACAATTGTTACAGTGTTGATAAAAAAAAATTGAAATGGCCTAATAGAATGACCAAAACTCCGATTGAAACTTAAAAATATATAGCACTTTTGAATGCAAGAAGACAACAACAAAAGTTCAGCCATTTAGGTCAGCTACTTGAAATTTGCCTATAGAGAGAAAGTAGTATGTACAAGTCCTAATTGTTATGATCTATTATATTATTTATACCATATATAAAATGGGTTTGCAAACCTTAATTAATTGATTGCCAGTACATTACATCAGTCAATCATATAAAAATTGATGTCTTTTCATTGAAAAGGCTCATTTAGCAAGAAAGAAAAGGCCATTTAAGTGGAAGAAGAGAGAGAGAGTGATTATTAAATAAAAGAGGGGCATTTTTTACCCTCAACTCTAGGTTTAATAATATGTGAGGGTGTTTTATTAAATTATGATAGCTTTTGTGATAAGATGAAATAGTCTAAAAGATGTTATCAGTAGATGTGGGATGAGATAAGATGGAGGCCAATAAAGATAGTTAAAAAATAAAAGACCGTGAGAAACTGAAACGAAATTAAAAGTATATTTTAGGTCCAATAAACAATAGGAATTGGTTTGAAACCAATTATAGACTAATTATTAGTACAATTATCAGTATTAATATTATAAAGATTTTATTTTCTCAAGCTAAAAGTCTGTGCATACAAATAATCTCCATCATTTTTGAATTTTTATTTAATAAAATTTTACTTATTTATTTTCCTTTTGAAAAGTTTTTGTTAATTCAGGTCAAATTATACGGTTATTTGAAAAGCCTAATTTAGATGTTTACCAAATAATATTGACAGTTGAGCGGCGACTACAAAGAAAAGTAAGTGTGGTCAAATTTAGATGTAGCTGATAAGAATTAAAAAAAAACAGCAGAAATGCCTTTAAGGAGGAGTTTACCATTAGCTAGAAGCAGCAAAAGTGAACGCCATTTACGGCTCAAAATCAAGTTTAAGAAGACCAGAAAACTGAAAACCAGATGTTCAGTCATAAATCAACAATTTTGCTTTTAATAATTGATTCAAATCTTCTATCAAACTAGAAGTCAAAATTATGTAGTCCTAAATCATTCAAAAGTAACACGAAAGCTCCAAACTTAACCATTTAAAAACTCAGATAAAGTAAATACAAAAACCTACTTTGCCATTACATAACAAGAACAAAATTTAACAGGTAAAATGGCCAAACTTTTAGTTCTTTAAACTACAGCAAAGCATTTAAAGAACCAAAAATTGGTCTCATAAAATACCAAATTTGATAGCATAATAATAAATTTTGCTACTGTATTACAAAATAGCTAAGAAATAAATCATAAACCAATATTAGTAACAGTACCTAATGTTTATCTATGTCAACTCAGCTCCAAAAATGACTAATTAATACAAAAACCAAAAACTTAACAAAATTTTTCAGGCATGCTTTGAGGTACAATTGACCAGTGCAAAGTTGCATAATTAGTACTAATTAGGTGTCGTCAGCTCCTAAGAAGGTCAAGTCAACTGTTGCTAAGGTGACGTAACACTTTCATTGCATTTGCTAGCGTTTCACTGCAATTAAAATTGATAATTCACATTGTGTGCTAAAACATATCTAACACGCATGCGCACATCGTTAACAATAGCTTTACAACGTCTAATTAATAAATTTGCTTCATCAATAAACAAATAAAAGCCTCTTATTCGAAATGGGATTTTAAAAAGGCTTATTAGAATGTTTCTCACTCGCTTGTTTTTTTGTTTACACGTCACTGAATTCGCAAAATTTTACTGCGCAGATGTTCAAAAACCTTATCTATAACAAAACTAGAAATTAAAATCCTAAAAATTCAATGTTGTAAAAAAATAAGCAATTTAACATTATTTTTAACAAATCAAACGTAAACCCATTTTGCTTGAATGTCCTTAGCTTACTGAAACTTTCCAATACAGTGTACTGTATATTAAAAGTGATCAAAATGCCAGTTAGGGTCATTTAATTTAAAATTATTATTGAAGTCTCGACACTAAATTCCGTCAACTTAAAAATTTAGTTGCCTTAGTTGATAATGGTCAGTAAAAAAGTTGAATGGCACTGCTTGTTCTAACAAGTCAAAAACGGCAAATTTGACAATAATTAACTCCTTTGTGAAACTTGATGAGCTTTTCATTCGGTTCTTCACTATCTTAAAGATCCTAAAAGAAAAGGAATTGATCCTTTTGTTGTGCCCATGAACAACTACAATGGCCTTAGTTTTGAATGCAGGACTACACCAACTGCGCGTTAACTTAACCTATCTTATCTCAACAACTAAATAAGATCTCTTTTTAATGGACATTCACTATCTAAATTGAAACCAAATGTTAAGTTTTATCTATTAAAAGACTGATTATAGCAGATTTACAAAAACCTTAAAACAAATGGCAATAAAAAAAATTTACCTCTTCTCCCTAAGGTTTTCACCCCCATTTCGTTGGGTCATTTATAAAATATGCTTTTGTTAATGCTTAAATCAGCAGTACACACTTTGATGATGACCTTTGCAAATCCAATAAACACCGACTGATCTGAACTCAAAATTATTATAATCCTCTATGTTTGAAAAAGTATTTCTTTTGTAGGTTCTACCAGGAGGATCTGGTGGATACCTTCACACCAACTCAAACACGCGCACCATTTAGCTTTGTCTTTTTTTTATATATATTTTTTGCAAAAGAACTAATTTAGCACTGAATTCAATTAGGATCTTTTTTTTCCTGTTGTTTTTGAAGAACACACGACGACAAATTATAAACAGGTGGCAAATGGTAACGACAAAACACAATAAACACTAAAATTTCCTTTTTTTTTTAATCAAACGTGGACTAACTGCGTTTGAAAAAACATTTCCTTTTCAAACTTGCTGGCAGAGACCGACAAAAACAACACACGCGTAAATTGTCAATTATCCAGATTTTCCTCAAAAATAATATAAAAAAAATCAGCAAAGTGGGTAACAAAGTGAATTAGCCATAATATCACATAGCTTGAAAAAAAATTTAGTGCTTTTCTTCTTAGTTTTATTAATGAAGTTCAAAAAGCATGGTCTCCCTTCTCTAAGTAAAAAGTCATTTTTTATGTCCAATTTGGAACTTCAAATGATAATTATTATGATGTTGGTAGTTGTAGTTAAATGGCTATACCAATTTAGCCTTAAAGCCAAAACATTTTTTGTTGCAAACTTTAAAGTGCGTTACCATAAAACAATAAAAAAAATCCTCATGAAGACAGAACAAAAACACATTAAGAAGACACAAAAGACTTAAAAACACGAAATGATGACCGTCCACCAAGTGTACATACTTATGTAGTATGTGATAAGAGAGGAGTGGGAGAGAGATGTTAAGGGGTAACAGCACAGCTCATTTAACCGTCACCAGCAGCACAACAGCCGTCAAAAAAGTTCCAGACACAGAGGCACAAACATAATACACACAGAGCGAGCTCCTTGTAAATTTGTAATTGAGCACCTGCCACATCAATATACAGGACCACAGCACCACAACGACTCGGTGGGGTATGGTAAAACTCCTCTGGTCTCTGACCGTCTCTCAATATACGAGATAAACTGAGTTGTAAATTCACTAAAAGAAATGCTTTTTGGTGCTGTGTGTATGTGCGTGTGTTGTATCGGGGCGGAGAAAGAGAGAGCTGAGCGTAAAAATAAAATGGGTGGGAGAAATACTTATAGTTTTATTTTTTCTGAGGGACACCAGATGAAGAAGGGACTATTAAGGGGTGTATATGGTGGCGGTGGGTGGGTATAGCAAAAATAATAGGGAGGCGGCTTTGTCTATTAAGAAAATGCAATGGTGGCGGAGGAGGGTACAATACATGAAGTTGAAACAGCCATAGTTACTACACCAATGCTGGTTGGTTGGCTGGACTCCCACTTAAAGAAATATAAGCAAAAAAACTAAGTTAAAATAATATGAATGGAAGCGAAAATTCATAAGAAATAACCAAAAAAAAAAACAAAAAAAAAAAACATTGTCTCGGTTCGGCTACTTTTCACGTTCGCTTTTACATTTTGAGAATGTGTTTTTATTTTGTGATATAAAAATTGGCTCTTCGGTCTCCACCCTCAGGTAGACATCACCAAGCCTAAGTTTTATTTAAAAACTACTGTATTACTAACGGGTTGATATAAATCTTTAGTATTTTTCATTTCTTTTAGTAAGAAAGTGGTTTGAAGATGAAGAGCTCCGCCTACTTGGCACTTTTAGATAACTTGGACTTGCCAAATGTCAAAATGTGGTTGTGGTTTTTGGACACGCCTGCATTAAGATTAAGGATTGACGATTTCTAAACACGTGATCTATGATCTCACACAAGTGATGATGTCTTTTATTTTTCTTGCTTGTTCGTGCGTACGAGTTTTGTCTTGACCTTCCTATTTTACAGTGTGGACCGTAAGTCGTAGACCTCACTTTGAAGCAATTATTAATGAAATCAAGTACAGACAGTAGACTGAACAAAAATTGATGCAGAACTATTAAATAAAGGTAGTACCATGACATCTTATGAACCACCCTACATATTTCGTTAAAGAAAATTTTAATTTTAAAATGGTCCTCATTCTCTTCAACCACCTTACGCTATCAAACTAACCAATCAAAATAATCGCCTTGGATGTCATTATAAACAACTTACTGATAACCAGACTTGCAATATTAATCTTAATATAAAAATTTTTTAACAACCTTTATTTATTTATTTTAATTAAAAAGTAAACCAGTGTCATCAAGGTCTGCTAAAAAGGCACATAATTAAATGGCTTTTATCTTTTGTCTAATCAATTAAAAATCATTTAAAACTTCAATTCAAGGATAAAAATAAAAATTAATAGTAAAGTCATGGCATATGACATTACGAAACGATAATTGAAGCTAAGACGTCATTTAGTAAATTAAAAGTACATTAATTAGTGTCAATTTGAAACATTTAATGGCCTGCTCGCAAAGGTATGCATCCCCTTTCATATTCAAGCTACTTGCAAGGGAGCGTTATTTCACTAACGATCACTATAAATGGGATAATTTTTTTTTAAAAAAAAAAGTCAATGGACAAATTAGAGCGTTGAATTTCTAATATCATGAGGGTTAAACAAGGCCAATATCAACTTTCAACTTTATACATCATGATCAATTACCAACTTACTCACCTCCCCTTCCATAAAAAACGTCCTTAAACATTAAAAAAAAATGCTTCTGTGGTTGTCAACCATATGAATGTCGAGGTTCATTAGATTTACCACATATTTATGTTCAATTAACATTCATGCAAAATTCATAAGCATTGACAGAAATTTTGGCAAATATATAAACTAAATTTCAAACTAAGTTATATTTTTCTTTATTAAAAACTCCCATTTTTTGAATCCAAGACGAATTCGTGATGAACGCTAAATGGGAGAATTGCGAGCCTAAAAAATGTTGCCCACCACAAAATTACAACAAAAAAAATTTTCTTCCCCCTTCGTCCCGTTTAAAAATTTTACCTTTTTATTATTAATTAAAAGTAATAACATTAGACGATTAAACGAAACATGTTTGAAAGATATGAACAGTAATGGTGTTAGAAGAAGATTAAAAAAAACCAAAATGACAGTTTCAAAGTCTTTCCTATTAAAATGTTTCGAATGTTTTGCCTTGTTGTTTTGTCCTTTTAGAAAGATAAAAATGAAATTAAAAAAATATCAAGTCAGGTGTGTTGTGTCAAGTGTGGTTGGGGAGAAGAAAACATAACAACAGTTTAAAATTTTAGCCCTCTTTGTGTGTACGAAAAATACATTTAATTAAATAGCTTAAAATTGATTACCTAATTAAAATAATTCAGCAATCAAAAACACAAAAAAATATCAAAATAAATCTTGTTTTTTCTTACAAATCCAGCTATAAAATTGGAATAAAATTCAATTCAAATGCTAATAATCATTTTAATCAGTGCTAATCATAATAAAACAGAAGCGGTGAATCTTTCAAAAGAAGTATTTTTTTTTACTAAATACAAAATTAAAAACGATGGATAAGGTCAAAATTACTATTTTCATTTCGCAATTTCAATAAATGTACTTTTTTAAGTTGATAAAAAAGAAAGATACCTTTAATGCACATCAAATTATGCATTAATAGTCTAATAAATGATTCTACTATTTAAAATGTAAATGTATTTCGTCTTTGTATTTCAATCTAGAACCGAAATGGCTCCAACACTGCATTCGTTCAAAATCAGATAAATAAAACATACAGCACAATAAATTCTCGCCAAAAATAAAACTCAAATAACGGAATTAAATTTCAAATTATTAAAGGTCAAAAGTAACACGAAAATTGCAACGATTCTAAATTGCTCTGCACTTTCTTTAATGATCAGCCATCACAGCCTATTTTTTTAGTTGCTTCAACTGTAAACTGTGAATGGTGAAGTGTGTGACGATGCAATTATCCGAGTTAAAAAAGCAGACAGGGTGGCACATGTTTCTTTACAAAACAAAAACCGATTTTTTTTTCTGCAACTTTTTATTATTTCACAGAAAGACACTACTGTATACGCGTATATGTATAGTTTGCTTTGTTGTGTGTGGGGTACAGTAGTAGATGTGTAATCTGCCCAGCAAGATCGTCTATTTTAAATACAAGCACAAATTTACAATACACAAAGTGACTGTGTGAGTGTGACTCACTCTTAACATAATAATAATAGCAATAATAACACTTGAAAAAATATATACTGTACATCAAAAATACATAATAAAGAGATGGAGAGGGGAAGACACACAAAAACAAATACATCAATGACAGTTTGGTTGACAACAAAAAAAAAGGGGTCAATCACAATGAGGAAACTCTAGCAATTACAAAAACAAAATTATATAGAAATACAATAATGTGATTTAGTTCAAATATTGTAAATTCGGATAATCGGCATTTTAGCTACCGTATGTCTTCTATGGTAAAATTCACTTTTTCACTCCTATTGTCAACTTAATTTAATAAAACAAAATGATGACAAGAGTTTTTATTCTTCGTTTTCCCTCATCTATCAACTATCCAGCTGGCAATCCAGCAACAATTAGGTACATTCACTCATTCAATAGTCAAATGCGAGTTTTTCAAAAAATACTCGTATATGCAAGTATGTTTGCAATAAAAAATTAATGAATATTTTATTTTTTTTTCCTGTAATTATGTGGACCATCTCTTACATTTCAGCAAAAATCGTATTGAAAAGGCTCTTATATATACTGTATATGAGCAATGGGAACTTCTATGCTAATACGTAGCAATGGAAATTCAATGAGCGGAACGTCACATACTCATACACTGGCGGTATACACCACAAGAAAAATCAACAAAAAATCGATGCCACGTCCTTCAAAATTACACTAATTCCAATAATATTTACGCTGAATTGTAAATTCAGATTCACCGAATTACAAGTATTGCTAGATTTAAAAATACAAAGTAGTATTCTTTTTCCTATTTTTTTTTATTAAGAAATGGTACTTTCCAACTTTATTCATACTATAAAAATCGGTATCTTTCAAAATAAAACTTACACAATAAAATATTTTTACAGGAAAAAAAATGTGTTAAAATGGCGATGATGTGTCAACTGTTTCTCCTCGCCTTTTGTCAACATCAATTTTTTCCATTTAAATTTACTCAAATTCACTAGTGTTGCCTTGGTAAAACTTTTACATTTACTGTATACTATATACGGTACTTTTAAAAAAGTGTGTACTTTAAATTAAGAGTGTGGAAACCGTGATAAAATTCAATATTTAAATTATATTACAAAAAAGTATGCATTTTTTCAAAAAAATAAAATAAAAAACTTTTTGTGTTGTTATATGGTGTTTTGCAACTGCAGATGAACTTACTTGTAGTTTCGGAAAAACACATATGAGATAGACATGCATTTAATGTAATAGCTAGTAGCAAAAAAAAAATTGTCTGCCAACCAACTGTTGCACTCTTCCCTCCCCCATAACACCCACTCTCCCTAACAACCATAATAAAATAAAATATACAAGACTCAATTAAAGTTGACGAGAGGGCAATCTGAAAGAAAAATAAAAAAAAATCTATGCTTCCAAAGTAAAACACTATTTAACACTATTACTTTTAAACCACTTCTATCTTTTAAAAGAAAAAAAAACTAGCAAAGTCTTTCAGAAATTAAGCTTACTAATTTTGCCATTTAGAAACACTAATATAATATACTTGCTGTCATATAAATTTGGTATAGAATAGTGGTCTTGTTTTATGTTCAGTTTCAAGAAGTAAGAAAGGTCTTTGAGAAAAAAATCTTTCGATCTGAATTTATATATTTTTGTGTTTTGTGATGTAGACATAACACATCATATGCCACCCATACAGTGAATGAGAAAGAGAGTCGTGTCGACGCACTTATTATAATTTTAGCCATGAACATGCTTTTGAAAAACGTTAACACCGTCGTCAATTGCACGTGTTTGTGTGTTTGAAAATCAAACATCAAATAAAAACCTTTAAAAACAGTGTAAAATACTACTAACCCTCCGCTAACTTCTCTCTACTTCACCCTATTTAAATGTGTGTAATATATAAAAACAAGGTGTGGTGGGTGTTCATTACAAAAAGCTCAAAACTAAAAAAAAAAAACTTAACAAAAGAAAAATAATATTTAAAAATAAATCAGCTTGTAAAGCAATATTGTCTTTCATTTACTTTTTGCATCACCTCATAAACTTGAAAACACAGCTGTAGAATATGATGGAAAATGGGAGGAGTTTTAATTGTTACGAAAACATCATACCAGCAATTTTGTTATTTGGTTACATCAACTTTATGATATTCGTAGTTAGGTCACATGTTTACAAAATAAAACTATGTGTTATTATGATTCGCTATAACCCGTGTAACGCCGGGTAGCTTTGACTATCTAAGTTACAGTAAACAGTGCTCTAATTTGCTTCAAGCGTTTCTGTAATCACAACGGTAAAGTATCAAATTAAAAAAAAATTATTTTAAAATTTTTATGCATAAAACAATATTATTGAAGAAACAAGACTGAATTGAGTTGAATAAAACTGCGTGTCAATTGGCGATTTAGTGAATTGGAACTTCCTTTTTAAAAGTGGCTCCAGAATTGCGCTATGAATTTAACTGAATTAAATCGAGGCACCCAATACACGAAACAAATTTCTTATTACTCGATATTTAAAAATATCGTAAGAATATTAACGTGGGAAAAATTACGATATAAACAACAGTGAGTGCATGTGTTGTTTTTGCTAAATTGCAAAACATTGTTACACGGTGCACTGACCGTTTGTTATGATGCAAAACTAACTTTCACCTGTTTCACTTTTTTTCCCCCAATGGCTTACAAAAACTGTAGGTGTAAATACAGTACAGTATTATTATGAAGAAGCCTAAAATAGATGTTAACGAACTACTAAGATTAAATCTTTTAAAGTCACAAAACATGTCATTCAACTGGAACAATATTATCACTTCTTTATATTGATATTATTATACCATATAATATGACTTTTTTCTTACAGTGTTATTTTTTTGGCCACATCGAATAAACCATATAAGAAGAGCTGATGGTGTAATAATTATCTAAAAGTCAGTCCACTCTGAATTTAAGTCATTAAATACGATCACGGTCAATGCCACTCCACTTATAATAAGTTACAATTGTTCATTTCGATTAATTAGTTCAATTAGTTTTGTTAATAATAAAGTAATAATAATCATGGATAACTCACCGGTTTTCAGAGAGCGAATTGAGTGCAAAGATCTGTTGTGGACATCTGCAAAAACAAAAACAAAAAAATGATTAAAAATCTTAATAAAAACTGAAATTATTTTAATGAACATCTTAAATTTAAATAAATGATGTGACTAATGTTGTCACTCATACAATAAATTACGTTTAATAAATGGCTGTGATTTGTTTTTCAAGTTTTTTTTATTATTTTTAAGAGAAAAGCGTTGTTTTATTTGGTGAGTGGTTAAGGAATTGCATCGATCAATGCCCCTATTAATTGTTATAATGTATTTTGTCATCATGGCTATTGTAAAATATGCCCCATTGCTTTTTATAATTTCATGTGTTTTGCAATATCATTTGGCTAATAACAGAAGGATAATTAGCAACATAATGAAATCATTTCTAGAACCGAGACCGAAATCGTCTTATAATTTATAGTGTATGTAAATAATTACAGTAGATAAAATAAATTATAATAAAGTTCGATGGCTAATAAAGTATTTTAACTCTTGTAATTGTTTGTTAGGCAAAGAAACAGCTTTTCAAAGGCAGATTTTAAAAATTAAATAAATAATCTGAAGATAATCGCTTAATTTTTCAACAAAAGACGAAATTGTATTTCATCCAAAATAGTTTAAATAGTCATAAAAGTTGATAAGATGTTTCATATGTAACTAATAAATAACTAATTAGTTTTAACAAAACTTATCTCTCTTTTTATAAACAACAACATACAGCTTTTGTCTTGTTACAGTATTATGTATTAAGTTACAGTAAACCGTATATCTTCTTTCAAATTATTAATTTTGTTTTGTTTTGAAGACGAGATTGGTATCTGCAATTTCGCAATATTTTTTCAACATAAAACAACACAAAAGTGTTTGTTATTTAAAAAAAACAGCTATCAAGTTGTAAATAAATATAATTTACACTTTTCCATAAAATACAAAATATTTAAACACTTGATCGTAAAAAAGTTTCGAGTGCGTCGATCCCTATCTGCAAATTTCACATTGAATTTTATCAATCGAATTTCATCATTACCAGTAAATTATAATATCGCAATAAAATAGAAATGTCAATTCTTTTGTTTTAAAAATTAAGAAAAAGTCGTGAAAAACAAGCAAATTATTTTAATTTGATGGTACAGTACGTTTAGATGGTTTTCCCACTGAATCTAAAATAAAATTAATAAATGGAAAAAAAATCTAAAAATTAATAAAAGTTCAGAATTATTATTTAATAGTTTGTTGATATGAAATTATTATGACTCCATAAAAACTCCATAAAACTTTGTAAATAAGTAAAAAATACGATAAATCTACTAAAAATATGATATGTTTTTGCTGGTTTTTGCTTGTAGCCTATACAAATAACATAATAGTCTATTAAAACAAATTTTCAACTCTTAAAGAACAAAATAAAAATAAAATTTTCGGATAAAAAAAATGACATTCCCACGACATTTGCTTTATAAAATTTAAAATAAAAAATTAAATGTACAAATGGCAATGAAGCAAATTGAACTTTTGGCCACTTTTATTTATTTTCAAAAGTTTGTATGCGTGAAAAGCGTTCCGTAACTTCAGTATTAGTTATTGAGCTGTAAGAGTGCAGCGTAACATAGTTACGGTCCTTATAAAAACGAGAGTGGAAAGACAAGTACATAATATCCTATTAAAAATCGCGATTCGCTTAAATTGTTCTCATGAATCTCATATCTAAAAGTATTATTAAGAAACAATTATTTCTATGTTAATACAGTATGTCCTGGAATCTGATTGCAACATAATACAAACTTGACGTCTTAAAATACGTTGAGAATCAGTTTAAGATTTATATGATTGTTAATTACAGCAATTCAAATTCTCACATTTACAGCCACACAAAAAGTGCAAAATGCATCAAATTGCCCTCAATAAATGAAACCATTTTACTCGACATAAGAATAATAATATATCAGAGATAAATAAAAGTTAATGATGATTTCGTCACGCAATATCACATAGAAAAATGTGCTCGTCACATGAGGTCATTCATTCCACTCTCACACAATACAATCGCCACAACTTTTTTTTTCAAACTAATGTCATCACAATAATATTATACTGCAGCCGATGCCGAATGCCATTGATTCAGCCAACCATACATTTACTTTTTGTTATGTGCACTGTACAGGGTGAAAACACTTTTGAGATTTCCATGTATGTTGATCAATGCTATACTCAATGGTCCTACCATTCTGCCATTCCCACCGTGTTAGTGTCAATTTAATAACAACCCTGTAGATATATTATTACAGCCCGGTATTATAAGATTAAATCATTAAAATATCTTCATCTATATGTTCTTGTACGCACTGATGACCAAGCAAACGATAATGGTTTTTTCTATCTAGAGTTGTTCGATGACAATAGCTCATTTATTTAATTAATTAATAACCATCTCGACATCAAAGACGTTTTCGTCGTCGTAGTCAATGCTAACTACAGTAGGTCATTGAATTTGATGCACTCCAAATAATTACGTCGTTCAATTTATATTTTTTCAGGTTACAACTGCAGTACTACAAAATGGTTAGCAATTTTCGTTTCAAATAAACCATTTAATAAGATAAATCAATTGTGACCAATAAATGACTTGTCGTCTAACTTAAATGACTAAGAAGCTGGCCTACAGTATGCATCAAATGAAGTCGAGAGTTAAGAGAACTGAAACCTAAAATCAACCGAGTGTGAAACAATAATAAAATGGACTCTGTATTTATACAAATAAAAGAAAATAGTTGTTTTAAAATAGTTAAAGAAAATAGACAACAGCTGTGTATGTTGTTGAATGTGTAGACTACAATGTATCATTCAGTTTGAACAACAGTAAAGTGCTCAATTTTATTGTTGTTTTAAAATTTGCTTTAAAATGAAAAGAAAAAGACAGGAAACACACAACTTTTGAGATGTCTTTAAAAGTTTAAAATGTTACCTTACTCCCTTCCCCACCCCATTTCCCCCCTCCCTTTACCTTTCTTAAAACCAAAACTTTACTTTGTTTAACCCCTTTCCGGTCAACATTTTTATATCACATTTTCAATTTAACTACGCATTTTAATCAATTTTCATAGCAATTTTTAATTTATATTAAAACAAAATAGTAAACAATTCCTCTTTGTTTACTTATCCGTGATAATGTTTTAAAAACATTAAAAAAGTAATATTGTTTTACCGAAAACTCATAAATTAACTCAATTTTATTAATTCAGACAATCGAACAATTATTTTGTTATCAAAAGTTGAAATCCAATTGCGTCGATTTTCTATGTAAAGCTTTCAGTTGCAACAAATAAAATTACTGATTAAATCTGATATCATCATCATCATCATCTTTTATATAATTTTCTCACACATATAAAAACATATTGAAAATATAATAACTGGTTTCATCTCATTAAAGTTTACTCTTTTTATTTTTCCCCCTCAATGACTTTTCTTTTACTTAAATAACATTAAAAAAAAGTTCAAGAAAGATAGGAGGAGCCAACGTGTCCATCTTTTTTACGACGTAATCTCTTCAGACTTTTCATTCATAAAAGTCGTAAAAGTTTGAATTGTTTAAAAGTTGTAAGGGTTGGGGGGGAGGGGGAAGTTGTTGTACCTGTCTCGCTGTGGGGCACAGGAAGTGTGCCCCAATATACTAAACAATTAATTAGCTAAATCGCAGCTTCCTGTCTCCACACAGCCAGCTCTATAATTAGCTTAACAACAACAATGTGTGCACTCGATTTTTATATTCATAATAATAAAAAAAATCATGGTTCTTGAGTAAGACACAATAAACTGTTAGAAAAACTAAATTAGATACTGCACTCTTAAAGTTGTAATCAACTCGTATAATGAAATGTAAACAAAACAAAAATCCAAAATTGTCTTTTGTTTTGCCCAGATTGTACAGTTTCAATGGAGGTGAATTGTTCAACTAACTAATCAATACACCAATGTGTAATTAACTACATAAACTAATAATTTAAGAAACATAATGTCATGTTTCTTTATGATTACCAAAATTTAAATTTTGGGAGTTTTGAGTAAAGCAATACTTGTACAGTACCGGAACTATTAATTAAAAAGCAATTTTTTTCTAATAATAACTTTAGACATATTAAATCACGATTAAATATTCAAACTTTGTTGTGCTTTTTTTCTGTAAAAGTTAATGCAAATTTTAATTGTTATTTGTGGTCATAAATAAATTTGTTATTGTTCATCACTATGAATGTTGATTTACTAGTTGCAATCGGCCAACCTTGACTAATTACGGCTGATTATCCATTTCCTGTGCCTATTAGATTTTTTACGTATTCAACTTTACACTGTAGGAGTTGCATGAGATCGACCTGTTTTAACATCTTTTTTTGCATCACTATTTCTACAGTATAATCATCAGACATGTTTAAAAAACGCCGATAGGGGGAAACATTGTCGATAGTCTTGATATAATGTAGCATTGGTTGTCAACCTTTGACAGCATATACCAAATAATTAAGTTATACAATTCACGAACTAATTCAGAAAACTTTTAATACAACTAAAAAAAAGTATTGTGTCATATTGTATATGAAACCAGCATTGTTATAAATGCCTTTACATGGCATAGGGATGGACTAGAGTTTGAGGTAAAAAGGTTGACAACCACATTAGCCTTATAATTTTTATTTACACACTGTAATTCTATTAATTACATCCCAACCTTAAAAACTCAGATTTGACACATTTTAAAACGAAATATAAGTTTCTATTTAAACGATTTTAGTTAAAAAGTTGAAGATTTGTCATGTTTATTTTTTAAGAATTAAATCAATAAACAAAGTGAGAGATTAGCCACACCTACTTTTTCAATCTCCTTTGAAAAAGACCGACACATCAAACGAAAATCCCATTTGTCATTGTTTGTTCAACTTAAAACTTTTTAAAAAAGATTTTACAAGATTAAATTTTAAAGCTTCAAATTTAACTTCTAATATCAAGTGACGCCATCTCACGTCCACAAAACTCACTAAACAGCTTTTTTTTATACAATGTATTATTGATCCAGATAAACTAATCAAATTCAGGTGAGAAGTTTGCAACAATTTTAAACTTAGGTCGCTAGAGGGCGTTAAAACTAAAAAAAAAAAAAAGTTTTTCTATCCAAAACAAAAAAAATTCTAAGTTTGTTTATTTATTTACAGTATATATATTTTTTAAGATGGCGCCAGAGGGACTGCAAAGCGTTTTATGAATGAAACAGAAGCAGAAGACGTTTAAAGTTTTTTTTTCTTCAGGCAAAGTTGAAGTTTTGTGAATGAAGTTGAGTTGTAACTTGTAAGAAAGCGCTGTTGGTATGGGGTGACCCGGGTGGAAGGGAGTTGAGAAAAATCACAAGAGGGACTGGAAGGAGAGATTTTCAATATTGCGTGACTCCCTCCATCTAACGCTGCTTTCTCATTCAATTCAAATTTTTTTTTTATCCTTCAAAACTTTTTTAAAATGTTTTTTTTTATATACAGTATATATATTTTCCCCCTTCAAATTATTGCACACCAAAGCTAATTTACTAATTGCTTCAACTTTAAACTTTATTTTTATTATGATGAAAATTAACTATCATTTTAGTTGTAGCTTATTTTATGCTTTTGTTTAGTTTTTATTTAGTGAAAAATCGACTCTTCGTGATAATTTATACTTAACCACAACCACAGGTTGCTTCACAGTCGTATTTTAATTAATGTTACAAAATTACACAATAACTCAGCTATGATCGTTTTACTTTATACAGTTCTAATTTTACTCTAAAATTATACAGAGATAAAGCTAGTTATATCAATTACATATTAATATCAATTTTGACAGCAGTTTTATACACTACAAATGCGATTAGTTAAAAGGCAATTCTAGTTAATCCAAAAACGGTGTTAGACACCAAGTTAGACAAAAGCAAAGTTAGCAAAGCAGTTGAAGTGACCACTTTTTTACCATTACTAAATCACAAAAACAAATTTTGAAAGCCAAAATTTTACGTAAAAAAAACAAGATTCTAAATAAAATAACTTATTTGTTATAAAATGTCATAAATTTCAATTCTGTCTAAATATATTTGAATTACACAACTAGCTACAATTAATGGCCAAAACAATAAAAATGACATAAATGTGATGCCACCATAATGACATCAAGCAATATTTCTTAGGATTAAATGACTTTGAAATTTTAGCAAATAAAATGTCGAAAACAGAATAATATAAAAAAGGATTTTTTTCCTATTTCTAAAATAAAAATCGAAATGTCACGTAGGCTGACAAATCAAAAATAGTCATAGTGACCCTGACATACAACAACAAAAGCGCATAATTCACTTGACATATTCAAATAATAATAATAAAAAAAAGATTATCATGGCGCAAGGAAAAAAAAAAGAAGTTATTTGGAATTTTATGCCTTGTTGAATTTAGTTAACAATGAAATCAACTTCATCAAATACATAAAAATCATCGTCCTAAATATTGTTTAAAATAAAAGATAAAACCAAAACAATAGCAATCTAAATTAAGATGATTAAAAAATAACAGTGTTATTTAGCTCTGCTATCTTGAAGTTAAAATATAAAAATGTTTATAGATGTCAATTACACCAAACGCAACTTTGGAAGTGGCCCAACTACAAATGCATTTTTGGCATTTTAAGCTTATTTTGGCAATTTATCCAGTTTAAACTTGATCTTTTACTACAACATCGGTTGTTTATTTAAACAAACATAATTATTAATAAATGATCATGTTATTTTAAGTGATTATTCCCCAGAATCTGCTAATAAACCCAAGTAATACTAAATCACCGACTTAAGGGCCAATTTGGTAATTTGGACCAATCTTTAATATCTGAAAGTCTCCTATACAACAAATACACTATGTTAATAAAGTAAAACGATTTCAATTTCATTATGAACTCCATACTTTTTATTACTGAAATTTAATCTACTAAAAACTACTTACTGTAAAACGCAATCTAATAAATTGCACAACAATTTCAGAGCATTTTTAATAACAAAACACACCACAAAAACCCTTGTTGTTTCAAGTTGCCAAAATTGCTAATTAAGAAAATTGTAGAGTGGAGTCTTGAGGTTGCCTTGCAAAAATGTTTCAATGCCGAATTTCAAATAAATTATTACGTACTGTAAATGCGAGGCTCTTTTATCACTTAATTAATACAAAGCATTGCTATAAATAAAATGAATTTGAGGTGGCTGTATTTAGGGGAGTGAAAGTGACACTCCCAATTTTATTCAAATAAACGATAAGCCGACGATTTCGAAACGTTTTTTTTTCTTTCTAATTTCAAAAGCAACGAAAAAGATGCGCACTGAGCCGAGCATTCGTAATATACGAAACGGCTTTTTTGGCCTTGACAACAGCTGCTTCCATTTCGTGTACCCGGACCACCACCCCCACCCTTCATATACCCCCTTATTATCCTTAAGATTCACCCAACCATCTTTTCTTTTCAAAATATTCATCTCCCTACTCCCTAGCCGATAATCAAGCGTGTTAATAGACCAAACAGCAGTTAGGCGGCAGCACTATCTAATTGTTCTAACAAAAAATAAAAACAACTCAAGGCAAAGAAAAAGTACAAATAATAAAATATGTAAATAAATGATATCGGTAGAATTATTAAGCAGTTAATTTTACCAAATGTATGTATTTTTAGTATGGGTTTAGTAAGCCTTAACGAGATGAACGCTGAACCCTAAAAACATCTGCCGCATCACTTACGACTGCTAACGGCGCGACCTACTCTGCCGTGGTAGCACTGAACATAAACGGCGACAGATAAGTGCGACTGTTCCACTTGAAGAGTTTGCTGATTCACCATCTACAGTGATGATTCACTCAACTTACGAACCTAGCCTCACATACACAAAAATAATTGCATTATTTACCAATAAGAAAAAGTTAATTACCATATTATGATATTATGTTGCGACTTATAATCTCAAAACAAAAAAGTTTCCTCAAACTCAGCTATTGACAACAGTGGAATTTAGTTTGACAAGTCTGTTCAACTTCGTAATATTACTCATTAGAAAATTACATTATGTCTCAATTTATATCAAACTACAAGTTGTTTGATGTTTTAATAATGAACACGTGTGCATACATATTAAAATATAAAAAATAGGTTAGTGTGTTAGAGATTGATAAGAGATTTTGGCTAGAGAGATGGCCATGGACATTATCCCTTTTCTACTTGCGAATGGTTGTTGGTCCACCACTTGGCTTTAAAGTTAAACTTTAATCTTATCTCAAACATAAAAACCAACCGCCTTTTTATAAAATACCCCTCAACACTAACTGCAAACAGATAATTCACAGTTGTAACCTTGAATTTTAAAAACACACTAAAAAAGAAACTTTTACTAAAATATTCAACTTCAAAATTGAAAAAGATTTTACAGTATGTTGGGTCAATAACAAATAAGAGACCGTGTGGAGTTAATACTATATAATGAAATTTGTACAAATGACTTGTTAAATAAATTTATATTCATTTTGATTGTGATATAAGTTATCGAAAAACGTTACAACCGTTTATAACCTAAAAAGATGAAAAATAAGCTACTGAACGTTGTATCAAAATACTTTTCTATAAAATTATACCTTAGCAAAAAATTAATAAAAAATATTCTTTAAAAAAAACGAACTGCTTTTTCAGCGCAAAACCTCAAATAATTTTACACGAATACTATTGAATATTATTGTAGGGTCAACAGCAGCAACAGACTGGTAGTTAATAAAGTGAAACATGTGTAAGTGGCTTCTTAAAATAAAATTCTGATGTTTTTATGAGTATGTGCTCTTTGGCTGTTGTGTTGATGCCCTTGGATGAAAACTTTTGCAAAAAAAGAAATTTTTTTTTTCAGTAAAAAGTTTTTCCCTATCTGCCACCTGTTGCTATCACTTTGTGTGTAGAGTTAAAATCACAGGGTAGGTGGTTGGGTGTAAGTTAAAGTGTGTGGTACATGTGGTGCGTGTGTGGATATTATACACTTCCACCTGTATATATAGAGTATATATGTGTGTCCCTGCAGTGTTTTAATAAACGTTGAAATTGGTGGGGAGAAAACAACATACACACACTGCAACTCACCATGGGAACAAAACAACCTTTCTTTTTCCTCCTAAAAAGAAGTAGAAAAAGTGACGACTACTACAGTACTACTACAACTTTTATTATTATTATGATTATTTCTTCTCTATCTCAGCAGTAATCAACAGTCAATACTAACCCCACCTTTTAGGTCTTTTGGCACTGTGCACTTGACTTTAAGACCCTCAATCACTCTCACCCCCTCAGCCTCCATTTCCAAACTTAAAAACTTACAACTGTTTATTCCTTCAGGCAACTCTTTTACTCATAGTTAAGTTGTACTGTGTTGTGAACTTGTGACTACTTTATGCAATTGGCATCCCCAACAAATGGTCTACGGCCCACTAAAACATTTGCTCTTAGTCAAACTAGTGTGCCCAAACTTAAATCACCCGATTTGACGATTACAAGTCCAACTTAGAGCCTAAAATGACATGCATATTGCACACTTCAAGAACTACCTAGTTTATTAGTACAAAACTTATTTATTAGTTCAAAACTCTAATGTATAAGTTAGTCCGAGAATTACTGAAATGATAGTCTATGAGGCTCAGTTCTCAAATACGTTGGGGAACTCGATAGATTACAATGAATGTCCACTGTTTGCTGTGTTGTACTAAGTCTACATAATAAACCACAATAATGAGACTTGGAAAGAAAACAAAAAAATGAGTACGATGGTGACTTACAGGTAAATACATTTAGAAGTACTGTACAGTAAATGATAAATGGCGATTTTACGTTTTTTGATTGTTTTTTTGTGTTGCCCCCTTCACACTTTATTTTAGTGAAGGGGAGAAGTGCCTTATCCACTGCGGTTATTGTTATGGAAATTGGTACCAAACTTACAAAGTACTAAAATCCTCAAAAAAGTTGAAAAAGAAATATATCATACGGCTTTCGCCTTCCTTTCATTTTAAAAAATAAATAAATTACTTTTATCTTTTTTTTTTTCAACTGTTTTTTTTTTACCAGTAAATATTTTTTAAGTTGTCAAAATCAATTTTCGGTTAAGAAATTCTTTATTTTTATGGGAAAAACTGCAGTAATTGCAATTAGTATAATCAATGAGTGTCCATAACAACAGTAAAAAGTTAATGGAAAATATTGTTTAGCTTTTTGACCAATTAAGAACACACAAAGAAAAAAAGTCATATATTTTGCGTGTAGGTAATAATAAATGCTCTTTGTTGTTTTCTTCTTCTTTTTTTTTTAAGAAACAAAAAACTTTTTAACGGCTAAAATTCAACACTGCCGCACGGTAGATGTATGGGCCAAATTGACAATTAAAAATGTTAAGCTTTCTTTTCAAGTAAAATCGAAACTAATTGCAAAAAAGCACCAAACTGTCTGCATGTTCAGGTACATTGAAATGATTTTAAACTCTCTCATAGCTCTTAAATTACACAACCAAATTGATATAAGCGTATTCATTATACGATCAATATTATATACACAGTTTCAAATAATTTAAAATTTACAATTTTTAGGGAGTACGAATAGTTTAGGTATTCACAAGTAGTTTTCAATGCTCGAAATCAAAATTTTTCCATTGGAAATAACATTATTAGCTACAACCAAAATACTGTATCATTAATCAATTCTTCAAAGTCTTTCTAGACAGTTTCAGACATCCCAAAAATTGCCTCATCAATTTTGCAGCCACAACTCACTACCGTGATCAACACCTTTTCTCCGTGTACAAAAGAATTTTTTTTTTGACATTTCCCATAGTCCCAAAACAAAGTTTGTACAATATTGGTATATCGTTTATACACACACCCAAACATCATTAGTCATGCGTTGGAGTAAACTAAAAAAAATACAACAAATTAACACCAATCAATGTCAAATTAATTTTTTATAACTATTTTCTTTATTTATTATTTCAACTAATTACTTTCGAATTTTTATCTACTTGAAAATCCATTACAATATCTTTATAGTTTCATTCTAAGTACATCCAAGACTTGAATAAAAGATTGAACTGATTACTTAATTGAACATGAGTTAATTATGTTTTTATTATTACTTCACGTTAAGATAAAAGAAAAAAACAAAAGTTCTCACAAAAGTAAGTTGTGTTCATTAAATGAAGCTTTATCTATTCCAAAAAACTTTTTAGTCTCCTGTTGACTTTTTTATTCAACCCCACTGAGTCTTAAAAACCACATCAAAGCGTTCAAATACAAGGATGGTCCAAGACATTTTGCCTTCAAATGTTTAAAAGACAAAGACTAATCTAAGAGATAACTAAAATTTACTGGTTAGTTAAGTTTACGATTTAAGCAACATAGTAGGACCAGGTGTACTCGAAATCCATATTTTACCACCATTGCGGAGTTGTAACTTATGAGCCACTAATCAATCAATTACATAACATATTTGTATCAATAATGTTACCTAAAGTATGTTAAAGATTTAATCTATTTATTAGAATTTTTGTGGCTTTTACAAGAGTTTTAAACGAGACATTTCATTTGACCGCTAAACAAGCTTTACGCATGCGGTAAAAGCTGTTAGGAAAGCGGCGAAAAATTTCCCTTAAATGCGTACACAAATAACTAGCTAAATTACATATTTATTCAAAACTTCCAAAATAGGGTCCTATGCTCTTTTTATGCTATAATAGCTAAACGTTTAAACACAGTATAGAAAATATTCAAAAGTTAATAATTAAAGCAAAATAAATTCGGGACATTACTACTAGTTAAATTTTTCACTTGAAAACACAATTTTTTTGATCACTCCCGTAAAACAGATAATACCAAAAAAAAAATAAGTGAAGAAGAGCTACTGCATTTTACATTTTGTTCATTCATACTTTTTGTTAACAACGACAATAGAGTCGTAAAAGTTCTACTGTATAAAAAAATAGCCACAATTTTTCTCCTCCTAACTTCCTAAGTTAGTTGTACTTGTAAGCAAATAACATGAACACGTGAATGTGATGATGACAATTATCCAACCCACTTTCAACTTCATGGGAGAAAAAATTAATAAAAAAAATAGTGTAGACATGAATAAAAGAAAGAAAAAACAACCAGGTGATTCCCACACTTTGCACGCCATCAGTTGCCCGAAATGAAGGGGGTGAATTTGAGAAATAAGAAAAAAACAGACACTCTTGATCAGCGATTTTGCTACTACCTGGCGCCAACGTTATACACTTTAATTTTTTTATAATGGAAAAAGTCACCGACCAATGACATTGAATAAAAAAGCACACTTGCCAAATTAGGAACAATTACAAAAGAACTAACAAAAAATGATTGCTTTATTATACTCACATTATTATACTGAAAGTCTTACCTGTGGTATTATACTGGCTAACTGTAGTACTAATGCTATTGCTATACTGAACTGGTTTTGTGCAAAGTCGCTAAATTAAAATTTTGTAGATGTTTCAAATGGGTCATTGAATGTTTATTAGTCTGAGATGGTCGCCAAAACCTATCCTTAAATTAAATCAAGATATGTGATGAATTTTTCAAATATCAAATCTGGCAATCAGCCTATCAAGTACTCAAATACTTTAAAAAAGAACCGCAAAAAATTAAAATAAATAAAATGTAAGAATAAGAGACAAAAGCATTTATGCATCAATAAATTCAAATATATATTTACAATGACTAACAGTTTTGTCTCTTAATTTTTAGAGAAATTGAACACAGGTTGATGAGCAGGGCCTAGAACCCACTTGTACAACTCATAGTCCTAAAGCTTAGTACTTCTTATCAATCATATACTTAACAATAAGCAAATATTGAACCATTTCGATATTTAAATCTGAATTGACCAATAACAATGAATAAATCAAAGTAAAAAACTTACCACCATTCGACATTGAAAAGCAAAAGTTGTATGGCAACTGATCTAGCAACATTGCTCACCGATAAAAAGTGACAAATCTTAAATGTCAAACTTAAAATGCAAAAAAAAAAGTTCCCTTTGAATAAATAAATACCATACAGTAGAGTAACCATACTGGGAATAAAAGTCTTTACAGTATATGAATTTGATTGACATATTGAATGGCGCAAGACACGCCTACTTTAATCTCTCATACATTTTATCTCATTACTTCTATAAAACCCAGTAAATTTAATTTTCTACAAGCTAAAAATGCAATTTACGCCTTGGGAAAACTCGATTGACAACGTAAAACAAACTCAATTGGACCATGCAGCGCAATTTCGAATGACGTCAAACACCATATAAAACCAACAGAAATCAAAATATAAAAAAACGCTTAATACTTCTTATTATTGGGACCTAAATTTGTCAATTGAAAAGAAAAACAAAAATTGAGTTTGATAAACAATAATTGAATTCAAACGTTGATTTTTTTATTATTAAATAAACGCATGCAAAGCAGACGATAAAAATTTCTAATTTGATATTTAGTCATGAGTTAGAAATGGATAAATAAATGCAGACAAATCAATTGTATTAAGGGAATATTTATGAGAAAAAAAGATAAAAAAAAAATCGATTTGTTTTTTAGTGGGGGATGGATGATGGGAAATGAAAAATCTTTTGTTGGTTTTCGTGTGGATTTTTGTTTGATCAAACACATGTTTCCACCTTCTTATAAAAACATAATCGGTCTTTCTTTTCAATAAATACTGTAACAATGTAATATCGTATGTATAGATAAATCTATATACAGAACAAATAAAAAAATAAACATAACCACAATGACTTTTTGTTAGTATTGTACAAAACGTCTTTTTTCAATATAGATCGAATTTGTCGCCAAAACAAACACAAATAAAAACATTCAAAATATAAAACAGTACAGATACTACACAAAAAAAAACTTTAAAAATTGTTTATAAAATAATAATCAATAATTGCTGAAGTTAATCGAAAATTAACTTTCCTCACAATTTCATCTAAAAACTAAATAAGATACAAATTCAGAATTCTAACAAAAAACTTGATCAATCCATTCATTTATTTGATCGATTTTCATATCGGTCAACAATGGCATTTAAAAGTTAGTTTTAAAGCAAAAATTAATTTTTTAAAAATTGAATACTAAATATGGGCCCATCAGTATCAAATTTCAAAACCACCGCTATTGTCCAGTCGCTTAGTAGTTTTAGAAGCTACATTTCTGAATAACCCGTATCAGTACTTACATCTTCAACTAAGCTTATATTAACTTTAAAAAAAACAAGAACTCAATTAGTAGTTGAATAATTATTTACAATTTCTGGTTTTTTTATTAAGAGATTTATAAGGTCTGCCGTCAGTGCAAACCTTTTTAAAAAAAAACAAATATTTTTATGTAGGAATGATGGCCCAATAATCGATCTAATGGTCATAAAAAAGCATATCAAGAGTAATAAGCGATGTAGTGAACATCAAATTTCAATTTAGAAGTTAATAAAAATTTGATTCAATGCCTTGATAATAAATATTTTTAAGCCTAAGAAAGGCCTACTTGTTATCATGTTGGAATTAACCAGAAAACAAAATCATAATTTGCACTCACCTATCATTACATTTAGCCATTAAAAATCCAATTCGTTAAGCTTTTATCATTGAAGAAGTAAAAGAAGAAAAAAAAATCAAATAACCGGCCAGAAGCACTGAGACTGGTCACAATTAGCAAACACACGAAACCGTTACAATGGTCGCCACACAAAACTTCTCTGCATATTTTTTGATTATATTTTCTCTTCTCTTGTCGACTCTTGTGGTTTGCAGGTGAATTTCAAATCACGCAGAGAGAGACATTTGCAAAATATTAAGAGAGCTGGTGGTGGTGGTGGTGGTTGGAATCTATTGGCCAAATCAAAAACTATTATGTCCAGCTGCGCATTTCACTCTGATTAACTTCAAAATGTGTGTGCGTGTGTCTCTCGCTCTCCAATTCACATTTACAATTACTGTATTTTGCTTTGTGACTCTGACTTAAAAATGAATTTCCGACAAACACGAAAGTTGCTGTTTTAAAATTTTGTTACACAATTACGAAATCCAATACGGTGTCGAAATATTAACTAGTAATGTTGTTAACTTCTAGAAATTGTACCGGAAGTTAGCAGTAAACGATGACTGTGTGGTGTGTATGTATATTATTTTTTTATTTAAAAAAATAATATTTCTTATCGACCAACTTGCACACACACACACACATTTAATTCTTTTTTTCTTTTCCTTCCAAACAGTGGTAAACGGTTTGTGACAGATTTAAAAATCAAAAAAATTGTTTTTATACTTTTTCAACCGGAAGTGCGACCTCTTAAGGTCACAAAACTTTCTCCTTAAAAACAACTAAAATATCTACTGTAACTGAGTACATAGCGCCGATAATTATCTTAAAGATTTCATACGACTTTTTTTTATGTCTCTGCGTTAATTTGGTTATTTTTGTAACCACTAGACTTTGTTTTTGATAATGATTTGTTGCGGACCATTGTGTGCTGCCAATGTTTGAGAGACAATACATTGAGTTTGCATAGACATAAATACAAACAAACCCTAGTCTCTCTTATATTTTTGGCTCCAAACTGACCAATTTAGGTCACAAAAAAATAATCGAATAAGCCACGCCTTTTAACAACAATAATAATTTCGTTTATCCGGAACTAAACCGCATGAACAGAAAAGATGTAAAGAAAATCTTTACTCATTAGCTATCGAACTTGGGTACTAAAAAACCAGTCAATTTCTATAGAAAGTACTACACACTGAAAGTATTAATACAGTATCCGTTTTTTTTTAAAAACAGTCTTTTGTTGTAAAATTTCTATAGTAATGACTGACAATTAGACATCGAAAATTAAAGATAAAGTAAAAGATAAGAAACTTTTAGTATGTAGAACTTTTAACAAATAATGAAAAAAGGGTTCTTGTGTTTTAGAAGATTGAAAACATATGGTTAAATTATAGTTTTATTGTTATTTTTCAAGTTTAAGAGTCATTGTTAAAGAGTTGTGAATATAAAAGAAAGACAGCTACAACAGCCAACTTAGTTAAATTTTCTTATCAATTAATGCGATATAACAATTTAGATATTAAATCGATCATCTCCAACCGAGTTTATTTGATATTAGCGACTGCAATGAGCACGAATGAACAAAATATCCTAAAATGCGTGAGAAAAAGCAGTCAAATAGATTTTAGCAAATTAATTACTATGCTGGCATTAAAAAAGTTCTTAAAGAATGTGGAAGAAACACAGCTAACTAGTTTTACTACTTTTTAACTCAATTATAAAATAGTTAAATGAATCTACGTTAGAGACTTAAAACAAAAAAAGCAAATAAAATCGACGCTTTTAATTATTAGTAAAAATTCAGAGAAATTTGTAGGAAGACCAGTGGACCAACTGTGACCCATCCATCTTTACATTTAGGCTTTCCACTCCTCCAAAATCAAAGCTAGACCCCTATTGAGAGCCTGTCTGCCAGATAAGAAATTGATTTAATTAGACGCCTGCTGCTGTTGCTGGTTAGTAAACGATAAACTGACTGCAAAAGATAACATAAAGCCCTACACAGTACACAATATATCTTACCCTCCAATATTTCCAAATATCACCCAATATCACATCACCCCTCCCCAACCGTTTTCCCTCATGGTCAAATAAGTCCCAAAAAAAAAAATACTGTACTGTTTTTTTATTATTATTTTTAGCTAAAAAAGTTTGATATCCATCATAACTGTAAATAAGATCGATAATTCTAAAAAGGATTTATTAGGAATAATGATGGTTGAATGATGAATTTGCAATAAAAAAAATAAAGACAAAATATTTTCTTTGTTTGAGTAACGCGAGTCATTTTGTTGAAATAGAGATTTAATGTAGACAAAATGGCGTGCACGTGTCATATATAAATGATGTCATATGTCAAGCAGTGGCGCCCAACACCTTTTTAATAAACATAATAACGAAAAATGATGATGATGATGATGCAAAAGACAGATGTTTTAGTTGCATCAAAATTGTGCTAAAAGAATTTTGACATACACAATAATAACACCTGCAAACCGTCTACAAAGCCATGGTTTTTTCTATTTTTCAATTTAAAAAAGAAATTATTGACTGTTAAATTATTGCTCTGATTTGTTTGTTTTTTATATTTCCTTATGTGCGTTTACAGCTTGGTATATTTAAAACTAAAAGGTTGACATTATTTTGTAGCTGAAAATACTCTTTCGTATTCCCTGTCGCTACTTGCGCTCGGATTGGTTGAATTTAAACTTCAAATAAAAAAAACCCAAGCGTCACATGACCTTCAATTATTATTTTTTATTTCATTGTGCTGTATTTACAAGATAAGAAAATCTCCATACTTCATTTTGTTGGATAAACGTTTGTGTTGTCTAATTATTGAAAACAAAACTGAATTTTTATATTCATAAATTAATATGCATAATATTATGAATCATCGATGAATTAATTAACTTAAGGGTCAGCTGCACATTCAAAGTAATCAGTGTTATTCGAGGTCAACTGGTCAGGCCTTAAAGTTAAACAATTCAAACACATGTTTACAGGCCAAGGCTATAACAATCAAAAACATCCAATTTAATATCAATATGTATACCTGAGAACTACAAAATATATTAAAGCAGCAATTCTCAATCTTTTTCTAGCACAAAAACCATTTTCCAATGATCAAAATTTAGTCAATGAATAAATTCACCGAAGTTTAATACAACATTATTATACACTGGTAGCATCTTATTTTCTTCGTAAACAAGCTTTTACTTATAGTTATCATTTTCATTTAACATTTTATTTTATTTTTAAATTTATAACGCCTTTCAACAAGTCATTACTGACATTGATAGATCCATTTTACACACCGTAATTTCGTAAATAGAAACCTAATAAAAAAATCTCATTTTCCCAGGTTTCAAAGTTGTATTGTGTGAATGCATCCTATGTCCAATTAAATTATCCAAGTCAAAGACTGTAGAGATTAAACCCATTTTTTATCACGATATACAAAATGGTGTGTTTGCCCCTCTAATAATATTAATCCCACTCACCTACACATCTATCTATCCATTCATTGATCAAAAAAAAAAAACCTCGCAATATTTTCTACTTCCAAAGACTTAACAAAAGTGCCTCTGCATGTTGTGATGGAATCAGACAGGTGAGCGGATTACATTGCTGCATAGGGAATTGATGTCCATTTTTTATGTAATAAATTAATGATAAGCACCTGTGTTTTCGCCAAAGGCATTTTCTCAAGCTTTTCACAAACATGACTACCACACCCCTCTTCCCCAACCCATTCCTCCGGGCCATTGTAGTAAAAAGTAGTAACTTAAAATTTAACAATGAACTTTTTTTATATTATATATATTTTTTTAAACTTTTTATATATGTAAAAAAATGATTTTCCCACTCCCCTTCTACTCCCCATCTTAACATTACAATTGAGAATACATTATATCTTTACCACCACCCAACTGTATGTAACCCCTTGAATGAAATTAAGTCAAAGGTCAAGTCTTTTAAGTTTAAAGCAGCGGTTTTCAACATAAGGGTTCGCGCACTTACAAGTTAGTCAAATGTTAAGTCATATTTACAAAAATTGTTTTAAAAAAAAGATAAAAGAAATCATAAATGCAACACAGTACCAAAGTTTCAAGCATAACGATTAGTTATTAAAAGTTGATAGAAACGCAAAACTATTCGTACAAAAAACTGAAATGGAGAGCATTTTTTAAAATGGGATTTCAAAGCTAAAAAAAGTTTGTAAACCACTGTTTTAAAGCAAAAACATTAAAAAAAATAATAATCAGAGATTTAATTTTTTATGTGGGAACAAAATGACAACCACTATTAATTATAATTGATGTAAGTAGAGAATTGTTTTCATTCATGTTGTGAATGCATTAAAAACCTAAAGGCGATATTTCTTCCGGTTTTTTTTTGTTGGTTCCTTAAACTGTCACTTAGTCACTTAAACTATAGTCAGTTCTTAATCAAAGCTAACATATTCAGAACAAGATCAGTATTGCTGATTAGTTTAATCTTGGTTAGTCATCGGTTACTAATAGTTACAGTAGTTAAGAGCTATAATACTACAAAGTGAACGATTTTAGAGACAGGAAGTTTACTCTAAGAATATTACTAAAAAAACGGAAAGGTCATTGAAATGTCAAATCAAACAGTTTGGAAATTAACATAAACGGTCAATAATCCTTTTTATAAAAAAAAAACATGATCACAATCTTATTTAACCAAAATTACCTAAATTTCTTCAAGCTTCAGATTATACAGCATATTAAATGTAAAGAACATTTACTTACTGTATTTAGTTTTCTATATCGAATATTGTACTTCAAAATTTCTATTTACTATCGTATAAACTTAAATTTAGTGACTCAAATTTAAACTTGATTGCTACTCACTTTTGCAGTTGGCCAAATAGCAGCTATTAAACAGTCTGGTTATTAGATAATCGATTAATCGCATTTTCTGGAACCAAGAATCACCTTTCACGGCATTTTCTACTCGTTTATTAACAGCAAGTGTTGTACCTATTTCGAGTTACGATTGATTTTCACATCGTCAACACTCCTAAGCCTAACATTTCAGAAATAAAAGGCCTCTTTCATCCAAGTAACAGTTTTTACTTCACAAAATGTCGTCGAATATGCTCAAAAACCACAACGTACAGTAGTCTAAAGAAGTTAAGCTATACAGTAATAGTTATAAACTGAATGCAATCATGTGGGCTTAATTATAAATTTTGATCCTTGAACATCAATGTTTTTCAGATAATAAAATATTAAAACAACTTATGATGATAAAAGTGAGGGAGTATGATGAAGGATCATGAGAACTGTCCTCATTTTTATTTTATTTCACATTACAAAACGTAGTTGTCGTTTTTCCAACGCATTTCAATGATGACATTGTTCATTATCATTCATTTTCACACAACAATAATTGCCCAGAAGGTCCAAAAGACGAAATTTTACAAATTTGTTATCACTTAAAAGTGAGTGAGAATAAAGTATTTTTGTTGATAAAACTTTTTGCGCGCTTTTACACTACTTAATTTCCATGAAATAATTGATACAAAAACCATTACATTTGCGCAATGTCATTAGAGATAAACTACAGATTAAAATTTTCTAAAAATTCTACTAGTTTGTGAGTAGTTTTAACTGTAGTATCCATGGATATTCTAGGTCGTTTCTAACAAAATAGTTAAGACCACCCGTGGGTGTCCCTAGATAATCCAGTTACATATTGTAAACGCAATGGTTCTTTAAGTTTCAACTAGATTTAAATTAGAACTCGAGTTTTCGAGTAGCAAAAAGAGATTTCTCATTTATAAATTGCAAAGTTAATCTACAGTAGTTTAGCGTAGGAGCAAACGCTTGTTTTATGATTATATAAAAGCTTTTAAAACAGTTAAGTTAATTAAATGACAACGTAACTTTGTGTATGCAATGTGTAACGTATTACGACGTCTTTTAATGAGTCGAGTGTCGACATATTGAGATTAACGGATATGTAAAGGGTGGTTAGGTGGTCCCAATTTGAAACGTGTGCTAAACACCAAGCCACATCCTGTTTTGTTTATAGTTTTAATTAAAACTTTAAAAACAATTCCTATTATTAGCTAGCACTGATCTTTTTTCCTCAAAATCCATTTACAGTAGTTCTAAGTAAAAATAAGAGAGAAAAAAAATGCCAAATATAGCGACACCAATGTTTAAAATCAACAACTTTTCAGGGCTACTTAGCCACTTGCAATAAACTTAGTAAGTATGTCTTAAAATACCATAATAAACAAACACTTAATAAACTAACGTGTTATTCAGTGGTCCATTCACATTTCAACATTTGACCTTTACCCTTACATAGCCCATTGTCAAAAAAAAAAACAAAAAAAAAACCAACTAAGAGTTATTGAAATTTAGACCGGAAAACACAAAGTTTGGATAACCAAGCGTACAATTTTTAAAATTGTTTTTCCTAGTTTAGTATTTCCTGCGACTGAGAGTAGTGTCCATGTTCATGTCCAAGTGTACACATCCGGTCTCCGATGCATATCTCAAAAACTCAAATTTTAATTAAAACACATTGATAAGTAACAAAAAACTAAATGATCTAAATTGGCCATTCTGGCAAGTGTGAAGGCCAAAGATCATCTTAAAAAAGACCATTTGGCTCAATTAAATAATTAAACGCTTTATTAAGATGCTAATTAATCTTTTAACATCAATTTCTATCGCACCCACAAGAAGATAACCTAACAAGACGTTCATACTGTCATACGATGGCTCTACTGTTAAACCACGAAAACGGCTAAAGATCTCCGCCGCAGTAGGAGCACTAAGCGCGAAGACGCTCAAAGGACTTCTCGTACTTTGCATGATTGACGTCACCTCGTAATCTACGAAATGTTGTACAATTTTGAGTTTCCTTATAATTTTTGACTTTTAAGGCAAGTAAATTTTCTGGGCTGCATAACAGTAGTTTACACACTACGACAATCGTTTTAACTAAACTTCAAACAAAACAAAAATTAAGAAATCGGCACCTTTAACCTTATGGCAATGCATGGTCATCGAATTCGTAAGGTCACGAATTGGACTTTCACTGCCTTAATAACCTTGTAAATACTTAATAAAAGTCGCCTCTAATGGCCACTGTAATTTTAGTGTTATAATATTAAACAAAGGTTCAGCCACCTCAGGTCACAAATCAATTAAGGCCACACAAAGGGGGTTGGGGAGGTTATAATCTGATTAATAATTCATCAGCAATACATACAAAGAGTCCAATACACAGGCAAAATAATATAATAAAGAAAAGACTGTTTGGTGACTAATAAAACAGCATTGTCTTTGTCCCACTAGATCTCGATAGACTACATCCATCCAACCGTCCATTATATATTCAAATATAAATATTAAAAAAAAAAAGTTTTAATCGGTCTGGACATTTCCCACGGCTTTTACCACGTTGATCTCATCTGATGTTTAGTACAATAATTACAATGGCGTCAATTAAGATGCGTAGTAAAGTGTAAGCCATTGTCAAATTCCCCTTTAAAATCCCGTTTTCTCACTCTTCAATTTCCGGTCCCGTATAACGACTTTTCAATTTACATTGGCCACGCCTTATAATTAATCGGCCTGGTCCTTACATTATGACGTCATATACTCAACAGGAAATGGCCAATCTTTCCCTTTAAAATCAAAATTAGCTAGAGAACTCAAGCTTAGCCGTAAAAATAAGACTCTCCCCACTACTACTACTACTAACTTACTACGTAACCATTTTTTTTTCCATCTCAACTGATTTTATGAATGGGATGACTTTTTACTATCTTACTACCAACCCATCCCATACCCCACTTACATTTTTACGCTTACAGGAAGACTCGTATCCGGTCCATAGTATTACTGACTATCTAACTCCTCCCATACACAAAATAGCTACCTTAAACTTATAAACAACTTTTTTGGGGGAAATTTTGATAGAAATTAGCCCTGAGCTAAAGATGTTTAAATATTTCCTGTCCACTTTTAAACTCTTTCAATAACAGCATATTAATGTGATGGACTTGCCCTCGTGTCTCCAATACCTGTTTAAGAAATGCTTAACTTAAAAGATTTTACATGGTCAATTTTTTGTTCCAGTTGAAATTATACGTTAACTGTATTAAACTGCTGGAATCTAAGATCTACAAACACAAGATTTTATACGATAAAGCATCATAAATATTACAACTTACAGATTTACAAGTTTACTAATTTTAATTTACCAATTTAACAGTCACGGTGATAAATAAAGCAGGCACTATTTTGTAGAGTAACAATCAACATTTTACCTTAGTGAATTCGTCCTGAGATAATAATCCATATATTGTACTCAATTAAATACAACAAGATGCTATAAGCTATAAATTACCTCAACAACTCACATTTTTTTCACTCGTCTACTCTAACACGACAATATGATGCTTTAAAAAGCTTCAAATTTCATATTGAAACAAAAAATGCGTCAATCAAATCAATACTAAACAAAAACCACACCCACAAAGTCAGTGTTCAACTATCATATGCTGTATAAACAATATTGTCTGTATTGATTGCTTGAAAATGGTTCAATAGCAACAAACACAGCTTATTTTGTTGCTTTGTTTTTACTTTACTTTTTGTTTCGTTTTTTTTTTATTATTTGAAATTTATATATTGTAAGCTCACTCGTCAGTCGTCACCTGTTTGACCTAACCACCCTTACCTATACCCCATCTCTCTACATTCTCCCCCACCCATTCCCCATTCAAAGCCAATAAACACTGAACAAAAGTACACACCTGTGCTCTTGCATTAACATTTAGTATTTAAATCTCACACGTTTCAATTATTCACAATTTCATACACTCGTATGTATGTGTACATACAATGGTCAATACAAAGCTACAACAATACATAAACATAAAAACACATATGACAAAGATTGGTTTGGTTTGGTTTGCATGATCGTTGTACATGTGTATAGATGTGGTGGATTTCCCACAAACACAAACATCAAAAGCTAAATATACTCCAAACAAAATAACTCCTCCCTCTCCACCCCACCATAAAAATCCCTCTCTACAATACATCACTGGATCCACACTATCATCCAGTCACCCTCACACTCCCACTACAGCTCTTTTGTCATGGAAACCAACTTAAAGGCTCTAGAAATACTAGCCGTTTGATTTACAACTTTTTGCCAATTTTACCGACAAAACGTATCCATGATAATCTATCAACAAAAACTTAAATATTAAATAAGACCACTCGATGACCTAATAAGCATCTTTAAATCAATACAGGATACACCGTTAACAAAACATGTTTCAAATATTAACACAAAAATCTAAAAAAAAAATTCAAAAATAAGAAATTGTTAAGAAAGCGACAGAAATCTTTTACGTTATGAACATTTAGCATTTTTGTTTGAGAATGCACGATAATCTTAAATATACCATATGGGATTTTGAGTTCACTTATTATACAGTAAATAATACTAAGATAAATAGAATATTATTATGTAATGCATACTGTATGTCTGCGAAGCTTGCTGTACTTGTATTAAATTAATTGTTAATTAAAAGATACAGTATTACATATGTCATAAAAGTAATGAGACTAAGTCAAGTCATAACAGGTTGGAAGCTGTCTCGTTTATTATCTCACTGTTTTAAATTATTGTTTAAAATTGTAATGTGATATAGGCTACTAAATTACGTTTGTATCATATGTTGTTAATGCTCTGCCATATGTAAATTATACTTAATAATCGCCATTTCCTGTTTTGTTTTTTTATTGTTATTATTTAGAGTTTAGTCTTCGGTGAAGTTGTTGGTGACAAAGTTGGATGCGCATAGGAAGTAGAGTTTGTTGCTGCGATGGATGGATCAGCAGGTCAAAATGAGATAAAAAGGAAGTTGTTACAATGGAGTTGTGAAGTGTGTTTGAAAGGTAAATTTTAAAAGGAGACGACGTAACGGGATTTTAAAAGAAGGAAATCTTCAAAGGAAACACACAATTAAACTCAAAGCATCACCATTCACTACTGCTCTACTTACCAAATACAATAAATAAATAAAGTAAATACAGTAACACACGAACAAGCGTAAATAAGTATCTAGTAAATGCTTTAACTCTTTTCAACAATTTCTCTTAAATCAAACAAGTTCAAGTACGCGATTTCTTAGAAAAACGATCAATTTAAATATGACTCTCCAAAGTAAAGTTGAGAATATTTGAGCACAAATCACTGATGTAGCTAAAACTAACAAACTCAAATTTTGTAATCTTGCCTAATTTAGCACTTAAAGTTAATAAAATCAAATCGGTAATTTGGTATGTGATTGAAGAGTTTTATAAAAGGAAGTCATAACTTAAAAATCTAATATCACCTAATAACAAATGTAATTTTTCAATACTTTACGATATCACCAAGCACTGCGATTGACAAATTTGGCTCCCATCATAGTTTAAGTATGGCAATCATCTCATCAAAATGCTTATAGACTTATTTAAGAATAACATGAAAATTGTCCCATTTGGGTACTTACTGTTAAGTGGTCCTTCTTCAGTTAGGTCGCTCATTGATGGAACTTTCTGCATTGAACTCCCCATTGAACGACCCAAAACCGGAACACAGGCTTCTTCGTCATTGCTAATTTGTTCAGTTTTGATTCGACTGAGAATCGATGACTGAGATGAGCAACCGCCATCTGGCATTACCGTATCCAGTTGAAATTTAATCTATAATCACATCAAATGTATTTCATATTAAATAATACGTCATTTTATATCATAAAAAAAATGAAGACGGATTAACCTAAGCCAGACATCAGGCAAATGTAATGCATCCATTTAGAAAATTAAAAAAAAACTTTTGGGAAATTTTACTTATTTTTGTACTTGAATATGTATTGTATTTGACGCATTTTAATCTTTACTGCAGTTATTTAATCAAAATAAAATTGTATTATTCAGAGAAAAAATGTATTTGGCGATGAAGCATCTAAAATTAATAATATTTTAGCATAATAGAATACGGTCTCTGTGTGTACATACTGTATACAGTATCATTCATCTTCATCAAGATGTAAACAGAAATCTCTATTTAAATAACAGCAACTAAAATAGCAACTCTTAAATCCGCTAATCGGATATAATGTACAATTGAGATCTTGACAAATTTGGTATGAATGAATGACTTTTTTTGTTTTAGAAAAAAATTAATTTAATTAACGGTATTACTGTACTACAATTGAAATTATAAACACTGGAAAGATTGAGAGAAGCAGTCTTAAAATAAATTAGTAGCCGACACTGCGTTATTGAGTTACAATAGTAGTACAGTAGCTTCAATCGATTTACTAAAAATATTTTATATTTAAATATTCGTCTTTATACAGTATACCCTTTGTTGGTTTAACATAATGTAAAAAAAATAGAGAATTTTACTTATTGACCCGGTATCTCTAATGGTAAAAACCAATATCATGTGGAAATCGAAACAAAAACTCCTGGCAACAATCCCAAAATCTTTATTGAGATTGAAATTATGAGCAAAAAAATATTGATAAAAGATCATTTTTCAGCATCATTCTGGAATAGCTTATAGCATAGGCTTACTAAGTTTCATCTGACATTAATCAATTCAGAACAACTTAAGTTAACAGTCAAAACTCCTACAAAACTAGGAATCGTATTTGATGTACTTAATAAATAAATGATCAAAATTTTGCATAATGAATGGTAACGTAACAAGTGTCAAAATATGATAAACAGGAAGTATTATCAGATGACAGGAAAACACCGAAATATTACACGGCTATTTAAAATGTCGTTTACATCATTTTGTTTATATAACTTGCATGCAATTTTTGGTCAAAAGTGATTTAAGCAGCTAATTAAAAGGATTTTAAAAATTATTTTTAACAATCTGCTCATTTGATACAGACATTCCGCAAATGTATGGCACCAAATGTTAATACACCAAAAATAATCCCTCTATTCGATTAGTCCTACTTTAGTGCAGTACAGTATACTCTACGACTACGTGCTTTTATTCACCCTCCTTCTCCAAAAAGCGTTGATCAGAGGGGGAACAGAGCACATATGCTATGATTAAGGTCAATAGACCTTCCATCCCCATAAACTGCCCCAAATGAGAGCTATTATCGAAGGTCAATTGTGCTAACTGCGAAAATTATTTGCTTTGATTTCATCCAGTTGGACGCCATCTAGTGACAATTACCTACAGTTTTATGACATTATTGATAGGACAAAGCAGGAATTACTGGATTACTAAGATTAATAGCAGTAACTTTAAATGAGAGAAACCCGTGAAATATGGCAAAAACAAATGGGATTAACAGTATATTAGAAACATGAGTTTTAGATAGACCTCGTTTATGGCGAACTCAATGCGTTAAACGTGCCCAATGTCAATGCCAAATTAGGTACTGGAACTCCAGAAAACTAGCTCTAAAATCTAAATGGGTGTCCATATCCAATAAATAGTTACGTGAAATTATCAGTATCTTAACAAACAAAAATTAAATTCATTTTAAGTGAAGTGACAATATTTTGGTAAAACCCAGAAGAAACAGTGCTCAAACATTTTCTTATCTGTTAAGATATTATTTGAGTTTTCTTTAAGGTGAAATTTGGAGCAAGATAAGAATAATTTTAGGATGAGAACTGAAATTTTAAATACCAAATGATAAGCTAAATTATTAAATTTGTCCGGTGCATCTTAAACAGTACACAGTGTACTTCATACAGCCGATTCAAACAGAACCAATTGATTGATTGGGTCAATAAAAAATAAATTTTTTTCTTTAAAATAAATTGGCCTTGATGTAAATGTACAGTGTGTGTGTGTAAAACATACTGCATGTTGCAGGTGAATAAGAAAATATGTTGATCAATTGTTTAAAACATCTGGAAAGCTTTAACTTCAAAACTGCTGTTGTTAACATGTGCCCAACATTTGCAACAAAATAAAAGAAGAAAAAAAAAACAGCTTGAAAACACAAGAAAAACGATTAACACATGTGCGCACTATCTCAATTCACACTTAAAATATTTAAAATCAATTGAACGTTTTACATGAATTGTAATTATAACGTCTATTCAATTTAAACGCAAGGACAATGAAATTACAATGCATGCAAAATAAAATAAACAAAAACATTTTGTTATCATAAGAACAATTTTGTTTTTAGTGAGTAAACTTCGTGTTAACTCAAGTGTCTTAAAAGACTACAATGTTATTTTCACTTAATATAAATATAAATTTGAATTAATTAAATTTTGAAAGCCAAACTGAACAGTTAAACACACATTTCTTTATAAACTTTCTATTAATAAGATAAATCGTTTAATTCGAGCTTATTTAAGATGTGTGACGTCAGACATGTTTATGACGTGATTTGTTTAAATTTGGATTTACAGGGCGTGTTCAATGGCGTGAGATCCATTGCAGGTGCAGTGCAGTCTAAATATACAAGTGGGATGAGTGTGAAAGTGAAATAAATATCAAATAATAAATACAACATACTTATTTTTATGTTTAAACTGTACATGACGTAACCCTAACGTAAATGATGACGAAATAAAAAATTCAAAAGCTAAATTACGGTATTAAAAAAAAAAGGTAAAAGTGGTTTAGTCGCATGAAAAGTTGTTGAACTGGCTAAAATAGCTAAATGGATGAATGAACAGCTATTTTAATCACCATTTTTAAATAAATATATATTCCATGTCTCAATGCCAAATTTCAATTAAATAATTAATAATATTTTGTAAAAAAAAATGACAAGAGAGAGCTCAGTGACCTGTGATAACCATCTTCTTTAGTTTTTTAGATGAAAACTAATAAAATGTTTTACTATTTTTACAACTTTATTTTAGTAAAAATAAAAGATTTTTACAACTAAAAACTAGTTTACTTTTCAAAACGTTAAGTGGAATTTTTAAGAAAAGAATCATAAATCAAAAAAAAAAATTAAAATCTCTTTCTTTTTTGAATTTAAATTAATTCCATTATTACAACAAATAAAAAAAAATCATTTTTAATACTGTATTTATATGAATGAAATCTAAAATGTAGACAGTAGTAAGTCGGTAATTTTAAAATTTCCTATAAATTTTTATTTCAGCTATAAATCAACTTTTAAGTACACTACGACTTCGTAATGCGCAGCCTCGCTAATTTTTCTAATCTGTTGCACATTTCTATCCTCCAAAAAAAAAACTAAGAAAAAGTTAATGTATAAAGAGCAAATGACTGTTAGTTAGATAATGCATTCCAGATGCTTGGATAACGTAAAACAACGTAACTACGTCATGTTTTTTTCTTTTTTAAATAGTTTTTTTTTTATGAATTTAAAAACTAATGCGTAAAGATTGCATGTTGTGTGTATAGGAGAGGCAACGGCAATGCCATTAACCCTGCTCAAACTTCATTTATCATTTTCTTACAATGTCCATTAACATTAAAAGTGCGTGCACACGACTTCAACAACGTGTGAACTACTTGACTTTAACTTTGAACCAATCACGAATTAATACAAAATTGGGTAAAAAAAAAACTTCATAATAATTAAGCCTGTAGTGATGGAAAAGGGAGGTGTTCTTAACTCGCCTTTGGTTAAACGGGTAATTAAAATTAGTTATTAGGTAAATGTTTTGCTCACTTCGCTAAACAAACATGGTTTAAAAAATTGGGATATATAAATATTTAAACTAAAAAAATCCGCTAAACTAGGTTGTTAAAGCCAAATATTGTTACTTAAGTTAGATGTTTATTATCTGGTCCTTATTCCAATTTAAAGATTTTACAAAGTTAATTCTAAAAAAAGAAGAGCTTGATAACTGATCTCAAAGTCTAAATAAACATTACATGTACATGTATCAGTTATAACTTAAAATTATACGAGTAAATCATTTAACTTAAACCCCAATGATTATAATTGCACGTGTTCCTTTCGTTATACAGTATTGCCCTTTAAGTAAGTTAACGATTGATTGGTTATATTTTGTGGTCTTTATGGGCCATGAAACGTAGGTTGACGACCTATTATAAAAAGAATTTCCAGAAATTGGATGTGAATTTATTAAGAAAACTACTGAAATTAGTTCCATTAAATTTGATTCTGCTTAAAAGTTAAAAGCCAGTGTCACCCATTGCAAATAAAGGTGAAATTTCTCTTTGAAAACTTCCGACAAAAAACAGTCATAGAAAAGAAAAAATATTTTTTTCCCTTATTTAAACACTTTTATATAATAAAAAAATAACAGGTGTTTTTTTTTACTATTTAGCTGATTCTATTGAAATTTTCGCAAGATAGTGTAATATGGTACCTTTCTCACTTTGATAAAAAAACACAAAATATTAAGGTTAATTTACATTTGCACAGCCAACCTCATTGACTACGCCTAAACTACTAATTACTTTCAAATTTATCTGAAGATTAATTTTTTAGGAAGAAAGTGATACACGTGTAGTGTACAGCGGTATTCCAAGTTGACATTTTTAATGCTTTTTTGTCAAATGTTTATATGATTGTCGATTAACTGACAATTACATGAAATTAACGCCATTTGAAACTTTATTAATTTTTTTTATTTCTACAACTTTCTGTGCTCAGAAAAAGATCTATTAATTGCAACCATTTGGCTGTTTTTCATACAAACAAGCAATATTTTAAATTATCGTCAGCCTTCCATAGTTTTTATAGTAATTATTTGCCTATTTTAGCACCTGTCAAGTTCAGAAGTTTACAATTCAAGTAGGCATGTATCACTAATTGTGTACAATACTTCAAATTTGTTTTTTTTATAAACTACAATTTTTGTTGTTGACTAGATAAAAACTTCAAAATTTCAAAATTTGTGTGTCAATTTTTTTGGCTTCAAAAATTTCAATGTTAATTTCTAAAATATTGAAATGAAGAAAGAGTTGGTCACGCTAAGTTAGCGATATAAAATATTTTGTTGTCATTTATTGCATTCCTCGATTGGTGAAGAAGAATTAGGAAACAATAGAAATAAAAAGAGTTGAAAAATAAAAAAGTTAGAAAAACATTCATTGGCTGTTAAATGAGTGAGTGAAACCAGTTTATACAAAAGAACAATAGTTTATGGTCTGAAGAATAAAGTGGAATTATTTTTCTGCTCAATGTAAACTCACATGTCAAAGTCATGTCAATGGTAAATATCAGTTGACTTTGCTAAAATAATTCAGTTAGGCGACGATTAACACTAAACATGTAACTGCATCAACTATTACACATGTCACAACCCCCAAAAAAATTCTAAACACTGACTTCAATTTTAATAACATCACTTTATCTCAATACAGAAAAACAAAATTAAATTGAAGAAAAAAAATCAATATGGCAAAACAGTTATTGACTTGAGAAGTAAACTATACTTTCAGAAGAACTCATTTTAACAATTCACAACAAAAATATTTTTAAAAAAAAGAATAAAATTAAATTAAAAGCTAGTAGAACACAATTTTATCAATTCAAATTCACTCACATTAAAAAATTCATTCAAATTTAACCGCTAATAAAAAAAAACACAGCATCAAAATTATATCAAAATTAGTCTGAGTAATATATTTGCTATTTCAACGTAAACTTTCGATATAAACGAGTCAAAAAACTGTCAATGTTGATCATTTGAGTCACTGTAATTGACAATAACCTCGACTAATCATCATGAGTCATAAAAAATGATAAAAGTTTACCCATCGGAATTGGCTATCACGACAAGCAATTCTAAAAATAGCATAAGCCCACAATTACCCCATATAAAAATTAACCTCAAATTAATGCTTAAGCAGACTTTTCTTAAAGCCATGAGTGTCGATTTCAATTTTTTCTTTTCTATTGTATAATAAGAAATAACCTGTTGCAATGCTGCAATGACTATTCTCTATCATGTCATCTCCCCCTCAATCTTTTATCTCCCCATCCAGCCTAATTGCTATAGCCATATTATAAAAAACCTAACGGTCAAACGTAATCCAAGCGTAAACCAAAGTAGAAATTGACGGTTTCCCTTATTAAAGAAGCAAAATGAATATATTGCGTTTTGCTTGTATGAGCGCTTATTACATAAATTACGATGACAGTGAGAAAGAAAAGAAAAAGATCCAAAAAAGTATATGAAAGACAATGTATAATGTACCTGTCCGCTATGTATGGTGCTACTGTGAGTTAATAATAATCATAATAGAGGGGTAGGTAAGGATAAGAGGGGGAGGGTGGTAAGGTGAAGAGAGTCATTTGCAAAACACAAAACAAGACAGATGATAATGATAATAATAATAAAGCTCAAACTGAGTCTGAGGGCGATATGGCAGGAAAAATACGTTTAGTAAATGTGGGAAAATAACGACAACGCTTGAATACAATGCATCAAAATTATTCCCACGTTATCAAACCCACTTTTTTAAAAAATAAAAAATACTAGGCAAAAGAAGAGTCAGATCCTCAAGTTAACAACACAAGACAATAATGTACACAAATGACTAACTGAATTTCACTCTACAGTCTACAAGGTATTACAGTATTTTAAAGCAAATTTCATCACTTCATTGAGTTGATTCTATCTTTAAAAAAAAAAAGCAAATTTTGGCGACTTTTATTAACGCAAAAACTAATTAAGAACATGCTAATTGAGCTCAATTATAGTGGACTTATTCTAATTTGTGATTCCGTTAATTATATCCAAGTAACAATGATTTAATATAGCACAAATCAATACTCTTTAAAGTTTGAGCTTTAAAAAGCTCTATAACATAACCAATTATTAATCATGTAATGTAGAATCTTTATATTAAGCACATAATAAAAATAACCAAATTAGTCACAGTGATGCTAAAACTTGAATTTGGCATATTTTCAAACATTAACTGACTTTGATGCCAATTTGGTTCAAATTTATAACAAAATAATTTCTCTTCAAATACAGTAATTCACTAAATAAACCCAATTAAAATAACTCAATTATTTTTAAAATTATTAATCTCAAAAGTAACTGAAATGACTTAAGACTTTTGATTTAAGAGAAGATGCACTTTTATAGGACAATTTTAAACATATACTGTAACTGACATCTTAAAAAAAATGTTACTACTTTATCAAACACTCGAGTTAAACCAGGCATTTTACAGCGTCTTTTTAAACTTGAGATTACTTTTATTACATATCATTTCTAAACATTTTCAAATTAACAGTTGTCATCGCGAATCACAATGTGTAATGCTACTGGCACCAACTCTCAAGCTCGTAAATATCTAAAAACAAAATCTGCGTGGCAAAGCACAATTTTATTACAGCACATCTATAATAATCTTATTATTGCAAATGTAAATAATGTTAATAGCTATAGCAATGCTCAAATGTTGTTTTGCCTAAAACGAGAGCAATATGGTACAGACCAATTGGAGAAAAGTGCATTTAAGTTATTTAGTTCATTATCTACTTGTCTTCATTTTTTTAATGATAAGATGTTGAATGAGAGTACAGAAAGTGAGAGAATGGTTTTAAAAATGGCAGAAGAAGCTGCTGTTGTAATGTGTATCATCAGCACTACATGTACTTTTTTTTTAAGATGTATTTTTGGAAAGCAAACGAGGTCACAACAGACTCATTCATTCATTCATGATTTCAAACTTCTCTTCGGATTTTTTTTTTTAACTTAAAGTTACTAAGAAGATAAGGGCTGTGTGGAAGTAAAGGAGTTGCTGCTGCTTTTTCTTTTTTTCTTTCGTAAGAAGTTGAATAGTCCAGAATAGAAATTGAAAGCTGAGTAAAAGCTGAGAAAGACGTTATTGGTGAATGATCCTCTCGATCGTTTAAAACTAACATACACTCAATGTTTGTGTGTGTATATGTAACTTGATAGTTTTTGGTTCAGTTGACTTTTCGTGTGCAGAAAAAATTTTCAAATAAAGAAAAACACATTTTCATCATCCACATTGCCTTTTTGCTTACGAATATTTTTTTTTTTCAAAACATTTGTTTTACAATGGAAATATGATTCTCAACTGCACATAACCCAAAACTAAATAATTAGATTTTTATATATTTAAAACAAAAAAAAATAATTAAATAAAATAGTAGAAAGGTATTGTCAAGCTTCACATTTTATCAATTATTTATTACAAGTTACAAGAAAACCCATGCAAAAGTTGACTAAAGAAACTAAACTAAAATGCATACAAAACTTGCATAACTTAATATTTTTGCTTATTAAATGTGCTCAAATCTAAATTGGGCTCTGATACTGCGCGTTACAATCTGAACACCCATCCCATTACTTACAATCTAATAATAAATTTAACCTCGACTTTAAAATGTTGAAGTTCTAAAGAGACAAGTGATTAAATTTCGTCGAGCAGTCTGACAAAATGCGAGATAAGTTTTGAGATTTTTTGAACAGAAATTATTAATGTGTGTTCTGTTTAAATTGAAACGAGATATTCCAACAGCTGGACTTTGATTTGTTTACATCACTAAAATTACCAACCCCTCCACTTTTTAAACAGAATAATTAATCAACCAACTTTTAAAAATTGATTTTCAGTTCTTGTAAAAGCTTAATTCGCTTTTACAGACTCACACCCGCTTCAATATTTTTTTTTTCAGAACCAGCAATGCATCATCGAGTTTATTGCTAAAAGATAACAGCGATTAAATGTTGTAATAAAACAAAATAATACAATAAAGATTTTTTGGCGATGTCGGGTGATTTCACTTTGTTATACAATTGTACTGTAGTTTTACATTGAAACTCGTTTGGTTTCATTGTCAGTTAATCTGTTGTGTATTTCCATTAATTTTGCTAGTTTATTTTGGATGTAATCGGTAGCAGTGTACAAGCATAATAGCAGTTTGTACATTTTGCCATTCAAAGCTGCTGCTGTTGTTAAAAGTGAAATTGAAAAGTGTTTTGTATGCAAACGGCTAAAGTCATTATTTTCTTCTTCTTTACTTCAATGAAGTTCATCATTATCATTTTCCAGTAGCTTTTGCTTTTTTTTTCAGCCTTATTATACTGTGGACGCAGTAAGGCGTGACCAGACCGGTTTACTACTTTTCAAATTCACTTTAACGTGTTTTTTTTTATTTCCTTTTTTTTTCTTGTTCAACTTAAAATATGAAAGAAAAATCACTACATGAACTTGCACTAAATGCTATGTGAAAATCAGGCAATTTATTTTTTTATAAACTTTCTTCTGAAAAATAGTTTTACTCTACATAATATCGTGCAATGTAACAATATAAAATTGTATGAGATTGTTGGACTGTAAAAATATGAGAAAGTCGGTTGTTATTAAGTTAGTAGTTCAATGATGTTTTAGCGGAAAAGTTGTATTGTTAAAAATGCCCTTATTCAATTAAATAACAAAACTTCTTAAGAAACAGTATAAAAGATCACTTTCAATTACAGTACTACGTACGTACATTTAAATTCATTACATTTTGTTGATGTCTTAAACATTACGGTTAGCTCGCATACATTAACAAAGTTTTACACATTTATGACCATTAATTCTATCAACTGGTTACCAAATGTTAATGTCTAAACCAAATCAGCCATTTTTCTCCAACGGTTTAACAGAATCTTACATCGCCGTTCAAAATTTGTTAATGAAGCTACAGGAGATCTTATGCTTCGTCTCCAAGAAAACGAATTGTCGAAATAAATATGAAAGTGAAAGTCACAAATTTCAAACTTTACGATATCCTTAGCATCACAAATTGTGTTTTAAACTTTGCTTTCAATGATAAAACCGTAACAATATTAATAATAAGAAAACGAAAGTTTACTATACCTTTGGTATTCTGGTCTTTGGCACCTCCTTAGCACTCTTCATCTCTAAATTTGGTTGAGGAAAAAAATCTACTGGCTCAAAATTGTAGTCACCATAAAACTCAACATCCATGACTTAAAGTATCTAAATGGAAAAGAAAAATATTAGAATTTATTAAAACAAGTTTAATAAATTAATACTTTATCGTCATTTCGATGAAGTTTTAATGTAAACATTAAAATGATTTACTGTGCATTTAAAAGAGTAAAAAAAAAGTTAAGATGGTGATCATCGTCAACAATTCAACATGTAGGCACTGAAGCCAGCATGTAATAGGGTTCTAATTCCACCACCCACACCCACGGTTCTCTATACACACTACACTACCATGACTACACACACCCTTCTTAAAAAGACTCTTACACATTGGAACCATATGTGCATCTTAACTTTTGATCCTCATTTCTTCTCTCTCTCTCTCCCTTTAACTTAGCTTTGGCATGTCAAAAAAGTTAACAACAACTGTATGTAATGCTAAAGGGATTGGGATTTAGTTAGGGTTGGGGTTGAGCAGGGGTTACAGTGGGAGGAAGAAGAGTCTTGAGATATATGTTGGAAGGGGGTTTGAAAAAGATGCAGTGCGAATGTGTGCCGACATTTGTTAAAGTGGAGGAGGGACGAGAAAAAAATACAACTTTTAATGAGATATGTGCCATTTGGGAATAACTATACATTGAACTGAACTGAAAAATTAACAAGAACAAGAAAAGTTAATGTTATTATTGACATTCGAGTGATGCTCAAATTAAAATTTGGTTCGGTACTAATATTAAAAACACTGAGCAATACAACTACTGTACTTCTACTGCACATTAAATTGACAAGTCAAATAGTACAGCAGTGTGAATATCTAGAAAACTAATCTAGACAAGCTAATTAACTTACTTAAAATAGGTTATTAACTCATACTGCATACCATTTTACAACTTTATAACTCTGAAGTAACAAACTCGTACAATATTAAAAAGTTATAGTAGCCACTTTATAGTTTATCATCTTTGTCCATATTTATCAGGATGAATTGAAATAACATACAGTCCTGCATTTAAATGACCAAAATGGTACTGTTACTAATTTTTACAGATTATTTCAAAGGTACAGCACTATAATACTGAAATGCAGAATATCATCATCTACTTAGATTTGTATGCGCATAAACATTTCATCTGAATGATTAATTCGATTTGGTTACTGTTAACTACTGTACTTCACTTTTGAACGCCTTGAACTGTTTTTCAACTGTAGTGTTTTATGCTGTATATTTTTATTCATGCATTTATTTGGGTATACAACATAAAACAATACCGTATTGATTTCATCATCAAGAGATTCGTAGTATTTACAAATGTTTGAGAGTTTATCATAATGTAAACAATTTTTTAAAAAAACATTTCAAACACGCCATTATTTTGTTTTTTAGTTTGGTTTATGAAATTATGAGTAAGTTACTGTCCCGTGATCTCAATTTAAACTCTGTCGGCTTATCTGGTATTTAACACGGTAGAATACTTGGTCGTTTTGCACTCAAATAAAATAAATACATGTATAGCAGTAAGGCAAATGAGGAATTTATAATTAATACCGGTACTGAAGCTACTAGAACTGGGTATTTAAATAGAAACTTTTATGATTAGTATCTTCACTGGGAATAAAACTAAGTGAAAATGGCAATCTCCGCTGTCAAGGTCAGGAAATGAACAACTAAACAATTTCCTCAAACAAAATATGGCTAATCTACTGTATCATAAATGTGGTGATTAGTTCAAATAAATGTTAATAACCATACAATAGATAAAAAAAGAAAAGAATTGAAAGTATTTGAGATATTTTGGTCTTGTCTTACCGATGTTTATGCGGAGGAGACGTGGGAGTGGTCCCGTGCATATACACCACAGGCCAAAACAAAAAGTATAGCAACTTCGATCAATTCACAGCACAAAATAATAACACGCGATTCACTCACAACACACAAAATATTCAACTATTAAAGTCGATAAACCAAAAGACAAACTGGCTTTTTGTAAGATGAAAATATCACATCAAAATGCAAACCGATGAAACACACACAAACTTACGACGAAGTAATGTACACACAGCAAGCAAGCAGTGAAGAAATCAAAATAGGCGCAATGCCGGTGGCGGACGACGCCTCGAAATGAAGTTTGGCCCCCGTTGATCAAATTAAATTATCTTCTTCTGTGTAGAGTAGTCGAGGTTACTAACACAGTTTAAGATTGTATCAAATGTCTTTGATAATTAAAAGTTTGAAAGACATTAACCGACGTACAGAAGTTGTTCTAATCAGTTGGCCGAGAAAGTGCGTTGGTATTCGGCGAAGAAGTTTGTTCGAAGATCGGACTAAAGTTGAGGGGTAGTGGGTTGTCCCTCCGTTGTCTTTGCTCGCTCAACACCAAGTAGAAAGTCTATGGGAGAAGACGTAGTAGTAAAAAGGTTTAAAATGTTTTTATGAATGAAATGGGATAACTCTTTTCATTGGCTACACAAGAGGTTGAGAAAGTTACACTGTAGGCGGGGCTTCAAGATTAAGGATTATCTTTAATCCCTCTGTACATCTCCCCCATCAACAATTATTATTATTATTAATGTCTTGATTACTTTATTTCAGCTTTTTACGTAGGTTTTTTGTTTTCAAGGTAATGTGTATTGCATAAAAAATCAATACTAAAAGCATTCCTCAGAAATGTAATAAATTATAAAGAATTATAAAAAAAAACATAATTTTAAAACATAATTAAAATCTTTATTGAGAAAAACTTAATACCTGTAATTACTTTATTGTCTTATCCACGATTAATTCCATTTATTTGTATTTTTTTAAAATAAAATAAATGCAATAAAATTTAGTACGGTACATTTTAAAGAAAACAATAAATGTTTCTTTTACAAAAATGTAAAATATTAAATTAATAATTTTTCATATACAGTATTTCTTTTATGGAATTTTACAATATTGTAGTTATAAAATATAAACGTACGAACATGTATTTACTAATCATTGGCAAATTTTTCAGAATGAAATCAATAATGGCTACTTTGGTTTATTCGAAACTTAATATTCCCAAATTGAAAACTATAATGGCAGTCCAATAAAACAACTACCGGTACTTTATACGGAAATACTTTCACTGCATTTATTGGCAGTCTTGGTAACTCAATCTTAACACTAACATAATGGCTTTCGAAATGCCAGAACAAAATAAACAGAAACGACACCAACGAGCTTCTACCGTGACAACTAACGGTACGTACAATTTTGTTTTTTTTTAATAAAAATTCGGTTTCAGTTTTAAAAATTCTAATTAAGATTGTATGTTTAGAAATATATCACAAAAACTTAAAAGACATCATAATGTAATATTATCGTTTGTTTCAAAGTTTAAAACGAAACAAATTACAAAATGATAAGAAATCATCTCGATCGTGAGGGTAATTTGATATTTTTATATATAGACATTTGGCTACTTTCTTGTTAGAAGTTTAGTTACGCCACCCGTTTTAGTTGTAAACTTAAAAACAGAAACCAGTTTCTGGAAAAGTCAACAAAAAATTTATATTATATAAACATATACCTAATAAATTAGAAAAATCCCTGTGTGATTGGCCAATTTCACATACAAAAAAAAGTTGAAATAAAAAAGACATTTTTGCTATGTTTAGCTTCAAACTTCCTTACCTTGTAATTTGCTTCAATTAATCATCTAATTAGCTTTACATTGCATCAAATAACCTTCATCAATATCAAACATCAAAACTGTATACATATCTTATAGCGTTTGTGCTTAAGAATCAAATTTTGGTCAATTACCATATTTCGTAACTTAAACGTCAACCATTACTAATTATGCGTACGAATATCAAATATTAAATTTTATACATGCAATTTAAAATTGTCTAACTAAAAAAAATCTCTTCAAATTGGAACAAAAACAATTTCACTTATAAAATAAAAACTTGTAAGATCCATTTTTGTCTGCCCTACAATAGTTACATATTTACCAGAATGTTAATGCATTACTTATACGTCTTGTATTTCATATTTAAACGCTAATAGCAAACTACATTTGAATAAATTATAAACTTGCAGGATTTTACCAATACAGACTTATTGACAATACTTGTTGACTTCTAGTTGATGAAGTTGCTTCTAGTTGTTTTCTTGGAGTTTAGTCGGTATAATTTAACTAACTACAGTATGTATTTCTTGAATATCTGAATGTGTCGGTTAAATTACGACTACTTAATCACATAAAACGACAGTTTTTACTTTCTTAGCCGCTTGATCCAGTATTTGAACTCTTGGTATTAAGACGAGGATATTTTCACAATCAAGAATCCGCTTGCAATTCACCGTTTCTATAATTAACATGATTGTTCAATTATTTAATGAATTTCAGTTAAATTTTAAATAAGTGTTGACCTTATTTCTTCTTTGCAAGTCCTTAGGTGCACAAAAACGACCCCACTAAAAATTATAGAACTACTACCGACTAAATATTTTAAGAGCTATTAAATATTATAATACAAAATCGACGTTTAATTCCATGCTTAACAACATAATCAAATATAATATGTATTTCAAATAAGTATAAAACTTTCTCAACTTATTATACACTACGGACTTGTTCGACCGAATTTGCTAAACAGCTTTTAACGACTTTAATTCGCTTGCTAACAACAGCAATTTTCTGCCGAGGTTTGCGTTGTGCTGTTTTAAATACCGAATGTAGTCACCCTGCCTCTCAATTACTTCATTCGTTGTATCCTCACTACTAACAAAAAAACATATCAATTCAATCAAATAATCACAGTATGTTATACTTAAATTATGAAAGTAAATTTCAGTGAAAGATAGCACACCTAGAAACATTATTATAAAAATAAAAGTAAAAAGATGCAAAAAAATAGGTAAATACTCATAAATCTCAAACAGTATATTACTGAAATGTTTAAAAAATCAACTATTTTTACTAAAATGTGCGTAAAGCAGTAAAGTCAGTACTTGCACTAATATTTAAATATCAGACAAATGAACATATGTGCTGAAAATTAATTAATTACTAATGTATCTGTGTGCTAGGGCGACACCATTCTTAGTCACATCACTGAAATTCATTTTCTTTTTTTTAAATTTAACAAACCGGTATCCGATTTCCGCGTCAGGAAGGTTGATGTTACTGTAATTTATGTGCAAATCTTCTTGATGAATGTCAGGTGGTAATTTTTGTTTGTTAAATCTCACTATCTTAACTAGAAATAAACAAAATACAATATTAATAAAATATTCAACAATTACATGCTAAATGAAGTTACCCATGTAGAGAATAACAAACGGAGACGAAATCAAAACCTCCAATGTTATTAGAGCTTGAGCGACATTAACTGGATGAAAATGAATCGATGAAAGACATAAATCATCTCTAGGACAATATTCATGAAGCCCCATAATGCATAAAAGCATAACTGCATTTCCTGAAATTATAACCAACAACACGTTTGAAATATAAACCTATAAAGACAATTCCAGAAATCAGTCGAATTACCAAAAGAAAACACGAAAAGAGGAGCTCGTTTTAGGACACTGACTTCATCACAAAACTTCAAATAACCATACTGTCTCAGATGTCTGTGCTGACATCTGTAATATTGATCGATCACAAGAACCAAACTCCAAAACACAACCTGAAGTAGAATTCCAGTTGATAGATCACTTATAGAACAGTAGTTGTTGTGACAAAGAGCTGGAATCAATATGACCAAAACTTCTAAAATTATCTGCATAATAAAAGTAAATACAAAATCAATTAAACCTTGTCAAGAATCAAATCAGGTAATTTATTCAGTTTTTTTACACTTGCTGCGATTTTCTACAGTTATCATGACTCAACCGTAAGCGACTGTAGTTCAAAACCGACTACATCATGTTATTTTTCATTCTAAACTACCGACAATTTAATGTCGCAGTTACGAACAAACTTTTTTACTATATCGGTTAAGTAACAAATGAATACTGTATTTATTACGGTACCAGAAAAACAAGTGACAGAGCAGCCAGCCATAAAGTGTGCAATTGGTGAAATGTTGGTTCATTGAAACTACTCGTGCAATGGCCAAAGAATTCCTCTTCTTCGTTGTTTATTCCAGTTTCATCGATAAGCTGAGATCCTTCCTAAGATATTTTAAATTATAAGTCATCTCAACTGTAAATAGCATACCGTATCAATTTAATAAATGTATCATTTGAGTGTATGGGCGTGCAGTAAGGAGACAATATTAAGTTTGATTAATTTTTCTGTTGTTACCTCACGTAAATCATCACGGTGACTGTTATCAAGACTCACCATGATTAATCTAAACAAATATAATTTATTTTATATATTAGTATACATAGTTATTAAAATCGTTGGTAATTAAACATTAATGATTCTTACCGAAACGCTTTGTTGACATCAATAAGCAAGAGCAAAACTACGTCTAACTCACAATTCTAGAAGGACATACTGTAGTCTCAATAACGTGATTCACTTATCGCTTTTTAATAAACTTTATGACAGTCAGGTCAAAGACTAAAAATACAAATGTACAATCAAAATCCACAACAACAACAAAAAATGATCTCTGAATCTAAATTTCTAAAACAAAATACCAAAAGATTTGCGACGCCACAGCGGTCGTTGATAATGGTATCGGTCATAAAGGTCACTGCTAGAGATGAACGACTCGACTTTAAAGTCGACTCTCTTTAGTCGACTCTAAACTGTAAAGTCGACTCTCTCAATGACTTATTAAGTAAAATGACTTATAAAGGACGTCAAATGACTTTTAAAGGACGTCATCTGACTTATAAATAACATCACATTTTTAGAGTCGACTCCGTACATAAAGTCGACTCGACTCTGGCATAATCGACTTCGTTTTGTTAAGTCAACTCCAGAGTCGACTCTCAAAAAAGGCAGAGTCGCCTATCACTAGTCACTGCCGGTGATCCCCAAAATATAACGATACTTTGAGGTATCGGATACTTTTCATTCAATACTACTCACAAAAGTACTCGATACTTTTGTTTCAATGTTTTACTGGTATCGATACTTTTGCTCTCGATACTTTTAAAAAATGGCGGTTTTAAAAGCAGCTTGAACCCCTGTGAGATGTGTTCAGATCCCACACAGCAAAATAATGTTCTCCAGTTTAAGACAAAGTAAATCCACTAATTTTAAGAAAATATAATAAATACTGTAGTGTATATAAAATACGCTTTACTTTAAAGCTTGCATGATTCTTTCATCACTTTTAACGTATTTATGACTGTACATGTATAATTTCAGTGAATTTAAGTGTTTTCGTGCCAGAAGGTGCTACACAGAATATATAGTGATGCCAATAAAAAGAACCTCAACTCTAATTCATTTGTGTTGGATAATTCTATAAAGAAAAGCTTTAAATACTGTAATTGTGTTTGGATGGTTTTTATATCATATTTTTTTTTCTAAATGAAATGTAAAAGCAAGCCATTTAATATAAGCATTTTAATTTTCAACCATAATTTTTTTAAAACGAATGTTCAGCAAGTTGCGATAACAAACTTGATAAACCAGGTTGAATAATCTACCACTGAATAACACATTACGGTAGTTGGCACTTACTTGTGATAAAACATTGAAACACTTGATATTTTCGAACTTGTTTCTTAGGAAGTTCTGAAATTATTTACCAAGAATGTGTAGAATAATAAAATGAAAATGCAAAATTGATATAAAATTGTTATTACTTTTATTTGACTTGTTTCAGTTTTTCCATTTAATTATTACTTTAATATCTATTTTTACATACGCACTCAAAAAACTTATATTTCAATTACACAAAACACCTTTATTATCGATATAATTACTTTTCAATCATATCGATTATTCAATACAAAAAAAGTATTATTACCAAATATTTTTTGTGAAAATTTTTGCCTCAACCAGCAAAAAATCTATGTGCATTTTTTAATTAAAAAAAAACATTAATTCTATATCTAATTACAAACTTATTTACATAAAAAAATCTTAAATGCTGTTGATGTAATATTGATACAAAAGCTTTGCATAAAACGATTTAAGAAAAATATTTAATAAACAGCTTTAAATAATATTAAATACACTGAAAATATGCTCAAAATAAATAATATTAATAATTTTTATAAAATAATGGTATAATGTACTAGTGGCGTGCCAATTAAAAATCTTAATAGCATAAAAATATAGGAACTCATAGGAACCAAATCAGGTTTAAAAAACAAGTCTATCTGTCTAAAGCAAAATCTATAGTCTTAAACGTTAGATTTAGTCATAAAAGTGTAAGTCATTTCATGTCAAATTTTTAATCTCGACGACCTTTTACTCTTTAGTCTAGATATACAGTAACTCCACTAGCAACATAAATTTTGTAAAAGTTTAAAATTCAATGAAGATTTAATGATATGTTATTTTCTTTAAATATCAGCGACTAAAAAACCAGTTTTTAAATACAATAAAATATGTAAAAATGTAACAAGCAATTTCAATGTATTTAATAACATTTTGAAACCATTTAATAATTTTTGTACAAATTATTATGAAGCTTTTGTATCAACTTAATAGAAAACAGGAGTCATAAAAAATGCCACTTTTTTCCATTATAAAAAAAAAAAACTGGTACAAAACATAGAAATCCAGTGAACAGTTTTACTCGTTAATACTTGATGAATAATAAATAAATTAAAAATTGTGCTGTTATAATAATTGTAAACGGTTGTTTTGGTGATTGTACAGTAAAAATGTGTTTTATACATTTGTTTTTGATATTAAACGTCCTATATAAAATGACACCAAACCGAGAACAATTATAAAATAGAAAATGGCACAATCTCTTTTCAATTTTCACTTACATTTCAACCGTTCCTGAATTTCAGTCTCCCCCCAATATTTATAAGTATTTACAAATTGTCACACTTTAACATCTATTTGTTTCTCTTTTGTTTTATAAACACAATTCTTATATTAGGAATTCTCTCAGACAGCAGCAGCCTATAAATAATTGTGAAAAACACGTTATAATTTAATTTCATAGCGAATAAATAAGCGTTTCTCAAAGTGGACACTAATAAAGCATCAAGGAAACATTAGAACCCACTGCAAGTTTAGATTTACATACAAGTAGTTCCACACATTTGAGAAAACACTGATTTAAATGCAAATGTGCACGGCATTAACTTACATTTCGTTCTTGGGAAGCATTAATTGTCTTGGCACAATTAACCGCCATTTTATCATTTGTCTGAAGGAACGTAGAGTGTCCATTTACAGGATAAGCTTGTGAGGTTGAATAAGGTGAGGCATCACTCACAACAACCATTGATGACGGTTTATTATACTGTTGAGCTATCTGATGTTTCTTTTTGGATGATAAAGATGAGCTCTGTGATTGGGCGGGGCTGTGAGATGGAGTTGCAAAACTTGGCCTATTGTAAATGGGAATGTCTTCTAAAACAAAAATAATCATTTTAGTATTCTAACATAAAATTTAAAGTAAAGTTTATAACGAATGACACTGTTAATAATAAAGCTCGACAAATTATATTTGATTATTTAAAATTCTTCTGTTTCATACTTATAATTAGCTTTCAAAAATGACTCCTTTAATTATCAAATAATTTGGATGCTAAACATATTACGATGTTTTAATTTAAAAACACCACTGAACAACTAACATGCAAACCATTTACTGTACTAATAAACATTCATGCATTATTATAACAATGGATACTGCAATTTACTTCACAACATAAAAACAGACAACCAAATGATTAGCAATATTCGAGCTCCATTTTGTAGTTATAAATGCAATTTACTGTAATTAGATGTGCCAGAGGCTTGTTTAGGGTATGTTAGGTAATTGGCTGACCCTGGTGGAGCAGGGCCAGGTGCAACATCCATGGTCTCATATATAAAAGAATATTTTGATGATTGCTCTATTATAACCATATGAGTTCAATATTAGCCGTCATAATCGATAGTTTGAAGTAAATGTTTCAATTAACCTGTGTTGGGATGATTTCCATCAGACATCTGACGCTTCCTTTGAGCTTTAATAAATGGCCGCTGCTGCTCTGTTATTGTGCTATAATTACTGTCTGTAGAATAAGGACTTGTCGGCCGTTTCTGCCGGTATCTCAACGATAAGATATGTTTTTGACCTACAGAAATGTTTGCTATCAAAATTTAAAACTCAAGAATTGAGAGGAAGAACGAGAAGATACTAACAAGGATGAATATCTTTTAAAGTTCCATCGTTTACACCTGCGCTGTTTTCTCCATGATGGTTTAGCATAGCAGCAAAATCAGCCTCAGTGTAAAAAGAACCATCGGATGAACTAGCCGCACTGGACCTGGCGCTGGTACATGAACTATTGCCAGCCATACTAGCCCATGATGCAACTGGCATACCTTTTGAAAAAAATAATGAATAAATATATAAATTATAAAGAAGCCATAATAATCTGCTGTAAAGAAGCAAAGCAGTTGATTAACGCCATATAGGATAAATTGATATAAAAAAACTCCACTTAAACGCTAGTAAATTACAACTAAAAGTTAAAAAAAAATGAAAGAAAATTAAAAAATATAAACCTTTGGGATCAAATTCCATTTCTCCACCAGCTACACTGGACTGCGATGTATGACCACCAGCGTAATCATAATGATCAATATCACAATAATCAACTGTTCCTTCTGCATCTGATTCAAAATCATTTCTTCCCGGAGCTGCTAACTCTACAATTGTTTTCATAGAGATAAATCAAATTATATAAATCATAGCTAAAGTACAACAACACAACGATTTTACATACCACAATGATCTATTCTGTAGTGAGCTCCGTTTGCAGAGTTATAAACCCTATTTAAAGGCTCATTTACAAGACTAGGCAGTGAAGATTGCACACCACAATCCATCAATGGATTTGGAATGCAGTTATAAATGGCTGAGCCATTCGATGCAACCGAATATTCTCCTTGGTCACCATGCTGCTCTGATTCACCATTCATCCATAGATGAGGCTTAAATGTTCGAGTGGGTGGCGTTGGAAGTCGTTCGGAGTCGGCGTATAAAGGAGTAGAGCGAGGTGAAACTCTTTTACCAACATTTGGAGAATTTAAATTTCCCCCACCGACTGCCCCTCTGTTTGGAAAATTCATCTGTCTGTAAAGTGACTGTGGACTTTGTGGGATCTGCAATCAATTTACCGATTAATAACAAAATCAAATTAAACAATTAACAAAAATTATTGATATACATGAGATTTTAAGGCTTTGTTGGCCAGAAGAGATTTTTGTGGATTTAAAGTAGACGATGGGGATCCTCTGTCACTGTTTGGAGGAGGATGCTCTGGTGGTGGAGGCAAAAGTTCTACCCAATTCACTAAAGCTTGCTTTGTATTTGGGCGAAACATTTTCATCCTTTTCTTTTTAATAGGCATTCCATTTTCATCTATAAAATATTGCATAAAATAAGATGACCGGGAAATCTGGATAAGAAAATTATTTACCAGTGGTTAAGCTACCGCTGTCACTCGTTGGGCTTCCTGCGTCACCACAATCACCAACAAAATCTAAAATAAACTAAAACTTTACAACCAGAACAACAAAATGAAATGGTAAAATAGACCCTGACCTGCGTTATATGTAGAATGACTATGCTCTGACTTTGAGTCACTGCTCATTTCAGGTTTGAGGCAGCTGTCATCAGAACCGCTTGTTTTTCCATCTAAAGGTGGCAACATGGCATTCATTCCTGCTCTGTCGCCTCCATCCATCGCAACATTTAGCCTTTTCTGAACTGAATTTATCAAAGTAGTTGTGGCATAAGGAGCTGGAACCGTAACTGGTTCCCTTTTGTAAAATGTCTTTAAGTTTCTAGTGTCAACTTCAGCGTAGTCTGGAACACTAAAAAATAATACAATTGATTGAAATCTCTGACACCGTATACACAACAATAATAAGTAAAAATCCTAAATTAAGTGTACCTGTTTAAATCGTTTGCTGCACAATTTAGCAGTTTCGTTTCACTTAGATTGCTGTCTTTATCAGTATCCATCATACGCCAACCTCTGTCAATCCATAACGCATCTCTTGGATTCAAACTTCCACGAGTCAAATCATCAGCTATAAAAAAACCAATTTCAACATCTTTTAGTACTTTTAATTCAAATATCTCATTTCAGTGCTTTACCAATAAGTGTTCCTCCCATTGCCTTCTTTCTAGCAGCTCGACGTCTCATGAATAAAATGCCACAAAAAATAAACAGAAGGAGAAACAAAAGACCTCCAATTAAAGCAATGACCCAGGGCTGTTTCATCACACTGTTAAAAGAATGATAAGATCCACCAGCGTGTTCCGATACCACGATATTATCATCTAATAAAATTAACACCAATCTTAAATGACATACAATTTTTAAAAATAAAGTCTGCAAAGTTTACCTATTTGTAGCATGTAAGGTGTGCTATATGGGCCAAATCCAATGCTGGTAAATGAAACAATAACAATTCTGTAGTTAGTACCCGATGTTAAATTAGATAAAGAAATTGTTGTAGTTGTAGCATTGGCTGTCACATTCGCGTGAATATGTGTAGAGTTGTATCTCACGATTATCTATTATTTAATTTGAAATTAATATACTGTACTGTAGTTCTTTAAAGAGTCATAAAAGTATAGCGATAACATACTTGATATCCACGTAAAACTCCATTTCTGTGCTGTGGAGGTGGCGGAGCCCAACTAATTTGGACGCTGGTTGAATTTAAAATTCGAACTTGCACCGCATCAGGTGGCGCCGATGGAACTATAAATACATAAATAGCAATTATTTCTCAATAAAATTACATTGCAACTGAATAAAAATACTAAATTCATACCATCTTCTAGAGTTTGTTCAACTTGAGAATTGCTAGGTTGACCTTCAATGGTTTTAAAAAATGGCACAAAGAAAAACTCGTACTTGGTATATTTTTTTAAGTTAGTTATTATATAAGAAGAAGCCCCAGCGTTGAGCACAGTGACCATGTTGTATTTTTGAGATCCACCACTCATGTCACGAAATCTAATATAAAATCCTTCAACGTATTCTTCTTCAATCTTCAAATCCCAAGTTAATTTAATAGCAGTAGAGCTGAGCGCTTTCACTTCCTTCAACACAACCACATTATTACTAAGTTTAACACGAGCTTCATCCATATCATGATCCGGCAGTTTTCTCCTTGAACCCAAAGTTTGAATCACTTCTGAAACAGGACTCGGAACACTGAGACCATGAGAATTTTCAGCCCGAACTAGAAACATGTAGGTTGAATCCGAACGCAAATTGGAAACTGTGTAAACTTCTCCTAAGACTCGGTGAGCAGTTACAACCCAACCAGTTTGAAGATCATTACTAAAATATTCGACTAAAAACCAGAATTATAAGTCACAAAAATCAGATTTTACAGTGATAAACGGAATGTAAGTTACCAGTATAACCGATAAGTGACGACTGTCCAAATTTGGCATTTTTTCTCCACTGGAGTGTGACTGATGTTTCCGTTACGTTGATCATTACCGGTTTTCCAGGAGGACCAGGAAATGTAGCAAAATCAGGAGTACGATGAAATATGACGTTTGGATTTGTTGGAGCTAAATTAAAACAGCAGTACATTAGAAACAGTGTTTGCATATATAGCAATCCAACAAGTTCCCGAAATTCAAGGTTCAAATTCAATTGTAAGTAATAAAATTTAATGTCGCGTAAGCTAAATATTTTAATATAGAAAAAAACTTGATGCCTTGAACAAAAAAATTAAAGTTATCCCTTTAAATTCATCATTTATACTGTTCATCGGGATTTAAATTTTGTTATTACGACAATGAAAGTCTATAAATTCTGCATCAAAGTGTCTGTCAATCAATTTAGCTAATGAAAAAACCTATCGTAACTGCATGTCAGTTGTAACCCAAATACACGTCTCTACTTGCTTTTAAAACAGTTCAAGTATGAAAAACCAAATTCTGGAACTATAGGAATGCAGTTTAATATTTACATTCAACTGATAATGATGCACTCCAACTTGTTTCGCCGCTTTCGCTGGAAGCTGTGCAAGTGTATAAACCAGAATCAGCAGCCTGAAGATCTATAAGACAAATTATAATACAAAATTAGTCAACAATTAAAAAAAGCAGCTTCTTTAAAAATCCAGACAGTAACAAATTATGCTCATTCAACTGTAAATCAATTTTTTCTTTCGAGCCTACAACTACAGCAACTTAAGTGCAGTAATTAGCCAATAATAATAGGTAGTTTGCATGATATAATTACACAACATTTAAAGTTTAAAACTAACCGTTAATTTGCAGTGATCCAGTGTCTAATAATGACATTCTTGGAATATTAGTAGTTAATGGATGGCCGTTTATTAACCATCGAATTGTTGGTTGTGGATTTCCTGACGCTTGACAGGGCAATGTAGCAACGCTTTTCATAGGAAGAGTTTGATTTGCTGGACCCAAGCGTATAATTGGTGGAGGAGTATCAGCCATGGCTAATTAAATAATTAAGTTTCAAGACAGACTAGGTAATAATTTATCCAAACAACCAAACAGAATCGTTCATTCTCTCACCTGTGACCTCAAGATATGCTTTGGACATTGAGCTTCCAGAAACACTTAAAGCTGAACAAACATAGTAGCCTTCGTCTTCTCTCAATACCCCGGTGATTTTCAATTCTCCTCCGGATGACACTGAAAATCTTCCATGCGGTTGGCCAGGAAACATCAGAACCTATTTTTAGTTTATAAAAACGTTAATGACCAAAATAGCAATACAAAGCAATGGCTGTCAATATTATGATTATATTAACGATAAGTCAATTTAATAGCTCTCAAAATATTATGTTATACGAAAAACAAATACGCTTTGTTTGACAGTTATTCTTAAGTAACGTTAGACAACTTATACAATTTTCACAAATACAGTAAGTTTTTAAATTTATACTGTTATTAAATTTCAAAAATACGCTAAACTTAAATTTCTAATAACTAATTCAACATATTACACAATTTCAATCAAACTTTTTTCAGTATGCTCTTCTTCACTCTAATTCTCCACTACTGTAATTTTAAAGCATACTTTGTAAATTATACATTTTACGACATTTATTCTAAATTTTTAATTCAATTTTCCGTAAACAAAAACCAGAAAGTATTAAAATTATATGGCTAAAATTCCATTACCTGACTTCCTTCTTTGGTCCAAAATACCGCTGGAGGTGGATTTCCACTTGTCCCACATGAAAAAGTAGCAATGGCATTCAGTGGAACTTTTTTGTCTTTAGGTTTCATAATAAAAGTAGGCCTCGCTACAACACAGAAAAAACATCCAACAGATAAGTAAAATGCAAATTTAATTTTCTTAAAATACTTATTCAGCTTTTTATACCAAAAGAAAAGAAAAAAAATCCCCGACATAAAAATGCATTGAAAAGATTAAAGTCGTACAAAACACATGAAGTGATACTGATGAAATAAACGGCCTGATTCAACATATAAAGGTAACAGCGAATGGTTTTTGATCTAATTTAGTAAAAGAAAAAACATTACACATCTCTTCTATCCTATCCTATCCTATTCCACCCAATTTATCTACCTTAGTACTGTACAAAACAGCCCTTTTAGCATCTTTAGATAGATTTCTTTTTTATTCAATCAGTAGAGTGTGGCAATTGGCAAACAAAGAAGGCGGAGGGAGATGATGAGAAAGCCCATTTCAGTCAAAAAGGCAATCATGAAAACATGCCACGATTCATTTATCACAACACCCCAGCCTCCTTCCTCATATCATTAGTTTTATAACACAAATAAGAAACAATGTAACCACTTTGACACTTACAAACTTATGCATACGCTAAATTAAGCAAACATCATAGACTAAAAACATTAAATTTTGTTGATAATTTAATTGCAAACTATGTTTAAATTGTTATTGATTTAACTCATATGTCTTAAAACTACGCTCTTATGTTATTAATATTTTTTAAAATTAAATTTAGACTTAAAAGTTGTTTTATAATAATAAAAAACAACAATCGATTCTTCAAGTTTTAATTATAAATCGTAAACAAGAAGTTTAACCAACATTTCTATTTTTTTATAATGTACCGGTACGTGTAAAATTTCTTATTAAGAGAATCGTAATATTTAAAAAAATGATCTATAATAAGTATAGTTATTTTTTGTTCATTTCGAATTAAAGCAGCATTAAAAATGTTTTAATACTAAAAATATAAATCCAAACAGAGATTATTTAGGTGCTAAGTATGTGTAGACGCAAAGCTAATTGCAGCAAAATATGAAAACACACGCACCCACATATACTGTGTGTACATATCCTGAAAATATAAGAAGAATTTATGTATTTAATGTGTACGAAAAGCCATAAAAGATAACGCATATCAGTGGGATATCTTCACAAATTTCTTCCTTTCACGTTTAAGCTGAAAACATAATCGCGAGCAGTAAAACACTAGCGCAAATATCTTTTTTATTCTGTATTTTTTTTTCTATCTCTCTTGTTTTCTCTTACCGAAATAAGGGGTGACTAGTGAGATGGGATGGGGGTGGTTAGAATCTTATGAAAGTGATATGTGTAGTGGCATACATACAGTATACTGATACATTCATTCGTAATTACGGTTCTTCTAATTAAGGCGAAACGGCTGATGGCAAATCGATGGCAATAAGCAAGAACGAAACAGCCCTCTTCACTCTACTTCATGCGATTTCTTTTTTCTCCAACAACAGCAGCACATTCAGTACATACCCCTTCCCCGAGCAAGCCTCCATATCACTACATTCCCCCTTTTATATAATTCTTACCAACTGCTGCTACTTTCAATCTATATCATACTTACGTAACATGCCCTTACTGACACTACAGGATGGCTAAGAATTTTTCTGACATACCAAAACAAATATTTGATTCCGAACTTCTTTTTTTTTTTCATAGCTAAGTTACAATTAACCAGGAAGAAACGATACATGATATCCACTTTTTTGCTTCCTAAACTTTTAATTGCAGTCATTTTAATTTGGAGTTATTAGTAATTATGTGACTTTTCCATAAATCATAATAGATTGATTACCAAATTGTCACACTTACTTCCTAACAAAAATAAATCTTTTTAATAATTAACAAAATCGTCTGACATTGCTAAATAATAATTACACTCTTGGCCACATTAAATTTAGCAACTGAGTGTTTGAAAGGTAATTTACCGATTAAGACTGTAAACTCAACATTTTAAATTTCCTACACTTAATTAATAAAAAGAGTATCATCATTAATGCCAACTAGAAATTACTGCAATAAACCGTCGCCGAAAGTTACTTTTTCTGCTGAATAGTTAAAAATTTTATTAAACGACAAAGTTGACATCCCTGCAAATAGCAATAAAAGTAACTTGCATCTAGGAGAGTATAGGATATTTTAATGGAAAAGTTTCTTCAACATTTTTGCTATTTGAATTGATTCGTAGGACGCACTGTAGATAACAGTACAATGAGACAAGACATAGAAAAAAACACATTGAAGTCATTGAAAGTGGATAAATACTATAATATTAGGGGGAATTGTAAGGGGGGAATGCTATATGTAGGAAAAATATATTAATACATACAGATAGAGAAAAAGCAGTTACAGAAGAAAGTAGATTGAATGTTTCACTATTTCCAAGTAAAGCAGAGAGAAGTTAGGAAGATGAAAACAAGAATGAACAGCAAAAAGATGATGAAAAAAATATATCGAAAAGAACCCAAAGAATGCAATCGATGCAGTCAACAAAAATACAACACAACTGAGAAAAAAAAGGCAAAAGTGATTGAAATCTAGGGAATCCTCATTCACTAATCATTTTATATCTACTGTACAAGTACACAATTGATAACGAGAGCGATACAAAAAATTCGAATCTTTAAGGATATGTGAACGTTATTTTGATATTCAATTAATAAGCTTATTTCATCTATGTTGGATCAAAGAATCGTTTGAGGTCAAGTTTACTGTAGCTTAAATTATAGTCCGATTCGTTCTTATAAGCTTTGTAATTAAATCTCGGAGTCATCTTCATAAAAAATTATCTTACAATTTTATGATCTTTTCTCGAACCCTATTAGAACAATTCGTATTACAAAACGTGAACAATTCACAAGCAATATACGAGTAATCTTGTCTTCCAATTTCAATGATCACATTTCTCTCTCCAATGTTTAATTAAAAATAATTCTCTTTGCTGACTTAATAGGAATTGTATTGCTTTAATAATAATAAAATAAAAATCAGTGTACCCACAGTAATTGAATTGTTTTGAAAGAAATTTAAATCGTTTCTCCAAATGTAATTATCGTTCAGCCGAAACGGATGAGACTCAAGTCAAATCTACTTCAAATTCCTATTGAATTAATCCAAATGACTCAAATTACAACTTTGCATTCAGTAATAGAAAATTCAGTTTCAATTAAGATTTCACTTCGGTGTTCCATTGTTTTGTATTCATCAAGTTAAAAATTACGGTTATAAATGGGATTCTTATTACTAACTTAGGTTTCAAAATAAAGTAACTAAATTACATAACTTACTTTATGATGCAATACAATTAAAGATTTTGTTGTTAAAAGTATTAATACAGTATAATTTAAGTTAATTCTATTTGATTAATGACAAAAAAGTAGTTCTCAGTCTAGACTTTGAAGAGTTGCTTTGGGATATTTAAAAGTGAGACTCCAAATTAATGCAACGATAATATTTAATGGTAAAATGACAAATTAAATTCTAAAAACACAAATGGAGTGGTCATGCATTTAATTGCTTTGAACTTCAAGTTTAGCATTTTAAAACATAATGTTCAAAATGCCAAAACTTAGCTTGATTAAAATAGTTAAACCCCATAATTTGAAACAACTTCAATCACTATAAACAATGAAAATCAATCATATTAAAAAATTTCTAGACATCAAAATCTAAACTAGGTCAAAATAAATAAAACATTCCTATTCTAATTCTCTAAACATAATTTCCTTTTCCCCAACGCCCATTTGTTAAAATGATCAATACTTCAACTTCATCAAATCAGCTTGAAAATATCAAAATGAATAAATTTGCTGCGAATTAAATATTACAGGATGCATTTCATACGACATAAAACAAATGGCTAAAATAGCTACCAAAGTTTTATAAATGCTAATTAGCTTTCTGAAAAGTGTCCATAAACATTAGAGATATAAAAGTTAAAAGCTATTAAGTGAATGCAGCACTCATTATTCTTTACAGGCTACATGCAAATAAATAGCAATAACTAAAGTAAATATTGTGTGTGTGTGTGTGAAGACGAAAACATGGATCGATAATAAAAGGCATTTTTCTCCCTTCTCAATTTTATCTAATGAATTTAACAGTGTCCACTGTATGCAATAAAATATGCAGTGGTGATCAAAAATGTTGCAGCGTAATGACAATTCACAATAAAAATGTGAATGGTATACACTGCACTCATATTATTTAGCTCACAACAGTACATTGAAAGAAATAGTAGATGAGAAAAGTGTTAATGCAATTGTCTGTTTTGAATCATTTAATTAACTGCTACTTACAATGAACGACGAGTGTGGCAGAGGCAATGACACTTCCAACCACATTTTCAGCCTCGCAAATATATTCTCCTTCGTCGGATGGAGTTACGTGCTCAATTTTTAGGCTTTTATCTTCCTGGATTTGAGCTCTTTAATCGAAATGGAAAAAAAATGTATTAATAAAATAAATTGACGAGTACATGCGCTGACGACTCTAATGAATGATGTCAATTCCCTAGAGATAAATTATCAAAAATATTTTTAAGTTGTTCACCTTCCAATGGGCATTTTCCCATCTTGTCTTCTCCAAATGATGGTTGGAGCTGGATCGCCACCTACTTTACATTCAAACGTAACTGTTTCATTAGCAATGGCAGTTACATCTTCTGGCATCTTCAGGAAATGAGATTTCACTTTAAGAAAATTCAAATGAAAAGATATTAATTAGTTGGCAACAAAAATCAATTACATAAAGTTAGCAGAAATGACAAACCATCTTTGCAAATAAATTATAATTAATTTTTTAAGGATGAATTTCATTAATATATACAGTTTACTGTAAATATGTTTTAAAATCTTATAAAAATGATAGGAACTGTTTACAGCGAAACTGTTTTCGACATTTCTAGAGAAGTCCAGTTCTAGATACTGTATTTCATTTAAAATACTGTAATCAAAAATGACTAATGGCATAATAAATTATCTGAATAAAAGTGTAATAAATTATAAGTTTTAATACCGTGAACTGAAAGAACCGCCGAAACGCTCTCACGTTTTCCAACCATGTTTTCGGCTAAACAGATAAATCTTCCAGCGTCAGTCAATCGGACATCGTTGATGACTAAATTGCCAGCATCCGAGATGTGAATTCGATTATTATTAGGTAGTTGAAGTATTTCTCCATTCTTCTTCCATCTGACGGTTGGTTCCGGGTGTCCCTTGGGGGGAGAGCAGACGATGATCGCCGTCTCACCAACTGCAGCTTTTACGTTTTTAGGAGCCAAAAGAAAGTCGTCTCGCAAAACTAAAATCAATATAAAAACTCCACCAAATTAGTTTCATACAAACAACACACAAAATACAATTACAACTACCGAACCACCTCAAGCCCAATTTTAGCCCCAGACAGTTTGCTTAATTTAGCCGCATTATCCAATTACTTCAAAACCAATTTGTTCAAAGGGTTAAACAACATAAAAGTTTTCTTTTTAAAATGAAACAATTTTATACTGGAAGGCAATTTTAAAAGATAAAAAAAATAATATGACGGCAAACATCAAATAAAGCCTTTTATAAAACGTAGTTCAATAGTAAACATAAACAGTTCTACTGTTGTCTGAAATGCCCCAACGACAGAAAAATTTAAATTTTGGGGTTCAAAGGAGTAGATTTGATCTTGCATAACGAAACCCTTCATCAACACAAAAATAAGAATGATTCACTACAAACGAACTCATTATGATCGTGTCGTGAGAAAAAATTATACGGAAAAACCAGCAATTATACTGTACATACAAAAGTACACTATTTAACTAAATGTTAAGAAAGTGTCAATTTCATAACAACATGGCCGAAGAACAGTACCACTTTTTTGAACTATCCTATACAAAAGTCTATCAATTTAAGACATTTATCCAGTGTCAACAACAGCAAGCAAAACAGCTTTTTAACAGATGGTAATGTTAATTTTCAAAAGGATTTTTTTTAGGAAAGGACCAAAAATAAAAATCGAAAAGAGTTTCCTGTTATTAAAGATCCACAAATGAGGTTTTTGTATTTATTAAAAATGGTCCTCTTTTTATCAGATGAAAAGAAAGCTGGCGTAACTTTCCAACAAAATGACACAATGAGTCATTGCATCCAATTTTTAATCAAGTTAGGTTCTCTTCCTTTCTAGCACTTTTTTATTTCTAATTGGCCAACTTTCAACATAAACTTCATTGCATTTTTCTCTTCCTTTTTTCCCTATTTTCCCTCCTTTTTATTCGATATAACTCTTTAAATGTATAATTTTCTTTTTCTCTGGTTGTAATTTATATACATAACACCCCACATGCACCCCTACCATCTCACCCCTCACACCCATTCCAAATCTAAAAAAAACATCATCATTCACTCTACAGTATCAATGTTCTTCCACTTAGACACACATTTAGACCAACAAATGACTTAACATCAGTTATCAATAAATAATTCCCCTTCCCAAAACTATAAGGATATCACAGATACAAAAATAAAATATGGAAACGCCCTATATGCTCATTCATCTTTATGAAAATTACCCCCTCCCAACCCCACTCTACTCCACCTATAGCCATCTCTTTTCCTTTGCAAAACAAATTAACTTCCTGAATTATTCAAAATTCCTCGAAATTTCTTTTGAAAAAAATAATAAAATGGATGTATCAGTATTAATGCATGATTAAGGGACAAAAATTCAAATAAATTATAGAACATGATTGTAATAGTTTCAGCTACTCATAAAGTAACCAAAAATTATATTTAAGCACTAAATTTGCACACCAACTTGTCAATTGAACTGGTCATTTTAGTTACAAAATTTAGCTCGTCTAGCTTTTCAAAAATTAAAATGTGTATTGATAAAAAGATAGTGAAACACCCCATTAACATTTCTAATCTAGTTTAATGAATACGTTAATATCACGTGAATACGAGAATGAGCTCAACGTAATTTAATCCACTTTTACTTTGCAAATAATTAAATTCCATCAGCAAAGACCAATCTCTCTTTCATCTATTTGTAATGTAATCTGATAACGAATCGAGCTGGTCCACACAACTAATTAATTGAAATGCAAAAAAAAATAATAAATAGAAAGACATTTCACTTTACTCGAGTGTTTACTATGGCAGACAGTATAAGGGGATTTTATTTGATGTAAGGGCGAACAAGGATTACATTACGACGACAAATAAAATTTTTTAATGATGTAAACATCCATTTTGAGTACACACTTTTAAATTAAAAACACTTTGAAAGGTAAAACTATTCAAAGATAAGCAGCATGAAAATTACCAAGAAACAATCTCGATCATTTCTGATGATATTAACACAATCTAGAGTCTAGACATATCATAGCCCAATTTCATATTTTGATTTAAACTAAGCTCAAAATTGTTCAATGTAATCAAATGCCTTTTGAAAAACACCCGATGACACACGAATGTCAAGATCAAATTTAGTTAATAAATACAATCCAACTTAAACGAGAAAAAATTCCCATTCAAAGTTAACCAAAACAACGTTTTTAAATCCCCAGCTGAATATTCAGTATTACATGAATAATTACATTTGGGTCAGATGATACATCATAACGACCAGCAATTACAAATCCATTGTTTGGCGATTGCCATTCAAGATTCTGGTGATGAATTATATATGCACTTTATATTGGTTAAACAATAAAAACATTTAAATTGAGAGATTTATGTAAGGGGCCATTGAAATAATTGCTGAATTGTCATTTGAGATCCTTTTGTGAATGTGAAATTATCGATATGAATCTTTCACACTTTACAACTTTTTAAAATAAAAGAGTCAACTGCACAGCCCACTTTTAAAAAGGGAGATTTTTTTTCGTCTGAATGAAATGTTTGATTTAAAATATCTAAGGGGTAGTGAAGAGAGAAAGGATATAAGGGTGGTAATGTGGGTGGAAGACAGTAAAAGTTGCGCACATATACACAATCTACAATGATATATTAGAATGTCACATGATTAATCTGATGGGTTAGTGGTCCTTCCCTTCCTCCCCTTCTCTCCTTATGTATCCTTATATGTTGGGATCCGGGGCACTTTTGTGTGTCTATATCCAAGCACAAAACGGTATCGATCTTTTTACATTTTATACTCTGGATATCTTTCTCTCTCTCTCTCCCCTGGAAAACCCCCCTCTACTACAGTATAGTATAGCAAACCCTTCGCCATACTTGTCGGAAGTTTCACGCTTCACAAACAAAAGAGTAGCTGCATAGAGAGTCCAGTCGATTTCATCTTTACAACTGAATCTGACTATGACTATATAGAGGGGAGGAATAAAAAGGTGGAAGACTCAGCAGGCTATGTGCATTCACTTCCACCCCAATCCAGGTAGTCATGGAAACGCCATTCAAGCAAGGCTATCGTTCAAATAGATTGCCAAACGCAAAGCACAATTGGTTACCCATGTCACCATTTATTCTAATACTATCCACATAAAGCAACAAAATACTACAAGTATACAAGACAGCCACCCCCAATTTTGTCAGATGTTTTCCTCTGTCCATCTTAAAACACCTTCCAACTACTGTATCTCGAGTTTACTAAAAATATACAGTAATTTGTGCAATAAATGTCAAATTTAGCCCATGAAAGTCGCAATTCTAACTTAACTCTCTAAAGCACAAATAAAATTACTATACATGAAACATGGAAACAAAGCAAAAGGTGATTTCCTAATGAATAACTGATTAAAATACCTGCTGAATAAAGCACTTAATTTCTGAAATCAAATTTTGCATCCCTGTGGAACAAATAGCTTAACATTCAAAGTTAAGTCAATGTACAAACTAGGTTAATTTAAAAGTATCATAATTAATATCAAGATTAGTTAAATATACACGAGAGTTCATTGAGTGACGTTAAAAATTCTACAGATTTCTAACGAAGTAATAAGTTAAGCTTGTATGGCCAATACATCAAGTTTAGTTCGGATAATCGACATTTTGTAGTATTTAATGTCGAGCAAAAGTGCAAAAAATTCGATCGATTATGTTACCTAGATCCAGCTATAATTATTTGAGGTCGAAGAAAAAAATGAACGATAATAGATTAAGAAATGTTTAAAACAAAGTTAAGTTACTAACTAAAAAACTTAAAAAGAATAAATAATTTATGACAGCCATAATTTGTTGGGTGGTAACATTTTTGTCCGCAAAATTTTGGCCATAAAATATTAACTGTAATCAAATCGATACGAAATAATTATACAGAGCAATGAACAAACAGCCTACATTTTATCAGTTTAAAAGAAACAAATAGCAATTTCGATGGCTAATAAAGGTTCGTTACAAATTTGAGCAGTCAACGGGCTAATTATCTAAATTGCCAGATTAAAACAACAACAGAAAAAAATTGTTTTTTTAAACAACTTAAAATCAACGAGTAGAAAAAAATGTTTCTCTATATAATCAACTTAATAGAAAAACGTTCAATATAAAGTGGCATTTGTTTGTTGAAGTTTGTAATGGAATTTCGTGTCGTTTTCAATTGAAAATGTAAAAAAAGATAGTCAGATGGGAATTTTGTATCGCAACATCAATCTGCCAATTAGATCTAATTAATCACAATAAAATAGTGAGAATTTTTCTTTCTCTTTATGCTTTCTAAAACAATTTTGTTGAGCAAAAAAATAAATAAAATTTAGACTTAATGAGCTCATTAACTCAATTTTCAAATGTAATTTGTAACTTCAAGAGAAAAAAAAACAAAAAACAACAATCTTAAACTTATTTAAAAGTTTGGCTAAATCATAAGATAAATTTTGTCAATATTCATAGCATTAGAACACAATAATTTGCCATTCATTTTAATACATCGTATAACATTTTCGTGGATTTTACGATCATAATAATTTGGAGATTATTTTTTGCTGATTTTATTACATTTTAAAACCATTTTGTCGCGTGAAAAAATAAATAAATGTCTTTAATGAGCTCATTAGCTTTTTCCTCCGGTTTCAATGCAGCTGTAAGTTTGAAACAATGAATTGTCACTTTTATGTATTAAGGAAATATAAAGTGTTTGATGTTTCAACTAAAGACAGAGAAAAGAGATGTACTTATTTTTTGTTAATGACATGTTTTGGCTCTCAATTTCCTTCAGTAACATTACTCTTGTCTTTTCTAATTTCCACATGAAGGGGCAAATAAGCGAATTTGTTCAATGTCCCTTGTGCTGTTGCTATCATTTCGTTGCACACAAATTACTCATTGGCCATTATCACTCTTTTCAGTTCCAGTTTTAATATCAACTTCTTCAGCTACATAACACTTCTAACTAGTAATTTTCAAAATATCTAAGTTGTTATTAGAGATTTAAAAGCAAGAAGAAAAAAAACATATATTTCAAAATATAATATTACTGTGTGTATGCGTTGCATCAATAAAAAAAAGCCATAAAAAGATGCATAAATCTTTGTTTAAACTTTTCAACACTTTTAAAATATATATTTATAAAAGTAAATTATCATCCTGATGTTAACTTTTAAACGACTAATAAAATGGCTAAAATATAACAACTATAAATTCACTACAAAATAAACAAAAGTTGAATTAGAACGGCTTGCACTGTACTCGTATTTCTACTGTATATTCAAATAAATCATTAAACAATTTCAAGGACTATAAGTAATTTCAAATTGAAGTTAATAATCTGGAGATATATCAGTGATTTATAATAAAATATTCATAAACTTATCTTAAAAACCGGAATTTTAATCCAATTTTTATTAACACAGTTATTGATCGACTTTCTGTACAACAAAAATTCGATTAAAAACTTTTTTTCTACATAAAAAACCCTCACTAAAACATATTTTTAGAGATAAGCTTGCATTTTCATTATAAATCACTAACATAATTTCATTTTATTCCAATTACCGGTATTTAAAAAAATGTAAGTTACAAGCACTTGTACGAAATAACACGGTTAAAAAGTATTAGTAAAAAATTTAATTTAAAAGCCAAAAAATCTCGGAGTACAAGTATTGCTTTCAAGTTTCTAGATATAAACACAAAAAATTCTTAAAAACACTATAACAAAATGTAATATTTCTGGCTATTGATAATAACAGTTCAAACACAAAGCTTATTTTTGTTGTTGGTAAAATGAAAAACCACATTGCCTAATTTTAATTAATCTTATAAGACTTCACTAAAATGTTCGGCTGGACAATGGACACATTATTAGGAGGCTTCCAGCTGACATTTTATGTTGTACTAGAAAAAAAGATTACTAATGAGAGATGAAAAAGAGGTTAACCAACCCATTCAATATTATTTTCAAATTATCATAACAAACACAAAATAAAATAAAAGTTCGAAAACCCAAAAATTATAATCAAGAAAGAAGGGACATGTTTGCAAAACTGAAATTACAGTTAATTAAGGGATTTCTTATTATATTTGAGAGGGATTGATCCCTAAAATGAGAGAAAACTTGTCATTATATGAGTGACTCATAATATGGGATATGATGACGTAAGGCTCAGTGGTCCTTATCCCCTACCGCACTTCTCTCATAAATGCCCCCTATTCTAAACATATCTAAAATAGGAAGAAGGCTTGTTAGTTGATAATTCATTATCTCATTTTCTTTGAACGTTTGGCATTAGCAAATAAATACACAAGAGTATGCAGCAATAAGCGCTCATGCAAAAAGTGATAACTGAATTTGGACGGTATTTGGGAAGGGAACAAAAAATGTACATCTGAATCTTCAACTATAAATGTGGTCATTATCAATCCATGATTCACGCTCACACACACTGAATATTATATTCACCACTTTCTACGGTATCTTGTGAAGAAAATATATTCACTGATAGTGATAACGTTCAAAATATTCAACGAAACCATTAACCTCGTTTAACGAATACAGATAGCGCTTTCTTCTATGATATTAAAACCACTTAAAAACATAAAAATACGCTAAAAATCCAATTTTCAAATTACAAATTTCAAAGTTCCTGATTTAATCGCTAAAAAAGTTAAGATTACTGCAAGTAAAATTTCACATTTCTACATAAATTATTATTTTTTTTAAAAAAAGAAATTCCAACCAACTTGACATTTATGATTATGGTACAAAATGAAATTTTAAAATTACAAGTTTATAACATAAATCTCAACTTCTAAAACATAAAATACTATTTTTAGCAACAAAACGGTCATTTTGAATTCGAAATTTGTAGCTTATTCAATAACATCGTTAATTCGATACCTGTAAGAGCCTTAAACCACCAAATCTTGACAATCAATACACAAAGTGGCTGTAAATCTGCCAACTAATCAAATTAGCTGGTTATCATGCGTAAAAGCCATAATAATAATAAGCCACGAAAGTAAAAAAAAAAGTGTTTGCTCCCAGCTTAAGTAAGATTTGCAACTCCTTGATAACAAATTTGAATTATTATGATCAGTATTTTATTAGATGTATTATCCCTGTGTAATTTTATTGTTGTGTTTGTTGTGCAAATGACGTTTGTTTTTGCTGAAGTTGATGCAGTGTTGACTAAGTTGTAAGGTAGGTGTACATAAGATTAAGTACGCTATTAGGTTTCATCATTAGACTTTGCTGCTGCTGCTGTTACTTCAACAGCAACTGCTATCTCTACTGTACGTATTTTTTTCTTCTTTCTTGGGTATGTTTCGCCGTTTATGTGCTTTGTGTGGAGGAGATGGGTTTTCAGATGGCAAAAATCAATAAAACCCCTGTAAATATTGTATATACAGTAAAGGCTAGGGTTATTAAGCGACAGGAAGCTTCACCTTCACATTTTGCCATTCGATCTCATGTTTACTTCGATAAGTAGACATTGTTTGATGTTATATCAGAGCTTGTACACTTTTTTTTCCATCTCGATTTCTCTCTCTGCACTTTCTCATTACATAGCTGCTGGATTTTTATTTCATGTTTGCCTTCTCATACTCTTATTTTAATCCCGCATTAGAAGCACACACACTTTAACAACGAATTCCGACATGTACAAGTACGAGTACCCAAATTTAAACAACAATCAGTGCAGTGTCTCATTTACTTTTATAACTCACAAATTATTTTATGTACCGGTACTTGTTCGACATTTTACTGCGATGTTCTTAATTATGTCAATGATTTACACCGAAATTCTCAATGCTGAAATTTTAAAGCTAACATATGAAAGATTGTATTTGTTTGTTGCCTTCAAATAAAAAAAGTATTGTAATTTAATAATATTATTTTCGTATGTATTTAGTATTCTAATTATGTTAGTTAATTTATTTGAGAACCAAAATACAAATGAAGTTGAATTTGGTGTTTTCAAAACCGAAATATCAATTCTTAAAAAGTTCAATGTAACACAACCCTGTTTATCCACTCTTGTTAATTAATTTTTGTTTCTTTTAAGATTTCTAAAGACCATGATATATATTATGGAAGATGCCTTAGTCAGAATATATTAATTTTAAATTTTTTCTTTAGATAGTTATTTTTAGAAGTGGAGTACTGTAGATGATTTGTTGCGCTTCACAATGTATTAATAATGTAAAACGATTTTTTTCTTCAAAGTTTTCACATCCAGCAAGTTTTAAGCTGCAGAGTAGCAACCAACGCGTGCGTCTAGCAATGTACTAGAATATTATAAAAAATTGATATAATGTAAATTGAATGCGTAAAGTATTTGTAAGATTTGCCGTTGTCATGTAATTCTTTCAGTGCTGGCTGGGGTTGGGTTGGTTACATGACAACCGAATGTGTGTAACTTGGCAACAAGACTACTTTTGCTTTAATTTATAATGTTCAACAGATCAAACAAAACAGATCGATATGATCGAGTTAATTAAGATTTAAACAACATCCTAGAATACAGTATACATAAAGTCGTGTTTTTTTCCTTCATTTTCATTAATAATTCAAAATATAAAGTAAAAAAAAATTGGAACTACAGAGGCAATCAAAAACAAAATTGATTTCGCTATAAGTTAACGTCAGACAACTCAGGTAAAATTATCGATAGATTGATCAGTTTAGTTTAAAGAAATGGTAGCGTCGAAATTAATTATTTAAAAAGCTCAGGAGTTAAAAATTCATTGAAATTTCAACTTTAAACATACAGCTATAAAATTGACAGATTAAATCGATAATGCATTTCATATTATATTTTTATTAAGATTAAATCATCTGATGTAAATTAGTTTCTGGGTTACTCATAATGCATAAATTCGTGCGCAAAACCAATTGCGAAGATAAATTTCAAAATTAAATTTCTGATACGAGTGTGCCAAGCAATATTATAGTCAACTTTAATATTTCTACATAAATTAATTTTTGAGATATTAAAATAACCTAGTTTACGATTGCGCTTGAATGAGAATTTAGTGCCGTATTACCTTAAACATGCTAAAAGCTAAAAATTTAATCAACATTAAATGGTAAAAAATAAGTCATTTCAAAACATCTCACATACAAATCTGATATTCCTTACTAAATTTGCTTTAGCGTTATTGAAATTTATGCCATTTTAATTACGTAAATGTATGTTAAACGAGCCTGTAGTTACAAAAAATTCAATTTCATAAAGATGAAATATGCAAAAAAATGTGCTTGAAAATCCGTTTATTACAGTATATATTTATACTACTAGTTTTAAAGTTATAATAAACAGAAGTTACAAGCATAATACGATTGTATTCTTATAGCGACAAATGTTCAATCGATTTATTTCAAATAAATCCATTCCGATGTACATGACTGTGTTTTGCATAAAATGAAAAATATGAAAATGTGATTATCTAAGTTAGTACCAAAATTATTGCATTGCAAAGTCATGATGTTACGTGTATACAGTTCTAATGCGCGTTTAATCATTAAAACGTTGGCGTTTTATGTGAAACAGTTGTTTACATTGTTTCGTTTACGTCGTCAAAATAACGTTTTCCTCCTCTTCACAGCGTTTTGTGTTTACGCATGCGTGTAATTTGAAACCACATTGTACGATATATATACCTATGAATTATATCTAACATATAAAATCTTAAATATAAATGAAATGAACACTCTGAAAAAAAAAAATAACTGTACGCGAACTGATAACAAGAATATATTATATAGACGCTGTATACACAATAATATTGCAAATTCAACGTTACATGCTGTGATTTCAGATTTCATATCTCTGATTTCATGCTATAACCCAAACCAGCAGCTAAAAATAGCAATAATACTCTCTAAAGCAATGTTGAACATGACTTGAACACAAAACTAAACAATAAAAAGTTCGCAAACATAGTACAAAATATCAAAATTGCAACCGTGATAAAACTAAAAAAAAATACTTATCCATCAAAATTGATTAAAATAAGCTATATGCACTGTATATTGCTATAGAAATATATAGCTTACATTTTCAAATAATCGATATACTAGCTGAATAGAAAATTATAAGCACATTTCAACCACAGTAAAATCGATGTTAAATTGGTGAATGAACCTTAAAAGTTAAACCGTAGTGATACTACTGTATTATAAATTTGCAAAACATCTTATTAATTAGTCACTTATACAGTACAGTACCTCTACATTTCCGAGCTAAGAGTTAAATTTGATTTATTTAGTCACAATTTCTGGTTTAAAAATATAATCAAAAGTTTTTTTACAGTGAACAACATGGCATGATTCCAGCTAAACTATTGTATTACTTCACTGACTCATTTGTTTGAAAATATCACAAGTGTCCATTGAGTACATTGTCGTTTGTAACAGATTGCATGATAATACAATGCAGTATACCGGGTATTCATTAAAAAGCATATCACAAAATTTAACTTAAAATATAGTCTATAGAAAGGTTATCGACTTTTTTTTTTTTTTTTGAAAATTGTATGTAGTGTATTATTTGGCAAAAGTATTTCCTGCTGGAGCCTTTTGTGTTTGTAGAGGATGGGGTGGGGCTGGGATATGAGATGTTTGCGCGTGTGCACAAGTAGAAGGATCATTAATTCTAAGATTAAGAGATTTAAACTTTCACACGTCTTTAACGTTAAGCTTTAAGGACAACCAACGAAACCGACAACAACAACGCCAACTCAAAATAAAAGCCAGGAGAAGTTTGAAGTAAAAGAAGAAGAAAAAAAAAAACCTTTACTTTGATAATGAATCGGTACACGGATTTAACAAGCAGATTACATATCCAACAAACACAAATGCCGATTTGCTGTGTATTAAATGCAAAAATTTAACTCGTTCAAACTGAAAACAACTTTAAGCTCAAAGATTACATTAGGATTTCAAATACTTTTTTTAACTTAAAAATACTCACTATAAACTGTTTCAATAACTGAAAACATTGACGACGATAAATAAATAAAGCGCCATGTTGTACTGACAGTATTTACGCTCAATTTATGCTTTGGATTTCTTTAACGTTCGCCAAGCTGTTTTGGATTATTCGTAAATTAAGTTTCTGGCAATACATCATTTTTTTAAAAAAAATACAGTGATACAGCACTAAATATAAATTTAAAATATGACAAGTAGACCGACATACTGTACAGTGTATACTATTTAGCCTACAAAACTCTATTTTATTTGGCTATTTTATAAATCGTATTAGTTGAGTGACTGTACTCAAAAAAAAGTTACTTAAAATAAAAATTGAATGATTTCGTCAAAAAACACAAAATAAAACCTCCATTTCAAAATTAAAACAATTAAAAGTAAGTAAAAGATGAACATATTCAATTTAAAATGCACATTAAATGTCTTGCTTGTATTAAATTGTACAAAGTTTTAAAACATTGCATTAAAAATATTTAAAGAAAATTTACTTAATAGCTTATCCGGCATATACAATACAGATTGTACTTAATATGTGGCTATAATGTACAATAAATTTTTAATTGTATGCATTAATTCTTTGTTTTAATAAATTTAATAGCTTTTTTACGTGTTTTATTTTAGGCTACATGCGAATTCATTAGCATAGTAATTATGCTAAAATTATTATAGTAAAAATAGACATGATAATAATTTGAAGCTCGTATAACGAATTAATGTTTGGATCGTTGAAACTAACCTAGATACATTGATAACAATCTGAACAGAGTTATTAATTCCCGTATTGTAAAAATTGTAAACCTTTTTAAAAATATTTGCTATAGCCAGGACTTTAGTTCACGGAAACGTATTATCTAGTTTCTAATAATTAAAATAAACGGAAAACTAAACCTCGTTTAGCGAAAGTTTTGTATTACATGCAATGATAAAATTAATATTTAAATTGTGGAAAAAAAAATATTTGATATATCACGACATAAACACGTAAATACAGTAGTCATACCCATACATAACCATTTCCTGCTTTCATCTCTTCCCCACTGGATAGAACTGAGTAAAACTAATAAAACAACTGGCCAATTATTTTCAGATGTAATACAATCCCATTTACACGCAATTCCATATTTTCTGCTGCTTTTCACTGTGAAATTCATTAGCTAAAACGCAATCATAGTTAAAACCTCTATCAACCGCAACGATGACATCAACCATTAAAAATTGCTTCACAAATTACATTAAAAATTACGACGAAGTGTTTAGCCTGGAATTTCGATTACACATTCCAATCCAAATAAGAAAATCGAGTCATCCAATTTATAATTTTAATCACTATAATATAAAAGAAGGCTGTCAACTTATGTGTCGCGGTTACTATAAGAATGTCTCGGATATTGAACACAATAAAACACGACGGAAAAAAGGTTGACAACCATGCATGGCCGCCATTAAACGTTGGTTGCAGACATATAAACATTATGTATCGATTGCGTGACGTGAAAATCAGTTTAGTTATCAGCGCAATCTAAGGCAGATAATAACGGTCGTTACGTTTTACGATGTCAATACCTAACGATACTTTTAATCAGCATCTCTCTCAACATATGTGAGCGTAATTACCTCATCTACCACCTCAATTGTATTAAAAAAATATTTTTCCTTCCACCCCCCCACACCCACCCCCATCCCCGTCAACTACTGATGATGAATGGCACCCCTTGGGCTTACATTATTGATCGTCAACGTCTATTTACTCAATGATAATAACAACAAAAGACTACAACAACGACACTAACGACAATGACAAAACAAAAATAAAAATACAAGTTACGTTATAATATGAAGTTGGTACATTAAATCAGTGACATATCGCTTTAATCAAAGATCAAATAGCTAGAGACCAAAATTATTCAGCTGTACTTTTAGACATTTTTTAACGGTTAACCCCATCAAACTACTGTCACGGTTAATATAAATGATATCACGGGGTTAAAGGATACGGATGAATGTTTAACTGCATAAAAAATTCTGTTGCAACACAGAGAACCGTCCATGATATTGATAAAACAATATAGTAGTAGATTTTGTGATAAAAATGTAAAAAGTAAGTAAATTAATGACATACTGTAGTTCAATTATAAATCATTCAATGCAAACGATAAAACTATCTGGATTAATTTACTTTGAAGCCCTTTTAAAACTAAGCAAAATTATATTTTATTATTCGGTATGTAAACCACACAGTAATCTTCCTATCAAATGGTAATCCATTAAGTTTTACATCGACAATTTTTACCAAAAGTAATCGGTTTTGGAAATTGTAATTTAACGCTGAATTGTCGTCTGACGTTTTAAAAAATATTATTTTGATGCTTTATCGTGTTTCTCGTCATTTAAAGCTTTTGTACATTCAATAAACATACAGTACTATTTCAGAGTATACCATACAAGTATATTTTATGAAGAAAATTGAACGTAATGCAAAAATAAAGTGAATTTTATGTCCCAAATACGCTGTTCTCTATTAAAATGTATGTCTTTTTTTTCCTCTTTTTGCCTTTGGCTTTTGCAATGTTTCTGAATTTTCTTTTGATAAAATCCTATATTTTGCTCAAATCAAATTTGATTTAGAAGAAAAAAATTCAATTTGCATTTGTAGGAAATTATTTCAAATATGCTTTCCAATCTCCACACACGGTGACTTTTTACGCTATAACAACGTTTTCACTAATAAATCATATTAATAAAAAAAATCTCAATATAAAATGCTGGAAAAGAGCCAAAAACTACTAAACAACCTTCGAGTATACGTTACAAGTACTAGCAATTAAAATGGCATCAACGTTAACAAGAAATGAAACATATTTTATTAAAAAATAATACTGAACTGCAATTCCATAAACGTCAGTGCTATTTATTGTATTAATAAATACAGTAAGTACGGTAAGTTCTAACTTAACTCGTCAATTCAGCATTGATTACAAGTTTTACAAATTATGCAAATTAACGTAAAATTAAATCTTATATAATAAGGTATTTTACAGTATCTTAAAACTAAAACCGAATACAATACACAAAAATAACCCTTGTTAACAAAATGTTGTCAGAGGGTGCGAGCTGCACCCTTGCATCTCCCTACTGGCTGTACAAATAAGAAATACCTTACAAAAAAAATACCTGCCATATAAACTAACGTCGAAATGATTATAAATTTAAATTTGTTCGTTTAAGGTCTGAAGGAAACGAAGAAGATTAAAGTTGGAGCATTGTTTTTCTACAGTTGATGGCTACTGCAGTGTGTTTGACTGGCTAATTAGCATTGAGTTATATTAAATAGCGTCGGGGGTTTGGGAGGGTGTAATTTGGTAGGACCGCCGACAGCGTTAAACATTCCGTCTGACATTCACGATTGACGTCTATTAAGGTTTAAGTGCAAATTCCAAGAGACAATTTCTCAACTCATTTGCTCTTCAAAACCAAAGTAAATCTTTTCTTTTCCCTCAAAATACAACAGTGGCTAAACCGCAACAACAATTAAAAAAAAAATAAAGAAAAAGATAAAAGAAAATTGTAACTAAATATAATCCTGAAAATCCAAACAACTTGTAATCTTACATAAACCTTAAAGTACACTGTACATCAAGCTCATTCCAATTTAAAAAAAAAAAAACAGGAAAATAATTGTATAACTTACAAGCTCGGAATTTCTGATTGCTTTGTATAAGACAAAAATTTCATTTCTAAATGTTATTCCCGTATTTAATATGGTGTTAATCTACTGCTAAAGTCAGATAACTAATTCTATAATAATATACAGTAAGTTAATCCAAATAGCTTCGTGATTCTGATAAGTAAATATTGTGATTTTTATAACATCGATGAGTTTAGTTTACCGTATACTGTACGTGGCCAACCTAATTGCCGATTTAGCTGATCGAATCATTTACAGTGTCCAGTTAGTATTAAGACCGTGTTAGACACTTTACAAATCTAATGAACGGTAAAAGTTTTGCTTTAAAGTCTAATTTAAATCGATACAAGATAAAAATAAGTCTAAGATCAAGTTTTGTTTCGCGTTTCAATAACCCAAAATCTAGTTATTTGGAAGAACCCAAATGAAATGCAGTATTACAGTTGCTAAAATCTTAAATTGCATCTTCCCAATTATGAATTTTATTTTTGTAACTTTCTGTAGTGATTTCCTGAACATCCTGTATAGCTAAAAGTAGATGCCTTTGTATAAGGCAATGTCAAAGGTTTTCGGTTGAATGAACAAAACGTCGATAAATGTAGATACACAACAGAGAAGGACAACCAATCAGCGAAAAGTCTTTAACGTTGCATTTAAGCCATTCGGAAGTTAAAAAAATAAAAGATACAATCAACCCACCCATTCAGCCTTATTTGACGTGATATGTTTATAAATGGTCAAACACAGCCAAAATAGCAAACAAAATCAACTGCACTGATGCCCCAAAAATAAAAGCTTTCTTTCGTTTTCCAAATAACACACAAAAAAATCAATAATGCTTTAGTAAGAAAAAAAAACAAATTCCATAAAATAATAAAAAAAAAAGTTTGATTTAAAGTTTGTTTTAAAAAAAGCAAAGAAAAAGTTTTGCTACTCAAACACAAACAGACTGAATTAATCAAAACAGAAACAAAAATTCCGTAACTTAGTAGAAAACGAAATCATTTAAATGAACTAAACTACAATTTACTTTATTAAAACTTGGGCTACTTCTTTTTATACTGTATGTAAATAATATAATAGACAGCGAATGGAGTTAAGTAATATGCAGCCGTGGGAAATTTAGTTAAGTCTCGCGAGCCACGAATTGCTTTATGTGCTTAATCTTGGTTTTATAAATGGTATTTACAAAAGAAGTGATTTTAATAAAACATCGTAGTAATCCGTTTTGAAGAGAATATCAACCGAAATTTGTGATTTGGAAAACAAATTCGTTAATGATGAGAAAAATTGTAAAAGACACCGTTGGAGAAAGATAAAAGTCAAAATCGCATTTGTTTATCAATTTAATTAGACTTTGTTCATGTGAAAGTCTAAAACCACCAGGATTACTGTTAGATTTACGGAAGAGTGTGTAAGGAGGGAAAATGTGTGGGTGGTTTATTTTAGCTAATAAGAAAGAAATTAGATTGTCAACGCCTCAGTGAACGCTCAATCTTCAATGAAACAGACATTAAAAGTGACACGACCAACTTCTTGAAGAAAACAAAAGATATACCACTTAGAAAGTGGCCATATTGTTTTTATTTTTAAGAAAAATTGTCCCTAAATTGTTTTCTCTATTTGTGAATATATATCTGGTGTGAAAAGATAAGCCAAAAATAATAATAATAATATTTTCTGTCTTTTTATATCAGAAAACAAGTTTCTGCCTTTCGTCACAACACCTTGACGCTAATTCTCAAGAGACTGCAATCAAACGGCGCATGCTCACACTCAAAAAGCTAAATCGTTAAATTATCGATTTTATATTCAAACAGCCATTTTGTGTCATGTTTATACGCCAAAAACTTTATCCTAAAAATAAAACAAAAAAATGCTGATGTACATTACAACGGTGTCAAATCATCATTGTTGAATCGAGACTTAGAGAAGGCATTAGGGGCCCTTTGTTTTTTCTCACATTAAAAACCACCATACACTTAATGAACACACTTTTTGAATAATAGTACAAAATATTAAAAATTATGATCCTGTAAGTTACTATTTAGCCTATCTAGTATTGCCTGTTATAAGATTACTTTTAATAAAATTTTATTTAAGTTCCTGCATTTCGCTATTGGCTAAAAAAATAAATAAACTATTGTTATTTTAATGAGATATTCACTGTGACGTTTGTTTTAAAATTGTTATTGCTTAGAGACGAGATGAGACTTTAAAAAAGAAATGTTTAAAATATGTTGTGTTGTCAACTTTAATAGCTTTTTGGTCAAAAGTTATTTGAAAAGCCACGCCCAACCTTTAAGATGCTATTTTGCTTTGGTCGTACGTACGTCGTCTGCTTATAATAAACTCTAAAGCTAATTACATCACAATTGAGAGACTTTTTATAGTCAAACGACGCCATTAAAAAAGTATTTACACTCTAACAATAGAATAATAAAAATCAAATAAAAATATGTAAAAGAAGTTGAATTGTAAGTTTGATTGAAAATGGCGATAGTGTTAAGCAACATGTAAAAAAGATGGATAAGCAGACGCTCAATTACACAACAGCTGCGTTGTCACACAACACATACTCACAAAAAAATGAAAGAAAAAGGGAAAACAACATTAACATGGCTGGAGAATTTAATTAAAAACAGCAATGGTGACAAACTCAAGAGCAGCAATAAAAATATATCAAAATAACAATGTAAGAAACATAAAAAGTTGCTCTCAAATCGACATATTTCTATATATGGATGCGGCTAAAAAGTAAAAATCTCCTTTACTGATATTTTATCAACAAAATACAACAAGAGGTTCAAGTGTTTCCAAATTTTCACTTTAAATTTCTATTTATGGCATCAAATAAAAGAAAAACATTTATCAAAGGAAGAACCATTCATATCATGCTAAATCAGTGACAAACTTTACACTAAAATAATGAACCATAATTGCTAATTTCACTACATTGCATATCTTATTATTCTAATACTGTATTATTTCAAAATTGATAATAAAAATATTTCTCCTCAGCAGACAACATAAAAATACTTCTAAATAACATAAGGTATATTCTAAACATTGTACAAGACTATTATAGTAAACTTATACAGTAAACATACAAGTTACTCCACCCATTTTCAAAGTCTGTCACATACAAATGCACATAATTTTAAACAAATATATTATTGTACATTCAACTTTAGGTTAAATATTTGCTTTTTACTTTTTTTTATAATTATTTTGTTACCGTACATTAATTAACTAAATCAACAGTTGAGACTATAAAAGCTTTTAAAGCTGTTTTTATACATTTTCACTGAGGATTCAAAAGAATTTTTCTATCTTAGTAAAAAAAAAATATATATATAAAAACGAGGTCAATGAGGTCAAAACAGCCAAAAAGTAAACATGGCAATGTGTACAACTGTAAAGAATCCAAAAACAAATATAGTCGTTAGAAAAATATATATAAAAATCCCATGTAAATCCAAACCACACCTTATGTCTTTCAAATCTTAACAAAAATATTTAAATAAGAAAAGCAGAGGTAAGGATAAATAACGATTTTCAAAAAGTCGGTCAATTTAGTTAATAATTTCACATAGCAATAACCATAAACATAGATTTCGATAAAATTTAACAAAACCAAAAAAAAAGCAGTTAAGCTGCCATAAAAAAATAAGAAAGTTTCAAACATTCAGGACCATGAGATTTTTTTGCAGGTAATAATTGTTATGCAAAGAAACTTTTTTGAAACAATTTCATGATTCCTTTGCCTTAGATTTGTAATACAAGAACGACTGTCCAAGCAGTCAAGTCACATCAATAAAAAACAAACTTACTAAAAAATGTATTACGAAATAATGTTTTAATGACAATTGTCACTGATTAAATTAAATAAATTATTGCAAGTAAATACAGTACTATAAAAAGTTTGTTCAGTCGCTGCAGTACAAAAATGTGTATACCACTAACAAAAATACTGTAACAACTTGTTTTCTCTTTGTGCATTTTTACACTTTATAATTGTATATGGGGGTATATACGGTATGAAGATGGAATGGGATGGGGTGTCATAAAAAAGCGGCAGAAGACAAGCAAGCAACCCCTCCTCATCCTCTGTATAATGAAGAGTTCAAGCACTCCATTTTGAGTTAGTGAGAAGGTAAAAAGTTTAAAAAGAAATTCTTAAAAGCCATTAAAAACTTTTTACAAGAAAGAAAAAAAAAATTTAAAAGAAAAAAAAATATGAAATCCCAATATGTAACTGTATAATACTGTATGCCCTCATACAGTATTATAAAAAAAAGATTAAAGTGCTGACCTTGTTAAACACCGAAAACACTAATTATTAAGCTCAAATGATAATACACTACCTTCTTCATTTACCCTAGTAGGGCTGATTACATTTTTAAAAAAATCACCAGTAGTTGCATTTTACAGCATCATCACATTAATATTAGAATATAAACCAGTAAACACTGGATTCATAAATAAAATCGCGCTGAATAACTGAATGGTATTATACGCACTAATGATATTAGCAACAAGAATGACATTTTTTCATTGCTTAGTTTGGTACTTCTGCACTGTAGAATTTGAAAAGGATAGCAAAAGTCATCTTTCAACAATTTTTAACTACCGTACGAGACTTAATCTGTTAACACTACACTTAACTACAAAATAAAAATAATGATACATCGCATATTTATAGAAATTGTTTCAAAATAAAAATGACTACATTTAGTTAGTTCTGTCGAATGTAGTGTAAGTTACTTACAAGAAACAACAAAATCAAGAAAGAAAGTAAGGAAATGTATTTATACGATGAAAATGACTTCCCCATTCCAATAACAATAGCCATATTTTTCATAAAAAAATATTATTGTTAAAGGCCCCATAAAACAATAAAAGTAGATTAAAATATTATTTTGTTGAAGAGATACAAAGCAATACAAAGTAAATTAAGACAGGAAATACATCATAAATGTTTCTAGAAACGGAGGAAATAGGCTAAGGCGTCTAGCAGACGACGAATATAAAATTTGTTTTGGTTCAAAATTATTTTTTTTTTACTTTTTGGAAAAGAAAATGAAGAAAAGTATGTTTTTTTTTTGTGGTGAAAAAAGAAAGCGTTTTCGTCTGCGTTTAAAAACACATATGGTGTGTTACACATTTTGAACTGAACTGAAACTTTGTTTCAAGTTAGAAAAATAAATCTAAAATACAGTAAAAAGAAGAAAATTTTCTGCTAAAAAGCTTTTCCTTCAGTCATTGCCATAAATTTTCTTGTTGATGTTAAAATGTTATTCAAAGAAAAAATAAAGTGAAGAGTGGATACACAACATTGAGGGGGAAAAAGCATGATAAAAAGATGTGTGTTTTAAGAGTATATTTTGTTGGTTTCAAGCCAAAGTATTTTCTTATATGCTTTTCAACTCAATTGTACGACAAAACAGCTATTTCTCTCGATTATGTCACATCAACCAAATAAATCTGATAGCAACCGAAAAAAAGATGACGTGTAAACTGTTGTATGCTTAAGTGGCGATAAATGTTGTTTAAATTTTTTCACAATGATTCAAATAACTGCAGCATTGCCAATAATGCACTTTAACGTGACTTCTATTTATGCCCACTTTAAACACGTACTTTTTGGTGACACTGTTGTCGTTCAAACCCCCAAAAATGTATAATATTTTTAAATCAAATATATTTTTGCATTCAACAATGCCACCGGTTTATGTATCCACAGCTATAAAATCTCGAAACCCAAAAATTAAATTCTAAGATCCATAAATTACAAATAGAACAATTTAACTTCAAGTTAGAAGAACATACCATTATTGAACATTCATAATATTTTAAAAAAAACTTTCATGTTATTCAATATTACTGACTAATCACAACCATGACTGGTTCATTATTAATTAATCAGTGAACAAATTTATAGAAGCAACGCTGCAAACACGACCAATCAAATTACAAAAATTAATCGCAAAAAGTTCAAATGTACATTTTTTTTTGTCGTACAAAGGTGTAAATGAATGTTAAGTGATGTTAAATGATTCAGCAGATGATCGTGTGGAAAATTACATAGTTTGCTCCTCCCATGTCGTCGACATCAGTCAAAAAGCTCACGAGCTGCAAGTTGCAACAACAGCAGCTGCATAGAGACAAGAGAGAAGAAAAAAATGTTTTCTAAATATCAAAAGCAATTTCATTATACCTTTTGCATTGAAAAACAAAAAGATTCTCTCCCCCTTTGTATATCTAAATAACATTAAAATAGCATCGGTTCCAAGCTTATAGGTGATAGTGTAAGTAGACTTGTTTGCCCTTCAGCCAAAGTAGGGGGAAAAAAACGACACATAGAAGAGAGAGCATTTTCCAAAATGATGGGTGTTAACCAGTCGAAATTACACTTCAGTGGCGGGCAAGGGAGTTGCCTCTGCCAGCGTCACCTATCAACACTAGCAGTTAAAATTTAGTAATTTATGCTTCTCTCATCCCGATGAATCCTCAAAACTGCGCATGAGTGGAAACCAATATGTTTTTTTCACAGCCGAAATTATGCAACCTGGCAATAATTACTTTTTTTTGTGAGATTATGTGACCAAAAAGGACCACACACATACGTAACAACTGTACACCAATGAAAAAACAGATGGTGAAAGTAAACTTCAATTTTTCTCATTTTTCATCTTCACTTTTTTTGATATTATCATTAGCAGCATCTTTAACAGCTATTTGATTTTCCATTAACTTTAATTGTAAATTTAAAAGCCATTGAAGACGTTTCATGACAAGTGTGTGATTTATTTAGTGTAGGCGTGGCTTTGCCAAAAGGTCAAACTTGTCTCATTAAAGAGTTATTGACGCCAAAAAAGTTAAAAAATGTCATGAAATTTACAGCAAAGGCTTTTCTTTTCAGTCATTAAACATGTAATCAGATAATTCTTATCAATCTTGTTGCCAAACAAAGCGGAAATCATCGCAATTGTATCGAGCGCGGAAGTAGTAATATTTCTCAGCTGAACTTGGGAAGAGAAGAAGCCGCATGATTAAATTGCCTCTGGTATAACTAAGTTAAGCACAATAACGTGTTTCATCGTTTACCAAATATTAAAAGCAAGATCACTGACAAGACGCCAAATAAACCAGTAAACAAATAACCTTTCTTCAGTATTTATAATTTATACAGTTATAAAAATAATGCAGAAATTGACTTTTTCATGCTGAAAACACGACGAGAAAAATCGTTAAGATGCTGCTGGTCTACATTTGCAGCGCGTAAAAATTAAAAGCAAAAATGATCAACAAGGCGTTGATTGAACACTGTTTTCTATGTAACTGAATATAAGATTAACTTAACAGATAAAATGATTTAGATGAGTAGAGGGATAATAATAATAAAGAACACTGCTAATGTCGATGATTGAATGCTTTCAAAGTTTGAATGTAACAAGTGAAACTACTGTATAAAAAATGTTAATAGAATAGAAAAATAGACGTGTGGCGTCAAAATTTCGTCTTTGTAGCAAATTTTTTTCACAAACTGTATGTTTTCTTTATTTATGTTGCTGTGCTGGGTGGTCGCCAAATATTCTCACAATATTCCCAAGGCCCTTTTTATTCTCAAAGTCTGTCAAATGCCAACGAACTTTTTGCTATGAAAAACATAATCAAGCCCTGCACAACAGCAAAATCTTTCTCTGGCAGCCATTTCTACCATTTGACGGAATTTTATAGTCTGCTATAAAAGCATATCGCATTACAATCTGTTTTCAGTCAAAAATAACGATTCAAAAAGTTTCATTTTTGAACAAAAATCTCACGCTATTAGTCAAATAAGTTGTATTGGGGTGACCTTTTTAAGCCCTTCATGTTCTGCTGGCACAGTTTTCACTTTTTATTCAATTAAAATTGCATGCGCAGCTAACAAGCAATTTGATATTTTACAAAAATTACTGATAAGAAAACATTTTTTTTTTGTTGAAAAATAACAGATACACTGCCAACACTTTCACTGCACTTAACTTGTAGCAAAATAATTAAGTTTAATACGTTTTCATTATCTTTTTTAGATTAAAACACCGTCATACTTTATGTTTGAAAAGTTGTATGCAGATGGAAAATGCATTAATTTTTTTGTGATAGAAAAACACAACGTGCTAAATAATGTGTTGGGAGATGTCAATGACAAATTGTCTTAATTGATTAATGATCTTCTTCTTCCTTCGTACACCCCTCCTATCTTATAATATAAAAATGGTTTAAAATTTTTTAACTTTAAACAAAGCCAAATCTACGTATGCGTAACGCAACGGGGTGTCTTCGTTTTTCTCCCCGAGGAGATAACGAAGAGATACGGCAGGCGTTCAATGCCGCACTCTCCCGTGGAGCGCCAGCAAGGAAGATTACGCAGTTCCACCCTAAACTTATTAAGTAACATTAAGTTGTCCTTAGAAGAAAACAATTACTCACACAGTCACAGATAAACTTTCACAGGTGAGAAAGATACTTTATTGTTTTTAAGAAAAAGATAAATAATATTAAGAAAAAAACAATAGTACTGTAACTCGAGTCCATTAAGGTTTTGTCAGAGACAATTAATCCAAGAATGCCAACATGTACTAAATTATCTCCAACTGTTTTTGCCTTTTGTTTTTTTTATCTCAATTTAAAAAAAAATAGATTGGTAGTGAAACATTAAACAGGACACAATAAAAAATTTAATTATTGCACAATTGGTGTTGTTTTTACGGCTTCAACTGCTATAAGAAATATCGGAAAAGATTAGTTAACAACTTTGACAATTTAACGGTATCTTAAACAACCGTCATGAAGTAAAAAAACATGGTAAAGAAGTACTAAATATACTAAAATATGTTGTTGGACTGGCTCCTTTAAATTTAAAGTTAAGAAGGAAAAAATAAATAAAAATAGGGAGATTATTTATGGCCAACACAAAAGTTAGCACAATACAAAATCTCCTTCAAGTAAAAATGTATGGGAACAGTAAAACATGTCCAGATTGTAAAGTAAAACTTACACACCAGTTGTTCATGAAAGGTGGAATTTACAAGGGCCAGTAGTACTATACCATGTAATGAAAGTAAATAGGCTCCCTTCTAATAAAATAATTCGTCACAAGATATAATAAAAAAACTAGACCCTAAATTCTAAAATCTAGTACACAGTAAAACATTCTTCAACTATGATTTAAAAAACCCAAATGACGAAAAAAATAGTAAAAACATACAGTAAGAAGTAAAATTATAGCATTATGGTCAAATGTACAGTGAAATGATCTAATGTAGAACTTAAGATTCTGCAGTTAGGCCATCAATAATTTACGCAAAGAAGACAACGAATTTGAACTTCTATAAAAAATGACAAAAAAAAAAAGTTGACACTTTGCTCTCTCAACACCATCTGGGATTACTATAAAATCGTGTTTTTCCTATTGCTATGTTGCATAGTGTTTGTTTGTATTGAGACCACCTTGCATTGGCATTCTCAAGAGGCAATAATGCTTGAGAGACCCAACTATTTGGCTTTTACCTTGCTTCTTTTTTTTACTTGAAAATCGTTTGTTCAATCAAGTACACTTAACAGTTGGACACATTATACTTCAACTTCCCTTCACCTGACAATTACACTTCAACTTCTAAACATCCATTACAACTGCTCTCCATTCTCCATATTATGACCCTTAACAAATACACACAAAAAAAATACACATCTGCTTTTCCACTGTTTATTTTCCTTATTCAACGTCAAATACATGTTTGCCAACATTTTACGACTTTTTTCTATTCAAAATACAGTACTACCTAGTAGCAATAAAAAGTTTAACTAAAAACACCCCATTAGACACAATTGGCAACTTTCTTGTGTCATTCAAGAAATTTTCAGGTCCTTGACGTTTTCAAGTGAAAACCAGCCAGCTTTCATTACTCATTTGCTGATCAAAAGAATTGGCATCACCTTTTAAAACGTGTTGTAATTTGTGGTTATTTTGACCTCGAAGAACACACGAGCAAGTTTAGCCACATCAATAACGTCACTGTGGTCAGATGGTTCTCGTGGTTAAAAAAAAATTAAAACTGATACTCAAGCCATACACTGCAAAATGTACAAAAATATTCTGTATTTTATTTTGCAAAATTAACTTAATTTGGTAAGTGAAAGTAAATTATAATAAATTCAGTCAAATATAAAATGGAAGCTACAACCATAAAATAGCACATGGTTAATTTGATTGATTGTATTTATCGATGCAGAGGACATGTACTTTGTATTAAATATTAATTGCAAATGGACCTTTTTATTTTCCCTTCCTCTAAGCTTAAATTGACCATCTCATAGAAAACGCTTCATTTAGTCAAATTGGTTTTACATAAAAAATCAATTATTATCAATGAAAGCCCCATCTGTCGTCTAAATTAAGCTACTTTTAAATTTTAGCCCGAAGGAGACAGTAGCAGTGACATGTGGACAGACACAGAAGGAAGATGAGTAACCCTCAACCCCACATAACATAATAAAACGGGTCTTATTATAAATGATCAGTCAAAAAAGAGACCTCTTTATACAGTTTACCTAGCTTATTATATAAATTAAAAAATATCCATGAAACGCCTACCGGTACAACAAAATGCTTTTTCGATAAGCTACAAAGTAAAACTGAAAGGAGAAAAATAAAAGACTAAAATTGACAAAAACGAAAAAAAACCCCATAACACAGTACAGTAGTGTAGAGTTCCCACTGCCCACATAAATTTGAGGTGGTTCTCAGTTTTCCAACAAAAAAAAAATTAAACAATTTTCAATAACAGCTTTTATTATCAATCTGGATTTGTCGAGCATTATGAAAATATTTGCTACATTAAATTAAATTTGAGGTCCAATTGCTGTGAATTTTTAATATAAAGTTTCTTTCAGTGCTTTTTAAGATATTTTGCTGGTAGTTGCACTACTGTATATACAATACTGTAATAATCAAACTTTTTTACTTCACTCGATATCCTGGGCGCCACAAAGATTTACCACATCCAGTTTGACAACTAATATATTGCATCTTTTAATAGCACGCCCATACATTTAAAGAAGGATGGATGAAATAAGGCCGAAATTCAGCTAATCATGAAGTAACATACATGCACATGGTGACAAGTGCATTGAAAAAGTTTTAAGAGAGATTATTTCCAGTAGATAATAAGTCGGGCTGTTAATATACTGGGATTGCAAAAAGATGGGGGAAAAAACAGTATAAGGGTGGGAGGGATAGGGAAATGAACTAAAAAAAAGCATATTACTAAAGAAAAAAGTGCAGTTTTGATGCCAGACTAATTTTAATAACCGATAACGACATACGCAGAAAAAACTGATGGACATTATTAGTTCTTTATCAAAGCAGAGAACGACGCTTGATGTTTTTTTTCTTCTTTTGTTATAAAATATATATACAGGGGTTGGTTGGGGCAGAGAGGGTGGAAAAGGATAAATAAAGACAATATCGAAAAGATGAGACGCATGGTAAAATCGATAAACGACAAAAAAATACATGCGAAGGCTTTCCTGAGCGATTTTCGGTTTCAGTTGAGAAGACAACAGTGCTTGACGTCCTCCGGGGTCCCTACTAATAATGAGAGACGGTACGACGAGGGTCGTTGGAAAAATAGTGATTTTTATGCTCATCGATTTTGTTTTTGTTAATAAAGATAATTTAATTCTAAAAAATAACTTTTGGCTTAAAATTTGCTACTGTTAATATGCTTTTTTTCAAATGTTGTTCTTTCAAAACATCTGAAAATTCTGGTACTGTAATTAATAAACAAAATATTCAACTGTAAGTGTCAGAGAAAAATTGTATAAGAATTATTGTGTGTAGCTATAAAATGCTTGATTTTAAACATATTTAGTTTTGTTAAAACAGTAGTTTAAATGGTTTTTGAACGTATCGTAAACAGCAAGTACTGTACAAAAAAAACCATTGATCCTGAAAAATAATTTTGCAAATGACCCTCGTAAGAGGAAACTACTAAAGACAGGGAAAATACCAAAGACTGTATAGTAAGGGATTATGATAAGAGTTCTGGTTACACTTACGGGATAACGGAGCTTCCTCACTTTGCAAAATGTCTATAGAAAAAGGCTCATTGTGTACATAAGAAGCTTTTGCATAAAAAGGCCCTTTCAAGCTGCAATGGTTACTTCAATATACAGTACAGTAGAGAGTTAAAGGTTCAATGGCTAAATACACCACAGGGATTTAATTCAGGATGACTCACTGTTTAATATCATCACTTTCGAATGTGCATCGTCGAGAATTTTTTTAGACCAAAAATAAAGGCAGTTATAAACAGGAAGTGCGGTCGGTCTGTCTTAAACGCCGGAATAACGCTCATTTTTATTCACAATTTCACACATTTTTATTTTATTTATGTGTTTAATATGTCTTCAACAGTATCAAGCTTTGTTTTCGGAGTTCAATGTATGATGAAAAAGCGTTTATGTTTTAAAATGTTTATCCCAAATGTACTTTTTTTTGTAAAAAAAAAAAAGAAAAAAGAAAAAAGTTTATGCAAATGAAAATTAAGTCGCAAATTGAAAGACAACCCTTGTGTGTGAGCCTAAAAGAGCTAATAACCTATTTGTCTATTCAATAAAAATGGAAATTTTCTTAAATTAGACGCAAACACACTCACATCCTCATCAGTCATCGCACTTATATTTTTTCTTCTCATTTCCTGTCAATTTAAATACATTTTGTAACCAATTTTAGGGAATTTTATCTACTTATTAATTTCAAATAGTTGATGTTTTACGAATGATGTATTATCTGATTTTCTCAATAGTAGGGAATGACGGGATGCTCCAAAAAATTAACTAACTCCCAGAATCAAACGCTTAAATAGCGAAACCTACAGTAATACCGAAATTTTCTAAATAAAAAACAATAATCATAAGTTATTAACATCAACCGTCCCCTTTACATAACTTCATTTTTAACATCTAAAATTTATGATGGATAATTATAGCTCTCTCTAACAAAATTAAAGATTCGATCATTAAACAGCATATAATTAAGACATCAATCAATTTTACAAGTACTGTATTTCAAAACTTTTTAGATTAACTATTAATAAAAACATTCCCTTTCCGTTTAATGAATTACTAAAAGTATCAACGATATTTTAGATTAAATTTTAAAGCAAAAAAAAAAAAAAATGTTGAAAGCACATTTTCACCCCCACTAGCAGTCTTAATTGCAACACTGAAAATGAATCCAAATGAGCTTAAAAAACAAAACATGAAAAAAAATGGGTAGACGATTATAGCAGTCGCCTCCAACCATCTTTCAACTCAGCCCCTTCCCCTATCCCCAAACTACTATCTCATAAGGTTTCCAACCAAAAAGATAAACGTACCACTTGATGTATCATGTACCGGTATGTAGAACTACTATAAACTTGTAAAAACTGTAAGGTAAGCGTCTATTGAGTACGTAAGTGAAAAATGGTTGCGAATCTGCTGCTCCATCCTTTGCTTAAATTGTGTGTGTTAATTGCTCTTATCTCTCTCATCAGACTTATAACAATATCCACTTTCTTTCGCTCTAGTCAATTTATTACCTTAATTTTTTTTTTAAAAAATAATGTTGGCACTCGGAAGTTTAAGTTGAGTTTTCTATTGCATAACAATGAATAAATTTATCTCCGTTGGGCTTTTGTTTAGCAGTAGGTGGTTCAACCGCCATTCTATATATAGCCAAAATAAATTTGATAATATTAAAAGTATCATAATAATAATGATGATAGGGAAGATGAGAGGGAGTTGAACCTGCCTTGTTATAATTATTAAACACACGCACGATAGACAAACATTACAATATAAAAAAACATATAAACACATTGTATATGATAAAGTTTATGTTAACCAGAACAGCGCCTCTTTGTTTTAATGAGAAAACAATATCGTGCTGTGATTTGCTACTCTTTTTTATCTAGTACTCTTGTCATCGTTGAGCTAAATTAGCTTTACAATGAACTAAATTACCTTACAAACTGCTGGAAATCACTTAACTATTTCCATGTAATTGATATGCTATCTACTTTTATCTAATTACAATAGCATCATTTACAAACAATCGAAAATTATTTTTTAGTGTTGGATTGAACATTGTCCTGGAGCTTTAACTTTAAAAAGAAAGCGTCAAAAACTCAGTTTTAGTTACTATGATATCATAATAAATACATTTTATCATTTAAAACACCAAGTCATTAAAATAACTAAATTTTCCTTGAGACATCACGACATTGATTTGATCTTCATACTGTGCTTACTAGAGACTTTGAAATAGTAAAAATGTTATAAATCAGACTAATAATTGCGTCCAAGTAAATACAGATGAAATCGTTTGTGAACTCAATTAAATGGAGTTGAATAGATTGAAAGTTGATACATCTATGACTATTTATGTGTCCGTTGGCGTTTGTTTATTTATACAAGTACATTTATATGTACATGCAATGCGGCACCGTTTATTTATACAAACTTGCATGAAGGAGGGGTTATACAGTATACCAAGTTAGAAGTAGAAAAAGTTTATACAGTATAATATATCTAAATATAATACAGACTTTAATTTCCATTTTGATGTGGGAAGGAAACACATGGAGACAGAAAAATGACTCAAAAGACACAAATACAAAAACAAACCTCATCTCTTGTGTCTCTTAAGATTTACTGTAAATAATCAACAATATCGATTTTCATCATTTTTTACGAAAAGATGATGAAAAAAGTCATCTTTAACTTTTGCATGTTGCTTTACTTTTAATCTCCGGTGGTTCAAACTATTCAGTTGAAAATGACATAAAAATGAGTTATAAATTTATACCGTTTTCGTTCGAGAAATTTAAAACACCTTTTAAAGTTTTTCACCAAAATAGAAAACTCATTTCATCAAGTAAAGAAAAAAACTGGAATCCATAATGAGTGTTTTGAATTTTTGTATTGCAAGCCAAATTCAGCCTTTAAGATTTCTAATTAGCGTCTTAAAAGAAAAGTGATTCATTAAATAACTATTCATGATAACTATTGTCATTTCAGTGGCATTCAAATGTATATACAGTACTTTCAGGACACCACTGTAGATAACTAAATAAAGTAGAAATCTGAAAGCCAATTCTCATCAAAATAAAAAAAACCGTTGAAATAGTAGTAGTTGTTGCTATTGGAAACATTTTCAATTCAACTTTCCTGAATTGTTTAAAAAGCAGAAGTTGAAATGTAAACAGAAGCCAATCAAAATGATTGAATGTAAGTTTTAAAATTGATTAGAGTTTTTTTCTTCTTTATTTAAGACTTCCACAGATATTATTTTTTACCGTATATATTTTTGATTAAAAGAAGATTTGAAAAGCCTCCCATCAAAACATCCGATTATTGTTTGTAACCAAAAAGTCTATTCAGTTGAAAGCCTCACAAAATAAGCAATAAATCAAATAGAATCAATTGCTGTTTTCACCCGAACCAAATCATTCAATCGAAAACAGCACCCAATCCAATTAGCATCAACAGACATTTAAACCATTTTCAACTGAACGAAATAAATGACATGAATTTTAAGAGACATTTCAGGTTTTACAAACTCTTTTTAGCATTTCAACAAATCCAAAAAGAAAAAAAAAGTGTATCTGAGCTATTTAAACTGGAAAAAATAAATAAATTTAGGCGGCTTCTTTTATCAAAGCCAAATATAAAAAAGGTAATTCGGTTACACTTGATTTGTCTAAAAAAAAACACAATGCAATTTATATATCTGTAGTTTTGTTGAAGCTAAAACTGGTCCATAAAAAGTCAACCAGTTTTTTTTTTCTCCAAGTCTTGACAATTACATCACACGTTTGGATTAGTATAATGGCTGTCACTCTATAGAGGAATTGTTTTTTTTTTCTTTTTTTTTGCTCGTTGATGTCTATTGGAGATAAATTTATTGTTAAGTGAAGTTGGCAGACTGATTGATTACTTTTTCCACCGATTAAATTGGGCACATTGGTTGAAGACTGAAATGAGGGAAATTTTTTTTCTTTCTTTTTTTAACATTGAAACACAAGTGTCGCATCATCTGTCGCCAATTTTTTTTACTCTTTTATCCTCCCAATCTAAGTTAGACATTTGAGAAGACTGAAAACACTTAAATAAGTACATTGGATATTTCGTATTGAATAAAAATAGTGGTTGTCAACCTATTTTCATTCGCTGTTCACTTTGACCGTCAGAAGATCATTGCAGCTCTCAAAATTACATACTTTTATCAACTTTTATACCGTAATCACAACATATCGATGTTTGTATCGTAAAATATACTTTCGACAATACTTCGCCCTAGCTCGATATCAGGATGTCCCCAAAGAGTCACGACACCTAGGTTGATAACCACTGAGATGTTTGTAGTGAATGGAAAGAAACGCTAAGCGCCCTCTATGCCGTTATCTGTAACACAGTACACCGTTTTGAATGAAGATAAAGGATCAGAGTCAATATCAGCACATAGGGGTTAAACGAAAAGCCCAATGTGTTGAAAACTTTGATAGTTGGACAAATCCTATCGACATGACTGATAAGAAAGACTCTTAGAATATATGCCACACAGTTGACACTAAAGGCCCTTTGCTAACTTTTTTTTTTTAAAAAAAGATACCGTATATGAACAGCTGCCACACATATCCTTTATTTTTTATTACAATTTTTTCTTTTCTGTAAACGGTGTTGACGTTTTGATTGGAAGGTACATTGGTTAAAATGAGGATTTGGTCACGTGTTTGAGGTTGAAAAGATGAAGTTGATGTTATCAGAAGTGTCAATTGCTCCTCATTGGCAAAATGACAAAAAAGTATTTTTTTTGTCATAAAACTATTCTTCAATTTTTTTTTCTTCAGTCATTGTAAGTACTTCTTTCGGGTAAAATTTACTTCAAAATGTGCTTTGCTGGCCATTTATATTACTACGCTACCCGAAAAATTACATGATATAGTGTAAGAACATATAATTTTGCCGTTATAATAATAATAATAGTGTATTATGTCAACCACTTCAAATTTTCGTCTTTAAAATGTAATTTTTTAGAGATTAGAGGAAGCAATTCAAAGCATTTCAAACCGCTATTTAATCTTGTTTTAAAGCTCGTTAATCGAATTTAAGTTACTCGGGCAATGACATCACAACAGTTTTCAAATAAGATACCGTATGAGAAATGTGCCAGATTGATGTTTTTTTCAATTACTTTGAAAATGTTGCATTTACATACTCCAATAGCAAATTGTACCTTTAAAAAAAAGTAATTTTGATTTAATGTTGAATAATTCGGCATTGAAAAAGACAGCACGATATTCGAATGCAAACATAACATTTTCTTTCTAAACAGAAACACGAAAATGCCTATTTTTTTCTTCGTCTCTCCTTTGTAATATGTTAATATCGTACATTTTTCTTTCATAAAAAGATAGATAAATAAATAGTTTGTATTTATATGCTTAAATGTCAGTCGTTGTCATTTTATGTAGCATGTAAATGTAAAGCGAGCTTTAAAAGACATAAATTTATTGGCATTTTTGGGCATTTTGTAATAGTCCAGCGGCGCCATTAGAAAATGTCTGTGTTTGGACTAAATCCAGAATGGCAATTCATTTGCTGTGTCAACTCGGTCAAAAAGTTGAAATAAATTTAGGCCAAACAAATACGAAATAACCTCATAGAAATGCATAGCGAGACGTTGATAGCGTTTAAATGAGATAATAAATTTAATAACAATAAAAGAAAAAAGCTTTTTGTGGCTAAACGGAAGACAAATCAACAAATAAAACTAATCTAATCTTATTTCTCATTTTATATTAAATCTTTACAACAGCTAAACTTGCTTTAACGTATCTGAAAAACACATGCAAATGGAATCCAATATCGTTGACCCCTCGACAACTTGTGGTGTCAATTAGACAACAACTTAATGTGAGACAAAAATGTAAAACTATATCATAATAACAACATGTAATTACATAAACGTTGACTGCATATAAACAATCGACTGCAACTTTGTATAGAAATAAAAAAGCTCTTCCACATCAATTGATTGCTACTTATTTTAAATAATAGCCCACTGTAAAAAGCCTGACAACGTAAGTTTATAAGAGTTGTTGAACAAAATAAAAGACATTGAGACAGAGTTTGATGATTTTTTTTTTGGTGGTGGTACTGTAGTTTGAATTGTTGTTGGACATGCAAGTAAGCGATCGATTCAAATTAAGAAGACAATTGTTAGAGCGCGAGTGTATATAATTTTTTGTTGTCAGTTTGGATAGGACGAGGTGAGGGGGAGAAAGAGGGGTTGTGGGTGGAGAAGTTGAAATGGATGACAAGACATGCAATGCGCGTCCACTTGAAAATCAGTGCGGTAACCGACCGACCGACCACTAACACATTATTAGAATTACTGTAGTCGAGTCCTTTAAGTAATTCCGTGATGTCAAAAAGCAGCGGAAATCCGCACATCACAAACTGCCATTTTGTGTATTTCTGGTGGGTGGCAAAATAAAGGGGTGGGAGAAGGAGTTGGGTGACAATGACAAGAGCTGATTTCAACTACATGACAAAGCAACATCTTTCCAACCCCTCAAATAAAAAAAAATATATTTTTTTTTGTGCTCAGATGTTAAAAATAAATGACATAAAAGTAAATTGAATTTGATTATTTCAATAAGCAATTACAACAAATAAAATAAAAAAACCTGATTAAATAAAAACAAGCTACACAATCAGCTTTGCTACAAACGCAATTGCATTACATTTGCTAAACTTGTACTTATCAACTTAAGACTAATTAATGAAAATCAGCTAAAAGCTACTGCTAAGACATTCTGATAATCAAATCTAGTCAATCGAAATTAACACCAATCCAGATTTTCCATTAAACCAATTTAAACTAAATGTAAAAGTACGGTACTACTGAACCGCATAACTCATTAAGTTACAGTATATACAGTACTAAAATGCATTGATTCTGATTTGCTAATATCGTACAATAACGATACAGTTCAATTAGTAAACTTGTATTGTATCTTTAAAAAGTAAAAATTACACACTAGTCGTTTCCAATAATTGTCTTTGATTCCAATAATTGTTTTTGATTCCAATAATTGTCTTTAAAATTTACAGTTTAAAATTTAGTTATTTGTAAAGTATTAGTTTCAGATGACTAAAAATCTTCAACAATTTATTAAAAATTACCTAAAACCTAATAGAATTAAAATACCGTATTTAAAAAAACTAAATTAATTCGCAGCCTCCCAGGCCATTCCCGTATCTACATTTGCTCAAATCGAGAGCGTACGAAATTCAATGGAAATCACTCTGTTATCTTAATCTTAGCATGTTTGTACAAATAAGCCACTCTAATACTCTGATGATAATATAGGGAAATATAAAATCACAGTAATTATTACTAAGTAATGAATTGCTGGCAGTTATTTGCATAAGGATTTAATTATTCCACCTTCAAACTCAGATTTACCCAAAATAAACTCCAAATAGCTATTCGTAATAAACTAGTACAGTACCAGTAGATACAATTATGGATGTGTATAGCACACCAATGTCGCACACAAATGTCGCGTTGTCAGCTTTAGGGAAAATACGCCATTTTGAGTAGCTGCACTCGACGTACACATACTACATTTATTATGCAATGGATTAAAAATTAAACAAATATTTTCTAATTCAAATAGAGTCGACTTCATCAAAACATTTTAAATATTCATTTCAAATATTCTTAAACAAATAGCAACTAAAACGCATGCGCCGAATGCAAATCTTTCAAATGGAAAATGTCAAAAGTACAGTACCGGTTCTAGTCTTGCAGTGCTAGCCTAAATTATGAAACATTGATAGTGATAGTATTAACTTTTAATTTAACATGATCGATATTACATTTCCAGCAAATAATTTTGCTTTTATAATAAACATCAATAGTAATTAAAATAATATATTGTGCTGTAAAATAACAAAAAAAAGCTTGTATTAATGAATTAATCTAAAATTTTAATGAGTTTGATATTTAAAATAATAATTTTAGTGATTTTTTATCATGTATGCATGAAATATTTTTTGCATAGTCGAAAATACATAACAATTTAGGGTGAAATAATAGTAAATAGCATTTGAATTACCATCATAATTTTATTTAAAAAATTGTTCTCACTGAGCTAATCTTTTATTTTATTCGATAGCAAGAAACTGAAGCCCTTTTTCAAGTACAAAAGCACCTATTGAGTAGTTTTATGCTTTTGAGAAAAAATCCTTGTTGAAAAAGCCGAGGTTGCTAAGCAACATTGTAGGTTTTTAGGTGGACGAAAGGGATTTTACCTTCAGACTAAATAGACCGACTACTAAAATAGCAAGTAAGATATAACAAGAATAAAATGTAAGTGTATCCCCCCACTAATAAAATCCCCTTCAACATAAAACAACAATAGTCTTAGCGTTGACATTTAATAATATAAAAGCTATGGCGGATGGAAAATAAATTAGAGAAAAAAAGAAAAAACGCTAAGGCGAATTAGATGTTCAATGTATTCAAATAAATGATGGAAAACTGCGTAATTATATTGTAGCTATAGCGTATAATAATCATAATTAAATGCATGACTTATACAGTAGTACTATAATTAGTAATCATGGTGTTGAAACCGATGACTAATTAAATACAGTGTTCCAGCCTTATAACGCACGATAGAACATTTTGATTTCATATGAATCTTTGATAATGCTATACATAACTTACAATTATCATCATTTTGTCGCCTAATACTACTGTACATGGGTAAGTTGCATTCCTTTTGTTAGTTTGCGACTTAGTTAGCTACTGTATTGTTATTGAAATTACCATGGCAACCGTCTCAACAGTCAAAGTTACTATCACATTCATTAGCTCAAACGAATTCTAGCTAATTATTAAAACAACTACAATACATATTAACCATTGTTTAGTACATGTAAACAATATTTATATTTATAAATATATTAACAGTATCATCTACATTTCATGTGTAGTAAATGTGGAAAAGTGCAATACGACGTTGCAAAACTGTTATGAATGCTACGAAAATCTTGAATAAATCGCAATCCATTGGCTTTAATTTTTAAGACCTTCTATTCCATATCAACACTAACTAGATACTGTATAAACGAGTATAGAAACTATCACTATGACTGCTAAATCGATCTTTGAATGTAGTGATTTTGACTTGGTAACAGAACCAAAACAGCTAACAGTGCCAAATTCGTATATGACATTACAATGAGCCATTTACAGAGGAAAAAAAAACCTAGAAATACAGTGCTGTACTATAAATATAGATAAGCAAAACCCAAATGCGATTTCAGTGAATGACTAATACTCGCTGTGTAAGTTATGTGTGTTGCAAAAACGATCGATTTAAAATACCAAGAAATATCACGTTAACGCATCAAATCGATATTTTGCTTAGACTTACAATCCCCGTGTTTTATATCAGTTGTTTACAGATAAAACCAACAACAGCATTTATTATTTAACTTCAACTTAAAGAAATGATTGTCCAATAAAACCAACTTTTAATAAAATATTAAAACTAACGCTTAGGAATAATCATTAAGTTTTTAGCATTAAAGATTGTGTTCGGATAACAAGAGTTTTAAAGTACAACATCAGTTGTTATGAAGCATAAATTGCTGAGAAATATAAAGTTGTAACCTGATCGACATTTTATATTAACATTTTTTTCTCCTTCCGTACATAGTGACTTGTTTTGGTTGCCATGGATATAACACGGATACAACAGTTGAAGAGCAGTGCAGTTCAGGTATATACATAAACATACAAAGGTAAAAAGATCTTTGAACAGAAAGAAACACAACAGATTTGATGAAAATCTGGATAAGCAAAACTGACACAAGCGACATCAGCAATAAATTTGTCAATACCATCTCATCTTCTCCATCGCCATCACTCTGCCCTAAACACCCTCTATCTCTAACCCCCATCCACCCACTCGGAAGAGGATGGCAAAGAAGATTTTATTATCACAAATATTTTTCAACTGTAAATACGGTACATGGATCGATAATGACAAACTAAAAATCTCTTTTATCCCACTTTTTATTATTATTTTGAATTTAACGACAAATTAATACACAGACCAAGCCAAATGTCGTGACATCAATAACACAGCATTGACACCACATTTCGCAATGATCTTGAAGGGTCAAATTCTTGATGGACCTGTATTTCAAAATTATATTTTTGAATATATAATTTTGACATACAGCCAAACAAATACCTTTTATAGTAACACCGACTCAAAATAATGATTAAATCCGATTTTGATAAGATTCTAAAACATATTTCTAGATTAATGTATTATAATACAGTAGTTATTAATCTGTTATGTGTAAAAATTGACTTGAAAATAAAAAATAACTCAACTTACTAAAATAAAAACAAGAGCAAATTACAGCAATCAACATGCCGTACTTACAATACATGTTACAATTCAAATTTAATGTCAAAGTTACATTTTAGTCATTTCTTAGCAAGTTACTTTTTCCGCTTTAATTGAAACACAGTTTTTGATTGTATACAACTACTGTACAAGAGCAAAGAGCAGACTGAACTGAAATAAGTTCTAATCCGACAATCAATAAAAAAATCGGATGAATTTTAATAACAATAAATATGATTTAAGATTAGACACATAAAAGTAGTGCGTCTAAGTTATATGTGCGCATGTCTAAAGAAGAAGAAAAAAATCTTAAAATAAAAAAAAGTCGGTGATTTATGTACAATGTTGAACTTAGCATTAAAAAGAACTCGACGTAGTACGCATGCGCCAATGTTATGATATGATGGTGTGGAATTTATATTGGATTAAGCCCGAACTATGACAGCTACACAATAAATGAGTATTGATATTGCAGTGCTACGTAGATGGAATATTAATAACATAACAAAAACATATAGTCTCTGCGTCCCACAAATAAACAGCGTTTTCTACATCACATACAATGTAATTTGTTGCCCTTTTTTGTGGACAAACTACATAAAACAATGAGAAACAACAGTGTTTAGAAAAAAAGTTTTTATAATTTGAAGCCACAAACTATTATATCAACGTTAAATTACAACTTTCAGACTCTCTTCATAAATAAACATAAAAATGCCATTATTTTTACAGTTTTAAAGCTTTTAAAACGTGTAATTTGACATTTATTTCCTTAATAAACAAAAGGTACATTAACATTTTTTCTAGTTTCAGTATTTATAAGCTTTCAAAGTGGCAAAAGATGACCATTATAATGATTATCAACCTAGGTGCCCGCGGCTTCGTAAACTGTCCCAAACAAATACTTCAAAAAAATATAATAAATGCTGCAAATTAACTGAATTAATAACGCACACTTATTAAAAATGTCCTAAAAAAACTTCCCAACAAAGGTATGTAGTTATCAAAAGAATGAGAAACATTAAATAACATGACACTGCTTAATTTTGCTGTATAATTTCAACATAACTTATTTTGGTAGCCATTATAACAGTATGGGTTCGCGGTTGAAAAAGGTTGGAAAGTAAAAAACTATGTAAATTTGAAGACAGGACAAAAAAAATGCTGTTGGAATGCAATGACCATAACCTAAAACTCGTAAAAATTTCAGAAGAGAGGTAAAATAGGCGAAATGAAATGCCAAATCAGGAATTTTTATTACATTCAGGCATCCTTGTCTATGTAAAAAAATGTCTAAGCTTATACCTGTATAGGGTACGTTTATGTCTATGTTGTATGCGTAGGCCATCATATCAGCCAGCCGATCCCTATGAAAAATTCCACTAGAAGATGAAGAATTATGAAACGAAGAAATGTATATGAAAAAAAGAAGAAAATAAATGAGTAAACACACGCTCATGTCAACAAATTTATCTGCTGCTAGTCATATAGCACAAAAAAATATTCTATAGGATGAGCCATTCAGGCAATGAAAATGTACAGTAATTAATTGCACTAAAAAAAAGATTAATTCAGACGGATTGATGTAATCAATTACATTTTCAAGTAAATGTTTTGATAGTACAGTTCAGTATGTTTGTACGACTACTAAATTGATGTTATTTTTTTTTTCTAAATGGCAAATTTTGTAACTTAAAAAATTTGATATCCTAAAAAAAAATATTAAAAGTCTTCAAAAAATTATTAAAACTGTATGAATAAATAAACTAATTAGTGTTGTAACACGTTTTCAAATACTGTATAAGAAGTTTTGATAACATATCGTCTATTTTCAAAATTCAAGATTGTGTAATCGGTTTGATCAATGTTTCTTTTACTTTCAAAGTGGATAAAGAAAAATATGGAAAATTATTTAAAAACTATAATAAAACTACACTGTACAAGTATATAAAACCCGATTTCTTTTGTTGTATAATCAGGCATTTATTTTTCAACTGTTTTAGAAAGTACTGGTGTATAATGCTTTTGTAAATGTAAAGCTGAAGAAACGGATACGTAAAAGACAAATGCGATTTTAACGTAAAAATCAAAAGCAGCTGTTTTCATTTTACCTAAAAAAAAAATTTAGAAAAAAAAAGAAAACCGTGACGATATGAAAAGTCATTCATCAAATTTTTAGCTTAAAACTTTTATAATATGTAAGTCAAGGAAAAAGATGATATAAAGCAGAAGATGAAAAGTGGGAGAGACATTTAATATATAAAAACAAAGGCATAGACTGTCGTTAACTCCGCCTGCTTTTGCCGTTTTTACTCTCAGATAAAATAAAATATATGAGATTTCATTTTTCAAATCCAAAAAAAAGCAGCTTTTATGTATTGTGTACAATAACATGGAAGTCAATGGAAAAACAAAAAGAAATCGATTGAGTAAAAATATTTTGTTCAGAAAAGAACATTTTACGACTTTATCTCTTTCTCCCCTACAAAAACTTAATAAAATAAATAAATAAAAGTTATAAATAACCACAATGACACTTTCAATATGAAAAATAACAAAATAAATCAAAAATGAAATCCCATTACAGCAGTGAACCATAAAATCACTTTTTAAAAATGAAATATTTAACATTAAATGACGTACAGTATACGATTTTAATTCGATATTTTCATAAAACTTACTGTAAATGATGTAAAATTCAGTAAATTTCAACGAGCACATAAAATTCGAGTTGTAATTTTAAAAGCACAATTTAAAACATATACTGGATGATCTTCAAAATTGGAACAATGTTTATTCCCCATGGCAAAAAAGTAATGGGAGTAATCACAATTGTCTCGTTTCTTTATTCGCCTGGAATAAAGCCAGAATTTTTTGTTAAAAATTAGTTTTTTCATTATCAGGTCATAGAAAACCAAATAAACTAACTTATCTTCTGGTTAAAAGTTCCAAGTTCTGCTTTTCAATAAAACCATTAAAATTTCAAATCGTTAAAATAATAATAAATTAATTATAGAAATGCTATTTATATTTTTTCGAATTAACTGTAACTAAATCCATAGAAATTGGATATGCTTCTTATATTTTTATATAAATAAGGAAATGCTTAAAAATAATTGTTTAAATTGAAAGCTTCATAAGAAACGAATGAAAAACATTCCTTAGCATAATATTTTAAATTGAACAAAACGTTTCTTTGTGCAATCGGCAAAGCTAAAAAAAAAAAGTTTCTTTTTTTTTCTACTTCTTTCTTCTAAATTGAAATGAAAGATGAAAGAGCTGACTAATGAGTTGAAATGTCAACCGAGGTCAAAACATACACAATCAATGGATACAGTGTGTTACATATGAAGTGTATTTAAGTTGAAGAGTAAACGCTCTGACATTTTGCTTTTCTTTTACAGTATACTGCATTATTACACGGTGGCGGTGTTTTAACTTTACCCCTTCACTTTTGATGTTTCACCCCCAATCCACTCTCTCCCTTATAATATACAGTACTGAGTTGTCAATTTGCTTAGCTATAAATCATCTTACACTGTACAGTATGTGTCTCTTCCAACTGATTTATATTTTCTATGGAAAAATCTTCCTTCAACTTACTGCAGAAAAAGATAGCCGGAAAACACAACAAAGAACTACTGAATTCTCTATGTATTTGTATTGTAACCAGACCATTTCTCGACATAAAAAATAAAAACAATCTAAAAAAAACTGGAAATCAGGACTGTTCACTCACAAATCACAATGCTACCGTATGCAAAATGAATAAGTTACTGTACATGATAAAAAAAAAGATGACAAACAAACATTCCATCGTCAAAAACGATGCACTGTAAATGTCTTTTGTCATTCTTTTACACTATGATTAAGCCAAATTCCGTTCTAAAGTGCCAGTTTTTATTTAAGTCACTTAGCTCACCTGCTCCAGTAAATTCTAATTAGTGCTACATTACTCAATGGCTAAATGTTGTTTCCCTGAAAAGCACACTGTGTCGAAAGAGAAATTTTGGTTTTTTTATAAAGCAAAACTTATACTGCATCTTACCTAACCATTAGTCGTGAGAAAGATAATTAGTTCACACTCTTATTTAGAAAATAAACCATCTAAACTCAAAGAACGGCAACTAATTAGTTCAAATGTAGTAGCGAGAAAAAGTTTTAAACGGTTTCAACGCAATATCATTGTCATTTAATAAAAAAATAATAAACAGAAAATCGAAAGCTAAAAACGAATTGGCTTTTTATGACAATAATTTATATATACGGTATTAAAAAAAGGTATGGAAGTGTCTTTTTAGTGAGTGGAAGTGACGTTTGAGAGAAAATAGGAAATGCAAATGGCTTTTCTGTTCCCTTACGCATACAGCACTAAACTAAGTCAATAATGACCTAAACGTCATTTCCACTCCATCAATTTCCATTCAACTGAAATCGACATAAACATTCGAACAGTTGAACAAGATTTTCAGCACTCTTCCACTGAACTGGAATTTTATTTTACTTCATTACACACACACACTTACCAAATCCTCTTAAGGCTGAATCAATTCCATTTAAAAATTGTCCCAAGAATTTTTTTTCCAACCGTTTTAATGTAATTGATGTGAAAAATAAATACTGTACTTATAAAAAAAACGCGTTAAACATCCGTTCACATGCCATTTTGTTGATTTTATATTGAAAGTTGATCTAACCCTTTGCAGCCTCAACCATACTTCAATGTAAAATAGCTGTTTGAATAAACATTTCACTTTCACATAGTTAACTTCAGCCAAAATATCGAATAAATCAACAATTTTATGACAGCAGTTTTCAACCTAGATTTAAACGTACCACAATATACCACCAACATAACGTACCATAGACTGACAAAAAACACGTTAAAAAGTATTAAAAAGCGTATTTTCAGTATAAATTTCGTTAAAAAAAACTTAAATTTGATTGGAATTGGAATCAACAGTATAATCAGCCTATTCGGTAGTAAGCTTAAGTTACTTTGCATAGGCTGTTATATTAAAGAAGTCTAAATTTTTGTAACTGAACATCACAAGAGCAAAATGTTGAGAACTGCATATTTACATTACATAATCAAAATAAATATGATTTCACAATAATAAAAAAAAATGCTATAATTCAAAATTCAAAGTGTAGCAGAAACCGATAGGGGGCGCCAAAAGACTTATTTTAATACACTTTTATATTATATAGTAGCACCGTCATTTATGCCATTTTTTATTTCTTTTTGATCCCCACCCACTTCCATCCCCCTTATAATGTTCTCTCCAAATACTGTATACTGTATAGACCCAATACATACAAAGTAGATAGACTTGCATTCCCCTACTCAATTTATTTTTCCACCTTTACAACTGCTACTTTTTATATAAATGGCCGTCTGTATATGTAACTACGCATGCGCCCTCTCACACTCACTTAGCGTTTTATATATTACAGTACAAAGCTAAAGTCGACGATATTATATTTTCCATTACATTAAAGTGGTAAATTCTCAGACCACATTAAACTGCTCAAAAAGCTAACAATGACTTCAACAACAAAAAATGATACGACTACGACGCTCGTGTTACATTGCCGCTAATAGCCCATTGCAACTACAAACTAAATTACTGTTTATTTAAAGTATAAATATTAGTGATCAAAGAAAGATCATCACCCTTCTAAAATGACAATTTTTGTCAACTATGAAGTTCAATAACCTAGAATAGACATCAATAATTTAGGTATGTAAACGTTCAAAATAATATAACGAACTTAAATTGTTCAAATATTTTAAAAACCAAATTAGAAAAAAAAAGTTTAATCTCAGCTAATAAATGGGCGATTTCTAAGACGTTGTTAAAAAAAACTACACATTACGAGTATGCCAAACACTTTTAATATTAAACTTCCAAACCTTTCTAAATAGTCAAAAAAATTTCCTACTTTTTTTTTTTAACAAAATGTTTGAGGGAGAGAGCGAGTTATAAATAGACAGAAATGTAAAAATATTTGGACTATAAAAAGGAGTCATACCACTTGATGGTAATTCATCTCTTGAGAGAAATAAAAACATGGCTGTCTATGTGTTTCTCACTTTCAATTGGAAAAGTCTGCGTTCAGTAAGACTCAACAGCAGCAGAGACGTGTACTGTGCTATGGCTGCTTTCATAAGAAATGTAATTTAAACCACAAATTTATATCTCAATCTTTGTGAAGGTACAGTATATATCTATCCTACGTGTGTATGTTTAGATTAGACTGAGATGGAAGTAGATGGAGGGTTTAGTGGAAAATAAACACACATTGATGTTGGCAGAAGACATGTACGCCAAAGATAACAAAAAACAAACCACAAACCGTCAAAACTGCCGCCGTAAAAATCAAAGTAAAAATTACATTTTTATACATAACAAAATCTTGTTAAAAAACTTGAAAATGCAATTATTTTTCTCGTTAAAACAAACCAAAAAAAAAAGGTTTTTTAAGATAAGCAGCACAGAGTGTATAAACATGTTATGCAATTACAGGTGTCCATGTACAGTACCTCCAGCTGTGAAAACATGTAAAAACGTTAGTCCAGAGTTGATCACGTGATAATACCGTACCGCAGAACATAAAAGGTTAAAGTTCATAAAGTAATGTGCATTTTCTATTCATAAGCATGTCCAACGGCTTACACTTTCAGTTCAATGTAAAACCGCCACAAATACCATTCAACTTTAGGCCGCTTTGTGTCACCTCCAATTGAATAATCATTGAAAACCCAACCCTCTCTGAATCTTTCCCCACCCCACCCCTATACACCACCATATAGTTGTTATGCTTTCTCTTATTTTATAAACACATTTTCTGATAGATATCATGACGCATAAGCAAAACAAACTCTTCAATGTGTGTTCAAATGCAGATGTTAATCACAAGGGAGCAAGAGGGACTGACTGACTGACTGGGCTCAGAGACTAGTGACTACTGAGAAATGCATTCAAGCAGTTCAACTGGGTCAGACAAGGCAGAGGTCCTATTCAAAAACAATATCCTCTACCCTCTCTCCCTACCCAACATTTCTACAACATCCCATACAATGCAGTACATGTGCTGTCATAATAAACAACCGTTACATCTTTTAAATACATCACAAACTCAAAATGATAAACAAAACACTGCTTAATTTTAATCAAAACAAGGTCAAACGATTTTTATCATTTACTTTTAATAAATAATTGTAAGCTAAAACTTTTAACAAGACTATTTTTGACTTTCAAATGACACTACAGTCATTTAATTACTGTATTTCAGTGTCTAGAGTATGTGAACCAAATAAACTACATATTAATGTACTGTAAACAAAAGTTCCTCAATTAAAAAATTGTTTTTTTGTAAAAATTTGATTTTTAACTTCATATATTTCACATACAACATACGGGATATGGAGAAAGATATAGAGCTACTAAAATCTGGAGGAAAAAAAAGCCACTACTGTACTATAATTAATTGAAGAAAAAACCTGGTCTTAAAATGCTTTTTTTAATTCTCAATATTGTATGCCACGAAAAGTCACTTAATCTTAAAATCGTAATAGGTTTACTTCTGTCTTATGCATATCAGTATAATCGTATTATTTTAGAAGCTTTGAGATCTTACAATGAATGCCTTTTAACGAATATTAAGAACTTTTAGTTTAGTTAGGTTAAGTAATTCTAAAATAAACTCAATCATAAAATACGTACTGTATATATCATTGAAAAACCATACAAGTTAACGCTTGATGTTTGCCGTTAAATATTTGTCAATAAATAATAAAATTCGGGTTTTCATTCCCTTTTATGCCTACTTCGTATTGTACATTTACCGATACAGCATTTGTTCTGGGCTTAAGTAATAAGTACACTTATAAGTTGGGCGTTTTCAAAGCAATATCCATCGCCTGAGTAATTTAACCACTTAAGTTATTAAATATGGAATTTTTTTATCACTGGTTCCTACCTGCTATTTCCAACGATGCGTTTTTGCTGGTGGTCTTTCCACCTTCATTCCTGGCCACACACCAATACGTTCCAGCATCCTGCTCTTTTCGGCTGTGAACAACTTTAAGAAAAAATAAGGAACCGTCGTGTAACAATACTCGATGACTTTTGGGGTCTGCTGGCGACGTCCGAACTAGTTCACCATCTTTGTACCACTCGATGAAAATGGGAGTTTTGCCATCGGCTTTACAGTTTAATGTGGCCGGTTCATTACGTTGAACAATTAGATCAGACGGATGCTCGGTAATGCGAGGCGGACGAACTCCTGAGTTTGCTATTTAAAAAAAAAACAATGATTTAATTTTCATTTACCAAAACCAATTTCAATTTTTTAAAAACTCAAAAAAAAAAAAAAAAATGCACATAGTAATAAAAAAATAGTAGAAGGTTATTTTCTCGGCAGGGGGTAGTGTTTAAGTCATCGTCGATTTACACTCAAATTTATTAAAACTTTCTGCAGGTGTTTTTTCTCGTAAATTGGTTCAACTACATGTGATACTTAAAAAAAGGAGTTGCTTCCCCCCTCCACCCTATTCCAAAAGCAAAAAAAAAAATGAAAAGGGGCCAAATTTAAATTGCACTAAAATTTGATCAAATTAGTAAACACTCGAATATACTGTAACTGTAATTATTTTCGTATTCAATTTTGAACTTTATGAGAACAACACTTACTGTAGGTCACATTTATGACGCACAAAGTGAACCGGCAATACAAAAAAAAAAAATTACCAATAATAATTACTCATTTACACCCATCAAAGTGTGAATAATTAAACTGTTGTGTGCTACAAGTTTTTATCGTGTTATTAATAATAGAATGTGAGAACCACCGGTGTTTTTCATTTCCCCCTCCCATCACAATTGTTCAGCCTCGCGAGTGGTGGCCATCAAATATCATCAGGGAGCTTCAATCTTATTTAGATTGCCAGAGGGTGTGGCTGTGGTTACCATCGACATATTGAGCATATTGGACACGTGGCCATGGCGTTTATTGAGCGTAACGCTTGACGTCTTGTCGTGTTTTAATTTTTCCCATCACTGCAACTGAGAATTTCTACACGGCTTGTGTTTTATTTTTTTAATGAAAGGTTGTGACCCGAACATACAGTAAGGATTGGTCCCATATATTACATGGAAAAAAGAAGGAACTACTCTTTATTTTGGTGATTTTCTTAGCCAGCTGTTGTAGTCAATGCAAATTCTATGAAGCGTAAAAAACGTATGTTGCTCCCCTGTACTGAATCCCTTAAGCCAGAAGGGAAGTTCGGAGTGCACACAAGGTTAATTTCAACCCATCTGGAAATAAGTACAACCGCAAACTATACATTCTCAGAATTAGAAGAAATTAAATATATCACGCAATTACAACTGAATTGTTTACGAGTCTAACAAAAAAAATCTGCTCTTACAGTACAAAAATTGTAATTTACTATTCAGAATTTCAATAAACAACTTGTTAATTGCAATCATTAAATGCAAACTACTTAACACCTATAAAAAATTCAACTTTAAATACCACTGCAAGTTATAGACTAATTGATTCATTGTTTTAAGCTTATAAAACATAGCTTTTGAGCTGCAAATTCAATGGCATAAAGCAAATACCTTTGCTTGAAAAAAAATCGACATTAAAGAATTCAAATTTGCTTATTTAATAGAAAAATACGTAATGAATAGCCCACAGCAAATTCAATAACTATATTTTCTTTTCAAAACCCAAATTAAGAACTAATCTCTATTTGTATTAGATAAAAGTGTTCTGTATGATGCTTTAAAATGGAAATATAATGATCGATTCAGCATCTTTAAATGTCAAATGAGTATTTGGTGGTTGAGTACTCAAATTGTAACTACAATATAAGTTAACTAAGCCCTGTATATTATAAAACGCTAATTGAATTTATGCTACGCCAAAATTAGCTAGTATAGTTTGTTTTTTAAAAAGTGCATCAAAGCAACTTTCAGGTCTACCGTAAATTATGTTTACAATACGGTATTGCTATGCGAACGGTGTTTCTTGCTCTGGCAAAGCTAATTTAGTGTTGCGTAACAAGAAGATTGTATTTGTTTAAGGTTTTCTTAATTAAAATGCCACAAAATCGGTTGCAAGTGGAAAATGTTATACTCGAACAGGAAAAAAAAGTATTTGCAATGCAAGCTAAAATCCCAAGAGTGCTTTTAGCATTTTCTACATGAAACAAATTTCACACACAAACTTTTTTCTCCTCCTTTTTCACGTGTAATCTTTGAAGTTTAAAAGCAGAAATGAGATTTTACTAGGTTGAACTTCAGATAAATCTTTTTTATTTTTGCTTTGGTAAAGTCAAAGATATGTTAAAACAAATTTAATGCCCGTTTGAACACGAAACTCATATTTTTCCATTTAAAACAAAAACAAACTAAAAAACGCCAAATTTAATCATATATATAACTTATACGGTATGTATGAGATAAAATAAATAGGAAATGTGCTTATAAAAGTATAAATTGAGTGTACTAACATACAAAAAATGTTATTTTGGTTGGTGAAGCTCATGACACGGTTGACGAACAATGTACACAACATAATAGAAACGTTCACGTAACCGAATCGAAAATGATAAAAATACAAGCAATAAAAAATACCCCACACCCTCAGTCCAAAACCTTTCCCCCCTCAACTACACATAAAAACACAAGGATGGATAAACAGCAGAAACATAAGGATTTCTTTTTTTTATTTTAGTTTAACGTTACCAGAAGTTGCAGCAATGGATAAACTGATGCCATCGATTTTCTTTTACCCTCAAACAAAAAAAATAAATAAATAAAACCTTAGCAGACGACGACGAGAGCTTCTCCAAAGAAAACGAGTCACTAAAACATCTCGAAAATTAAAATAAAAACACCCAACTAAACCTAAAAACTGCCCCTTGCTTTGAAGTATCCAAATAGGATAGCAAACACTTCTAAAAAAGGCCAATTGGCAAAATAGAACAGTGAATTCGCTTGTTTTCATATTTTTTGCTGCGTGTATTTTTGTTTTCTTTTTCTAAAGTGAATTTAACAAAAGAAAGAAAGCTGAAGTGAAAGTTTGCTACAATTTTTATCAATTTAAAGCTGAAACGGTTTCAATAGTCGTCAGGTAAAATACGGCATCAACTTTATCATTACAGTATTATTTAATAATGATCATATGTGGTTTGTGTTCAATTAAGATACTCGTCATTGAGGTTTAGTGATGACAGCAAACATAAACAAATGATTTGCCAGACGTTCAGCCAGCCTGCCATCCACTCAACCAAAAACTTCCCTCATTTTCACCTCAAAAGCTTCCTACAGGCTATAGACAAACCCATTAGCATGGAAAGTAACCACAGAGCACAATAGCCATGAGGCACAAGCTCTAGTTCTTAAATTGTAAAGAAGAAAACATTAACGAATAAATGTTACGAACTTTTTTCTTCTTTTTTTATTAAAATAATGCTAAGATTTCAGTTTCCTAAGTTCTACTCCTGGTTATCGTAAAACTAGACTAAAAATCGCATTGAAATGCAATACAGCAAGTACTGGTTGGCAAGTAATGGACCTTACAGTACCATTACCTAGTTAGGGATGAGTATATGGGGAGAGATACTGTATGAAAAGGGAAGATACAAGATGCAGACTTTACGTTTTCTTGAAAAGCAATTTTTCAAAAGTGTAAGAAAATTATTTTAATAGTTGTAAAATGTTTATCCTAATATTACTCAACTGTTGTGGCTTTCAGTTTCATCTTTCAATTTCAGCTTTTTTTACTTTTTCTCCCTCTGTCGCCATCACTTAACATTTTCATTTTGTTTTTCGACTTCCTTTCTCAACTTTTCATTAGTACCAAACTAAAAATACCATAAGAAAATGTAGGGAAGAAAAAATGCCCTGTAAGTGTCGATGGCCTCTTCCATTTTTCACATCCGCCATTTTAGATCATTTAGCGGTTTGTTTGATCCTTTTAACGTTGAGTGATTATTCTTATTGTCTTTTTAAATTGTCTTTTCTTCAAACAATGTATCATCTGCCTTACACACTTTTTACCATTTTTATAGCGATACTTTTTAGTCAGCGTTGCGTGACTTGGTTTTTTTTTTACACAACTTTCTCAATATGTTTTCACGCTATTCAGTACATACTAGTACTGCACCATGGTTGTGTCGTCCCTGTGTCATTTATTTCTCTCTGGTAGAAATAAAGCTGTACATAATGTCATTGATGACCACTTTGTCACGTAATAATTGTAAAAATATTATACGTGAAATAGTAGCAGACGACGTTTTAATAAGCGTGTAATCTCTATCCACGTATTAACATTGAAATTGGGAAATTATCATGTACACGAATGCTCATTACAACTCCCAATGGAAAAGCATTAGCTTGCTTTTCGATATGGGACAATTTCTACCAGTACATTGTTTAGCTTTCAGCGCTGGACTGTCATGTACACAGTACTGTAGTCCACTGGGGTACTGTAAAATTTAATTTTTAATGATACCAGATAAAAGTATCATTTTATAAACAAACTCACAATAAATAAACGAATTTGAAAAAACTTGAAAATGCTAAAGCAATGAAAAATACAGCAGTAAAAAATTAAAAAAAAAAAAACACAAAAAAGTGGCAACAAAGACAAAAAATGTTATTAATAGTAAAACATTTTTTGTAATTAAAAACAACAAACTTAATATGCTTAAATGAAACATTACTTTAAGTAAAAAAAATTATTCGATTGCATGTAAATTTGAATGAAAAATGCTTTAATGAATGATTTTGTACATGTGTATAGATGAAATATATATTGTTTTGCTTTAAAAGTTTCAAGTTTCTTGAAAAAGCTTTTCAACACGATATCACATTTCATCTTTTTATCTTTCAGCATAACACAACTTCCTGTGAAAAGTACACCTGCTTCAGCCATTTACTTGTCTTTTCACACATTTAATTAAGCCATCATACGTTACAATCCCATAACACATCCAGGCTTATTTTATTGATAATCAATTTATTAATTCTTTTCCACATGTGTAACAAAATATTATAGTACTGTACTATACAACCAAACACAATATACAGAAACAATTTCAAACACTGTCACTGTAATGACATGACCAAAAAATTGTTTTAACTTAGAAATAATTTAATTCATATACAGTACTTGAATAATTAGACATCTTGTATGATGACTACAAAAAACCATACCAAAGTTATTACATGAGAATTTATGTAGAGACTTTGGCTGGTTACACAATTAATTCCAAATAAATCCGAATTACGTTGTTAATATACTAAAACTTTCAGACCAAACCGTATATAAAATGTCTGACAAATGAGAAACACTCATATTTTGTTCAGTTTCCATCTAGCATCAGCGCAATTATTCGTCTCGATAAACAATTATACAGATGATAAATCGATTTAATAGACGACCAAATGAGAAAAATCCATTGTCTTTGTTTCCTCGTAGGGACAATTAACAATCGTCAATCGGCAACCACTATAATTAACTCTCGTGCCATCATATTAACTTATATCATCGATTACAGAAAATCGATATATTTGTCAATTTAAAAGCATAAAATAGACAGACCACTTACATGCCAGTCATAACTTTTTTCCTTAAATAAATACAGTATAACAAAAAAGAACTGCTTTTGAAAATGTTTTTAAGTTGGTGGCAGTGTTGTTGGATGATTTACGGCTCCCTTATGGTCTGTTAAGCTTTGGACTTCAACCAAAAACTACTGTACAACTTCAGTGCATTTGTTTTCATTTCATACTTTGCCATTAAATCATATTCACTTCAAACAGCTCAAAAACGACACAAATTTTAGATTCAAAATATTGCATTTTATCAAATCTTGGTGCATGAGTTTAGTGCATTATTTTAGCATACCATCGTATTGGCATTTCATATTCTCAAAAATGTTAAACATTGGCCAATTACAGTACTTAAAAACCATCGAAATGCAGTAAACTTAAAAAAGATACATAAAAAACAAAAAACTGCATCTATTCCACTATTGTTAAATATGATGTCTAATTAAATGGAAGTTACAGTTACATCACATCAGTTATTCGAATTTCTTTTCAGAAATTGTTAGTTTTTATTATGTTTTTAGGTTCAGTGTAAAAAAATAATTTTTTGATAGTAAAATGCCATCGATCCATGTTGTTAAACGAAAGAGAAAGATGTCTAAATTCCTTGTCTCTTCCCTACAGTCGAAATCTGTTACATTGATGTATTAGAGGCAGTTGCACTGTACTGTACTTTGTATCCCCAATGCAATTTTGCAGTTGCAGTGCCAGACAGTCATATAACTTTGGTCGTCCAATCTTGTCTGATAAATTGACCAGTCCATACTACATGGCTTCACCAACCTAACAACTCAATTTTCTTTTTCCCCCTCGAAACAAGAGTCCACACCCATCAACTAATCTTCTTTCTCATTTTCTATTTAAGCCAAAACGAAGAAAATATACGTGTAATATTGATGGAAACCATAATGTCGACTTATTTATTACTACACCCCCTTTTTTTTCTCTTTAAATTTTTTAAAGTTTAGACTGCTGCTTTATTTTCTTTTTTAAAAAAAAGTTATGTTAATAAAAATGCTAAAGGCTGAAAAGCTATCACTGTACTGTACAGAATTTTATTACGGTATTCAATAACGTTTTGTAATAGATGATCATTAAATCTCCAAACGGTGCATGTCTGAGAAAAAAAGGACACGTTAAGAATATATTAAATTTATATAGAAAAACAACTTTAATTCATTACCAGTGCTATTTTTAACGACAATGATAACATTAGTATAGTTATTAATTAATTTATCAACTGATAGAATCATAATAAATTAATAATCATTGAATATTTTCATTCGTTGTTTAGAGCCCAAATATATATAATAAAAAAAACTGAATTGAAAAAATTGTTTTCACATTGAACTTCCATGTGTCCGTCATTAATTATTCAATTTCATACTGTATATCCATTGTTTGAAGATTCAATTCAATGACTCTCCTGACTATACCAGACTCGTACAGCAATGTACATTGTGACTGTTTAACAGATGCGCAATATTCCTCTAAAAATAAACCAACGGCGCATTATGAGCAAAACCCACAAATCCCTTCAACGAAAACATTAAAGACAAAACTTTAAAAAACTTATTTTAAGAGGGAACTTAAATTCTTTCACTTTCAAACTTACGTTATGACTCTTACGAGATGAGATATGCAGCACATAAATTAACAAAAGCCATAACTTAGCTAAATATATTCCAATAAACTACATGAAAAACAACACAATACCAAACATTCTAACAACAAATTTTTCAAAGTGCCGTGCATCTACTACATATATTTAACAACGGTAAACCTCTACTATTAATTTTTTTTAATATTTAATAACCTAATAATAATTACAAAAAAAATTACATCATAAATTATTACTGTACTACGATACGTAACTTCGTTCTAACGATTTTGTGGCACTTTTGTTACTTTTTTTATACTTTTTAGAAGTTTTGGTCAGTTTGTTAGATCATTTGGCTGCACATCATACAATGTGTAAATCAGCCAATAAAAATTAATCAACCGACTCAATAAAACCACATAGCTATGCTCCAAAAGTTATTTTGTGCACTAAAAAGTTTTACCGACTTAAATTTAAGCTATAAAATCGAGACAAAACGCCTTCCAGATTCTCTATTTATATTGTGATATTAAACAGCATAAATTTGACTGGCAACTAGAGAAATAGAGAAAAAGATATTCAAAACGATTGCCGTGCTGTGCAATAAAGATCAAAGTTGATTCCAGACCATAAACAACCAGTGAAGCAGCTTACAAAGTCCATCTGGGCCCTTGCAATATATGACCATTGAATGGAATAGAAGGATGGTTCAATGGCGTGAAAGGGCTAGGCTAGGGGAAATCGTGTTAACTTAATTGTACGTACATGTTGGAGTACTGTAACCGTACTATATCGATTTGAAAATAAAGTTGTGAAGTGGAAGAGAGAAAATGATGGGTTTGAAGATGTGGCAGATGAGTAACTCGGTTTGGCCATTACTTTTTCTAAGGGGTCACTGGAGACTACTAAATATCGGAATGAAAGAAGAAACAAGAAAACCATTGAATACAAGTCAATGTATAACTTACATTGGATATTAGGTGTTGTTTACTACCAAAATTAGATAGTGTTAGCCAATGACTAAATTACAATTAAACCATAAAAACAACACCTCGCTAATGCATGCACCGTGCTAAACCACTAAAAAGCAGTCAACGAAATTAACACCTTTAAATTACTTTGTACCACGTCAAAACTAGAAAGACAATCGTACTGATTTATGTGCACAGAATTTTTCATATACTGTACATTATTTAATTGTAATAACTTACGTTGTATGATAAATTGATAAAACTGTCAAAAACTCATAAGGCTTTAATTAATCGAGACTTTCCATCTTTTAATTAAATTCGATGGTTTAATGTTTCAAATCAAAATGCTGTGTTTCAGTTTTAGTGCAAAATCGTTCAAACACTATTATTTTGTTTAAAGATAATTTAAGATGGCATCAAATAATTTGTTTCGTACTGCACATTCACATATGGAATTTCTTTACAAAAAAAAGTTTTTTTGTCTTTTTCACCATTCAATTTTGTTATAGAAATGTAAGTAACGTGTTTCCTGCGCATGCCAACGACATGTCTTTTTCATCTTCTTCCCCTCCACAACTTTAAACAATTTGCATGACTAAAATCTTGTCAAATACATAAAAAAAAAATTTTTTTACTCCTGTATGTGTATGTGTGTGTACCATGTGTATTATTATACGCTACAAAGCGAACGAAGCATGACAATGGCCGATTGTCATCTATTTTTAGCAGTGCAGTGGAAAATGAGTTACAACTGCTATTGCAAAAGGGAACAGGAAAGAGAATCACCATCATCATCTTCATATCCAATACATACTGTAGCGTCTCGATCTTATAGGTTGGCAACCATTATTGACTCACGTCTCTCTTTGCCTAGTTGAAAATCATAATGGATTAATGTATTATTGTTATGTCATGTAAATGAATAGTTGTGACGTCGGCATCAATCTATCATACTCTTTTTATTACGAAAGTTATCTGTTTATTGAAATATTGTAACACTTTCTTGTAAAATCCTAATGAACTAACCCAAAAATTAAAGTTAAATTCATGTTTTTTAGTGTATTTTAGCCAGATTTTGTAAATCCATTACTCGTTTCTTGACACGTCAACAAAAGCCGCGACACCAGGGTTGACAAACAATGATTATATCACATACCCCCTCCACACTGTAGTCTGAAGCTTCTCTTCCTTTTATGTAACATTTTTTAAAATAAAAAAAAATATCTAAAGTAGAAGAGTGAGATGAGAAGAGATGAAGAAAATCGGTTGTAACCATAGCAACGACGGCATGTGTGTGCAATCAACAATCTGAACCAATCAAAATCAAAACGATGGTCAAAACTCAAACCCACAATCACCTTCAAACACACTCTAACATCATCTTACACGCAACGTACAGTTGCTTTTATATCAATCAATACAAATGTAATAAAATTTAAACGAGATTTTCAAAAAAAAAAAAAAAAAATGAAGAAGAAAAAAGCATCCCTGACCCTATCACTTACTGTAGATCAAAGAGTTACACAGGAAGTGCATTTAACCCATTTAATTCAAAGTTGAATGATTTGTTTCGAATTTTGAAAGCAATTTTGAAATAAGCTTAATTATTACTTTATTTAATTTTTTGCTGGAGTTACAAAGCGTTCAGTTAACGCCTTTTGAGTTGTAATTACTAAACGTCTAATTAAGTCATTAACCAAAACAAAAAATAAAAAGTTCAATGTACGCTCATATTCACTGCTTTAATTTTTAATTTATTACTTTTGTTTTGCCTTTCACTTTTGACGTGCAACTAACTGCTTTTATAACTTTGCATCAAAAAGCACTACTCTCGACTTACAGAATGTGCTGGGTTTACCAAGTTCAAAATAAAACGTGGATTTTCCTAACCAAAAAAATATAACGTTTTAACCATGATAAACGCCTGAGTTTCATTGATTTATGTTAAAAAATTTCAAATGGGTATAATTAAATTTGAGTTTTTAACCGTGATCAATCAATGATCACCTTAAAAGTAACTAGCAACGCCTTAAACGTTTTACACTTGCAATATTTTGTGTTTTACACACTCAAGTACAATATGTAGTAAATTTGTGAGCGAATACAGTGGATTCTCGTTAACACGATCGCCGGTAGCACGAATTTCTCGTTAACACAAAGCAACATTGCGATCCCGAACTACAGTATAGGCTTTCCCATACATTTTTTGTTCGTTAACACGAAGTAAAACCCCGTTAACACAAACTGATTTTGCTTCTCCAAATGAAAAATTGCATATATCGTCGACAAAAATGTAGAAAATGTTTAAAACTGCATCATTTTTGCTGGGATGCATACATGCATATGAATGCACAAAATGCATAATATTTTGAAATGTCTATTTTGTATCAATTATGATGTAAATAATGATTCTAATATAATGTAAATAGTAAGTCTAAATAAGATGTACTCTAAAAGATGTCAGTTTAACCAATATATATTAGATTTTGCATGTGGTCGTTAGCATAAAACCCCGTTAACACGAAGAAAAATCTCGGTCCCGTCGACTTCGTGTTAACGAGAATCCACTGTATTTAATTTGTAGCATCCTAAATACACGTAAGATTTCTAATATCAATATTGATTGAAAATGTAATAATTTCTTTTTTAAAATCTTAAATATCTACCATTATAATAATTACAAAACTCCAATCGTTATTATGAACAGTAATTAAATTCAAGAACAACTAACTTAATGAATATTAAATTACATAAAGAATGCATGAATTCACCAAAGTAAAATAACTTGGAATGGATAATTATCGTATTGAAATTTATTTCCTGCAAAAAACAAATGTTAATAAATGCAAAAATTGCTTGAAAAAATTCATTAAAACAATAAATATAATTATAATTAAGACTAATTAAATGTTAAGAAGTTCCATTTCAAGAGTTAAAAATCACCTTACAATAATAATTTTTGAGCTTTCATCAGCACAGAAAATACAGTATTATTGAGTAATGATAAAGGTTAATGGTATTGCAATTAAGCATCTTTTATTACTAAATGAGCTTTGAAAAATCAGCTGCTGTTTATTATTGTATTGTTTTATCTTCACATAAGATTTTCAAGTACAATTTGTTTTAATAGTTCATCACACACACGCGTTTCGCTAATGTTTTCATCCATTAATAGCTAATGACTAAATTAATTTTAGCACTTTCTCTTGATTTTATTGCAAACAACAGCTGCAAACGCTTCGCTTTTACTATTGGCAAAGGCAGGGCTTATTTCAAAATATGTCTACTAGTTTTATAGATATAGCCACATGTTTAGCCTGGAGACATCATTATTAAACTAAAAACATCAGAAAAATACTTTCTATAGTACAGTGTATGTAGCTGCTTAATTATTATAATTACACTTATACACTATACTTTAACAAAGTCACAGCAGAAAATAGCTTGTGCATAAATCAATAGCCAAATCGATATATCGATTAATTGTCAAAAATAAAGAAGCAACCAACATTCCTTTAAACATCAAATTCTTCAGTTTACTAATTGCAAATAATTAAAATAACTGAAATCTTTTTGTCCATCAAAACCTGTTTCAATCAAAATTCCGGTTAGCTGATTAGAATGATTAGTTGGTTGTTGTAGTAACAAACTAATTAGTCTATTATCCAGTATTTATTAGTACTGTAATCTTATGTAAGAATTTCCAACGACAAATTCATATATTCAGAAAAACATCCAACACTACGATTTTAAGTGTTTCACTTAAATTTAATTATATTTCCAAATCTTACAGTATAATAAAAATCACTACAACTTTGAAGCCAAAGTTCCTAAAAGTAAATTTTTAAAACAATTATATTTAGTGTTTTTAAAATAGAATTTGGTAGATAAAAGTTCAACTTTTGTGCTGTAAACCAACATTTTACTTTTAATGGTTTATTTTGTATTACAGTACTACTGTATAAGATAGTATGTTTTTATTTTAATAATCCGTTTTCTCGTATTATCAGTTAAAGAATGAAACTTATTATAAACAGTGCTGTATATTTTTTGTAATAATATTAAATCCGAGTTTTAAATTTGGACGTTTTGTATCGCACTGTTGATGGAGTAGCTTTCGAGCCTTTTGTTTGGTTTATTGGTTAAGTTGCTAGGTTACAGACATTATAATAAAATCGAAATATTTTTATAAATGACTAAATAGGCAAGCCCAGTAGTTTAGCTTTAAAATCAAACATGAAATTGGAGAATTTTCAAAAATATAAACGATCGATAAACGTTTCATTATATACAGTAAATCACATCATAAAAGAAAAATCACATTACGAAAATCCCTAATTAATGAACAGTATAATTAAAAATAAAATATCCTTAAAATGACATTTTAAATTACTGCTACGCTTTAAAATCAGATTGGTTTTTGATAAATATTGTAGCACAATAACTTATACCTTGTATGATTTCAAATTCCATTGACACTACATGGGCACAGGATGCCATTTAACAACAAAACTTGACTTGAACGACTATATTTTTTATTAAAATAATTCTATCACGATGTAGTTAAAAAAGATGGTATTTCAACCAGTCACGAGTTACTGTAAGTTATCATACATTTGCTATATCTACCATAGTTCCATGCATTTAAAATTGAAAAAGTAATAATGCAAAAACCGCCATATTTGGATACATAACCGTCAATAACTCAAAACAGCCTTAAATTTAATCACACGTAAGAATTTAATCTGTAATCCTGCAGAATAAGGGGAGTAAAAATGAGATTGAATGAGAATAATAAGCAAAATGAGGGTTGAGGAATGCAAAATGTCTTCCACAAGATGACATCAGCATCGACCACAAAATTTGCTTTGTGCATGTTAAGAATTTTAATTTGATGCAATTGCAAATCCATTTGAAGGCTTAATTCATCTTAATGGTTTCAGTAAAGGACTTTTAAAAGTTTTGGGACAAAGAGGAAAATATGATGCTAGATTTACGAGAGAATCCGTTAGATTTATAATCACCATCTCGACTTGCATTTCATATACAGTGCTGTATAAATAATGTGGATTATAATACGGTATACTCGTATACATTTAAACAAAAAAAATATATGAGGTTTTTAATCTCTCCAAAAGCTGTTTTAGTTTCAAGCATCTCCATCTATTCAACAACGCATGCGCGCATTATTTTACCAATGTATCCCCCATACAGTGGTGATCAATAAAAGTGTGCAAAAATCAAATTTTTGATAAGTTTTAATGTTTTTCTAAAAACAAATACAAATTCAATAAATTTTTGGTTAGATTTTATCAAAAACATCTAAAATTGCATTGTTTTTTCTGGGATGCATAGATGCATATGTGAATGCACAAAATACATAATATTTTAAAATGTAAATTTTGTGCATATTACGATGTAAATAATGATTCCAATATGATGGAAATAGTTAGTCTAAATATAATGCTCTCTAAAAAATGTGAGTTTGACTCTAAAAAATGTGAGTTTGACTCTA
>JAAFCF010006596.1:9045953-9096690 GCA_013389785.1 Helicorthomorpha holstii
AATGTGAGTTTGACTCTAAAAAATGTGAGTTTGACTCTAAAAAATGTCAGTTTGACCAATATATATTATATTTTGCATGTGTTCGTTAACACGAAGAAAAATCTCGGTCCCATTGACTTCGTGTTAACGAGAATCCACTGTAGTATAAATTCGCACATTTTTAGAGAACTCTTATTTTATTGTTCACCGCTGTACATGTAATTCCTTTTCATATCCCCTATCACCACCCACCCACCTAGCTTCCTCCCTCTATTTTAAACCCTTTAATATTAACGTAATGGCCACCGAGCCAATGCATTGCATCAAATACGGTACAAAAGTGTACGTGGAGTAAATGGAATGGGTCAAGTAGAAAAGTGAAATTGGAGAAATAAATTTAAGGATTACATTTAGGAAAAAAGAATTCGTAATTTACAATAGAAATAAAAGTATACGCATAATAAACAAATGAAAGCGCACCAGTGATAAAAAAAACCAGTTGAATTAAAAGTCCAAAGGGAATTGAATTTGCTACTGGAAAAACTAAGCTAATGAGCTGTACGGAAATAAAACATTTCTACGCCCACTTTTAAAAGCAAAAATAATACACTAAATCACTTTTAATCATCGAAATACTTTTTTAAAAAAAAAGCCAACACGTTTTACAATAAATTTACGAGCAACGAGTCGCGAAATTTCAAACTGTAAAAACAGACGGTAAAGTGTAACGATATAACACATAATTAATTACTCCATTTTAATTATATTAAAAGTCCAATGTACAGTAGTTTCAATGCTAATTCTGGTTTAACTTGCACTGCAATCTATCCAAAATTTTAATTAAATGTAGGGGTCCATTTTAAAGAGTTTGCGTTGTAAGTTAAGCTCACATAACAGAAATGGATATAGAATTATAAATGAAGGGGAACTAAAGTGGACACTCGACCAAAAATCAACAAAAAATACATCAAACACATTTAGTGCTCAGTTTCAAAGTAAACGTTTCGAAATAGTGACAATAATTAATCATTCTATGGCAATAAAAATCCATGATCATCAATTAAAAAAAAAACTACTGTACAAGCATTATTTACGAAATTAGTGTAACAATTAAAAATGATAATAAGCTGATGGTAATGATAAAATAATAAAAACTTAATGATATCATAAAGTTTTTCTGTTAGTTTTATTTAACCAATGTGCGTGTCATGATATAACATTATGCGGTTATGGCTGCTGTTTTGTCGTCTGCTAACCTCCATAAAAACACTTGAAAAAAATCCCTGTATGATCAATGTCCATGTCCAACCACCCTTTTTGCATATGTACAAAAGTTTTATTATGTTTGAGAAGATTTTGAAAGCGTTGCAGCTGTGAAAATGCAAATGAAAAGGTTTTCATCGTCCATTTATATGGGTGTCTGTCTCCCAAAAAATGGTCGCCCTCCCCCTTAACATAAATATTAGTAGTTGGACCTTTTTTTCCATGCTTAATGTGATGAAAAGGGATATAAATTTCTCTCTCTTTTATAATATTATATAAATGTATAAAACTTTTATTTTGAATTTTGTACTGTATTGCGCATGTTCAGTTGTTATTGCCCAATAGCAGATGAGGTTATCGACCGTTACAAATGCAACAATAAACATTATATGAGAGTTGAAAGGTCCCTCGATAAACACACAGGTCCCTTACAACAAAATTACACCTCCTTCCCCATTCACTATTTTCGTATTTATATGTTAAAAAATATAAAAAGCATCTTTTTTTTAGGATGTTTAACAAATTTGTGTGTAAATCCCACGGGTGGCCACAATTATCACACGTCAAGGTGGGAAAACTTTACTAAATTTAGGAAACATTCAACATCAGGGTGTTAAAATTTACATCACCACTGTATCTGAGCCCAAAAATTGAATCTCAAAAGCAGAAATGAAAAACAGTGATTTTCTTACATTCATTTCCCCATGATAGAAAACGACTATTATTGGATTTACAACAATTCAATTGAGAACAGGAATATAAGGAGAGATTACAGATATACGGACTGAAATGCTCCATGTTAAACACATAGCATTTCAGTCACTTTTCAGACAAAAAAAAACAGATTTCCATCCATGTCAATTTCAATGACGATGCAATTTCAACACAATAGCTACAGCATTTTGCTACTCTGACCATCTATATACCGTACAAGAAAAAAACAAAATTTAATAACGATGATTATGTCACATTAAAAAAATTAACTTCATAAATTTTTTATTTATACACACATATCTAGTAAATTTTTTTAACTTCTGTGATCAGCAATAATCAATAATTGCAAAAGCAGTGAATCCCAATGCAAGATTTCGACAATATAAAACGCTTAACAGACATTAAGTAACAAAATCAATGATTGAATTTTATAACTTGAAAATTATTTGCAATTATCCAACGTATTCAATACCATATGTTTTATGTAAAAGTCCACAATATCACTAAGTGCTATCCCAGTTTAAGTAGCATTATCAATGGCTAATCTTCTATTTTACCATATTTTATTCTTTTAAGTAGTGGACATTTCTGGACAATGTTAATAGCAATGACACAGTAATTTACGACAAAAAAAGGGACGATTAACTTATATTTGGTGATTTTATTGCTAGATAATAAAATCGGATTTGGTGACAGTGAATTTGGTCGTGACCATTAATTGACCTTCTGGACAGTAGTCTGGTGGCTCATAAAGCTTATAACTGTTCACTGAACTTTCCTAAGCTCCACTGTGTACACATACCATTAAAAAGCTTTATCATCAATCTTTTTTTTTAAAAACTAAATTTTTCCTATCTGAAAGCCATACAATGTACACGTGCAGAATTTGGAGCGTGAGACACGCGCACAGGCCCTTTTATCTCTTATCTTTAGGGCTCTTTTAGTTTTAGGTTCTCTCCCATCATTTATAACTACAGCAAGCACTCAATTTGAACTCCCAGCAGCTCACTCTCCTTCAATATTTTTAAAAATTTTCACCACCCACTTACCCTATATACCAGTAACTCACTTCTTATCACAAGGGGCTATGGGACCTCTTTTACCAGCCTTTGTTTGGAATTCCCAAATATGAAAGTGCGTGCGACCTCTGAAATTTGGCCCTGTAATATTTTTCTCCCCCTCTCAAACTTCTCTCTTTATACAATGAATGAATGGGATGGGGTGGAGGGTTGAATAAAATAAAGACCAAACAGACAATGGATAAAAGATGGATTGACAAGGCAACAGAGGCATTGGTAGTGCCAAAATGGCAATGGATCGGTCGAGCAGAAAAAAACAGCTACTTAATGCTCCACTGAATGTTTAGGAAAGACATACTGTACACGGTGATGAAAAACTCCCTAAAAAGAGTATAGAAAACCAAACACATGTTCAACAACACATAAAACCCCATAGATGGCGTATACCGTATACATAAACTCACACAAAACCGCCATTTTCCACAACAACAAAAAAATTCAAAACATATTGCAGAACTAACCGCCTCAATCTCAAAATAAAAAATTATACAGTAACAACAAGGAAAGTGAAAGCATACTACTCCATCAATATTACACGCTTCAGGTAACGTAATTAACATAAATTCAATTAGCAGAATTAAATTTTTGTTAAGCATCTCTGTTTTCTGTTTACATCAGTCTGGCGTGAGAAACGGCCCTAAAAAGAAAAGCGCAACATGACCAATGGCGTAGCTACAAGTATTGGGACGTTATTCAATGAAACATTTGCCATCTTCCATCAACGATTTATTTCAGTGAAATTTTTAAACAATAAGTTTTCTCACTCTAATATAACTCTCAGTCATCGACTTGACTATCTTTTTTTTTAAAAAAAATAAAGTTCAAATACCCAATATCATAAGAGCAGATCTAAAATAGGTGTAATTGGACCTTATACACGTTGCAATGAGCTATTAAAAGTTTCGACATTTTCCCAACTTTTTTATTAATAGGTTTTAATGGATGGTATACTGTAGTTACAATAGTTACTTTAGAAGTGAAAGTTTATTAGTTGAGAAATCGGAATCCAGTTTGAGAACGATTGTGTGAAAAACAAGTTTTATGATCCATTACAAACATCTACTACTCTTGTAAGTTTAGGTTTTGTCAATCTTACAATTTCATTTTTCGAGGTTACAACGAGTAATTGCGGCTGTAAAAATGTATATTTATGGGAAAATGATATTGGAGGGAAGATAAAAATGAACTTGTTAAGTTTACAGTAGCTTCTTTTAAATACCATATTTAAAAAAATCTTTTGAAGAAAACCGCCACAAAACGCCAACATTTGCCATAGATAAATTTTGTGTAAAAATCAATTTCTTAACACCAAATATAAACAATTTGAATAGCACAAACATCAAAGCAGAAGGATTTAACACACTCTGCTTTAACTTTCAAATACTTTTTCGTGTTTTTCGCTTAATATTAAAAATAGCCATATTTCTCATCAGCTGTTGAAAACGTTGCACACAGACTTTAACATTGTTTAAGATCAAAGGCAGATGAAACGGAAACGCCTTCATAAGATACTTGAGTGTGTGAAATTCAAGTTAACAACACCCCCTGGTGATGAATAAAAATATACTAAACGACTCCGAAGGAAATAATGTAAGCATCATTAAAATACAAAGCTGATGAATGGATTCCATTTCACAACACTAAACATCTGGATACATCTTCTACAGTACCGTACTGTACTACATGCATTTTTTACACTGTATATGTGAAAATATCTCCCAAAAATAAATAAAATTTTAATACTAAAAATATATACAAGATATACATGTTAAATAAATGACATTCGACGTTTTAAGGCCATTTAATTATTACATTATTTTGGCTTAACATTCTATTAGTTAAAACCCAATATTATTCTTTGAAATATCTATAAGTTATCATAAGGATGTACAGTAGTTATAAATATATCAATGTTTATAATTTACAAGTTGGCTTTGCATTTCAAATTTTGTCGTGTTTGTATGTGCGCAAAAAATCAAAACGTAACACACATAGCGTTTTACCACATTAATTTTTCATACTGCATAAAATGTTTTTTTTTAAATGTGCAAAGAGGAAGTTGACAGCGAATGAATGAATGAACCAAGTGTGTGTTAAACGTAGTCACTCGTAAAAACTTTTTTTTTAAAATTCCATTTTGTAGATAAATTTAGAAATTTGTTTGGCAAAGTGTGATGACATGGACGACTTTTTTTATTGAAATAAATGAACGCTTCTACTTCAATTTTTACCGGCCTTTTTGAACTTCAATAAATCCCCAGGATTTAGGAATTTTAATTGTACTAATCCCTGTGATTCGTCTTTTTAGTTCACTATACACAAATTCTTTAAAAATAAGACGCCAAACAACATGTTATTTGTACAACTTCATCAGCCAAAAATATCACTTCAACTTCAACAGAGTGGAACTAATCAATTTTTTGCTTAAAAAATAAATAAAACGAACAGTTTAAAAAGTTGGTCTAAACTGCAAATGTTTGTCAAAACTTTTTATATTTTAATTGCTCAATTAACAAGCAACTTATAAAACCACCCAAAAAATGCTATTTTTCTAATTTAAAAAATGCTGAAAAACTTTTTAAAAAAATTTGACAACATAATAAATAGTTTCTTCAAAGGCAAACTTATTATTTGTAATGGAAAATGTAGCACTCCAAATTGGCACTGCCAAGTCACCAAATTTAATTTTAATTTTGTGATGACAAACTCTAAACTGAAACAGTAAATTAACCAATGACATTCAAGTTCCTCAAAAACGGCTTAGTAAAGCTTTTCTGCTTTAAATATTTTACTGTAATAATTTTAACGTTTTTATTAGCTATCATATCATGATTTAACTTTTTTAAGTAAAAAATACATATAAAAGCTATATTATTTTTTTGCATTCTCGGTTTAGAAGATTAACAGCCTTGGTGTGTTCTTAAGATCTTTCAACTTTTTTTATTTTCAGTCAAATTATGTTGTTAAGACTTAAAAGCTGGAATTTTTATTAAATGTTTGAGTGTTCGTATAAATAATATGTAAAAGTGTAAAATGATCCGCCCCTTAATCATCACTTACGTCAAAGATAAGATGGGTTTTTTTTTCTTTTGAAAACTAAGACATTAATAGGAGGAGCCAAGAAGGCCACATATACAATTAATGGCGTTCAATCGACTTAAAAGAATTTTTTCTCCTTTGTAATTATGAAATCAACAGCCGACATATTTCCTTACCCCTACAGTGTATGCTATATGCCCACCCATGGCTTTCATCCCCTTTCAACATTTTTACGTTACTAAGATAAAAAATCAAAGTGTTTAATGCTGAAAAATGACATAAAGATGACGTAATTTGGCGTTTTATGTCCATTAATTGTATTTAGTAGATGTTAAAAGGTCAAAAAAGGTTATAAAGGAAATGAAATTAAAGGGTGGGATGATGCCTCTCTTAAAATAAAAATAGTTGGCGCCATAAAACACACACCTAAGGCGCGAAATAAAAATCAGCGGGAATTCAAAGTAAAAAAAAAAAATTCAGGTTAGGTTAGGTGTGTTTGAATCGAAAGCCATTAGAAAGACAAGGAAGACTTTTATGCAAATTCACAATATCGTTTAATATAATGTCGATTCACAAAAGCTAATCCTCCATATTCAAAACCTCCCCAAACAGTCAACTGAGGGATAATTTTGTCATTAAACAAACACAGTAGGACATTTAAAATTATCATTAAAATATCTGAAAACAAAGGGCTTGCCTATGAAAGCTGTGTCTAAATTGCAAATTTAACACCTTAGAATACAAATGGAGCAGCAAATCTAGCCAACAAACGTCTCATAAGCAGCAAAAATTCATTAATTTTTTAAAATCAATTAATCACTTTACATACTGTAAGTCACATGTAGAAAAATCACTAAATAAAGTGTCAAAAACACGAAGAATATAACGCGAATTAAGAAATCTCCAGCATCAACGTTTGTGCTTGAAACATCAAATTTAGTGCTTCCAAGTAGTTTAACGGCACCTGGCATATCCTCGTCACTACATAAAAGTGTTAATGTGTTTATATGTACGGTTATAGTCCGCCTAAATAACGTCAGTTGATGTAAACAATAAAGAAGTGTGATGTTTACATGTGAATGAATGAATGTTATAAACAAAAACCGTCTGCAAGCCAAATCTTCATTTATTTTCACAAACAACAGATTAAAAAAAATAATGCAATGCAACTAAACATATTGCATATAACTTAATAAGATACTTTTTATTTTATTCTTACTCATATTTATTTTTTGTTTAAATAAAATAAAAAAGTTGAAAACAACAGAAGCTTAGTGAATAACAAACACAGCTGTCGTCATCCAAGCCCAATTCATCTTAAAAAGCACATTTCAAGATAAATTTTCCCTTCATCCCAGTTGGCTATTTACATTTGTATAAATAACAACATCCCACACACATACAAGTTACATTGTATCACTTCATTCCTACCAGTATCAGTATAACTAAACATTTAACGTGTTAAATTTTAATCACTAAATTTTCGTTAAAACTTCGATTGTTTTCATGAAATTTGGTGAGTTTTGCTAAACATATTGATTTAAATAACACTCAGTACAGCCAAAATGCAATTACCTTACGATACAGAATTTATCATAGATTTTAGAAAAGCAACAACAAAATTTTCACACTAAATTGTAAGCAAAATATGAATTGGTGAAGGCAATTCCAATATTTTGACGTTCATTTCAATATGATGTGCTGTGAGTGTAATACTACAGTATAAGTAAAGATAGATAAAGTAATAGACAGTTTGAAAGCTAAAATCGTTGACTTTTCAGTTAGTTTAGTTTGATAATTGATGTACATTAACCTTTCCATTAAGGCTAAGCTTTATCGATAGACAACGATGAAAAATATTGATCTTGGTGCTCCTTATACATTAACCCCCACTCACACAACCCCTCTCCCACGTCACTTCAACCCTAAATCATCAACTCTAACGGAAGTCAAAATCTCCATTAGACTTTTCTATACCAAATGACATGTAACTTCACAATATTTTTTTTTAAATTTCCAAAGTGGTTCAGTTCATAATTTTAACTAAAAAACCAGATAGTGGACCAATGATTACAGTATAGCAGCAGCTTCAAATTATTATAAAAAACTACAGTAAATGTGTCAATTTGTACAGTTGTCATTAAGATGCTATTTTTATTCGAGTCTGGTAAATCATAAAGCGATTTCAAATATTGAACAATTTCTTTGTCAATTCCATTTCAATTGTTTGATATTTGAAGTCAAATTCAAACTTTCAACACAATTTTCAATCTCACAGCAGTCAAAAAAAATTTCCATTTAAATTTTGTATTTATAGCTATGGCAATAAAAAAACGAAAATGCAAACGTCATTTTAACGTACAGAAAACGTAATAACATCGTATAATTCTTTTTTCCTTCGCTTCTCCTTACAAATCCCATTCTTTTAAAAGTCAAAATTAAAATCTACAAAACGTCGGATGTAGCGTAATACGGACGTAAAATGAGGAGAAAGTGAAATGCAAAAGATGGAGAAAAGAGACGCAGCTGTTAACGCATTCACTGGATAGAAAGAGAATCGGAAGGGTGGGATGGGATGGGGGTGGATGAAAGTAGGGAAAGGTGGTGAAAGGGAGATGTAAAATATGAGAAGACATTCAAGGGATCAAATAGACGATTTTAAAAATGGAGTAGTGTTTGGATTTTCTAAAATGTTCTACTGCACCAAGTGGAAGAGGTCCAGCAACATATTTCGTATACCACGCATACATTTTATTAAAAAAAAAATAGTATCCTTTCACCACCACCTTATCTCTTGGCCACCCCATCTCCATCAAAAAACCCAGCAATTTCGTAACCTTATTCCCCCTGCAATCATTTTACATAAGAAAACGAAACTCGTAGACATAACTGCTCAAATAGTTTCAGATTTTTCATATGATACTAAAAAAAATCTGCTTCTGCATCTAGCAAAACGTCAGATTAAGTTCCTCTGGGTTAGTTACATGTTCTGTTAAGTGTTGTATAGATGCAGAGAGTATTTGCATGAGAAAAATTCAGTCATTCAGTGTGCTGTCAACCATCTGACCATGCTTATATGTACATGTATTGTGCTATTCCAGCCAATTTCACCATGGCAACAATCAAGAGTATCGATTATCAAAAATAAAAAGAATTGATAGCCCATTTAAATGTTAGAAAGTACTAGTGAAGTTAGTGATGTAGAAGAAAAATGATAAATAATAGCTAAGAAACTTTGACTTTTTAAAAATAATAACATCTTAATGACTAAGTTTGGTTGTTATGATTACTTCCTCTTGAATATTAATACAAAAAATGTCTACGAGTATATTTTTTGTGAGTTGTAATTGTCTTTTATTTTACACATGCATCTGAAAGTACTATAAATGTCCGACGGCATTTCTTTATAGTAATGTTGCTTTAAATTTTATTGCTAAAAGATTAAGGTAATTTTCGTTGAAAGGCAAAAATCGTTGAAAATATATGCAGTTCTGAATAATAAAAAAAATGTCTATTGTTTTTATACTGGCGTTCAATATATTGAACACATTTTCTGACTGAAATTGTTAAGATCACGCAACTGTTCAGCCTCAGCCGAGGAATACACATCTTTTGGAGGCTCCAATTGTGTGAAAAGAACAAAAACTACGGTAAAACATGCAATGTTTGATGTCACTTAATTATTAATAGAGCCACTTAATTAGTGTCAATAGCAAAGTAAATAAAAAGTAAAAAGTTATGCTATTTGGACATAAGCTAAAAATTTGTGCCATTTTATATACCGTATGTAGTAATTTTAAGTAATAAATTGTTAGTAAAATCCAGGAAAAAAAATGACAAAATTTCAAACTAATCTTACTAAAAATAATGTAAATTAAAGAACCACAAGAGTTAATTCCAACATGTAAACTTATAATCTTTTAACTTAATAAACTGTCGTTTATGACAGCTATAGTATATCAATTAGATAAAGACACGTTGAGCAAATCTTTTTAAATGCTAATCCTTGTCAACATAATTGAGCAATAAATACCAAGTTCAAAATCCCCTTCATTAGAAAAAAAAATTGTCAAAATAAAATAAAAATTGTCATCCTATTTAGACTGATGTTGAACTGCCAATCCAATTTGTGAATACTATAAAAGCCTTTAGAACTATTAAGAACTTTTATTCAATTAAGTTTAATGCCAATTGAAAATTTAGATCACATTTCAATTAAATTCTTACTAATACATTGGACTATACTGTACAGTGTACACAGACAAAACTGTATTACATTATTTATAACAAATTTTTCGAATAAACTTCCCTGTAACAAAATATATCGTTTTGAAAAATTTCAGCAAGAAAACTACTGTGCTTCGTATAGCGGCGATTTAAACAAATTAAAAAGAAAGCAAAACATTATTTTATCAAAGACACTAATTGTCTAAAAATAACTTGTATAAAATAAAATGTGCTGAAAATTATTGCAATCTACAACATGTTGGTCTTAGTGGGTGGCCTTGTTGACTAGCAAGTAAAGATAACTTACATTCGCACATGCTGAATTAGTGGGGTGAAAATAACGCCATAAATTATTATCGTCACAGCTCAACGCCTTCGACAATTAATAGAAAAAAGATCATCGACCACTCTCATACACACATTGAATTCATACATTGAATTCATACAAATTTAACCCTACTTGTACATTTTTCAGACATCCGTTTTTATATCAAAAGACAACAATGGGCGTAGCTCTTCAAAATTTAATTGGTTTATTCGTGCTTACTAATTGTTAATCAACTTTTGGTTTGGATGATTTTGCTTAAAGATTACACGCAAATATCATCCTAAATTTCCTTTGAAATGCCATTTTAGTGTCGACTGATATAAATATGGACTGTCAACTTGCACTGCTGCTGCTGCTAAATGGACTACAAAGTGGCATGCAAACACGAATATTGTCAGCGCTAATAACACTGAATGAAAGACATAAAAAAGCACAAATTCATTCCGCAAATCTAATTAATATACGAATATTTATGATGTCGATTAACACGCGACTACTATCTAATATTCGTACACAAACGCGCCAACAAATACCCAACATTTCTATTTATCGTTAATACAATTACGAACTTCAATAATACGAACATCATGTTACCTACAAAATAAGTTTCAGCAATAAATAGAAATTTCAAAAACCAAGTTTTAAAAAACATTAACCAAAGATTTGGGCCTCATGTGATGAGATTTGACTTTTTTTTAAACATAATATACAGTAAAAAGATTTAGTTATTTAAAGATTTTTTTCAGTGTTTTCTAAGATTGCAAGTTAGCACTCGAGGGAGAGATCCCTCCAACAAAAAAGACAATTTTTTTGCTAGGGATACTCAATAGCTCAATCAAAATAAGCAAGTAGCCATAAAAACATCTCATTTATGGCTATTGTCTCTCCGCACACTTAATTAAACTATAGTTCTACGTAGTTAAGATAACAATTGATACAACAGTAGTTTGTAAAACAATATGTTAAGTGTCTATTCTGTTATTATGATAATTTTTTTTTTATTTTGGAAATGGGGAGAGATCAACAGCCTTAATCTTTCCCTTATGAAGGCTGAAAGTGTGATTGCACATTGGCTTTTGTTATCATATGACAACAGCAACATCATTACTCATCTTTGCTCATTCGATCAGCACAGCAGACACTTTTTGACTTATTGTTTACAATATTTTTGCAACCATCCTCATCCCCTTAATATGGCGACACTTTTATATCAACTTTAAAGGCATAATGCTGTATACAGTGCACAGAATACATCCATAAACTCACAGATTGCAACGAGTGTACCTTCTCATGGTGTGTTTTGACGCCCTGTTTTAAAACAGTTTGTGGCGACAACAAAATGATTTATGTAAAGTTAAAGTTAAAGGTTAAAATTATTTTTAGGAGGTGGAGTCTCCAACTGTGCCATACCTGTCTTGTTTTCTGACTAAAATTTCAAAGTGATGACATACTACATTATACACACTGTACTATAAATGCATCTCGCTCTGTGATAAATGAAATTCACAAATCCCACGCAAAAAGACACAACATAAATCCTCTCATCTTTTATAATATCACATCATAGATAGAAAAAAAGATACGCATCTGAGAAGAGACAGAAAAAAAATGCGTTTTATGTAAACAAAAGTAAACATAAGCATCCTCACTGTCTTGTCGTTTTATCTATATTTTTATTTTAATGTTAAGGTCGTATTATAAGATTTAATAAATCTCCGTTAAAATGATGATGATGCACATATTGAAACTATCAATTATTTTTTGGTTCTGTATTTAGAGACATTTTAGACACGTACTGTGGTATGGTATGCAAGTGGGGAGAAAAGAGAGAAGCAAGTAAAGAGCTACAAAAGCTAAAAAGTACTAATCCAATTTTAACATCAAACAGATCAATAATCTCATTAATAACCAATTAAATACACAAAAGAGCACAGTCATGTCACGTAACATGTGTTAAAACAACTTTTAAAACCAAATGAAAATGGCACTTGTTTTGTTGCTACCATTACCATATTATAATGGTAACAAACGTACGCTAATACAATGAGTAATCAAAATTAGTATAAAATTTCTCTTTTTTTTTATATAAATAAACAACAAGTCTATAAGTTTATATTACAGTAAAGTATGTTACAGTGTTAAGTGTGAAAAAATTTTATTTTTAAAATAATTATCAGTTTCAATACGGTAAGTTGGAACGAGTTGTGCAACACATGTAACTCTAGTATTTCGAGTTCACAATTGGATAACAAATTTAAACATCTTATCATAGAAAAAGTGTTATAACTTATACGATGTAAACAAACGTCACTTAAATAGTCTAGTACGTGTTTTGAAATTCAATTGAAGCTGAAATTTGACATTTTTCTTGTATGTGTACCTAAGTCATTGCAAATTAACAGATCTTGTATTTTCAAATGTCAAAATGTATTCAAGTTAGTGTGTCTGTTAAGCCAGTTGATACTTGTAAGATTAGTGCAGTAGCAATAGAGAATATTGCTTACCAAGCTTTTCAATGTTTGTCAACATCCCTCATCCTAATTATGAAAATGAGCATCGGTCGGTATTAATAAAAGAAATTAAATCATGAGTAATATATAATTTACAAACATCGAAGATATGAAATTATGGGGGTAGATCATTTAAACGATTTAATATTTAGCAGTAAATCTGTACTTTTGTTGCAGTGATTCTGTACTGTTCTTAATCCAATAACCGTTGATATCTTTTTAAAATATATTTCAATATTATTGAAATTAAAAGATTTTATACATGTTTTATAAAATTACTTATTATAATTCTTAATTTATCAAATAAATCCCTAAAGTAACGAGTCAATTAAAAATTTCACCACATTATAATTTTGCATAATGTTTAGGAGTTCCTCAGTTACGTAAAATATTTAGAGCATGCCGCGTGCACCTCATCATCGACGGTGCATTCCTTATCCACTTCTTCCGTGCTGCCTACTACCGTAAATACCGTATTACAATCACTACTTGCAGCCGTTCAACTCCCAATACAGATAGATACGAGTAAAAACAACAATAAATTATAAAGAAAAACAAACAGAATGAACCCAAAGTAAGTTTTGTAGACAATCTTTGCATATGAAAAGTTGTACACATTAAAGCATTTTAAGATAAAGTGCATGGCAATTGTGTAGGCTGACAGTGGTTGTTGTGAATGAGATTGTGACTTTGCATTTATTTATTATAACAAAAGGTTGAATAAGGAAGCGTTAAAAAAGCTTTTGACTTTTTTGACCAGGAGGACACACATCACATTTGATCAATTCAATCGATATGATTGATGTTATTTCTCTTATTTTTTCAACAATTGAAAACTCGGGTCAACAACACATCTCATCCACCCTTACACACAACACCGTCATCTCTTACCGCACATTCAAATTTCGCTGTCAAACTCATCACTAATAACTATAAAGTATAAATAACTTAAACTAATGGTATGTTAATTCACACATATTCACAGATAAATTTTGTATTAGATGGCGAATTGAGCATACAATTATTGTACGCCCGTTTTTTCTTTATCGGTTCCCTATGGAAGCGTCTGTCGCTGTGTTAATAATATCTGACCTGTTTTTGTCAATTTACGTTAAGAAGACAATCGATAATAACAAATCATGAATTATAAATCAAACTGAAATGCATTACAATTTAGAATTAACGTGTGTTCATATACATAATTTAGCAATTAACTGAGGGTTGAGCCATTTGATTTTGAAGACATTATCATGTTGATTAACGAGAAACACTCTTAGCTTAAAGCGATATGTTTCCGTTGGCCGACAAAGACCGATGCGTCAGCGGCTACAACAAAGCGTGACCTCTCCCGTTATATCTTGTCAACCACAACGCTTCACTTTCACTTCATTATTCAATCAATAATTATTAGATTAGGACCTAATCTACTTTGTTACAAAAACTGTCATATGTTTATGTGTTTCGACGTTTTTTTATATAGACATTTCATGAATTTTCTAGGGGTTTTCTCTTTACGTGTACCGCTGTCATATATTTCCCATCGATTTTGGCGGTTTTGTTTGCAGCGTTTGTTAACACACAACCGAAATATTATAATAAATAGGCACTTACTCTGTGATGATTGAGCTTTCACAAAATATATATCCACATATAAAATAGTAGTCCAATATAGCAATAAATGAAATAAAGTGCGTTGTTTCATGATGTATAAATTTCCCCTGTAAATTGTATCTCCTCTCGCCGCCACCGATGCAAGCACCAAACACCGTCGTCAATTGAAAACATAAATCCGCATAGCTGTATATAACACACACGCGCGATCATTCACCTTTCACTTACAAAAGTCCAACTACAGTGTGCATTAAAAATGACAGAGTAGAGAACAGAGCGCTTACCATGCGGCTACTAATCGGCTGCAATACGGCTATTCAGCACTAACAAAGGTACCGATGGAATATTCCACTAAACAAAAGTAGGGAGTGAAGGCAAGAAATTAATATAAGCAATTTATTGATTTTAAATTATTTCAATTAAAATAAATTTCTACATTTAATTATACCGATTTAAATTCTGTAACATAAACTTGATTAGAAAATAGTTAAAAGTCTGAGACAAATATAGTCATAATTTCTGAACAAATTCAATAAAAATTCAAAATTTATCACTATGGTTAATTAAATTTATTAGATGCCCTGATTTAGCCATAAATTAATCAACCTAAAAAGTTATTATTTAACATATGAAGTTATTAACCTTTTTAGTCATTTTGTTTACCATCTTGAGTTACTTTAAAATTAATGGTACTAAAAACAAGTCAAGTGTCAAAATATGTCAAATGATTTAATATAACAATTATGTTTGAACATTTTTAGCAAAATTACAATATTTTCAAAGTATCAAAAATTAAACAAAATTGTGCGAGTAAGGCAAAATACAGTAGCTAAAATTTTTTAACATGTAAGACTATGGAAAACATAAGAATGGTATCAATAGAAATTCATTTTACAAAAATAAAACCGGAAGAGAAAATGTTTTAGTCGAAAATGTGAATTATAATCAACGTTCAACATTTTGGCAACGCAAGAAGCAGAGAGGCATTAGCCCTTTGAATAACATTGCAAACATCTGTAACACATGCCAACAAATTATGAAGACATTTGACTGAACACGCAGACGAAGAATTCTTTGCAAGACACGTGTAGTCATTTGCACACAAAAAAATACCTTCAACTTTTATGAATTCGTACATTGAAACAATGTTTTCATTGGAAAATACCTCTCTTAAGTAGTCTGGAAACTTTACAAGAGTTGATTGTTACTTTATGTTAGCATCACACAAATTATTTATAAAAGCACTTTTTGAATAAAGAATTATCAACCAGATGTTTCTTCTTTTCATCATCTTTTTCATTTAATCAAAGTGTCAAAACGATCAAGTGTTTTGAGTCTTGAGAGACAACAAAAAGAGTAGTCACGAAGTTTAACCGCCTTTTAATTTCAATGCCCTGTACATATGCACACACGCCTACTTATTATTATAATACCGGTACATCAAAAAATGGGATGAGCTTAAGTTGACAAGTGGACAGTTTACGAACAACAACATTATAAACGTATTCTAATAAAAATTCAACAAATTTAATCAATTCAATAAAATTCAACGAAATTATTAATGTAGATTTACCAAATTAAAAGCAAATTTTATCAATGTATACTTATCATCCACGTAATAATTTTCTTTAATTTCATGCCGTTAGTTACTAAAGAATATATTAAATTTTCAATGTCATGCCATTAAAAGATATTACGGTATTAAAACGATGATAATAATTACGTAAAATTATAGTTATTGCATAAATTTGTTATTTTTAAGAACATGTAAAAATGCCAAAATTAATTCATTAAATCGTTTACAAGTAACGTGCACAAAATTCCACTGATATACAGTACTGAAGTAGAAAGTTAATGGGATTCTATGGAGAGCAACTTCGAAACTGGAAAGGTAACAGTTGCAAGTTTATTATTTTATAACTAGACAGACTCTCAAAATTATTACTTGTATTGTAATAACTTGAATAAAAGACCAAATATAAACCGTTTTGGTATACGAAATCAATTCAAACTTCCATAATGATCATAAGACTTCAACCATGAAAACCTAAACGACATTCTAAATGGATTAAATTTATCATTTATATAGCCATTATTTTATTAAAACACGAGCAAATGTAATAAGTCAATACTAACGAGTAACCCAAAAATAAAAACCTCAAAACTTTTGAGAATAATAATTTAAACTGACAACTTTTAGCCTTATAAAAGTCAACTGCTGCTCAAATGCATTTTACTTTAAGAAAAAGAAAAACAAAATTTCGCAAAATATTAATGAAAATAACTGACAGCAAATTATACTGATTTATCTAATATTCTAATACTGATAAAAACGAAAAATAACTTTGAAAAACTTAGGGGAAAAAACCCTGCATGATAATAAAAACTACTACAGTACTTCTTTGCTTTTCAATAGCTCATTCGCAAATCACAACTGAAGTAACATTATAAACATTTTGTAATTAACTGATTATGGAAAACCAATGGTTTATTCCCTTTTTATCACAAAACACGAAGATTTCACCACCTTCATCTCACCTGTCATCATTGCATTAGAAAGATTAAAAATTATAATCTATCCTAATGTAATCCAAAATGATTCAAGTAATTTTAAAGTTATTTACACACTAAAATGTTGTAAAATCCAGGCGTTATTTTGGCATGCAGTGAAATGCTGTTGATGTAATGTTGATAAAGTCTCCGGACATCTCTTAATCATCATGTTGTTGTTTGACTAACGTTTGATGAATTTGCCGTTGGATTTTCGGAATACTTTCATGTAAGTGTGTGGATCTTTTCTTTGCTTATTTTCAGGACAATACCTCACCGTATGAGCTTGGTCTCCAGTTGCTTGACACAAAGGGCAAACATAGCATCTCAACTGAGGACAAGTTGTTCTCCCATCGCCGTCTCTTACGTTGTGGCTGGTGTAAACTTTAGCCGTCTCACCGTTGCTGCGACAGAAGACACACATCTTGGTGCGCTTAGTGGCGACGATTCCCGTGGCACCATCCGGGCAGACATTGGTGGTGGCAACTCCTATGCCCTTCTCATTAATCGGCATGAATTTTCCGCTTATATCTTCAAAAATGGCTATAATCATACATGTTAAATTAATTAATGTCACAAGAGTAACACTGCAAAACAACTTAATTATTAAATTCTATCAATCATATACAAATTCATACGGTTAATTACTATACTAGTATTTAAGACATAAAACAAGTCGTTTTGTATGAAATAAATGAAATTGTATGTTGTCAACTACCGCAAATGGTTGTCCTATATAATATTTTACTTTTGTGTCTCAGAATTTCGTTTTAACTGCTCTAACAAGTAGTTCAAACATCTAATTTCATTGATTTCCGTTTATTCTTGAACGAAATGCAACGAAAAACTGTCTTTTAGTATTCACATTTGATGGATTTTGTGATGTAAAATAAGTACTGCATACTTTTAAGCTGATTTTGCTTTACTTACAGTTAGTGATATCATCGTCGTCCAAGTTAACCATCATAATAGTATCTCTTAATTGATCGATTGCGTCCAAAATAGATTTTTTTTCATCGTAAAATGTTTGAATCAGCGACCATTTTTGATTCGATTCGTTACAGTTTTCCATTTCCATTTTTTTATTTCTTCTACTGCTCTACAAGACTCATCTACTAAATAACTGCACAGCTTTCAACTTCCAGTTCCAAATCGTTAATAAAAATAAAACCAAATTTTGTATCGCAAGTTTCCGACAAACATTGGTGACGTAAATGTTAAGGCGCCAGTTTTTAATTTTCTCCCCACCAAATGTCGAGACATTTAGGCTCCATCCATGTATCCCAAAGGATTTGTGGGAAAAATTCACGCAATGAAAAACACTTATGATTATCCGTACCTATAGCTTTTAGAAGTATTTTAACCACGGCAATTTCGTTTGGCCGAACAGAAGTTCGGAAAAATCAAAACTGTACAAGTCCACAACTTCCCATTAATGCGCCATAATACAAATATGAGTGATCAAATTTCACAAAAATCACACTATCCGAACCGTTTACAACAGACAGATGTTGTGTGAAACTATTAAAATAATACCGGTATGATAATTAAAAAAGATTTTAATTATCGTCTTAGTGACTAAGTTTGACTGAGTTTTTGAAATTATTGTTTTTGAAACTGCTTTTAAATCGACAGTTTAGTAAATGCCAGAATACCGACATCTCATGCAATTTGTTAGTCAAAATAAAAGGGTCTATCGGTAAGTCAAACGTCTTAATAAATATTTGTTAAGACAGAACTTTTTTTCCTCATGTTCACAATGATAGTGCAGCATTCGTAGTGTTTATTGTAAACAGGCGTCAGCTGAGTTGCAGTGTGTGTACCGTCCATTATTTTGTGTTAAGGGGTTTTTTGTGCTAAGCGATTTCGCGTTAAATAGTTTTTACTGTAATTTTTATATAATCGATTATTTAGTTTTAATTACCGTATTAAAAAACCAGTCACTTGACTAACCACTTATAAGATAAAATTAATTAATTCATAGTGATCCCAACTTCATTCAATAACGTTTAAGTTACTATAGATTCTGAAACTGGAGTATTACAGTATGTTGGGCACCTGTGATGAAATTGTAAATGAAGCACATGTTCTCGTGTATGTGTTTAGATATTTCAACTATTCACATGAACTTTGCTATAGTACATAATTTCACATACGGAACTGAATTTTTTAGGTTTTCTTTTCGATTTCCTTTTTTCACACAGGTGAACTCCATTTGGTTTCATGTGGTGCGTAAGATGAGATTTTTGCTTTCATCAAAATTTCATAGGGAAAACTTTTATTTTAAGAGGAAAAAAAGATACAAAGAATTTTCTTGTGGCTGAAAATCGATTTGGATTTGTGATTGAACTCATATGGCGCATCTATTTTGGTAATGATGCGAGGGGCCAGTGGGTGTGGTTGACACTGAAAACATCTTCTATTATCAAAAGTGAATGGAGAAAGTACACGTGTGGTGAATCTGATTGAAAAGAAAGATGAAATACATCTATGAATGAACCAGCTAATTTTAATCCCCTATCAGGTGATCCCTAGACGAAACAACCCACTCCTTAAAAATCTCCTTTCAAACACGATGGTCTTTCAAATTTTCAAATGACATTAAACAGCTGATTTTAACAAAGCGACTCCTGTACAGTACTTGCATTACGATATTGTATATGATTGTAACAGTATAATGAAAGGAAGACCTATTTCAAAATTGGAAAATAGACAAGATTAAAATCTCGAGATTTGCATGACATCTCGTTAAAAACGTAAAGATTTTGCAAAGAAAAATGATTGAAACCACTTTGCAATCATCTACATTTTTATATCATTATTTGTTATAACTGTGATAGTTTAATGTTAATTGAATACATGGCCAACCACAGCCTCAAAAAAAATCAAGTTTTATTATAAGCGCGTTTTACTGTAAACTTGAGAATTGGCATAAATATACGAATTTTTTATTGACCGTAATAATTTCACAAGTAACTGATTTCTTCATTAACTGCAGTGTTTTTCATTTATTTTAATTACCCACCGATTCACAGCACTATGATTTTTAAAAAGTATTAATTGCCAATTATTGGTTTGTTAAAATTTATTTTATTGTGTTTTGTAGCGGTAGACAAGTCGGAAGGAGAATGTTTGGAAAATTTGACGTCTGGAAAAAAGTAAGACCATGGAACAGCACAGACTATGAAGAAGCAGCTGAGAAACAATTCGACATTTTGTGTCGGTTAGTTTTTTATTACTATAAAATATTAAATTATGATAGAATTATACAATAAGCCATTATACACTAACTTATATTTCAATTATTTGATACATGGCTACTATTTTTTGATGAAAATCATAAAATAGGAATGAATACTACTGAAGCTAATTTTTGTTTCATAAAATATGGTTAAAAGATACCATTGCCATTCGCTTTTAATCATACAATTTAAAATCCCTTTCTTAAGTGGCTTTTTAATCATATTTAACAATCCTGTTAAATTGTCAACAAACTTTAGTAATACTTATTGAACTCTTGGACTAAACAAATGGTAACATCATATACAGTAACTTAAATAGCTGAGTTATAAGTTATGCAGTACTTAATGTTTCTGTCCAATAAAACGGTAATTGCGATATTTATTATTACGCGATATCAGCATATTAATTCGTCCGTGGTTGTTTAATTTATTATTATAATCGACATCATCGTCATCACATTTTATTTAACTCTTACAAATTCTAAATAGATTGTTCATGTTTTGAGATATTGCACATGTAAGTTACAATAATTATTGTAATATTCTATCATGTACAGTATATTGATAACTGAGCTTGTCTTGACTGAAGAAATTAAATACTGTACTGTATAGATCAATTTTGGTTTTATTTTTGTCTTAATTTATTTAACAACATTTCGTTGACTTTATAAAAAGAACTTCGTAACTTTATTATACTAGAGACTAAGTTTCTAATTTTGTCTCGTTAATTTATGCTATTATGAAACGAGGCTAAATAACATCGGTTTCAGTACAGATATTGAATGTCTTGGTTCTTAATTGTTAGTCCAAAGTACTGTATGTGTGACAACTTTTATAGAAGTCCACCATTTGACTGTACTTCACTGTACTATCTGTGTGCTAGCTGGCATTACTGTATTCGTCATAGTTCTTTGGGCTGAAGAAATTTTTCACTAAATATGGAACACTTTAATTTTAAAGACAAAGTTGTAATCATTACAGGTAATGTGTAAGTATTATTATGGCTAATATTTATTATTAAGGGTTTGATTTGAAATTAAGGTGCTGGCAGTGGAATTGGAGAAGCAACAGCTAAGAAGTTTGCATCTTACGGAGCGACTTTGGCTTTGAGTGATTGTAATGCTCAAACTCTAGCCACTGTTTCTGCTTACTGCGATGGAATTTCCAGCAAATTGGGCGCTCCAAAAGTAGTTTTATCTTAGTTTTAGCATTGTTCATATACGGTAATTAATTAAACAATTTAGTCGTTTACTTTTGTTGGTGATTTGACCATTGATGCTTTTCGTAAGCAATATGTGGAAGAAGTCGTGAAAACTTTCAGCAAGATTGACATTTTGGTACTTGTAAAAAATTTGTAAGTTTTGTACGGTACCTGTAGTAATTTTAAACAAAATTTTAGGTGAACAATGCTGGGATGCAAAATAAATGCAGCATTTTTGATTCGTCAATGGAATCAGCTGATAAACAATTTGACATTTTGTATCGGTTAGTTCTTTATTACTATTAAATTATTATCAAATTATGCAGTAAACTATCGCACACTAACTGATATTTATTTTTTAAAGAGTTCATTACGACATGTGCAGACTAACAGCCAAATACTTGGTTAAAACAAAAGGAATCATAGTTAATATTGCCAGCATTTGTGGCCAAATGACGGTATTTTATAATTGCATTATACTTTGCTATTCAATATGCAACCTTATTATATAATACTGTATTATATATTTTTATTTGTAAATTATTAATAAAATTTTAATTAGGCATGTAAAAATCCGGCTTACAACGCTGCCAAGGCTGCAATAATAAGTCTTACAAGGAGTTTAGCTGATGGTAGTATTAACGTCAGGCTGCACAGTTGAAATTAAGTTATTTTTGTAAAACCATTTTTTAAAATACAATATATGACTTTTTTTTGTTAAAAACCTCAAATACTTTACTATGCAATCATATTGAAGTGATTTACTACTTTCTTAAAAAAAAGAAAAGAAAAGCACAATCCTATTATCGTGCATTTTAAAAGTTTACTTCAGATAAAAATTTACTCATTTTCTTTTTAGAAATACACCAAAAATATTTTAACAACGCATTATTGAAATATCTATTTGAAATCAAAAATATATGAAGACTGTGCTGCCTGCAACGCTTTAGTACTGTAGAAATAAGAGTTTATTAATACAGTATTTCATTTATTATTTCACAGAGCTTGGTGAATTTGGCGTAAGAGTTAATTCAGTCAGGTAAATGATAATAGATTAAACAAATAACATTTATTGGAAGGTGATTTACAATATTTGATTTGATATTGTAGCCCAGGACCAATTTTTACTAACCTAATTGGTTTTAAAGGACCAGGAGAGCATGTAAATATGTTGTGCAATGATAATTTTGATTGAGATACCAGTATATGGTTTTTTACATTTGAACGTTTTTCAAAGCCCTTGGTGCCGTTTGGAAAACTAGCTTGCAATCTGGGCCGATCTGGTAATCCGGAGGAAATCGCCAACGTCGTTTGCTTTTTAGCTTCAAACTTTAGCAGCTATATGACTGGAAGTGACGTAGTAGTGGATGGTGGAATGATGTCCAAATGCCAGCTTCCAATTTAGTTAGCAGTAAGTTTGTAAACAAGTTCGTAGAATTGTGTCTTAATAATTAACTAATTTAGTTTCATTAGGAGAAGTTTTCCCCTATTTGTTGAGAAAAACCATATAAACAGTAGTTCAAAAATCATGGAGCATCTATTTTAATTATATAGTAGTTTCCACAGTACTTTCTTTTATCATTTGATTTTGAAAACTACAAGGTCAAATAAGTAATATCCAATTTCGGCATGTAAGTTACTATAGTAAACTGAATTAGTTTTTAAGCTTAGTTATTAAATTACATTAAATCTCTTATAACATGTTCTTACAATTGAATAAAGAAATGATGCACCGTGAACTCATGAGCTAATTGATACTGTATTTGTGAGTAAGTCTGGCTACTAACTTAGATACTGTATAATATATCAACCTATCAACAGTCTACTATTTAAATTATCTTGACCACTTCTGATAAGCTTACTAAATACCAGTATGTATTAAAAATATCTTACATTAGTACAACATGTATACAGTAACTGACTTTGATAAAAAGTATACAGTGATCATAAAGTGTTAGATTTAAACTTAAGAATTTTTTTAAAACCTTATAAAATAAAAAAAGACTTAGTGCACTTAAGTACGGATTATGTATGTATGGGACAAAACTTTTAATCACAGTATATACTGTAGATTATGCAATATACTGTACTGATGGTCATTATTATTATTTGCAAAGTCTTCAACAGCGATATGGACCCGTAGTGAAGACAAAAGATTGACAACCTCTACATAAACTTAAATTTGCTAAGTAACTTTATTAAATACACAGCAATGATATTTAAAATAATTTACATCCGGATGATACGGTATTTCAATCAAACTAAAGTGATAATATGAAGCAATAAAATGATGCAAGTTAACCCTGAAAAGCAATGACTGAAATAAAATTGCTGTTGACTTCCTATATATGGTTAAGTTAAATTAATGCAAAACCAGTTTTTGTTTGCTTACAGTTGGAAATTGGCTCTCGGTTTACGTATTAACCAAGTCCTAACTTAAACCACAGTCGATTTTCCCATTAACTCCCATGTTACAGTGATTAATTTGTTCCTGACGTCCTATTAAAAAAGATTTTTTTGGGCAGCGTTTAAATTCAAACTAATCTGCAGTATAACTTAGCAATAATATTTAATTTACTGCAAAACACTTGATACAACAATGCCGTAACTTTAAAAACAATTTTAAATATGCAAAACGAGACTAAATACTTTAAAGTGTTATATTTCCAAAAACTATTTAAGCACTTGTTAAATTGACTATACAATACCGGTAACTAAAACGCTTCCGAAATTTTAAAAAAAACCTATTCAAAAGTCAAAATTGAGTTATTATTATCATTAATAAGTCATTATTGAATTTTATACAGACTTTAGCTCGTATATCGAGGACTAATTAGAATTAACTTACTTGTACCATAATGTTTAACCTTGGACTATTGGCAAATAGCAATGCTACTAAAAACTTAAATGTACATTGTAATTGTCTAATTAATGAGCAGTTTCAAGGCTGCAAATAGTCTTTTAAGTTGTATGATTAGGTTTTCAATTTCATTTAAAGCGTTTATTTCATTTGAACATCAACAGTTCAGTTGGAAGTTTGTAACTATGGCTTACCCGTCTTTGAAAGGAAAAATAGCAATTGTGACTGGTAAACTGAATAATAATTATTATTTTGTACTAGTAATAAGTTCATAATTATCGTATTATACGCTGTTGAGGTGCTGCAAGTGGGATCGGAGCAGCTACAGCTAAAGAATTAGCATCTTACGGAGTGATTTTGGCCGTAGCTGATGTTCACGAAGATGGGTTGCTCAAAACCGCTAATGAATGCGCAGAAGTTTCGGCCAAATTTAAAATTTCTAAAGTAAATCAAATTTTATTATTTAGTACAGTGGTTTTATTATTTTCAATGCATTATTTGCTAATTTACAGTAATGTATACATTTTATTGTAAAATTTGTAAAGCATTTTTATGCTGTATATATTTAATTTCAATGCTTCAAATTAGTTGAACACCACTGATAATGTTGGTGCTAACATCAATCAAATAAAAAACCGGTGACATTAAATACTATTGATACAAATTTTCAGCCACTGACATATGTCGGTGATTTATCAATCGATGCAAATCGCAAGGCATTCGTTGAGCAAACAATAAAGAAGTTTGGGCAGTTAGACATTTTGGTAAATTTTGACTATTTTCATCATTTTTTAAGCTAACCAAGTATTTAAACAGGCAAACATTGCTGGTATTGCAACACCCAGCAGCATGTCTGATCCAACAATGGAAAATGCTGATAAAATCTTAAACATTAATTTAAGGTACACATTCTTTTCTTAAAAAGTAATTGACTTAACTTTAGTTCATTTAGAGCTGTTTATGACATGTGTCGGTTGACAACTCAACACTTGATCAAAAGTCAAGGAAATATCGTCAATATTGGCAGCGTTTGTGCACACCATTGCGTAAATATATTATTTAATAAAATACTGTGTAAAGTGTAAAAAAAACAGTGTAAAAAAATGTAAAAAAAAAAAGTGTAAAAAAAAGACTGTACAATTAACGTGCTTATATTGATTTGCTGAAAACAAATTTCAATAGAAATCAAAAATCATCAAGGCCTTGTTTGTGATTTTTGTTATTGTTACAGCATATGGGAAACATTGCTTATAACGTCACAAAGGCTGGAGTAGTGCAACTTACTAAATGTTTGGCTTCTGGTAATTGGCAAACGTTTTAATTTTTTATTGAATATTAATCACGTATATTTTAACAGACTTGGGCGAACAAGGCGTTAGGTGCAATTCCGTAAGGTAGATTTTAATATAAGTTATTATTAGTAATAGCAGATGATATTAATTAATTAAAAACGGATATAGCCCCGGCGCAATCAACACTGCCATCTTGAAAAGCGTTCCTGGGCAACCAGATGTAATTTATGCCTTTTACTATTTTATTTTCTGATATTAATCATTTATTTGTTTTAAAATTGAAAGTTTTGGATTGAAGTTTCAAAGGAGAATTGTCCTATGAAACGATCAGGGGAACCGGAAGAAGTAGCCAAGCTGATCGCGTTCTTAGTTTCTGACGATAGCAGCTACATCAACGGATCTGATGTGGTGATTGATGGAGGATGGCTCCAAAAAAAGCGAAAAATTCCAGAATACACCCAATAAATACTGTAAATTCGTAGCGGAATTGAGAACTCTTTTGAATATCTTTTACTAAATATTTAGCGCCAGCGTTAATAATTGCCACTTTTGACTAACTACTGTATTTTAAAGTTTTATTTGGTTTATTAATGCTTAATTTTAAAAACATTTCAATAAATTTCTCTTGCATTTCTTCAGAAAGGCTATCATTGTTAGCAGTAATTGTACTTAGACAATTCCTTATTTAACAATTTCGTAGTAAGCAATGTTAAATATCGTGACAAAAGTTTGTAATAAATACTTTTAAGGTTAAAGGTGAAATAGGTGTCGAACTTTGTTGTTTGATATTTTGAATATTATGAAGTGCTAAGTAAAAAGCTGGAAACACTTGAGATTTAATGCATTTTGTAGCCAGCCAATGCTCTTTCCTCATCTTTGTTTCAAACTCATAAATATTTACTTTAATCGTCATATTTAATCCCAGCACGGCGACACTTGAACTCGTTTTCCTTCCCAGAAAAACGTTAAACTGTAAATGCACTTTAAAAACGTCATAGACACAAACACACGTGTGTCTACTTGTGCCTTGAGTACAAGTACTGTATGTCTATTTTATTTTTGTCTCTTTCAAATACATTATACTGCTAGAAATCCATTTCACAATCAAAGGTCAAAGCACAATTTCAACTTAACAATCATTATTGCATTCAATAACAGCGTATTGGAATGTATAATGAAATAAACTACAGTAGATGCAATAAAAATATTACTTAAATTTTTGAAAAAATGTGCTGGAAATTTTTTCAAAATGTTCAGAATAATTCGGCAAATTTCCAAATTATTTTAGTATGCAGAAAAAAATTTCTAGAACTTGACTTACGAAGTTCAGACTTGCTCAGACAAAATTATGCTAAAAAAAGTAGTTTTACTTGAACTAAATTATACGAGTATGTCTCAGGGGGGTATGTGTGTGTAATAATAACCTGATAATTAATTTTAATAAATGTAAAGTAATGGTAAGCTACTTCCTTTCTGTCGATTTGCAGTATATTGTATATGGGTTTAACATTTTTCTGTGTTACTTGTTAAAATTGATTTGACGCGTAATTTGATATTTTGCAACACATGTGGCGCTAAAAGTATTTTTTCTTCTTTAAGTTATAATGTTTCAGGGAGCAATATGGTGAAATGAGAAAGAGTGATTTTGCATTGTGCTCACGCATTATGCAAATAAGATTGAAATGTTTTACCAAAATGAGAATGAAACGGTTGTCGATGCACATTGCACACACCACATACTGTAGGATTTCTTGACTTATTTTCTTAAAATTCACACACAACACAACACATGACCTGCATGTGCCTTATTTTTTAAATGACTTTTTCAGTTCAGTATAAGAAACGCAGAAGTATAGGATAGCAAAAGATGTAAAGGAGTAAATTCATAGTGACAAGTAATGTGAAGTTAGATATAAAGCAGTGAGCAAATTAGATTGCAAAGTGGGTTGAAAACAGAAGCAGACAAAATTAAATTAAATCCACATCTCCATTTCATCTTCACAGCTTCAACAACAGCAAATCAATAATTCACACTTTTTTTCTCCACAAATTCTTTGCAGTATAGGTTACTTTTATTTTCCCAAAAAAAGAAATGAGACGAAAATAAGACTGTAATTGTATGAGGATTTGTATCTAACCATTTAATGCACTTTAACTAATTAATGCATTAAATTTCATTAAAAATTTGGTTTGAATGTGGTTTTAAAATACGTTAGCTTAACAATAAAAACTAATTTCTATAGAGTAGCAATAAACTTATTTCAGGTGATCATGCACCTCCTTATCATTAATTATTAGGGCAGTCGAATAGCCCAGTCGGTTAAAGCGTGGACTGGGAGTCGGAGATTCGGAGTTCGAATCCCGACCACTGCCTACACGTGGAATGGATGATGGGTTTTTTCATCCATTCCTCCCCGACTCATCCAGAGGATGGAAATGGTCGAGGAATAGTCGAGCCTTTGCTGACTTAAAATAATAATAAGAATAATTAAAAAATATAATAGGTATGACTGATGTAGGGGTGGAGATGCAGGCGAGTGCTTGGAAGCTCTATGACCCCACTGTTAAAGGTTGAATTACCAAAAACAGTAAAAGAATAATAATCATTAATTATTATTAATTAACTACAGCAAAGTCTATGCGAGTACTTTTATAATCTTTATGAACTTATAGGCAAAGCTAAAGGTGAGTATGAAAACTTAACCTAAAATTGTCATTATTTTATTAATAAAAACGTAACCGCGTGTCATGATGTTCAAAATGAAAAGATGATGTGTTTATTAAAACCAGTTTGCGGTTTCGCTGTGAATATAAAGTCCACAACTTATCATTACAATTCTCAGCTTTAAAAGCACTTTTGACAAGCAGATTAAGACTAAAATTGTTATAATATTCACCGAGCTTTTTTTTTTTTTTTTTTTTTTTTTTTTTTTTTTTTTTGGGCCTTCCTGATACAAATGAATTTTAATCTTATGTAAAAGCTGTTTCAAACAATGTGAAGCGGTTCCACCCATTAAAACTTAATTAACATTTAAGATTGTTTTTTCTTAACTAAAATAAAATGAAATGAGAAGAAAATTAGCTCATATATTTGAGAGCTAATTTAAGCTAACTTATAGTGTTAACATAAGGACTTTAACAGAACATGGGCAGAGAAAAAGAGAGAGCTAGCAGACGTTAATTCTTAATGGAAGCCATCAATCCTTGTCAAAATTCATTATTTCTTCCAGACATTTATATTGTGCAAGGTCCTTTCTCCTTATTCCACATTCCTCGTATACAAGGGTGATCAAAAAAAAAGTTATATCATCGATTTTTTTAACTAGAATAAATTAATAAAAACTTTTTTTAGCACAGTTAAAATTCACTGCATACCACATTAAACGTAACAAATTATAATTAATAATCAAGATATATCATTTAGTTACAGCTAACACAACCAACGTTAACAAGTTTTCTGACACCGAATTTTTGCATCACCCTCTTACAGTATGCAATTTTTATGTTATATCTACTCAATGTTTAAATGTTTTAAAATAGAAATTAATATCCTTCAACTTCAATTTTAAACCTTCTCAGTATTTTCTTTTTATAAACTCGATGTCATGTAATATTTTTTTTTTTGGTTAAAAACAGCAATGGTGATTATGTTTTGATATAAACACGCTCCATTTTAGATAGCTATTTATCTTGTATACATAATACTGCATCTTTTTTTTAATTATTTGTTATATCAAAGCAATTTTTAAAAGTTGTAATTAATAATATGTTGGAGATAATTTGAGAAATAACATATTGCATGGGTGTGACTCAACAAAAATATATTTAATCATCTTAGCACTAAAGCTAATTTAATTGCATCCCAAATAAATTGTAATTTAAATTGGTTTCAGCTTAAAACGTTGTCAAGTAAAAATATTATAATATATCATTAATTTTATAGAAGTGCTGGTGGTGAACCTGGAGTGCCCTTAATTTTAAGACACTTTAGGTACGCGACCCCTAGGTTAATAAAAGTCTACACAACCACTGCTTTAAAGTATTAATATCCGATTTGATTTGTAACCTCAACTGCTAAAATTGGACTTAAATTTGAAATAACTTGGATTTTTTTTCCCTTGTGTGTGTGGCCATAATAACATTGTGGTATATCGTGTGTGTTTGATGTTTTAATATTCTTCACTCACATCAAATAATACTGTGTGTAAATGTCAATAATAGAAGGACACACAAACGCATTAGTATTCCACACACAAAAACATATAACACAATAATACAAAAAAACTAAAACACACAGTGAGTGTGTACATACAATGGCCACACATCTAATTCCATCATTTAAAAGCCCAAATGTCACCGCACACGAATACCTCGATATTAAGGACAACCGACTGTTATGGGAAAAGTTCCATCTTAAATCAAAATAATGTTTCCTATTGCTTTCAACTTCAATCAACACAAGTTAACTGGTCCCTTAAATTGGGGCCCAATATATTGAGATTACGTCGTTTTCCTTCGAGTATTGCCAGCGCAAAGACAGCAAAACAAAAATAAAAAGACGGATAAACGAGGGTGAAAGGGGATTTGACATGAGAGATGAAGTCGAAAGATAATCAACGTTTAGATGTATAAGAGACACCAAGTGAGAGTGTGTGAACAACGCTATATGCATGCCAATTCATTTCTTTCTCCCTGCACACTGCACTCTGCACCCCCACCTAACCTCATCCCACACATAACCATCACCCCATCCATAAGTATACCTCTACATAGGCGGAAAATGACGATCAACATCCAACTTGACACTGCAATTTATAAAGCCTTCTCCTCACAGATGATAAGAAGCAATTAAGCTGAAAGTCAGCAATCAAAATATCAAAGCAAAAATGTAAGAAATGTACCTGAAAATTAATCACACAGTTCCATCATTAAGATTACTTTGGTAATATGAAGACATTGCTACTGATACCATGCAATTTCATCACAGTTTTTAATGGAGATTTTTGCATTTTCAACGCAAAGTTATGCACTTTATTACAAAACGCATGACAAATGATTATTACAGCAGATGAAGTCCGTGGTTTAAGAAAAGACAATGCCTATACACTAGATCAAGTTATAAACGACCGTGGAGACTATGGTGCGCAATGCATTTTGAATGCGCATTTAAAATTCTTTACGTCCATGGGCTTTGTGATCGCTTATTATTTAGTCCAGAGTATAAATAAACTATCTTTACAGACTGCATTTTAAGATGCTAAAGTCACCGCTTCTTGTAAACCAGAGACGATGGTTCAATGAGAAAGTTTTCTTAAATTGCACTCAGGATTGACTATAATTTCCAAATGCATTACAGATAAATTTGAAATGGGAAAAAACATGGGTGGAGACTGTACAGTAGAGAGAGCATCCAAATTTTGCTGGATGGGATTTACTTGAACGAAGCCACCATCTTTATTTTATTGGCTTCAAATCGAAATTATACATGCATGGTGCAAATCTTTATGATAAAATATGTATTTGATGCAACTTTTGCAATGGCCCCTCCAGTTTCTTTTGCTTTGAATGTGAATTAGCATATGGCAAACGTAAATTTTTTTTCTTTTGTTCAGAATTGGAAAATAGAAAGGGAAAAAAAAATGTTATGGCTTTTTATTTCGACTGTTTTTGTGGTCGTACAAAATGCATGCATGCAAATAGGTGCTTGTATAAAGCAAAACAATTTCTATAAGAGATATGGGATTGAATATATATCGTTTTTCCATCTCCCTCAGCCGACTCCATATCCACCCTCCTCCCATGCACTCACTCTACATTGCACTGTATACTTCCATTCTATCAGATCAGCTAAAACTAAAATAAAAAAAATAAGATTTTTTTTTATAAAAGTGAAAAATCGATGTTTCCAACAGAATTCAAACAAAAAAGAAATATTGTAAGACATGTTTAAAATACTTTTTTTCCCCCATGATTTGAAATGTATGATATAGATATTGCATGGTTTGTGACGTTTGCTGTCTGTCCAAAATAACTTTTCCGATCGATCAATTGCCATTTCTCATTTAAATTGTACTGAATATTTTATATCAAACCAAACTGATTTTTTTATTGTTATTCTCAAAGCATTTATGTCAAAAATACAACATACAGGAAGATTCTTTAGAAACATTTTCCTGTAACTTACTGTGCCATCAACTGAAGTTTAATTATTTATAAATTTTAATTTTAGCATTTCAGTAATAATACATTTGTTTCCAGTTATGCAGATTTCTTAAGTGCTGTTCTTTTCAACAATTTTTTAGTTGAAAAGTGATTTAATAAATCTTGTTTCACAAGGGAATTTTTCTTATCTGCGACATAAGTTACTCGTATGTACAGTTAAGTTATATTTTGAGTGTAACAAAGTTAATTACTCTTATAGGAAAATACGCAAGTTTTGTGTTGATGTTTTAATGCAGCTCACGTCTACAAGTATGGTCACATGGCTGGACACGCGTCCACCCCAACACATACACTATGCTCTAACATTCTCATCACGTATTCACAGTCCAAAGCAGTACTGTACTTCATTTTTCTTCTTCCTTTTTTCATCCTCTGTCGCCTTTCTTCGTATAATTTTTAAGTTTAAGGAATAAAAATAAGACAAGAAAAGAAAAGGAAAACTGATAATGGACACAGCATCACAAAGGAAAAACGCTTCGTGTCACACACCATTTCAAATTCAAACTTTTGAATTAATTATACTGTATATCAGAGCATATGCCATTCATACAAATGTTCAATATGAAGAAGTTGTCCGATAACTTAACTTAGTTCGCTAGATTTTTTCCCAAATGCTGTTTGAATAAGCTTATACAGTATACAACAGTATGCTACGAGTAAAATCTCACTATTTTAACTGCTGGAAATTTAATAAAAAATATATTTGTTTATGTGTATGTACATGCAAAAAAGCATCTTATTGATATACTGTATGTAGTAAAAATTTAATATTTAATTAAATTTCTAAAATTAAATAAATTAACTAAATTAAAACTTTTACGTGATACTAAGAATTTAATATGATTAATTATTTGTGTAATTTGTATTTACATCATTTAATTGTTTTAACAATTTTGTCAGGAAATTATTTAAATGACATTTTAAACTTGTATTTTATTTCAGATTTAGTGAAGATAATTATGTGAATAAATAATATTTTTTGTAAGTTATGTGTTTTTGATTTTTTTTATTTAAAAGTTTTTAATTTTATTTTATATACCCCAAGGTTGTAACCATCGATTTAAGCCCTTACAGTATGTTGCCTTAATTACATAGCTGCAGAACGGTTGCTATCATCAATTAAATTTCTTTTGCAGGCAAAATGTAAGGATTAAGAAGAATCTTATTAAGTTCTTTTTTTAATAAAAAGCAGTGTTTATATTTGAAATTAAGCCGCTATACTTATCGTAGTAAGTTATTTGAGTCACTGATAATCACGAGTTTAAAGGACTGTGGATATTAAGAAAAATATAAACTGCTTATACAACGACTTAGACTTGTTTACCTTCAAACTTTTTTCTTATTTCATTTTTTTTCTTATTTAAGAGAGTAAATAGCTTTTAAGATGTTTTGAAGGCAAATTTTCTTTTGAATTTTATTTGTACAGTATATCGATACGAACTTGTATAATATTCTGCTCATTTTAATGATAAAATTGTAGCTTAGAAAACGCCCACTATTGCGTTTAATTGTGTTTCAGCCTACTGTGTTGCTTCATATGTTATGAACTTATGAGAGATAAACACTGCGATAAAAAATAAAAGTTTAAAGCTTATTTTATATCATATTATAAACACACGCCTATCCATTGGTGTTACTTGACCTTAAGATTTTTCTTCAACTATGACTGTCACTGCATATTATTAATCAGACGACATGGGCGTTTGCTACTTTTATATCATTTTTTACTTGGCTTTTTTAAATCAACTCACGAGTCACGATTTTTAAATAAGCATAATTATACTGTACAAGGGGATCGTATAGTCCCAAACTTCAGGCATGACCGGATGAGGCTAACAGACGTGATTACGAAGACAAAAAAATTAAAAGAAAAATTACCCTATTATAAAAGAGACATTTGTAATATAAACATTAATACATGAATATGAAAATTAGTAAATTAATTTGGGAGATAATGTATTGATTTCTCCCTTTAAAAAAGGAAGGTCATTGAACACATATTTTGCTAATTATTTAAGGTTATAAAATTTCTGATTTTAAAGTTAATGTAGTTTTATATTTCTAGAGTGCAAATAAATCACTTTTTAATTAAATGTCTCGATCTGATAAGCTTTTTAAAAATGATAATAAAAACGTTTTTTGATGTGGTTAGCGTAAAGTAAACATTAAGGAAGTAATTTGAAGTTTAACCTCAAGCAGAGGAGGAGCCAATTGGGTGTGGACTAAAAGCAGCAGCACCCTTCAACTTTCATTTAAAAAAGCAAACATATTCGGCCAATATTTGATAAATGTAATATCATAAATTATAAGCAAAACTGAGGGAAAAAAGGTAATTTTACAAACAGCAGGGTTCACAGATGACCTTTATAAAAGGTCCGAGGGAGCCCCAAAACTGGACAATGCCTTTGTACATGTAACTTACTGATTGTCAATTGTTTGACTGTCCCTAATTTAAACATTGTACTGTTAGAAAAACTTTAAAAAATAATAATTTTTCCTCTGAGAAATACATACGTAACACAGCATGTAACTTAAAGTTTGAATTTAAAAAATGACAATTAGATTGTATACAAAAAACATAGAAAATTTCTTTTACAATAGACCTACCACGGCTGCTAATAAATAATGACAATGTAAACTACAAATAAAAGTTAAATAAAATCCTTGATATAACTTAATACATGCATTAGTTAGTGGTAAATTTATCAAACAGCTTCATTAAACATAAAGTAGGCCAATAACAATACTAATTTACATAGTTAGTTTTTGTTAAATTGCTATTTAAGCTAAATTTGCATTACATATTGCTTTTAATTTTTTATGTAAATTGTCGAGTGTTAAAAAAAATACCATATGTATAAAATATATTGTATATCATGTGTTTTAGCGTGTCCAATGGCTCGAAAAGGGAAATAGTTACTGTTACTCTAGTCCAGCCAACTGTTAATCACGTCTTTTTTTATGAGATTTTCCTATTCTTTTTTTGAAATGGAGCGTAAAAAAGTGTGTGGGCCATGTCAGATTGAGGAGGGGTGGAAATAACGCCATTCAATTATAACAAAAAAGAAAAATTCAAATAATAAAAAGTTATTGAATGCAAGCTGTTATGGGTATCACCTAAGCCAAGCTCCATTTCCTACTTATCGGTTTTATCAAAATGCCTAAAATGCAAAATGACACCCGAAATTCATTATTCACCCACGTATAATTAATTACTAAACTTATTTACAGCTTTATAGTCGCCATCATTTCAACTTTGTCGGCATCGCTTTAAAACTAGGCTGAATTTAAATAAAAAGCATAACAAAAGTTCATTTGATGGCATATTTTGGGGTCAACTATGGAAATACTCCAGATAAAAAAAAATGTTTGATATTTTGCTGAAATACACACGTATTATTATTAAAACAACACTGTTTTTTCTTTCTAGTTTTCAAGTACTGTACTTGTAACTTATATGGTAAAAATAAATTTTTGGAAGTTTTTAATTGGAGCTTCGTTAATGTCATGTCCTAGAATTGTATTGTCTACTGTAGTTATGAAAACATTATCTTGACAAAATAAAAAAAACAGATTTCAATTTGTTCAATTTTTAAGTCAAAAAATGTGTTAGACAATGATACTGCATGTCTTAATTTTGTCATTTTTTGAAATACAATTTTGAAGTATTGAATGGAAGTTTATTTAAAGGATTGAAATTGTCAGCTGATTGTAAATTGAAATAAAAAAAAGACTGTGTTTGCAGAACTGTCAAATTAATGCAAGTCACATTATGTGATGGATTTATCAGTGTAATTCCACAGCCCATTTTCCAATATTAAACACTTTCGATGTCATCGCACATTGCAAACTCAGATAAAGAACAAAAAAAAAAAGTCTCACGTTGAGTTAGAAATAAAAAAGGCATTAAATAAAGCTGGAAATCGATAACAGACATTGCTAGATAAAAAAAAAAGCATTATTCAAATATTTGCATTGGAATTAAAGAAAAAAAAGAAGAAATAAGAAAATAAAATTAAAAATTGTTGTGAACAAGTTAAAACCTTTTCCCCTGCTGACATTCTCAATAACACTGAATCTAGTCATTATATCAAATAAAAAATATAGTACATCCAAAATGCTATTTACACAACTCTTTACATCTCAATAAATACAACCTAAAGTACATTCAATATAAAGGAGTCATTAAACTAATAAAATATTCATGCAAAGAATTATAACGGTTTTTACAGTAATAAGAAAATCTTACGCGATTTAGTTTTTGAAACGATAACTATTTCAATTATTGATTAATAATTCTATTCAGTAACTCGTCTAAATGCATAAAAATTTATTTATTGGTGATTCAAAATACTAGTATAGACTATAGAGGATGTATGCTATCTTTAATTCCAAAATTTTCTTATTTTTTGCTGTTTTCTTTTGTGTATTTTAAGAGTAAAAAATTAACGAAAACAAAAGCATAAAAGCAAATTACAAAATATAATTAAACAATAAGAGCAAATGAGTATGAAAACTATTAAAAATACAAGCAATGTTACTGTATTTTCATAAATAAAATCAAATTAAAAGCCTTAAGAAAAATAACAATCATCGAAATTATAAGAGAAAAAAGTCATTTTCATGTTAATCATGTTATTAAATTAATTTTTTAAAATACTTTTTCTAACAACTAAGCTTAATTAACAAATCAATTATTAATGCAAGTAGAGAAAAGTTTTCTATAAGCAAATCGCATTTTTATTAGGTAAGTTTTATTAAATTATTTCTGGATGATAGAATCATGCTATACTTCTCCTAAATACTACTCCTAAAATTAATAAATAAAATTTCCAAGTTAAATACTATTGGAATATTACTACATACAATTTATTACAGTTAAATGTTTGATTTGACAATACTAACAAGTAACTGAAAACATTCGGTAATAATATAAACACCTGGTTTAAAATTAAATGTGGATTAAAAATTTAAATCGTAAAAACTACCGTCGTAGGGTTCCTCAATAATTTATCGTATTACTGTATACCGTTCAAAAGTTTGGAAATCTTAATAATAAAAATGAAACTAAATAATAATTTTTCGCACTTTCCTCGCCTTTAATTTCCTATATGATTTATAATATGTTTGGGGGTGTAGTGGGAGTGGTAAAGGCCAAATGTAAAATTACAAAGAAAGAAGGGAAGACGTGTGGCATGAAGAATATTAACGAGATTTTAGGAAGAATGAGGCGGAGTGGGGACGGGTGGTAGAGGAGGAGTTTTATAGGGAAGCCAAGTCATATCCCTCATCTCTCGACTATTTTCTACTATGCACAGTACTATGTGCATAATATGAATGATTTTGCTATCGAATTCTGGGAAGACAAAGGAGGGAATTGAGCGATGGATTTTGGCAAAGTGGCCGACACATCTATTATGCAAAACCCCCTCAGCCCACCCAAACACCCTCGACTAAATTTGCATAAGGGAGCTGCAATCTTAGTTCTAACTTAGACCCTTTTACTTTTACTGTTTATTCATAAAAATAAAAGTGATGACCTCTTATGCTTACTCAACACAACGTGGCCAACATCAAATGGGCGTAAATTTAAAAAGTTTAGTGTACATAAGTGTCGCACTTAATTAAGCAAAAATTAAGATTGGAATAATGAACATTATTCGGTCACCCAAATGATTTTGCTTGGAAAATAATTACAACAAGCGATAATTGTACTGTATTGAGGGGAAAAAAAGTTTTTGCTGCTGTTCTTTCTTAAATTCATTAAAAGATAACATGCAAAGTTTTCATTGAATGTGCTTCCACAGTACAGTACAGTATGTTAATAGTCGGCCACACTTGTCTATGGATCACAATGTATTTTCAATGCTAATTCATTGCATTTCAGTGGCTCTGCCGAGTCATGACTGATCGGTATTGAGGAACAAAGTACTTTTCTTAACTTTTTAAGTAATGTCATTAATGACATTTTATTTTATAATTCTGAATAAATACTTTTTTTTCATAAATTTACTGAATTCGATTTCTCTACTAAAATATTTTTATTTCATTTGTAATGAAAATTCCAGTATGATAATAGAGTTGATTAAAATAAAAATCATAACAAACTTGAATCTTGAGTATAATAAATGAACTAATTATCATTTTCTTTTTGGTTATAAGTTTAATTAAGTCTATTTGCTTTTGTTGTCTTGTAAGTGGTGTAAATGTATTGCATGTCCCAAGAGAAGTATAGAAAGAAGACAGTAAAAGTTAGCCAATGGCAATTAATGTGTAAATGGATATCAGAAGTGGTCAGATGAAGAAACAACACAAAGAAAGACAGAAATGAGATTTACCTAAAGGTTTTCGTCTGTTTATTTATCAGAAGAAAACATTATTGCTAATGCAGTAAAAGCTTAAGAGCCAAAAGGAAACACGGATGTCATACTTAACAACTTTATCGATTTCATTGCAACTAACTACTGTACTACTAAGTACTGTAACAACATTGCAACAATAATTAATTTCATTTGCAGTGGATGTAACATTATAAATGTATTTCCAACTACACTTTTAGCAGCTACCTTTTAAATTTTACTATAAAAAGGTAATGCAAACTATGCATGCAATTGAAAAGCGTTAATAAAATAATTATTTGCTTTAATTTTATAATTGAAAAGCATCTCTCAATCTCATCTCCATCTGGTTCCATCGATTAAATATCAAAATTAGCAGTTTAAAGGCTTCGTCTGCTATTAAAGTATTCATCAATAATAAAAACAAATACATCAATGAACAACTTGTCAAATACAAATTATATAAAGAGAATAATTTATTCTGCTCAAAGCTTAAAATAACACGGGTTGTTATTACTGATATGCATTTACTATTTTGTTAGCTGTATTGTTTGCTTTTTCTCTTAAATAAAACTTAATCTTTTAGTTCAAATTAGGCAACCGAATAAAAAGGCTGACATCAAAAGAATAAAGCGGAATTCCGCTTTAGCATTTCTTGGAAATAAGCAAATCTCTAAAAATTTGTTTACACTTGCATTATTATCAATAGAAAATGTTTAGCTCGTGAGATCAAACTTGGAGATTATATTAAAAAATGCATTCAATTATCATTTACATTTCATGCTATTTAACTGTCAAATATACAGTATGTAATTTTAGAAATCTCGTTTAGTCATTATAATTGTTTATTTTAGCAGCGCACAAATGTTATAAAACTCACTAAAATGACTGCAAATGCAACTCATTTGCAACTTGTATTAAGTTAAAACTTAGGCGCTTCAGGGCAATTTTTTACTAATTAATTTTAAGAAAGACCCTTTTTTGATTTGCGTAATTTACGCAACAATAAGTTGACGACCAAAATAATGCACTTGTACAACAATGTAAAGTTAAATAACTAATTTCAGTTGTCTAAGTAATGTATAAAAATAAAACAAAAATATAGTCCAGATCAATAAAAGTGATGCATTTAGCTGTTACATTTTTTCCCTTTTGTTTCTTTTCCTTTTGTTGTTTCTTTATATGTATAAAGATCCTTTCATTTCATCTCCATTCTTCATCCTCCCTATACCACCTCAATATATTATTTCTTCTCCCTACTTCTAACTTTTATTTCCCCAAGAAAGATGCCTGGTGCTCAAGTGTTGTCATGGAAACGCTTTCTCCTCATCTCTCCATCGTCTCTTTTGAAGATGCAAAAGCAGATGAAAGAATTAGAAAGAATGCTAATAATCGCTCTGATGTACATTTCACTTTTATTTGCTTTAACTTCAATATTTTGCAAATACAGAAAAACAACCATTTACATGGATTGAAAAAATATTAAGTTAAAGAAAGCTTTGCTTATTTCAATTTAATCGTTTTCGAGGTTTACATTTGCTCAAACGTAAAAACTGCTAAGCATAAACGAAGGTTAGTCAAATTTAAAAAGCTAATTATGCTTTCATTATTTCGTATACAACATTATATTAAACATCAAATTTAGTTTGTGCCAGATTACCAACTATCACGATTATATTGTATAAAAAAAGGAGGACCAATTTTAAAAACGAATGTCAGTAATAAACTAATAATAAAACACGGGTTTCTCAAAACCCAAAAGCAGAAGTTTTTTATCTTCTGTAATTTTATGTAGCAGCCTATTATGTGTGTAAAAGTAAACACGGTGAATTTAAATGCATTTGATGCCATTTTAATAGAAAATGATGGCTGGCACCATTGATGTTTATTGCTTTGACTACCTTAATTCTTATCAACATTTTCCAATGCCTTGTTAATGTTGCCAATGCATTTTCCTCGTGTAAATCCTGACATTTATTTACAGTTAAATTTTGAAATGCAAACAAAAGACGACCGAGTTAAAATAGATGGAACTAGGGGAAAGGGGAAAAGAAAGATTTTGAAAACTTGTAAGGTGTTTGGAAGGCAATTTATTTGGATGATGAAATGAGAAAGTGTAAAACAGTCATTTTCCTTTTCGCTCTCTCATGTTGATAATAAAATGCAAGTCAAAAGAAGTAGAAGTTAGGGGTGGGGGAAGAGAAAGATGCAAATTTTCATACCGGTAGTAGAAAAGACGTGACACCATAATTACATCGTTAACATCCCTTTCTAAAAACATTTCATTTGATATTTTAACCAAATTTACATCTCTTCACTCTTGAATACAGCATTATATTTATCTTCAGTAATTAATTGACCTGTTAAAACATTTCATAATGCAACCCTTCTAACGCAAAAAAAATAAAGGATTTCTACAATTAAGTTAAAATTATAATTTGAAACTTTTAATTCAGTATTGGGCGTAAAATGGTCTTGTTTTAGGCAGATTATTCGTCAAATATTAGTTTTTGTATGTGATTGATTTAAATTTCAAAGATTTCCAGTTTACTGTGTGTACAATTCTGTATGTCCAGATCTAAACTCTTTTAAAAATTTATATGAAGTTTATATTGGATATCAAAAGCAACTAAATATTTGTCATGTCGAAGGTCAATTTGTTTGTCATTGGTAAATGGATTGTATTACAACTGAGATAAAGTAGTGATGTGTTAATTGAAGTTCTGTAGTACAGTGTAATCCTTGAACTTTAAAGTCACGCGATACTTATTTTGATTAAAAGTATTGCTTGTACAATTTATTATTGAAATGTCTTTCTAAAGGGAACAAAATGCTTTGACAGGATATGAACAAAGCGAAGCGTCACCAAAGTGAGAGAAAAAAAACGTAATGTCAAATGTTAAAAAAGGAAATTGAATTGGTAAAAAAATAAGAATAAAAAGATGAGTTTCAGCGAAGCAGACGTTTCTGAGGAAATTGAAATGAAAACGGATGTAAATGGTGTCGAAATTGAAAAGTCTAACATTGGCGTCAAATGGAAAAATTGGCTAGAAAATGCTAAATATTTTATTAGTCATATTTCGGTGGAACCTATCGTGTTTTTTGCCACTGTAAGCCATACTATGCAGTCAGTTGTCATTCAGTCTTTGGTTTTTGACCAGTCTTGTTTGGTCACCTTGCATCAACAACAGGACCACTGCCACAACAAGACTATCCTCCAAACACTAGAAGGAACCGTTTCAGATTTCAACGTTTATGCTGAAGTCATCACCAAAATACCTTTTGTATTCATGGCTCCGTTTTTAGGGCCGTTTTGCGACAATCATGGACCTAAATTGCTTCTTTTAGTTTCTCTAATCTCACACCTACTCAGTGAGCTCATATTTATCACTATTTCCATTGTTTTTTACATTCAACCCGAGTTCAGTTTGATTGGTCAGGCGGTTAAAGGAGTGACCGGAAGTTTAAGGACCTTTTTCCTGGGCATAGATACTTACATAGTACATGTAGTTAGTTCTTCTATTAAAACAAGAACTGCTCGAATGGCTCTCTTGGAAGTAGCATACCTATTAGGGTCACCTATTGGCTCTTTACTAGGTGGATTCATTTATCATCACCAAAACTACGTCGTTGTGTTTATTTTTAGCTTTTTAATTAACGCTATTGCGGTGATATGGACGTTGGGTATGTTCCGAAAGAACCCACTGGTAAATACAAGGATGGCTTTAAAACAGACTTTTCAGTGGAAGTCGGTGCTGGAAGGTCTCAATGTGTTTACTAGGCGTAGACCGAGTAGAAAACAATTTTATCTAATTGTCTCAATCATTTGCACTAAATTGCTGCAACTTCCACAAATTGGTACATTAAAACTCTTTACAATTAAATGTTTTAAATAATAAATGAACTGTTTTAATGGATATACAGGAGATAACACTATGCTTTACCCATTCGCACAACTCAAATTCGATTTTCAAGTCAGAAACTTTTCCATTTATCAAGCTTATGTCATGGGACTCAACTGTTTTGGTAAATTGATCAATTACGTATGAGCACTCTTTTCAATTAAACTTTGTATAAGACTGGTTTTCATAATTATGCATATTAATGTAACTATAACTCTATTCAATACCTAATGCACAGGTACGCAAAACAATTCTTAATTCTAATACATAATATATGTTTTAGGAGCACTTGTTGCAATTCCATTGTTGAGCTACATATTTTCAATAAGCGATATAATATTGGTGTTATCAGCTGTTATATTCAATCTTGTTGGTGAATTGGCCATGGCATTTAGCCCATCTGCATTGTGGTTTTACTTAGGTAACCTTAACTTTTATGTAAGACAATCAATCTAATCATAGTATGAGTAAACATTTTACCACATTTACAGGATCAACTTTTTTGCTATTTGTAACACCCAGCCATGTTTTAAGTCGAGCAATAATGTCTAAATGTGTTGAAAAAGACGAACAAGGTTTGTCTTTCCTTACAATTAACAGAAGATTTTCAACTAATATTTTGTAATGTCAATCTAATAAAATTTTTATAGGAAAACTACTGTCAACCTATGCTTTGCTTGTGGCAGGAATTCCAATGTTAGTGGCATATGCCTACAACCGACTATTTCATGAAACAATCAGCTCATTTCCAGAAGCTTCTTTACTTGTTTCATCAACAATATATTTATTACCATTTGCAGGATTTTTGTAAGTTCAACAAATGCTGCACTTTCTTCTCAATAATATAACTTACTTGGAAACGATCTTTGTTTTTCATTATTCCAGGTGGATGTACATAGACATGAAGACGCATCATTCTGACATCAAATATAGTGTTTTAAATACTCAACATGAACTACAGGAGCTTTAGAACAATATCAGTTTTTCTACTATGCATGGTGTTTTGCTTTTATTATTACCGCATTTAGTCACTATAACCTTTGACATCATCATGGTTCTGTATCTGAAAAGATAACATTTATAATGATTCGTTTTTACTGTAATAGTAGCGCAACCTACCGGTGACATTTTCGCAAAATACAAAAACATGTAAGATCTCTATGACTTGTTATTTCATTACATGTGTTTGGTGGTTACAAGTTGCTGGGTATAACAATTATTATTCTCAAATCAACAATGATTTTTATTATTTGATGAATTAAAATCAGTGCATTTATAAATGAGTAATTGAGTCGTGTAAGAAGTAAACTGTAATACTGTACCAGTAATAAACGTAATACGCTTATAAGTTGTAACGTCATTGGTGAAGATTTGAAATGTCTTGTGCGATTTTTGGTTGTAAAAACAACAGTTTTAAAGACCGACATTTAAAGTTTCATAGCTTTCCTAAAGATGAAACTATGTGTCAGCGATGGGTGGAAGCTTGTCGTCGAAGAGACAAAATTAATACAAAATCAGGTATAAAGGTTTGGTTGTTTGAAGGATTTTGGTTGTCACATTTTAAGTCTGATTTGAATGATTTGTAGCTCGTGTTTGTTCAGCTCATTTTCAACCATCTGATTATTTTCAATTATTACGCCATCGGTTGATGGGATATTGTCCAACCAATTATCGAAATTTAAAACCAGATGCAGTTCCTTCAGCTAACGTAGAAAACAATTTAGACGAAAATTTAAGTTCATCATCAAAGGTTGAGAAGCGTAGAAGGAAGAAAGTCTCAAAGTAATGTTAACATTTTCAATTAAAACGTTGAATGCTTTAAGATCGATTTTAAATTAAAGTTTGTTTTGATGTTTTAGAAACCGAGATGCAATATCACAAGGAAGTACCAGTACAGACACACAGCACAGTTTAGCACTAGCGTAAGTTAAAATGAGATTTTTTATTCTGTACTAAGTTAGTCATTAAATTTTATAAAATATCTACTTCTGTCACAGAAAATCTGTTACAAATGAGACTTTACAGCTGACAATTCCAGCTCCAGCATCAATCGCAACGTATGTTATTTTCCTTAGGTTGTCAATGAAATCGTAACAATCGTTGACAACATTGTTTGTTCACTTTTACTTGAATTGACATCAATTAACATGTTGTTTAATTTTATTCTAGTTGTTCTGAGTTTGTGGTGTTGCAAAAAAACGTTTATTTAGATGAGAGTGCAGCTGACAAATCAACAGCCGAATTACAACGTGAAATTAGAGATTTGAAAACAACGGTTTCGTCATTAAACAAGCGGATCCATCAGTTGGTTGTTGAACGTGAAGATTACGCCAAGAAGAAACTGAAAGCCTTTTTTTCTGACACACAGATTGAGTATTTATTTTGTCCGAATAAGAAGGCTACTCGGTGGTCAAATGAAGACTTGACTTCAGCGCTTACTTTAAGAAGTTTCAGCCCCAGTGCATATTGGTATCTACGAAAAAAACTCAAGTATCCTGTGCCTTCAGTAGCTACATTACAAAAATGGGTTCAATTAAAGTTGGAGGATCAGTCGTTAGGACAAACATTAGAAATAATCAAACCAAAATTACCGAAACATTTACATCACGAAAACTATAACAATATAGTCGACGTAAATTCCTAATAAATAGTGTTTCAGTTATCAAATTATTTAAAAGACCCAATATCATGTATACACATTATATTTTATTATAAAATTTACAGTCACACTTTCAGCACTCTGCATGTCTAAATAAACTTGAGTGTCTTTTTTTAATTGTAGAAAATTGCAACCATTTGTACATTTTAGTCCATATTTGCTTCATTTTGAAGATGGTCAGTCAATATAAAATTATCTTCTAACGAGCTTTCCCATCTTGCGGATTCCAGTTTAATATTGTCATTTAATAATTGATTTGAAGTTATAATTTGTATTTTTCCTGATTTCTGTATTTCAGCTATTTGTTCGGGTGTTGCATGAAGCACTTGAATTTCACCCTGTATCACCTAGTTTTAAAGTTTAAGTTTTATACCATTTTAAAAGATAAAATCGGATATTTTTTACTTGTGAATTTGGATCGATTTCCAATCCCAACTCTAAAGGAAAAGTGTCATCTAGTGTTAAAAATGTTTCTTCCAATGCCGGTTGAGTAACTGAAATTTGATCATTTTTAGACCGTTCACATTCTCCTACTACTAATACTGGCGGTGGAACTGATGTGGACGTAGATGGAATTGAATTTAATTCTACAGAAGCCGATGTTCCAGAAGCTTTGACACTTATTGCTTTTTCATTGCCGATCAAATCAATTCTGTTGAAAAGAGAAATTAAGAATAATGTAAAATAAAAACAGCATCAAACAAATATTAACCCCCTGAATGCTTTGACAGTTAAAGGCATCCCTTTCAATTTCCTGCGAAATGCAGTTCGGCATTTTGAATCCATATTTAGACGAATTTTATGCCAATCAGCTTCAGTGATATTAAATCGATACATTAAGTGACCTTTATAATATTTATATTAATGGCTTGCATTGTTGAATAATTTTTATTAGTTAATACATTTGATTCCATAGATAATTAGTGGATCTAACTGCTTCTTTCCATGTCGACCTTGTCCTGAAATGTTGGAGCAAGCTTGTGTTTCTCGGTCAAACAAAAAATCTAGCAAAGTTAAAGCCAATTTTTCAGCTGTATGGCAACTTCGGTCAATAATGGTAATATCTCTAAGTAATTTTAAAAAACATCAATTCAAAATAAAGAACGAATATGGTAAAAAATTAGACGTACTCTGAGCTAATTCGACAACGAACTCTTCGTTCTGGATCATTTTCAAATCCAAGCCATGAACCGTTTGGGAAATCGCCTTTACACAAAAAAGTGTATTATAAAAATAATTGCAAAAAATTATAACTAAATGTTGTCTGGTAATACAAACTTTCTGAGTTCATGAGGGCATTTGACGTCGATAAATAAGCTGGAAGTTAAAAATAATATTAATTACACAAAACCCATTCGATTTTTAAAACAATTGGTTACCGTTTGATGTTGTTTTATTTGAATTGCTGGTATTTTGAGTGAGGTAACTAGTTGCCAAATTTACTTTTTCTTCTAATACATTGCAATGACCTATAACGTCTTCAATTTTCTTATCCAAACCGTTGATTCGTAATGTAATTTCTTCGTATATATTTTTTAGCATTTCCTAAAACAAAATGCATGATAACTTATCACTCTACTTATTATTAATTGTTGTGGCTTGTAATACTTTCACGCAATTTTCTTCAGTTTTTAATCTTTTCAGCTGTTTTCTGTCGGCCATATCGTTGAATAGATAGACAGTTACTGTATATAGTTACACACATCAACTTCTCTGTTATTTATCCTTACAGACAAACATAATAACTTTTTAACTAGTTATACAAGTGGTTAACTTTAAAAGAATCGATTAAAGCTAAAACTCATCCTCACTTACAGTAATTTTAATGGGTAACCTTTACCGTCTTACCTGGCAACTACTGTATATTTTTAAAACGACAAAAGTAATCGGCTTATTTTTAATTTCAGTAAGAGCTAATCAAATACAACCATGACATATTTTAAATATTTTTAGACAAGTTTTATTGGTACAAATTGAATGTTTAGTAAAACAGTTGCAAGTTGAAACCAAATACCACTTTAAACTGCAACCAATGTTATGAATTTCAAGTGATACACATACAGTACTAAACAGTAACATTATCATTTTTATCAATTTGGGATTTACAAGTTCGATCTAACAAAATATGCAAATTAATGGTTGCTATTTAACTTACTAAGTAGTAACAGTACTGCAGATCAACATTTAAAACTAGCAGACATAATGTAACTCACGTTCTCTCTCGTTGTCAATGGGAAAAGCAGAGAATCTGTCTCTATGGATTCACGGCAGCCATTTTATAAAGTTGAATCTAATTAGGGCACTATCAAACAAGCGATTCTAGGCGATTCAAAAGCGTTATTTTAGCGCATAATGAGACTCCGTGATTAAAAGTTGATTCACGTGGAATTAATTATCACATTTAACTTATTTTTTATTAAAATCAATATCAATCCACTTTCTCGCCTGTAACTAATATTAAAAAATCACTTGTCGTGTACCAACCATCAACAAAGTCGTTCTTGAAGTCAGCGCACAAACAGGGTTTTAACAGACACAGATGGATATTTCCAATTTACATTATTTCCATTATTTTATCTTGTATCAATAAAAATTGTTAGAAATTACGTATTTCATTGTTTCTAAACATTGAAACAAATAAACACTCGCAATAAAGCGAATTTCCAATTTGTCATTAATACAGTATCAATCAAAATAACTATCGGGTACTTTTGATTCTAAAGGCGATCTTTAACTGGAAGTGTTTCATTTTAAAATACATTTTAGAAAATGTAATTAATATGCTATATCATAAACTTATAATCATTAAAATACAGTATTGTAGTTACTTTAAAGGTTCATTTATACTGTAGAAATTACTTTAACAATTTGTTTTTGGATCAACCAGTTTTTGGTTCCAACTGTCTATAACTGGCTAGCCTTGAACCCAAAAAAAGTAGATGAATTCAGTTTAACAAGAAAACAGAATCTAAAAATAATGAAAATATCAATAGAAGACTATGTCGATCAAAATTAGAAATACCATTAAAGTCTGGTCACGTCGTGGCAAAAACTTTTAACAAGAAATCCACTGTTGATATTTTATTTAAACTTATGAAATGAATTTTGACAGAAAAGCATGAAGTGAGACATTGCAACTTGACCTGTTAAACCCTACGATTTTTGAAAGTCAAATTAAAGCGCAATAATTATGGAGAAACTGGGCAAGGGTAGTAGAAGGAATTACATTTGTGAACATTGGAATATCCAGTTTGAAAATTTCAAAACCTTCCTGATCTTCCTTCTCGTTCACGAGATCTTGAACGTTCGTGCGATTTTGAACTGCGACGTTCTTTGCTTCTGGAACGACGGCGTTCTCGACTCTTTGAGCGACCACGTCGTTCACGGCGGTCGCGGCTACGAGATCTAGATCGACGGTAGCCATTGGATCCTTTTCGCTTGCGACCATACAATTCTCGTCGCAACTCACGTGAAATTGGTTTCAAGTGCATAAAATTGCAAAACCCACTCCTGGTACACTCACTGCAAAGTTATCAAATTAAAATATTTCACATTACAAATTCAATTTTATCATTAAGTTACCCCATTTCGTATTGTCGACAGCAAGCCTCTCTAAAATCAGTGACTGGTGATAATTCAGAGTAAATTGGTCGTCCACCAAACCATCGGTTGTTTAAATCATTAACTGCCCTTTCAGCATCTTCCTCAGAACGAAACTATAAACGAACATGAAAATATCAATATTAATTTTTAATTAAACTATAACTAGGCACAGACATGATTACTGTTCTTACCTTAACGTAAACATTTCCAACTAAATGATCACCTAGGTTGTCACACACATTCATCTCTTCAATTTCTCCATACTATAAATCAGAAAAAATTAAATTCATATTATTTGCGCTTGCTACTTATGTAATATAACCGCTGGAGTATCTTGGTACAGCACTTTGAAATACTGTTATGTGGAACAAAAACACCATTGATTTGACCCTTTTTTCAAAATCGAGTTTACCTATGAGATGCTTAACTCGGTTTTATAAGCTTAAATCTATTCCTTGGACAAATATATTATAGTAGGTAAAATACCAAACCTTGAAACACATCATTTTGGTTATTAAAATACAAAATTCACAACGGCTGCATTTGACAAAAAAATGATTAGATTGATTAATTGCAAATTGCACAATATTTAGATTTTTGTTTTAACTACCAATTTAGTTTTACAAAATTGAAGCTCAATAAAAAGTCATTAGTTTCCAACAATCAACTAATTTCACAAATTTGTTTATTAATAAACAAAATTTGGTTCGTAGCTTCAGCATTTGGAAGTAGATGCCATGTCTGCTTGAAATACAAATTGGTTTTTACAGAATGGATGTTTGAAGATCTACATTTTTAAGAGTTCAAGCTCTCTTAACATTTAGGTACAATAATTTCTTCCTAAACAATTCATTAACAGATTATCATACAGTATAGGAATAAACCCACCTTATCTTCCAACTCGACAAATACATCCTCGAAAAAGTTGTCGAAGTGCTCCTGTAATTCAACGTCGGTGTAGTTGGCAATTACTGCTAACACTAACATAATTAATACTAGATGATACGACTGAAACTTTTACATAACAAAGACTTACAATGTGATCCATCAGCTGACTGAGCTGAATTTTGAGGGTTATGGTAAAGATTTTGCAGCAAAACAGTCTGTAAATACGGTAACATTTCATAATTATAATGAAAATTTACAAATTAAATAAAAATTACCTGACTAAATGTTGGTTTGTTGTGAATTCTAGAACATCTATCACCATGTCTACATGCTCCGATTTTAAAATAGAAAGAGCAATTTACTCTAAAAAAAAAAAAGAAATAAACATTAGTATTGGGAATCCACTCCATTGTGCATTTTCAGCTGCATTACATGCGTACACTATTCCAATACTTACTTGTCTTTTTCTGTCCCAAAAATTGAAGCCAAATACTCTGCCATAGTTGTTTAATTATAATTCATACGTTTTGTAAAATTATGGAATGGATTTTGGCAAAAACACCAAAAATTCTATATAATAAGCCCGCCGACTTTAGTCTTAAACGCCACAATTAATCCAACATGCCGAAAACCGTTTTTACTGATTCGCATTCGTGGTTCATCACGATACTGCGTTGATCGATATCATCAGTATCGAATCTAGAAAGGGATAGAAACGCTATCACTTTTGACGAAAACGTATTCTAGAATAGATGTTATACAAATAGTATAAAACCCATCTCATAATAGCTTGCCTTAAAGCTATTAGTATCAAATAGAAAATCTTGAAGTAGTCATCCCATGTAATTACTGTATAACCAAACGTTATTTTATTCATGGATAATGATTGTCGACTTGAAATATGCAAATCGGTCATAAGTTATACTGTATATAGATTATAGATAGTAAGCCCATAGAATAAGAGTCGATTCGAAAATTGACTTGGAAGTTTTGAAAGGCTGCTGGCAGTCATTGCATGCATAGTCATTTTCCTAAACTCCTGTTCATTTAAAACCATCGCCCCTAAATTTCAAATTAATGAACTCGTCTTTATTTAAAATATAAAGCAATCATAGTACTAGGCAATCCTAGTATAGGTGGTAACTAATGCTTAATTGAAAGTATTCACTCAATGTATAAGCCCTGTTGAAAACCGCATTCTCACTAGTTTTCATAAATTAAATATTTCTA
>JAAFCF010006596.1:9101690-9193357 GCA_013389785.1 Helicorthomorpha holstii
TTTTTTTTTTTTTTTTTTTGCATTTTTCAATTACCGCCAAAATCCCACGGAGCAGAGAACACGGAGTTTGTAGATTGTTATGCCGAACTTGTGTCGTACATTGACGGCAGCAATTTTCACGTCAACTTTAAAATTCAAATAAAAATTGTTTGAATTAACTAACTTTTATGAAAGTTGTATAATTAAGTTTATTTTAATGTTTTTAATAACTAGAATGTAATTTGTAATTGTTTTTAGTGCTTTTTAATTACTTTTAAATATTTTTTAAACTAATGTTATAATGTAATATCAAGTTTATATATCTGCTGATGTGTTTTTTGACTTAAAAAACATAAAATTTTTTAAAATTGTTATTTAAGCTGACCAACTACATATAACTTATCAATAACAATAAAAAAACATTTATTAAACTATTTTTAACTCTTACAATAAATATATTCATTTTTTATTCAATAAAAATCAAATTTTTAAACTTTATGCATACGGTAACATACGGTATCTGGAGTATATGACGCCAACAATATGACCTCAGGAAGATGAAGCCAGTAACATGACCTACAAAACCATGACGCAAAAATAGGTCACCTTCGATTTCACAATAAATTAATGATGTTAGGTTAGGTTAAATTAGGTTAAATTAGGTTAGGTTAGATTAAATTCGTTTATATTAAGTTAGTTTAGATTAGGTTAGTTTAAATTGGGAGATAAACTTACACAAAAGTGACCTATATCCGCGTCATGGTTTTGTGGGGCATGTTCCGTGCGACATCTTCCTAAGGTCATATGCCTGGCGTCATATACCCCTAGAACCGTAACATACACTATGTAAGTGACGTATTTTGTTAACAAAATTTTCTATTCTCTTCTCTGATTGGCTATAAATTATTTGGCGGTAAAATACCCCCAAAATAATGTTGGTCACTATACTTGCGCGGTTGATCAACGAACTTTTGTCGGTGAAGGAAAGCACGATAAATGGGTGTTTGCGATGCCTTGACTGTTACGAAAAGCAGCGGCCGAAAACTTAAAAGATTGATTAATGAATCTAAACATAATTCATTTAATTTCAGTAAGTGATATTGTATATTTTATTACAATAATGTATATATTGCGAATATGGGCACTAGTATGCATATATTATCAGCAGGGAATACGCTATTTCACGTACATAATTATATATAGTAGTCATGTCATCGAATGACTATGTCGAAATGATTAAAGTTTAGCAAAATAATAGATTGTTACGCTATCTCTATATCATTTTAACGTTTTTAATTTTCTTTAAATTGATCTGTGTTTAAGTACTGTATGTACCTTTTTTGACACTGTAGCAATAAACTTGAGGTTAAGGGTAACAATTATGGCAAATATAAGACGTGCTTTATGTATTTGAACTCCTCGTTGAAAACATTAAACATTTAATTTTACTTGGCGTGTTTTAATTGCCACCAAAAACTTAACGGAACTAATGAGTTCGGAGTTTGTAGAGAAAGCCATGCCGAACTTGCATCGAACACTAACGGCTCTACGATTTCCTGTAAACTACTTGGCGGTAAAATGAGCTCCATAGTAATAATGGTCTTAACTAAACGCGGTTTATCAACTAACATTTTACGGTAAAGGAAAGCGTGTTTGCGATGTCATGGCTGTTACGAGAAGCAATTTAGATTAGATGGAGTTATCATAAGTTGGTTTATTTTGTATTTATTATAAAGTCCAATTGGTTTTATTTTCAAAATAAAAGGTATGGTATTGCCCGACTTCATTTATGAAATGACTAATGGTTCAAGACTTTCTTTTTTGAAGACTAATAGTATTAGGACAATTTTTCATATGCTGTTTTTACGCTCTTTACGTTATTCTACAATACATTTTCGTCGAAAGGCGCTATCCCTTATTCGTCCTATTTGCAAGTTAAGAATAATAGAGATAAGGTTACCTCATGCCTAAATTATCAATACGAATGGTAAAATACGTCACCGTGTATTTTCTTGATGACGATGTGTGCGTATGTTGGAAGTTACTATTCAGAAGTTACGAGGCTACCTTGTTATTCTAATAACCTTGTTTGCGAAATTGATAGTCAGCTGCAAAATCTCTACAGTGGTCGAATTGATAGTCAAATCGTGTTTATTTGGCAAGAGAATAAATTTTGCTATTAATTTTGACTTTCGTGGAGCAGAGATACAACGGAGATGGACAGCACCGCCTCCGACTTTTTAATATATGATGTCAATCACGCTAATACCAAAGTAATTATACCATTAATTTGGTTGAATAATAAATACAGTATTACGGTATACTGTATTAATTTTGTGTTGCAGGCCGGTGGTGGTGGTGGCGACAGTGGAAATTATGAACAAATGTGGGAGAAATCTTGGACCACTGATCAAATGAGAAACCAATGCAAGTCATGGTCCCTTGGAGGAGATTCAGGGGTTAAATACTGTTAATCATTATATTAAATCTAATATTATAATTTAGATTTTGTTTTAATTTTAGTTACTCAATCGGTTACAAGAAATTGCTCAAGATTTGATAGCTCAAACTCATCTCGTTCAGAAAGCAGTCAACTCATTATCTCATGAAACCGAAGTTTGTTTTAAATTGCAGTATATAACAAAAATACTAAATGTTTTATTAAAATATTAGGTTACTCAAACGATGTTGAATAATGTGAATAGTGACTTCTTAATGCTATCGAACTCTCAGTTTGTTGAAAGCGTACGTTTTGGTTGCTTCTCTTGGATTGAAATTTTATCCTTTTAATTCAAATGGTTGTATTTTTATAGAGAGTTTACGATGAAGAAATTTCAAACGATGATACCTCCGTTGAAGCTGAGAAAAAGAACAATTCTCAGGTCATTAGAAAAAGGCTATACTGCATTGTTTTAAGCGCTTATGTAGAAGTTTATTTGTAGACTAAAAGTAAAGAAGCGAAGGAGGCTGAAATAATTTCCAAAGTCAGCCAGGCTTTAAAACTGGGTATTTCAGTTATACATGATGCCTATGAGCACTTGGAAGTTCAGGATTCTGATAGCGAAGAAGACGGAGAAATATATCGTCATGAACCAATTCTTCATCCAAAAGTAAGCATTCGAGACTAAAAGACTCAATCCAATAGTACACTATTTTGATTGACGGACTAAAATCGTTTGAAGTATTACAGTATGGAATTTTGGTGTTAAGGATTACTAAATTAGACCATTCTTGTAACATTTTCGCGAATTGCGAAAACGATTTGATACCAAAGTACAAGTCTATATTAGAAACGGTTTAAGTGTACCAACTAAATTTAGTGAACATTTGGATTGTCTTTTTTTTTAAAAAAAAAATGATTTGAATTGTCATTGTGATTTACTTAGGATCCTTATTCAAGTCGACCTTTGCCATATATAATTGGAACTGAATTGTTTTATAAAGACAATAAGCTTGGAATTTTCGATAGTTTGAGTGAAGATGAGTTGCCAGATGATGTTTCAGTGACTTCTAGTGAAAGTAACGAAGGAGTTCGAGATGCGTCTAATTTTACAAGGGTAACATGCAATGGTTTCAGATTGGTTTACGAATTAGTGCAAAAATAATTACATTATTAATATGTTAAATGCAGAAAAACGACGTAATAGACGACGTTGATAGCGATGTTGAAAGTGATACTGGAAAGCATCAAACTGGTTTTGTAGAGGATAATGAAAACGGTGATATTTTTAGCCCTGAAAACGACTTTGAAGAGAAAGATAACAGTAACTCAAATGATGATAGCGACTTTTTTACTTCGACTGTAAGAAAACTGCTGTTGTTTTAAAATTGCAATTTAGTCATAATTTAATTTTGATATTTAGCTTAAAAGTGGATTCGATAAAGAATTGGCAGCAAAATTACGTCCACCAGCAACGGTCAGGTCTAGTGATATGGATGCGACTGTTTCTCCTAGTACAATTTGTACGTTTGCACGATTACTTTTACGTTGTAATTTGATATTGTTAATTTTATACTTTATATTTTTGACTATTTTAAATTATGATATTGCGAGAATTATAATTTCTGTTTAGTCATTGAACTTAAATGAAATTTTTGCAGTGAAAAAATCGGAAGAAGATGATGACGACATTGATGTTAAAAACAAACTTGAAAGATCAAACAGTGAAATTACTTCTACTTGGCCAAGTATTTTATCTAAAATTAGTGATATAGTTGCTGATTTCATGGTTTGATTTAATTGTAGAGTTCCAATCCAAATCTTCTGATAGTCTATCCGGAAAAGGCTTTCTAAGTGACAGTGATGATGACTTATTTGGCAAAGATAGCTTGTTTTCAACAAAAGACAAGAAATCCGGTTTATTTGACAGTGTATGTAGTTTTACATTTAGTTATAATTTTTTTTCATAAATTTTAGTAAGAGTTTAAAATTTCAGGACGAAATTTTCAAACCCAAGCAGCTTTCTGAAAACACTAGTAATAAAAGTTTTGAATCTAATCAGAGCAAAAAGAAGTCAGAGAAATTGGCAGTCGAGCCCAGTGGAAAGATAGGATTTGGTGACGATTTATTTAGTGACAGTGAAGCTGATGATCTATTTACAACATCTAAAACTAAAAAACCTGATTCTAGTAAGTTAAATTTTGTAATATTTAGTAGGTAGGTTACGACTGAAGCGAGTACTTTTTACATTCTGAACATCAATTGCAGAGTCATTCACGTCAAATGAAAGCAGCTCAAATATTGATTCAAGTGCTAAGAAGGTAGTCTAAAACTTTTATTATATTTACGACTTTTATTTTTAAATTGTATTTGTCGTGTAGCTTCCAGTAGGTGCCAAACTAGCATTTGGTGTTGGTGGGGCAAAATTAACTCAGCAACTGGCGCAACAAATTAAAGGAACCGACTTTGATAATGTATGAATATTACTTTTGTGTTTGAACATTTTCTTTAAACGTTGAAATGTATTGATAGGAAGAAAGCGATCACGGTGGAAGTCAAGTAAGTCGATCTACAAGTAGCGCAAGTATCAGAGATTCCAAGAGAGAAGTTATTTCAGCCTCCAGTAGTGGAAATCTCTTTGCTGATGACGATGATGAAGACGATCTGTTTGGTACTTCTCTTAAAAAAACGTAATTAAACAGACCCTTTACGATTATAAGACTACTAAATTAACTACACGGCTAATTTTTTTTATTTCAGTAGTAAAACTAAAGACAATCCATCAACTTTTAACGACATGGGCAGCGATGATCTTGATGACATTTTTGCAAATATTGAAAGCTCAAAGTCAAGCGGAACTCCTAGTGAAGCATCGGTTACTAATAAACATCTTACAGTTGAGTGTTTCGAAGTATTTATTTACTTTTAAGTTTGAATGAGGTATAATTTGATTCTCGAGTGCAGCTGAATTCTTAACTGAACTACCAGTATTGATTACGATCTCCAAAACTATAGCACTGGTAGCTGTTCATTCATATTGATTATTGAGTTGTCTTTTAACGAGTTAGTGTAACAAAATCATACTTTTAGCTTATATTCACATTTCAAGGCCTTTCTTAGGAAACAACGCCCATCTTTTTTAATATGTACTTGTGCATTTCCAGATTACAAGCAAAACTGATTTGAGTTTCTTGGATGACAGCATCGATGATGGGGGTGATGACCTATTTTCGACTAACCCAGTAAAGAAGCAAGCGTAAATTGTTTCTATATGATCGTTTGAATTGGTTTTATTAAGTTCGTAATCGTTTTTACAGAAGTACCGACAAGTCTGCGGACAGCAGAATCATTACAAATAAAACGGTTTACGTAAGTTTAAGTTTTTTTTTTAAGACTTTCTTGAAGAAACATCAGTAATAATTTTATTTATAGGAAAATAATCAGACAACTACGAAGGCAACATCTAATCAACTTTTATTTGCGAATGACGACGATGAAGATTTTGGCGACGATTTATTTACGGCTGGACCAAAGAATGTGTTTTCGTCTGTAAGCAAGAGTAAGGTAGGAAAATGTTTAATTATTAATTTATTGCTAAGAGATTAGAAAGTGTAAATTAACTGAAAACGGGTTTTATTGTTTTCTGTAATTCTTACATCTCTATTATTGAAAAAGTTTATACAGTATGTATCAGCAACATCAGCACTTAATATCCGTTTTAGGATAAGCTAGATTTTATGAGTAGATATCTGACTGCATGATTTTCCTTCAACTTTCCGTTGAAATACTGAGATCAAGTAATTTAAATGGGTTATTAGGCAGAAATGAGGCTAGCGATAACATTTAAATGTTGAGTAAATATGCCAATAATGATGACATATTGACGTTACGTACGTTGAGAAGTACACTAACTTATTTGGTAGCAATAAAACTAATAAGTGTAAATAACTTAACAGTTAAAAAAAAGGTTAGAATGCAAACTAGTGACTAAGTCAGTTATGTTTTAATAGCTCATATTCCGGTTAAAAAACAGTGGTCTATAACACAATTCCGTATGCACAAGAGTCTATGAAATAAAGCATTCAAATATAAAATATTTAAATTAAATTGAACTCGATTTTTTACATTAAAAATTTAAAATACTTTGCACACCTTAGATTCTGGTATGCATGGAATTGTGCCACGTAAAATGGATTTAATTATTGAAAAACCTAATCTAGTTGATTACTTTGAAGCCAGTTTGTGTGTTTTATCATCAGTATATTTTTGTCGAGCCATCTTATTACTAATTTTCTAAGTTATATTATGATTTAATAGTTTGCCTAATATTATTATGAATGGGTGTGGATATGCTTTATTATAAGAGATCAATTCCACTTAATGTCGTCATGGAAACTTATTTTTATTTGGCTCTTAGCCAGACTTTGAAAAGATTATTTTGCTTTTAGGTTATACATCAAAGTTTACTCTTATTCGCTTGTTTATAATGTACATACATCTCATGTACTTGTAAGTAAAACAACACTTCAAACTATTTTTGTTGTGTTCCAGTCTTTCAGCTAACTTATAACTTCAAATTCTTGTTAGCGTTTATCTGTGCTTTGTGTAAGAATATCCAAACTTCACATTTGTTGGTCTTCAATAGGTCATCAGTTGCAAGTACAGTATATTACACTTTCTATTATTTAATTATTAATCGTAGTTTACTCTAATATTAAATAAACTTTTGAGGTCAGTTTTAATGAGTGGAAGGGGCTGCAATATCTATTGAAAATCAGGTTACATTAAGTGACTATTTTATGTACCGTTGTCTAGATTATAAATTCGTTGGGGTATATTGTTTATAGAGTTATAAATTCACTGGTTCTTATCACTAAAGTTGTTTTATGCAATTAGAATTTAGTTTTAATAAACTTTAATTGATTGTTTTTCCATTAATTGATACAATGATGCACTATATTTTTATTATAAAAAAACTTTTCCAGTACATATTTGTTTTCTTAAATATCTAAAAAGAGCTTTTTTATAAAATCTAATCCCACTTACATGTTATTTTCATATGATTTGACTCAAACAAAAGAATTAGGTGAAACTTGTCATTGTTACTGAACGATAGTGAATGGTTAATTACTGTATGTTGCATTTTAAACAACCATTTTGTTACACTTATTTTCTATGAAAGCTAAATAATGCCTTATGATAACGCTAATCACCGCGTTGCATGTGCAAAGCTAATTTAGTGCCTCACATGAGAGTAGTAATGTTTTGAATTTAGTATTCAAACTTAAAACAACGCCCTACCGTATGTGGCGATATTTAAAGCAGCACCTATGTTTCTAGTTACAATAAACTGGAACACTTAATAAATAGATAATTTGTGTTATTTTGAAATAACTTAATAAATGGGCCGAATGTGTCAAATTAAGTTACTTTTGACTAAATTTGGGGTTAAAATATGATTTTGATATTGGAGTACTGTAGTTTAGTAGAAGAAAGACAGCAGTTCTAGGCTTTATTTACATGATTACGTCCTTTTTATTTAATTTTATTTTGGTTTTAAATTTCATTAAAACGGCCTTACTTCTAACATTTACTGTATTTTTGTAACATATGTACAATACTATATTGTAACTACTGTATGATTGAAACAGAGACATTAAATTGGCTCTCAAGTTCATTTGCTGTAATTTTTTGTTTCTCAAAAATTCAAGTGTTTTGATGTAATGCTTTCATAAATCTTCTGACGCTATTTTAACCGTAAGATTTTTCTCTTGTCAGATTTGGGATTCGGAACTATTTCAGTATCTGGAAATAGTACCAAAACCCAGAATTGTTGCTAAAAGTAACATTTCAGTATTTCGATAGCGAATTCCTCTTTCAAAATTCAATTTACCTATACATTATTACGGTTGTTTAGATTAGTACGAAATTTAGAATGTAATATTGAAAATAATTATAGAATACATACATTGAATATATTTTTGGAGATTTTTATCAGAAAGATTAGTTTGCTTGATAAAAATATAATCCTTTTTATTGGAAAGTACAGTAAATGTGATAAAGACTGTTAAACCATTTTTGTTAGAGAGCAACACATACTAATAATTATTGTAAAATGTTTGTTTAATTCCGTTGCTGTAATTGGTGTAGCAGCTTTTAGCATATAATTGGTACCGTATAATAACTGTAAAATACTATTCATGTAGTAGATCATATTTTATTGCCCTTGGCCTTCAATTGACGCCATTCGTAATTAAGCTTTAGATTTTCATTGATTTTTTTTGAAACCCATATCAACTTAGCTATCTGTTGTAGCTACATATTAGCTCAGATATTCTTACGGTGAAGTTTGTTTAACAATTGGTGTAGATTCGCTTGTATCTGTAGCATCATTCTGGCTACTGCTGCTTTGACGTAAACGTTGCTACCAATCCACGCCCTCTAAGGAGGCGTTTAAATATTGCAGTAGAGTAGGTCAGGGCCAGAAAAAGGTTCAAATTCAATACAGTATCTCGTACTGTAGCTATGAGGCCGAAAATGGGCGTTTGCCTAACAACGAACACGCTCATCATCAGTTAGCGTAATTTTATGATTACATTATCAGCTGGATATAACGCCAAATCTTTCACTTTTCACTCATCATTACTTCTACACGCAAGTATATTTAGTATTTTATTTAAGGGGCTAATAACTATTAATTAGCTATGCTTAGTTTTATTGTTGATTTAATTGATAAGTGTTTCATATTATGGTATGATTTTAATAATTTATGTTAATGTACAGTAGTTTAATGTATTGGCAGTTGAAACAACTTGCGGATGCTGTAGTTAGCAATTTTTTTTTTTTTTTTGGTTTTTGTATTCAGTGGCCAAGTGCCATGGAATAAATATCAATGACCCATATCGTACTCAAACTAAACAATGTTTTCTATACCGTTCTTTATCCCGTTAAAAAAAACTTTAAACATTGCCTTAATTATTATTAAAATGTCGATGTTTAATTTTTTTTAAACAGTTACAGTACCGGTATTTAAGAACTTTTAAAGTAACATGACGCGATAAACTTAATAATGTAAATCGATTTTAGTTAAATTTCAAACTTTGATCTAAACCATTGCGTATTAGTGTTACTGTACCGTCGATTTACATTTTTAGTCTACATGTTGCGAAAATAATAAAAGTTATTTGTACATTGTTTATTATGGAGCAAATGTCAAGGTGAAGTATTCGTCATTTAAAACAGTGATCGTGTTTCATCTGTTTAAATATTTGTCTGCTACAACGAAATATTTGCGTTTTGTTTACGTGTAACATTTGCGTTATTATTTTGCTTGTTTTGATATTGCAGTCTAAAGAATCTAAACCAAGTTTTCTTTTTGCGGACGACGATGAAGATTTATTGTTTGGCTCGGGGTCGGCAAGTCCAAGCGTGAATTTGTTTGGTGGAAGTTTATCAAAAGACGGCTCCAAAGTATGTTAATACAGTAGATTGTAATTTAATCACTCACTCTAAATAATTACATTGCTGTTTAACACTAAATTTAAGATGAAAGATGAGAAGAAGAAAGCTATTTCAGTATCCGATGTTGCTGATGTTGGCGGTTCTGTTTCACATGAGGCAAATGAAGTTAAAGTTTCTGTGAATATAGAAGATAAACAAGAAAACGATGGATTATTTGTAGTGTCTGCTGAAATTGATAAGGAGGTTAGTTTAAGATTACTATACTCATGGATACGCGGAACATAACTAGATAGTGTCCAAGAATATACGAGTACTTTATTATACAAATTGTTCGTAACATTTTAATGTTTTTAGCCATCTAAAGTTAAGAAAACAGCGCCATTAGTAACATCTAGTACTGGTGCCAAAATCTCAAAGTTAAGATCTAATATAGCAGATCAGTTGGAAAATATCGTCAGTCCAGATGTTACAAGGAGGAAACCGCCAGTTGGTGGGGTCTCAATGCTTGGGGGTGCTGTTCCTGCTTTGCTCAAACCAAGGTCGCCAAGTCCCATCGGAAATGTACCAACTAAATCGAGCCCTCCTAATTCTACCTCAGATATACCAGCTTCTCCCAAATTTGTAATGAAATTTGTATTCGAAAATAGCTGATTAGCATTTGGTATTTTATTTTTAACTTTGTATGTTAATTAGCGTATTGAAAGTTCGGCGCCTAGCCCATCAGTTACGTCAACTACTGAAAAATCTGTAAGTTTCGATAAACCGGTCGAAACTAGTTTACTGCATAATGCTAATAAGGTAGTGAATACTGTAAATGTTATGAAGTGCATCTTGGGAAAATCTAGAATATATTTTTTTTCTTCTAATTTGAAATGAAGGAGCGGGCCAAAATTTTAGTTAAGAGGCGACCACAAACAAGGCGAGCTCGTCAGGAGACAATTAGAAAATCGGCAATTGATTTGGATGCTAAAGTAGATGATGATCTATCGATTCCAGACCAACAAACTGCCAGCGTGTCAGCACCAACTTCTCCTGTTTCTCCTGTTGCATCTAATATTAAGCAAAACTTAACACAAATTCCAGTCAAATCGAATAACCTTAAAGTGGAAACAGAGAAAAGTTTATCACTTTTATCTCCTTCAACTGATGAAGACGATTTGTTTGTAGTTGATTCTAGACCGCCTACTATACTTCCAGCTGAAAAAGTTGTTAAACAGTCCAAAGTCAATGTTGTTCCTAAACGAGTGCCGTCTTCTGACAATTTGTTTGGAAACAGCTCAGATGATGGTAACACCGACGAGTTGTTTTTTTCAAAGTCGGCTAGAAAGAGTAAATCAGAGAAACCAAAGAGTCCAAAGCCTTCTGAAGGTTGTTCACTTAATACATTATGTTTACTGTTAATACAACTTTAAATGTTATTTTTATGGCATTTTAAGGAAGTTCAAAGAGTGGATCTGTGACCGAAACAAACTCGACCAAGTTATTTAAGGTAATCAAAATGAATTATTGTATTGTGTTTATGCTTATAAACAATTTCATTCAACAAGTTTGAAGACAAATTTGGCGACGATGATGTGTTTGGAAATGTGTCAAAACCAAGTTTGGCACCAACCGCTCAAGCAACAAGCGATGAAGTAAAAAAAGTGAATGAAAAACGCACAAAATTAGCGGATTTAAAGCAAAAAAAGGCAAAATCATTGTTCGATGACGAGGACGACGACGGTAAATAATATTATTTCATTAAAGAATTATTTTAAGAAATAAAAAACGTTACATTTTTTCCTTGTTTTATAGATGATTTATTTAAATCAAGTTCTCAAAAATCCAAAACTGCATCGGATGATAAAAGTTCATCAACGAAGCCAAAGTCATTATTTGAGGATGATGATGATAACGACTTGTTTGACGATCCGTTAATGGCTCGTAAAAAATAAGTTATACCGAATATAATAATATAGTAAAGGTATGTATTTAACATGATATTATAATATCATAATTCTTTAATTACATTCCTTCGTAGTTTATTTTTTCATCAAATATCTGTAAATTAACGTATATAGCTCTTTCATGCGATGAATTTTAAGAATGTGTATGGATTGCTTGTTTTTCATTTTTGCAATCGATCAGCCAATCGGTATGAAAAATGCGCAATAATCTTGAGGAGATTTTTCCTTAACCATGTTATCATAAATCAAATTACAAATACGAAATTAAATATATTGCGAATATCAGAAGAATGACATTGAAGAATTTTTCTCTTTCAGCGTTGCCAAATCAGAATCAACTTTAAGTTATTTGTTTTTATAATTAAACTAATGCTTTAGTTATATTAAGGCAACTTTTTCAACAACAGTATCTTCTCAATTGTTTACTTTGTAACAAATTCAGTCAACTTGTGTTTTAGTACTAGATTTTTATATGGCAAATAGTATACGCTTCTTTAGGTTCGCTATGTCTGGAAAGATTTTTTTGATATTTAGAGATCAGGCATTTATGGAAATCAATAAATCTCTTTTAATAATAGGCCATTTTGACATGAGCGAATGAATAATAGCGAATTTGGCGTCTAATATTCTTGTCAGCTGTTAATTAGCATAACGTGACTTCGCGACACACACCATATTTTACTCTTCTAATTTAGAAATTTTAATTACTATTAACAAGCGTTGTATTCATAATTTAACCACATAAAGCAGCTAATTTAAGTTATGAACATGGTCTAAAAATACAAAACTAATTAGCTAATTAGTTTGATCTATTTATGTATTGCACAAAGTCTTTTTTTTTTGGGTACATTTATCTTGGTCACAAATTGCATATCAAACTTTTTTTTGGTGAGATTTTTAATTTTTTTGATTTTTTATAGCCTTGTTAATTTTATTGTGCCCTCATATTTTTTTACCATCATTAATTTTCATTAGTTGGATAAAAGCGTTGATGTTTGGTCGTTAAAGGTCGCTGCATCTGCAGTAACTCGTGTATATTAACACGGCAAAAGGTAAATCAATAAAATGTGTCGGACTTTGTGTGTTGCCAATGCCAAATAGTGTGTCGTGTTGTATATTCTCTTATGTTATTGAACAACTCCCTCGTTTCTCCCTAATCTGTTGTACTTTTAACAACAGATGATTATTTGCTTTTATTTGTATGGTTGGCCATTTTATTCGTTTCAACATTTAACTATTACGTACACAACACAACCAAATGGCTTGCTTTTACAGTCAACAATCGATTTACTAAAAAACTTTTATGCTTTTACCTTTAGAACACAATTATTGATTTTCAACACTAAAAATATAGGCTGTATAGCTCATTATTAGTCTATTATAATTGCCCCAATACAAGTTGTATAATGAAGTAAGAGTATAAATTATTGCCAATTATGTAAACAGAAACTGAAGTACGAGTATTGTAGGTTCAGTACTGTACGCTAATGGGAATCACGTAGCATATGGTATGAAAACATTATTTTCTATACACCAGTACTGTAAATGGTTAATTTACCCTAAGACAAAAATAAACAGCGGCCAGCAACCACTATAAAATACTGATTTTTACATTATTACTAGTTTTAAAAAATGCAATTTTGAAATTTAAAAAAATAGAAATAAAATCATATGATTTATTTTTTTGAATTTTATCACAGAGATCTTTTTGTGATTATTAAAATGAAGTTATTACAATATTAACTTCTGATGTACAATATAAACCACTATCCATCGACTTTTCATCATTCTGCCTTTGGAATAGGATGTCGCCGCAGATAGCAGCGACTTATGATATCACTTTAGTGACTGCGCCCGTCGTCATTGTCATTAGATTTAAGTCATAGCGACAAAATAAATCGCATGTATTATCAATAGGCCGGCGATGGAATTGATTATATTCGTCAACAAAAATAGAAGCCATGACCCAAAAAGATTTTTGATTTTGTTGAAACTGACACGGCCACGGACTGCGTAATGCTATTACGTAGATTAAAGTTTATAAATTTATACGGTATAAATTGAATTTAAAAATTCGATGCTTGCATATATTTTATTTACGAGAAGATATTTACTTTCTCATGTATTGGCTCATGGATATTAATTCTTTAAAATAACGCGGTCATATAGTAAAACTCCCTACAGCAATGATTAATTTGACCGCAAAATTGTACCTTTATTATTTACTGTACTGTATTTGTTTATTTTAGAATTGAAACTCATTTGTTCTTCGTTATTAAATTACTGGATACGCCAGTTATAAGGATGGCTTTATTATTTAGTGGCGTGTGTGTGTTATATGATGATGATAGACAGGTGTAACAATTTTGTACGTCGATCACATTTAGTAAGGGGTTAATACGATCTCACCACCAGCAAAAAGTATAAAGCGAACAACATTATTTTCCTGCGCTGAAAAATGACGCTCTGACGTCACACATTATTGAACATACTGTAGTTGCTATATAAACATAGCACCGGCCCAAAGTATGAGTAGCGCTATGCTTATGTGGATTTCCATTCATCAAATGGGTTCTTTTGTAATATATTCACATACACACAATTTCTAATCACACAATATACCGGTATAAAGAGTTGCGGTGCTATGATGTGTGCTACGTGTAAAAACGCTGACTAACCGCTTAATCACCAAAAGTGCTTAATTGGAATTGTCTGTTAATGTTTTTTGTCAGCCAACAATAATTTTCTCGCTAAAATAAACGTTGGCTTGGTTTGTCATCATTTGAACCGGGTTTTGTATTAGATCCTTGAACCCTCCTTTTTCTCTGGCTTCTTTATATATAAAATTATAGTAAAGTGTATGAGTAAGTGAGTGAGTGAGGGGTTTTGTGGCTGCTTGGCAACAGCAGCTGCGCTGACGCTGATTCAATTCGTCCAACATCTTATTTTCATCATCTCTTTTTCCCCCTCAATTCCTCGTAATATTTTGCTTCTGTCCGTCGGTCTACTTCGTCTATTATTATCATTTTTATACACCTTTTCATCTGGTGCAAATCTCAAAAGTACAAAAAAAGAGAAAGGTAAAATTAATATTTTATATTTCAGCAAACCAGTCGGTGTTGCGACTATACATAAATGTTTGAATGGTTTACTGTATAGTGGATATGATAAAATTGCAATACTGAACATATAAAAATTCCATGCACGTTATATTCGATTGATTTGCAAAGATAAACTTTGTATATGTGATCGATGATCAACCTGTTATTTAATGTGTCTCATCAATTTTTGAAGTAGAAACAAAATGTTAAAAATTTATATATTTTTTTGTTTACCATTAATACAACACTAATTTTTAATAACGAATTTCTTTTGTATAGAAATCTATCAACATTTTGACGAAGTGGATTTAATCGATTTGATTGCGTGCAGCGTTTAATGGTGAATGTGAAAATTAACGCCAGTAGTGTATCTCGTGTTTGTTATGTGTATGTGAAATCGAAAAAAGAAATAATCTGTGTTTCCATTTGTAACTGTTGATTATTGAATTGGATAATAACTATGGGTTGCAACGTGAGTAAAGAGCATCAGGCTGAAGCAATTGACGACGCCAATAAGTCTACCGATGACTGCAAGGCTAATAATGGCAATGGCAACGGTGGATCTAACAACAAAAATAATAAGAAATCGAGTCAACTCAATGCCAATTGTTTACAAGCCAATATCAATAATGCAGTTGAACTGGCAACAGAAGCTCGAGAAAAAAGTAAAATTGTTAAAGGTAAGAAATTATGTACTTGTACTATCCCGTATAAATTATTATACAGTATACAATATGCTGTACACATAAGCTCATTCATTTTTAACATGAAGGACAACCAATGTAGATTCACTTTTCACATAATTATGAAAAATTCAGCAACGTATCTATTTTATTATTGATAGAAGTTATTATGTTTGTCTCTACAGAAAGTAAAATGACATTCATAATAGCTTAAGGTACCGGGTAAGTCTCTTAGAAATGACAAATTTCTATTTAAAAAATCTTACAATTTAATGTAACGGTAATACATTTTTAATAGTGATAAATATGTTAAAATTTTAAAGACAGTTTTTATGGTTTTCAAACTAATAATTGCAAATTGATTAACGGTTTTTGTACGTGTTGTACTGAATATGCTTCTAAGCAGTTAATATGGAGCTCCGCGGGGAGTGTCATGAGCTGTTCACGTGTCTAAATTAATAAATATGAATAAATCGATTTTAAGTATACACTATGTACAATAAAGTAATTTAACGAATTTAATTCAACAGCTTAACTAGTCTAAATTATTTATATAAAACTAAAGACTGACTTTATTATTAAATTTGATGTTACAACTTGATAAACACAATATACGTAGCTCAAATAAATACATCTGATTTGAATTTTTTTTTAAGTATAAACAACATAGATTAACTTAATAGTTGTAACAAAATAATGAATGTGAATGTATGTAAGCATTATAGTTTTATAATTGAAATGCGATCATTTTTAAGTTTGTAGTCAATGTGATTTTATTTATCACTATCTAAAAGTGCAGTGTCTACATTAAATCAGTAAGAATTTTGTTTGAAAATACAGTAACTTTTATAGTTACACAGAAATTTTATTTGATATGAATAAATGAATGACATTATGGTTGATTCATAAACTATAAATATATAAAGAAAAAAACTTGAAATACCAATACAGTCTGTTAAGAGAAAGTTATTCATCCTTAAAGCAGACAATCCATACAATCATTAGTGATATGCAGAAAATCTTGATTATGGGACTGAATTTCCTACTACGGTATTAAATTTAGTACTAATAACAAATTTAAATTAAGTTACCATTTAACTTTAGAGATATTTTAAACCTTAAATTTACAATTAACAAATGATTGATCAGCTATATTAGCTGGACATTTGCGTTTTACTTACACACTAATCTGATAATTTATTAAGTTAAGCTGTATAACTTACAATACTGAATTATTATATATATGTTCAGTACGTTGATGGTTGTCGTGTTTAACTACTTAAAAATCAATAGTAGTGATGTTGGTTTTGCAGATCATGAAGCACTTTGCAAAAGCAATTACTTGTGATTAAACACTTACTGTACAAATGACTATAATATGCTGCAATGTAGAGATGTCTCTACAGTATCTTAGTCATTTTTGCATTGCGCTTTAATTCAACCGTATGTACTATTATTATTACTTTGATTAAGTTTGATACAAAATGCGTTTTGGATCCACATATAAAATAGATTTAGAAAATTTTCAATAATATTACTTTAACAAAATCGATTTTACGAGTAGTTGCCGTGAAAATACTCGATATACTTAACTTACGATTATTGTAATTCATAAAATGAAATGGTTGTCTACGAGTACAGAAAAAAAAACAAGTCGATATCTTAAAATAATTGTATGAGTCATAGAAACGTTCTGCACGGTACGTGATTACTTGTAAAATCCCGATTATTCATGACATTGAAGCTTGAAAAAATTACTAAACTTTGACAAATACTGTAATGACAGTAAATTATTTAATTTGCAAACTAACTGCCAATGGAGTACTCTAATGTTTAGAGAAGTGCCTATGCCTTTTACAAAAAAGTCCAGCATTTAGAAGTGATTTTAATTTTTTTGGAAAGTCGGAAACAATAATGGTTTTATTGATAAGAAATAACTGTCTTAAATCACCGATATTCATTATAAAAAGTAAAGCAAAATACAGTACAATATAATAAACAAGAAGTCAACAAAAGCAAATGTCGTTTAACTTTTTGTTTGGGTTTTCTCCAAAATTTCTTCTTGTCTAAGAAAGTACAGTATACGGTTTTGCCATTGACGTCATACATTTTTGATAAAACATGTTCAGTAGTGGTAAATCATTTGAACGCTTGTCTGTGTCTTTATTTAGAAATATTAATAGTTCCTTTGTGTTGTTGCATTATGGGATGATTACTAAAAGTATAGCATTTATTTAATACGTTGGCACAGACATACTGTGTAATATACACACATTTTGTACTTCATGCATTTATTAATATCAAAAATGCAGACACCGCGCCGCACCCACTCCATTACATACTATATACTTGTATTTCTTGTCAAGCATTTTTTTTTTGGTACTGTGTTCGTATAAATACAATTATTTTATCCTTATTGTTTTACCTTAAAACATTTTCCTGAATAGCTAATTGTTTTATGTTATTTCAACAGCTAACACCCATAACCAATAAATGATAATAATTGAGCTTTTTAAAAATACACCTGGTATATACCTGGTGATTATTTAAACTGGAACTTTTGAATCCTTATTTCAAGGAAAATAAACGGGAAAAACTGCTATTGGAAATGCTAAGAATTAGTCTTGTTTTTTATTGGTAAATTAAAAATCAGTATTTCAATTTAGAATATAAGCCGGTAAAAAAAGTTCAGAGCAACTTTTTGGATAAAAATTGGCATAAAGTAATATAAGTGGTATACCCTTGACCCTTTCTCAAACGAAGCCATATATAATATTGATAACCTGCATGTTCTGTCGCAATTGAAGAATTTTTATTACCTTTAGTAGTATATGGCAAGGGTGAGTCTACAATTATTTGCATCGTTTGCATAATAACACATTTGCATAATGTTTGTTTTTCAGAGAAAAGATATAGTACTTGGGTTTTTACTGTACTTACAATTATAGTGGCTATAATTTTACAATAAGTTAGCTAAAACTAAACATTTTAAAGTTTGTTAGTTGATTCTGATTTTATTGGCCTCAAATTTGATATACGGTACTTATTACGAATGACCGTCATGCAAAGTCATCTTCAATGTGACTTATACTGTACATTACTAAGCTTAATTTACAAAACGCAAAAACGAATTTAAAAGTGATTAAATAAAGCCATTTTACGTAATTTTAATACAAAAACAACCGGAATTTTAGAATGTAGTTACTACGTTTACTGTATCTGCATAGCAAATTAGCAATGGTCATGTTTAACTTTGTGATAGTTATTGTTTATGGGCCTGGCAGTCTAATAATCAGATTACAATTCATTTTTTTTGTGATTAGTGCTATCTTTAACATCAACTTTTAATATTATAAATGGAAAAAGTTTATTTTGAAATTTGTTTTTGTGTGTTAGTGAATTTTATTGTTTTTTTTTTTAAATCAATATATCGACCATAGACATTGTAATTATCAGATACACAAAATTCACGTTATTTACTTTAGTCAACACATGAATTTTATGTTTTTTGTTTTTGATTAATTTTTAATGTCATTATTAGTTGTTCTTGGTCTATAGCCAAGTGACTTTCATATAATAATAATTGGCCATGAATCACGATAACAATGATAAGCACACGATGACACTGGGCATCTAAACTGTTATAATGTACTGAAGGGTCAATGATATACACTCAGCTGGACATCGACTCCTTTATCCTGACCAATTAATTAAAAGTAGGCAAACAATTTTATATACGTAAAATTGAAATATCCATATGAATTTTAATTAAACGGTTAATTACTTGTTGTCATTCTACAAATAATCACAACTTTTCACTGGAATTAAATGGAGCTAATTTGTTTTAATGAGAAAAGTTATAGTTGTAATTAGATAGGGGTCAGCGATTCACGATGATAAGCAAGATAGCCACTTTACAATAAAAAAAGGTATGAATAAATAATCCAGATGAAAAGATATGTGAAACTAACACTTGACATCTTACTGTATTCGGTTAAATTTGCATTGTGGAAGCTAGGTACTAACAGAGGCGGTGAAAAACCCTATTTGTAAAATTAAAGGACCCTTGTAAAACATGTAAATTTCTCAACCACAAATAAATACCTACCGCTACATAGCTACATTCAACAGTGCAATTTTTGGGTCGGGGGAGTCATACTGTAGTACTGTACTTAGTTGTTCCATGCCATCCATCAGTCTTTGGGAGAGTCTGGTGGAATCAATTTATAATTATTGAATGTATAAGGAGTGTTTTAAACATATATTAAATACATACAACTGTTCAGATGGGCAGATTTTCAGTGAAATTATTATATTTCGAGTAGACAGAGCAACTGAAACGTTGCAGTAAACGTTATAATTTGTCTGTAAGAAGATTGAATTTGGGTACTGTTTCATGGTTTAATATTTGCTGCTAGATGTCGCTACTTAGCTGTCAATTTTTTTTTGCTGGATTGTTCCATTATTTAGTAACTGGTTAGATCTTGGTGGGCTCCCGGCGCATTTGGCGAAAAATCTTATGTCGAAAATATATTGATGATAGTATAGTATCGCTAGAAAAACATCGCGATATAGATAAAGATGTTTTTACATAACTTAACCTAATATCCACATATCGCGATGTTTTTCTAGTGATACGATATTGGCATCGATATATTTTCGACATAAGATTTTTCGCCAAATGCGCCGTACACCATCTAGGTGAACTAATAAAGGGGTGATTGATGTCGTGTGATTTTGTGTTTTTTTTTTATAGATAATTAATTAATTATGCTATTAAGTCAACGGTATACCAATGGAAAATCTTTAATAATACAGCTACTATAATACACCGAGTGATTGTTATCTACCTCGAATTTCTGTACAACATACTATTCTACAAATCACTGACTTATATTTTTAAATTATCGGTAATTCAACTTTCCAAACAGTTTTAATGACGAAAACCGAGATGATGTTAAGATAATAAATATCAAAGTTACTAGCTATTGTAGATAGAAGCTAGCTATTTTGGAAAAGCGCAAGGTCAACAACCTTGACTTTCGTTATTTTATATAATCGATTACCTCCGTTTGCTGGTAAATTATGCTTGCTTACCTGTACAGCATATTAAATTTCAGTGATTCTTTTTTATTTTAAAATTTAGAAATTTTAATGATCTGACAAGTGACAAAGATAAGCGGAAGTTAATTAACTGAAATTTAGTGCTGTAAAAAAGACTTTTCCGTGTAAAAGGCGTTTCGTATTTTGTTCTTTATTTAGTCTCCGTGCAGTAGCGCCACCTATGAGATAAGAATGGCGTAACCGACGAGGCTATTAAATAACCTTGATTCGCCAGCGAGGAAGAGAAAGTCAATTTTCACTTTCTTGGTTTCACGGTATAAGTCAGTCAGTGTTGTTGTAAATAAAATTGAAGGTGATCGGCCACATATTTTACCGATTGAATCATCGATTGTGTCCACACTCTCAAAAAAAAAATAATCTCTTTTGGATTTCGATCAGAGATAAATATATACTGTATAGAGAGAGAGATCGGATCGTGATATTTTTAGGTAAGTGAGCAAAAAGCCTCTGAGCTTCATTTTTTTTTAAAAACTCAAAATTTCTTCAATCTACACCATTACGTATTTTTAGCACAACACACGGCTATTCAATTCAATATACAACCCAAAAATTAAAATTGAAAATGCCATAATGGTGTACAGTTTTGCATGTAATGATCTAATTTTAATTTCTTGATTGACGAATGCCATACACAAATACAGTATTTAATTTTGTTTGCCCTGAATGACCTTTTGGTAGAAAGTGCACAGGAAGTAAAATTTTCAATGCATTTCCCTGATTATTATTTTACTTTGAGGGCTTTTTAATTTGTGTTAAAAGTGAACAGTGCTACAAAAATTAACTTTTATTGTCGTTTTCTTGTTGTTTTCAGTCTGAGATAAATGATGGATAAACAAGGTAACATTTCGTAATTGTCTAAAAATAAAATGTAATTTGAGAATTTGAAACTCTGGAATGATGAATGCAGAATTTTTTTTTCCCAAATGGCGTTTTCGGCTTTGCATTTTCATCGTACATCATAGCTTTGTATTGTGTTGAATATTATTAAATGTCGCCTTTTTATTATTTTTTTTTTTGTATATTACTATAGAATTTGGCAATGTGCCTATCATTCTGTGTAAGACATGCCGTATACGAATACATTAGCTGTAGGCGTATGCCAGTATACGTTTAGCTGATGTCATTTTAACCTTTTCATTTGTAACATACAATGCGTAATTAGGGATATTTAATTTGTAATCACAGTAGTAATTCCGTAATGATCTTTTAAGAAATACAAGTCTTTAAATATTTGCTTAAAGAAGCAGCAACAATCTGATAAAAGTTAAAAGAACTTGCTAAAATTGGTACGTGCACGACATTCCATCAAAATATTGACCTTAACACACTTATTAAGGCCAATATTTTGATGTAATACATCATCACGCTATATGAGCTCAAAAAGTGCTTGTAAATTGCATGCTGTGAAAACACAGACACATGCACATGTTATTATTATTGTACAAGTAACAAATGAAGTGTCGACTAGGATCTTCTCTTACAGAAACTTACTCAAAATTGTAAGTGAATATGATGTACTGAATTGAAAATCAGTTAATTTAGTTTGGCAGGCAACTGAATTATAACATTGTTATGCAATCGATTCATGTTAGCCAATACCATCTTCGTAAAGGTCAAGCATCTTCGATTTTTGCTCAAAAAGCCATTGAGACTTTAACATTGCAATAGTTTGATTTTGAGACGAAAAGGTGAAATCGAGTTAGTTACAAGTTAGTAGCCGATGATTAAAAGTTACATCACTGTAAACACTCCCATCCAGTGTTTATAAAAGCATGACGTATATTCTGAAGGTTTTGACCCGGGTATTGCTCTTTTATAGATTAGAATTTGCTTGCTACTACAAATTAAACTTGTAAAACGCGTATTAAGGTTATATAGCGATTTAGGAGAGACTTTTATCGTCTAAGGCACAGGATCCATCATTGAATGGATCTTTGGGGGATACTTTTAAGGTTGAGTATTTCAGAGTCAAAAGACTTAAGAAATAGTGTTGTTAGAAATAGTCACCTCGGAAAATCCATAAAGTGTATTCCAGTACAATTTTTTTGTTAAATTTCTTACCGTCTTGTTCATATTCTTTATGAGACATTTGTTTGAGGAATTATGACATTGGTACCGACAATTAAGCTAATTTTTGACGTCATATTTCAAGGTGACGACATACTAGAAAAAATATTCAAAACATGATATCATCAATTACGTCGAAGGTCAGACCGTCAAGGAAAAATGGTTTTCATTTATATTAATGATGGATTGTTACATATGAAATTGTTTTTGGGCTTGAAGTGAAAACTACTTTTTATACTGTTGTGTTTTAAATTTTGTTTTCCAGTATGGTTTCAAAAAAGAATGACACTGTATCAAAACGTTAATTTGATTGTTTATTGATGAAGAGTGTAACATTGCTAGGAGAAATTCGCAATGAAAAACTTTCAATGCGATTTGTTAGACGAGTGGTTTGATCATAGAGATTATATTTTGATTGGATGAATACATAAACTTTGTGAAGGATAATTAATGTTTTTAATAAAAAGGTAAAAACATGTAGAATGCAATCGATCTTTTAGTCGGTTGGTAATGCAGAGCCAGTTGGATGGATAGATAGGAAGAGGACGTGTGGAAAAAGAGCCTAAAAATAGCGTAGTAGCTGCTCGTTACTTCACCGACAAAATGTAATATGCCATGTTAATAAGCGTAGGCGACTGATGTTGTGTATCATGTATGTGCTGAATGGAATCTTTAAAACGGTGAAGCCATTTTGACCTACATAGCCATTTTTATATCATCAACATCTGTAAGATGAATCTGCACACATCAGACGTCATCAAATATTTAGCCTAAATTTCAAATCTAGTATGCACGAAGAAAAGTTTTAAGAGGAAAAAAATAAGTTTTAAAAAGTCGCTGTTTGATGGAAGTTTACAGTTGATTGATGATGCAAGGGGGTGACCTGTGTTGTAACATTGCAAGCAATCAGCTTTATACTGTGGAAAACATAAAATGAGCTTTAAGAAAAATAAAGACAGGATTTTGAGTCACATTTGGTACACATTCAAAAGATTATATGGTGTAGAAATCGAAAATCATAAATCGTATATTTGCAGTTTTATTCAAACAGAAACTCACCACAGTTCAAACTATGGAAAATGTTACACAGAAGTTGTTAGTGGTTCTTGTATTCTGTAACGACAGTATTCATGTATATTTTATCGCTGGTACAGTATATCAAGCGAAATTGCAATAGGACTTTTGCTCCAATGGAATAGTTACTAAAAGTCGCCTGAATTCGTTATTTAAAACTACCGGTACTGTAATTGTTGTACCTGAACTGTCCTTTTGGGGTCTCCAATGAATTCTCTTAACTACTGTAGATACCAAATTAAACCGATTTAGTCAAGTTGCCTAATTGGATGGGCTACTGCTAGTGAGAAATTTAGCTCGTATTTGGACAAATTTATACATTTTAGTAGAAAATATTGTCTTGAGAGCTTCTAATCCTGTGGAGTAATTTCTAGTTAAGGTTTTTTTGTCCACATTATTATTGTTTATTTTTGTTTTTGTTTCTATACTTGGCATTGGCCATGTGACGTCATTGTAGCTATCAATGACAGGGAATAAGAATTTGCTAGATTTAGTATTGCCCTTCTTGATCTCTTAAGGAATTGATAACAACCAATTTACACTATTTCGATTTCCTCTGAGAATGAAAGCAGAGAAAATAAAAGACAGAAGAGTTTCAAATTATAACTAATGTATTGAGTTCCAGTCTTAAATGAGAAGATACAGTATATTACATTGATGTATTAAACTGTTTATTTTTTTTTTGTAGGAAGTGATTAGATTGAAAAGATTAAAATAGTTTTTGTTAGAACAAGCCTTAGCAAGGAACTTATTTTCAAGCCTTATTGTGATTATATCTTTAAGTGGTTATAATTATTTTGACTAGTACAAGTTCCTATACATTTGAAACACTTCACAGTTATAATATTCCTGTAAAAAGTATTAGTAATGCGTTTATTTTTGCTATTAGCCAATCACCGTCTATTTGTAATTGGCGTTGTAAAAGGAGGTGCGAAATAACTAAAATTTTATGACTGTTACAACTCGTAAATCCCAAATATAATTTAATGATTTTATGGCTCTTAACAATCTCTGTGCAATTATTATAGTCAATGACAACACACAATTATACTTTTGACAAAATCCTTATTGGTCGGAATTACCGAAAGGGATTTGTTATACAGTTATAATTATTGTTGTTTAGACGAGACCTTGTAAATTTAAGGAAATCGCATGTAGGGTGTATTTTTTGCGGAAATATCTTGCAGATCGTGAACACAAATACAGTTTGGACCAAAACAAAATATACAATGTATTTATATGGTGTTGGAAATGCAATGGTTTACGCGGAAAATAATTTAAATACCGGGATATCTTAATTATATTGCGAGTGGGTGTCTAATTCAGACTACTGGTATTACTGGATTTGGAGTGCGTTTATTTTCAAATTAATGCCTCTTATTTTTAACTACAGCAAGTTCATTTACTATATGTTCAAATACTGTACGCACAAATGGAATTTTGGTATAGTTATGACAATTATTGCTAATTTTAGTAGTATTTAAGAATTTGAACTTGTTTATAATTTGCCCTAGGTTGATAAGGGGGTTACGAATCTCTGAATTTATCAATTTTAATACGACAATTCATCATTCATTTGCCGTTTGTCAATTTATCCAATCGATTTGCGTTTTATGACAATTGTACTGTACTTGTAAAAACTTGACAGTATGCGTGAAAAGCAATAAATTTTGTAACATTTTCTTCGTTTGAATACACTTTTAAGATAATATTGAATGTTTTTAGGATGATAATAATAAAAAGCTTATAAATCTTTAAATCTAAAGTTGTACTGCTCAATAAGCTTGTAAGTCGTCCAATTGACCAAATAACTCGCAAAGGTTAGGAACACTGTCTAACCATGAGTATGGCATTTTAAGCTATGTTTTCATTATTGATTACAGTAACCATGGTTTGCTTTTCATGTTACAAACATGTGATATCATCATATCACGTACTATAAATTTTGACTGACGTCTGAGCTGTTTTGAAATGTTACGAAAAAGCCTTTGAATTTGAATAAGGTGAATGCTGTGTGTATAGGTTTAATAAAGAGATCGATAGTGAAACCGCAGCTTAGAAGATTGCCAAATACATGTAATAGTACTAGCAGGCTCTGTGAAAGTGACATCGCCTTTTCACGCCCCATTTTTCATCTCCACTCATCAACGCCAATTTTTATTAATAAAAAAGAAGTCGTTATTTTAGATGAAATGTAGCTTTTTGTTTATCACCTCTCGCTGCACTTAATGAGTTGTCTGAAACTCTGCCGTCAACCGTTTCTGACAATCGGATGAAAATACGTTCGGATCTCTCTTGACATTTTCAACGACGAAAATATCATTGTGAAACATTCACTAACCGAGTTTACGACGTCAATGGCTTATCAGTTATTTCAACAATCTTTTTAAAAAGCAATGATAATTTATAAAACTGTTATTGATTTTTCCGAGCACCAAAAATTACCAACTGACGCCTATAAATATTGCAGAATATTGACATTTGCTATCTAAACGTTTTGAATTTTTTAAACTAAACTTTTAGTGCCATTAGTGGCACTTGTATAAATAAGTTATTGTATTTGGCTTCCAAACACTATTATCGAGTATTTTATTTGTGTGTTTATCATGAATTGTATAGTAAAACTTTTAGTTTTTTAAATTTAATTTTTAGTTTGATCTATTCATCGCATTTCGCATCTATTTCGTATCTAGTCACTAGACATACATTTTGGATTGATATTTAATAACTTTTGGTCAACTTCAGAAATTGGGTTTAGTAATGAGTTTGGGATAAAAACTACTGTATCATCATTATATTTAAATACAAATCTAACGTTTAAATGAAATTTTAGCACTGTATCCAAAATTTAATAAGCTGAAAAAATTAAACCGAAATACGAGATTTTTAAATGTTTTAAATTTAAAGTCTTCACAACTGGAAAATATTTCGGTACCGTATGTACATATATATATGTGACATGTTAAATCCAAACAGTAGCAGCTGCATAATTCTAGTACTTAATAATTAATGTTAGTCTGAATGTAAATGAAATTGATTTATGTGACTGTCGAGCTGTGTACGTTGAGATGAATTTAACTCTTAATAAATGATGAACCATTTAATCACAAAGGAAAATTGCCTTTTGCTCTTTGCATTGATTTTCTTTGTCTTTCACATTGTATACAACTTTTAGTGCTGTAGTCTAAAAAGATGAGTTTTTCTATTTATATATTTTTTCGAGCCACGCCCAAGTTGTATTTGAGAACTAAATTATACATTAAAAACGTCACGCGTGCCAAACTTTGCCAATAATTCTGCTTTTGCGCGGCGTTGTATTGAATCTGCGTCCTACTTGCCTTCTCAGTTAACCTACATAATAAAAACAGTCTTGTGACGTTATGCTATGACGTCAATTCAGAAAACGTAAAAAACGATCTACTTGTTTTAGTTAGCGTTTTTTCTTTTTTTTCTTTTTGAGGATTTTTTTTTGCTTTCATTTGGCTAACATTTACGTTGACACTACTATATTTGCTTAACGAAAACCATTATTTGGAAAAGTTTATTAACAATTAATGTGGCCTTTTCAGCTGAGCATAATACGCCCAGAAAACATTTGGCAACGTTAACTTGATATGAAATCACTGCGATTCTATTAACATTTATGAATAGGTTTAAGGAAATGCATTGCCTTTTTAATATTGTAATAAAATATATGAAATTGACAGAATTTATTTGTAATGTTGACTAAAATTTGTCTTAAAATATTGAAAAAAAAATTTGGCAGTGTCTAATAATTGATAAAGTAATTAAAAAGATTATACCAGTACAATTAACATGGAATGCAACAAACAATACAGTCCTTGGCAAAATATTAAATTATTGACCATCTCCCAGAGATGTCTTATTTAAATAGTCATGACCTGTTGACCGTATTTTCGATAAAAAAGTTCAGATAATTGGTACCGTATTTGTTTTTAGTTAAAAATAAACATTTTACGTGTTAAAATGTATTTTTTTTGTTTTCGTGTAACTTATTTATACGTCATTGTGACGTACAGAACTTTAGGAGGTTTTTTGTCAGCTGATTGGGAAAAATTGTATGACTCGTATAGTTTTATGGTTTTGCAATGGTTCTTTTAGTTCACATACTCTCATTTAATTTGATAATGGTGTGTTGCAGAAAAAGTGGCGCAATTTGTTGGATTGCCATTGGTTATTGATAGCGTTGATTTTTATTTCGAGGTGTTGCCTTTTTTTTTTTACATGAATCAACTTCCTTTTGACAAATGTTTTTAAGTTTAACGTTGTTTTGCGATTTTGTATAAATATAATACGGGATAAACTATACGCATAAGAGAAGAAACTGTGATCAAAAAAGTGATAACCAACTTTTCATTTTTTTTTAGATTTGATTACCAATCCTGAACAAGATCCAAACCAGGTAAGCTTAATTTTAAATAGTACTTTAAACAATTTATAATAATGGATCATTGCCAAATTCAGTGAAAAAAGTAGATTTGGATATTAAAAGCCAAATACTTTTCCTTGATAACTCAAGTTTTATTTGAAATTGCAATTTGGGTGGTTTTAAAAATCAAATCTTACCTTAAAATCTTAATATTTTTTTTTAACGAAAGAGACATTATGAAATGAAGCTAGCAAAAAAGAATACGTCGTATAAACTAAATAAAAAACCTAATGTTAACTTTCGTACATAAATGCTCGAACATTTGGTTTGACAATATAATCGATTTGAAACGGATAATTTTGTGAAATGGTCATTGTAAATTTACCATAACGTAAAAATCAATCTTTTACTAATATCATAGCACACGAGTACAGTATATATAATGATCCATGCACAGTGAAAATTGATTTAAATCACGCGATGCTGTCAATAAGCCATAATCAGGGTTACAAAATAAGCTATTTTTTTCTTATGTTATGCAAAATTACTAGTTTGTCACTTGCTACAGAACTACCATCGGTTATATGTAATTTTGTTAGTAATATTTTTTATTATTTCTCACTGTAGGAAGACATGGAAATCGACCCGAATGATCCTGAACTAAATGCGGCAGCTGCCAAAATTCAAGCTTCATTTCGAGGACACCTAGTACGCAAGGAGTTAAAAAAGACGGCGGACGAGATCGATTTGCCTTCGCCCAAACATCAAGATAAATTGGTGCAAACACTGTTTTGATCTTTAAAAGAGATTTTTTTTTTTAAATGTTAATGCATGTCTAGAATGAAGAAGAAGAAGGTGAAGTTGACTTAGAAGATCCTGAAGTTGAGAAGGCGGCCACTAAAATCCAAGCTTCATTTCGAGGTTACATGGTTAGAAAACAAGTAAAAGATGGAAGCACTTCCCCGACATCGGAAAATCCAGGTTAACACTCAACTCTTTCAATCAACTCACTGTCAACTATAGTGGGTACCAGCGCAGATTTATAAGCAAAATTTATTCATTAAAAGCACAAAGGAAATTTCTTTTGATGCCAAATTTATTACTTAGAAGATTCCCAAAAAAGATCAAGTTAATTACATGCACTTACATAAACACCAAAACTGTTACTACAAAAGACAAATTTCTTATACTGAATTTGGTTATTAACTTGTTAAATTTGATATATAAAAGCTCGTTGAAACTAAATTTGATAGGGATAAATTTAGTCTTTCGAAGGCTTATTTGGTGTCTTAACGGAACAGACAACTTCAACTCCCTTGAATACAATTCTTTCTTAATAATCAATTAATTTAGTTACGTTTCTAAATTTAGTCAGTTGAAGAAGTCACTCTTGCATTTCTAATGGCTACTCCACTAATCGTTCTTTTGAAACCATAAAAGTTTTAAACTAATTGGAATTTGTTTGTATAGGTTCATAGCTTAATTGTTTGTAATTTGTGTTGGACCATAATTGGAAGTTACTAAACGCATCGTAAGAAGACAAACAACGCCTACTGCCAGTGGCGGGGACCACGCTAAACTACTATTTCTTCTTCTCTGCTCTTAATCACTTTTCTGATTTCTCCCCATAAATATCCGACTGAAGACGACGATATGATGTAAAACGAATCGACTGCGTTCATTTAATACTTGATAAGCAATCCCACTGATGATGTAATTATTTCACATGTAACTGAATTTGTGTAATCAATTATCTCATTTTTGAAACACTTGTTCAATTTAATATAATCCGACTGCTCTTTCCCTTTGATTATATCATTATACCCATGCTTAATCCGATTGCTCATACCCATGATTTATAGCTGTACAATTACCAACATTATACAGTTTTAATGAAGATGGTTGAAAATGTTGCACTTTGTTCTGATGTACAATTTTGATTTGTACATGTATATACTATAGTAAAACGTTTTGTTTAACTTGTATGAAAAATTTGTTTGCTAAAGGAATCTGGTCCTAAGTACACAATAATTAAGCTTATTAGACTGCACAGGCGTCCAAAACTGATCTAATCTTAATTTCTCTCTGATTTTTTGATGCCCCTATGTTTCCTAGATTTTATATAACGTTAAACCTATATAAAATATTTTCAAATCATTTACAAGTATTTTATGCTTATAGTTGTCATTGAAAAACTTTTTTGTCATTTTTGTTTTAAAAAATTGACATAACTTATATTTTTCTGTGCTGTCTGGACACACGTCACATATTACTGTATTAAGGAACCTTCAATGATTGTGAATGTACAGTATAAGCTAAAATATTTCAATACAAAACCAGATGTACTTTAATTTGATGGAAAATTAGTTTGAAAGCGATGTTGCATTCCAATTGAACAATAAGGACAATCTTAGTACTTAATGCCGCCCAATTACGACTGTTCCCTTTATAGCAGATTTTTAAGACATTAAATTTTGGATCTTCATATTTTAAGACAAGTTGGATGTAGTTGATCTTTTCAAATACGAAATAAATAATACAGTAGCACAAATCACTCTTTTAAAGACGCCTTAACAAACTCAGAACTATCAATTCCATTATACTCGGGCAGGGTTTGTTTTGTATAAACACTTTTAATATCTACTTAATGTTTAACTACATCCAATTTTGTTTTACATGCAGCATAATGACGAGGCTGCCGTTTGAAGATCTTTTACCACAAATCTACACTTTGACTAAAACCAACTATCAGCAATTTTTATCTTAATTTAAAGATTGAGTCTTCTTTTATAGATGACTTGTGACAAAACTTATATCATGATATCGATGTGATGTATTTGGTTGATGGTACCATACTGATGAATTACTTTTTTTTTGTGCAGTTGTTGCCACCAAACTTTTTCTATTTAAATTAGCACTTGTAATGCACATAATAATACGGGGGCTTTCTACGTGTATACACATAACCATACTATTTTAAAGTTTTTGCTTACAACTATTTCTTGTGTAACAGCATCTCTTTAAACTTAACTTTAATGTACTAGACGGTTTAAATTGTATAAAAATAATGAAAAAGTTTTTTTATTTATAAAAAAATGTCTTTTCTTGATTTCGTCTTAAAATACTTCAGTTTTACTGTTAAAATCATTTAATGTTGAAATTAAATTTGTTGAAGTTTTTTTGTCAACTAAATCGTATTTATAATATGAAATTGGATTGTTTTAAGATTTTGACTAAGATGTGCTGACATAATTAATGTAAAAAAGTAGTTTTAAGAAAACAGTTGAAAAATCTCCTAACAACAATTATTCTTTTGCCAACTAACTTGTTTGGCTAAAATTTCTATTACAAATTTTTGACTTAAAACAGCTTTAGGAGTTTTTCCAACGATTCGTAATAGTTTGAAAGTAATGCCAGGTTATTACAAAATTTTTTTAAATGCAAAATTTAATTCTTGTATTATTGTTTTATATGGAATCTCACTGTTTCACTCGTTATTGAAGTTTTTCAGCGATATTTTTTATACTTGAATGAATTCTGACCCAATTCAAGTTAATTAGAAACCAGTGAGCAAGATATAATACAAACCGAAACTGAAATTTCATTTCACCACTACATTGTATTGCCAAATGTATCAATTCTAAATATTTATACGGTTTTTCATTCATAATTTTTTCTTTGCGACATGTTCATTTTTTTCATATGTAAAAAGAATCTTTTAGAAATTTGACTCGTGAAAATTGCCCACTTGCAGTAGGTGTGTAAAAGTTTGGTCTTTGAAACAAAACTGTGTACCGGTATGCGTTTTTCAACATTCTTAGCCTGTTCAACGTCCAATATCATTCCAATTAGTGAAAAAAAAATTGATGAGGAAAACAAATTGTGCCATGAAACCTTTAGAAAAAAGTGCTTAATTATAAATTCGCAATTTACAAAGTTCAGGAGTTTTAATATGGGGTTTCCCAAAAATGTAAATTGCAACCAAAATAAAAGCCATGTTAAAAACCATCCGATTGTTAACACAAAACTATGCTAATATACAATTAACTGAAATTTATTTGAGATTACAAATGTGCTAAAATACGTGAGTGTCTTCAATTATAATATTTCTTAATTTATTTAAACTGTTTCCAATGGAATATCAAATCCTTGTAATGCGCTGTTATGATTTTCGATAGCAAAAAACGTAGCATGAAGCAAAATAAAAAAGAAGGAGGCACCGATAATCCAAAACACTGCAGATCCACCACCGGCTAAATAAAACAAGGGAAAACAACAAAGTCCAACCAAGCCATATTGCTGGGCCAACGTCAACTCATGACCTATGGTATTTAAAAGTACATTTAAGAAACTGATCTCTTAAAACAATATAAAAAACAAACTGTACCCAATACTTTAACTTGATGCTCCGCATTCTTTAGCTTAACAATGTAAGCGGCACCACCAGCAGCGGCCAAAGCAATCAACAGCAGGGGAGATGTCAATCTACAAAGTAAATAATGAATTTCAACGTACTGTTAATATTAAATTCTAAACTGCCTCGTAATCTTACATGCAGTATACAACCAAACCGAAAAATACAAATAAATAATTGCTCTGAAAGTAGTCGATGTTCCTGACTAATCTCTGTGCTACAACGCCTGGATTTGATGGTAATGAGAATTTGCTGCTGTTTACAAACGTACCCCAAGCTCTGATATTCCTTTTGCGTGTTTTCATCCAATTTCCAGCTGCTACCAAGTCGATCGATTTGAAGCTATTAATTGTATACAGTAAGTACGAAATTAGTTAACATTATAGCAAGTTAATAACGACAAGTCCTTTAAAAAGAATATTTTGAGTGTTTTAAACTATTTGGAAATACTTTAGTATATTAGGTGGTAAAGTTTACTTGAGTTGGGTGTGGTAATAAATTAATATATTGTACAATGTCAAAAACTCAAAACAGCTTTTACTGTTGTTTGAAATCAGCTGTCGGTGCTGGTCCAGGCTTTGAAGCTCCTTCCATGTTTCCAATTAATAATTCTGTATCGTCTCCTTTTTCTGGGTCCATTATTAGGCGATTTTTAAATTAAATTGAGTTTAATTGATTCAGGAAAGTTATTTTTTAGTTGTTATAATTTACTGTATAAATAGGCCGTCATTCGTCATCAAGTTGACGTTGAACAAGTTTTCCACCAAATCACATGACGATACGGTTACTCTTAGACTCGCTGAACATTTTCCAATGACATTTTCCTTAATTATAATATCAAAACATTTAATACAATTATTAATTTGCAAAATCGTTTCTTTAATTATTTAGTTTTAAAAATATTGAACGTTAAAATTTGCTTTATATAATATTCATGATTTTCAAAGTTCTACAATTGGTTTGCGCTACCGTATTAAAAATATACGATGTAGCTAGACCTCGTTTAACGAACCCCTGTATACAATGTACGGCTAATCGTTGTTTACAAATGCATGAATTACGTAATAGGAGGGATTTGATAGTGTAATTGAGTGCTGTCATCTAACGACTTTACATGAAACTACTTACTGTTTCGATGAAAGTGATGGTGTTGTGGTTTTGATCGAAAAGATTTTAACAACTTAAGTCATTATTTAACCAGTCTCAAATTAATTTGATAATAAGAATGGATTTAGGTAAAATGAACAACGAACAAAAGTTACATTTATGCTGGCGGTATTACATTGGTTAGTATTGACATTATTGGTTTTTGAGTGACATTGACATTGGTGGTTGTCAGTTACTGTTCTTGTCCTTTAACACGCATAATCATTGAATTATTTGAGTACTGAATATTAATTGGTTTTAATAGGTGGATTTTTCTTTCTTCCGTTTTTGTGGTGCGTTAATGGAGTTTGGTTTTTCAACGAAGCCTTCAAGAAACCGCCTTACGAAGAACAGGCGCGCATAAAAACATGTAAATCTTGATCTCTTTGTGAGTTGAATAGCTTCAATGCAATAACGATTTTATAATTCTTTTATTTAGATGTGATTCGGTCAATAATCGGAACTGTAATATGGTCAACAGTTTTAATTACTTGGATCGCAATTTTTCAGACTAATCGAGCTGACTGGGGAGAAATTGCTGATCGAATATCGTTTATTATACCTATAGGAATTCCCTAGTCTAACTATATTGACGAGACGAAAGCCAACCGATTCCTTTAATGTAACTATAATTATTCGAATTTTATTAAGTTTATGCGTTTTTTAATAGTGAATATTCAATTAAGAAAAAAAAAAACTGATTACTTAAATTTTGTAATTAAAATTGAAAGATATTCAATTACTCAATCTCAACCGAATTTGCGTATTAGCAAGTCTTTAAAACACAGTCTTTTTACCGATTAAAATCATGATATTCGTGTTTGAATTGATAAACAGGCGCTATTAATATTAAATATATTACTTTGGAATGCAGTGTCCGAGTCGTAAGCAACATTGAATATTAACTACTATTGTTAAGCTGTAAGTTTTAATCAACCAAAAATCTTTAATCTTAAGTACGAACTAAAACTGGGTGCAGGTTAAGTAGCTCTTTTAAGGCAGTTCTACAAGTTTATTTCGTTATGGATGACTAAATGTTTTTTTTCCTAAGAGAAAAAGGGCTTGTCAGTACTTCAAACGTTTGACATTATGACGTACCAATATTAAAAGCAAATGTGCTAACTTGCGACACACAGTAACATGAAGGTTTTGCATACTTTAGTTTTTTGCATTTTTATTTTAGAAAATTTAAGTCAATTGAAGTCATTATAAAATAATTGATTATTTTCTGATTGTGTAGCAGGTGTTTAATGTATTTCTTTTAATTTAATATGAGAACTACCGAAGTTCAATGTTTTCATTGCAGAGATGTCAAGGTACTGTATGCTTATGACATTTGGTCCCTCGTTAATTTTTAATGAGACCAAAATTTTGAGGTCTTTTTACCATTTTTACTATTGTTTGTTGGACTATAATTGGGGCGTTTTATTTTGCATTTGGGGAAAAACGATAGCCAGATGTGTCTATTAGTTTTAATTCTTATGTGTGCTTTTGCCTGTGGTGCATTGGTAATTATTCTCTTTACGTTTCTCTCAGTCTCTATAAAAGAAAGTTATCAGATGGAAATTATTTCCTTTACATAAACCCTCACAATCGTTTTCATAGTAGGGTGTAATGGAGGGTAAGTTGAGTTTGATCCCTCCATCCCTGGGCCATCTTTGATCTTTTATTTATCAACCAATGTTGTGGAAGGAGATCGATGAATAGAAAGTGTCTATAAAGGCGTGATAGGAGGGACCAACACACATTTCGCCTACCGTACTTTATAGATGAAAAATTCAGCAAATATTTTAGATTATTCTCAAGGAAACAGTGGTATATTTCAGTTAATGAAATTTGTACTTAATTATACAATTGACTAAAAGTATCAAAAATAATTTTTAAATGGGCAAATATTTTTACCATTTTGACATAATATTGTAATTAACGTTGCTCTTTTTCTCTAAATCTGTAATTGACGTCAGTGATGGAATATAAGATCTTTGCACTCGTTTTTAAGACAAATTCAAATTATTAAGTTTTATTGACTCATTCTACTAATTTAAGTACAGTCTTTTTGAAATTGCTACCGGATTGTACAGTACTTATGATATTGTTAAGATTTCTAAAAGTTTATGCTGTAGGTAATTTCAGTATTACCGTACTTAGTATTACAGTAATTCCATCATTACTTGTGTACAATGATTGTAATACTGTATTTAAACTTATATTGATAGTTTTTAAAATATTAACAAGTTTAAGTAAGAAACGACAAAATATACATTTCTATTTCATTTCTAAATGGAATATTTTTAGAAATTAAAAACTTATCCAGTAAGATCCATACCAATTTGTAGGAAAAAATCTCCTTTTTGAGAATATTCTCTCATGTTATGAGGAGAGGAGGGTTGGGGTTGGACTCGGAGAAAAATCGAGGGAGGGCTATGTTTAGTAGGTGTGTTTTGTGAGCCATTAGCCATAGCCACACAGCTGCGTTTCATGTCTAATTTTGTGTTATGTGGAAATGTAATTGGGGTTGGTTGGTTCCACAAGTTGAATAGACTTCCATCATTACACTGTATGTCGTCGCTATGGTTATTCACTTGCTGCACAGTTGACAACAAATAGTGAACTGCAAGGGACAACATAATATTTAGCCTAATTAATATAAACATCTAAAGTGATGGATACTTACCATCTGTAAAGGGAAACTACGTACTTTACATCGACCAATTATCAAGTGATTTTGTTTAATATTTTGTTCATTGAGAGAAAATGAAGCAAGTGTCAGTTATTAAATCAAAATTTTGGTTCATCATTTGGACAGTTATGTTTCACGTTAGTGGTAAGTTAATGTTTCTTAAACTTTAATTGCGACTTTAAAACTTTATTAATACTTTTATTAAAAATTTGTGAATTTTACACTTGTTTACCTGCGAATCTAACGTGTGGCAATTTATAAATTAAATAAGCAGGTGTGTGGATTAATGTGAATAACCGTTTAGCCTAGTTTTTTTCTTCTTCATTTTTGGGGATAAATTTAGTTGTACAATATACTTCCCTATTTAACGAATACCTAATTTGTCACACTGTGTAAGTAATTGATTAATGATGAGCGTTGCATCTTTTACTTGTTAATAATAAATGTGGAGTTGTGATCTATTAAATTTGAGTTATATACGATGAGTATAAATTCAAGTATATCTTAATGAAACAGTTGACTAAATAAATCTACAATATTTCAGCACATTATTATCAAAGTTTTACTTAAACTTTTTCTACTTTTTTGGTTCTGGTATAATTCCTTGGGATTACATTGCCAGAATGCTTTTCTAGCTGTCACCCAATTTTTAAGAGTAATCCCAACTAAAAAAATTGCAAAAATCTATAAAGAATAACCAAAAACTACTGATTAATTACATAATTCATGATAATTGTATTATTATGTATACTCGTACTAATTTAATTTTGACTCCAAGTTAAATTATGCAATTGTTTTTAAAATAAATCTTAGTAACTCGTAGTGAATTTCATATCTATTAATAAATTTTGTTTACATTGATTTATTACTTAGAAAAGGGAGTAAACTTTATTTATGATGACATTAAAGCCACAAAATACGGCTTACATCATTTTAAATCTTCACGAAATTGCTTTTTATGACATCAAATTTGATAGACGCTCATTATTTCCAATTTAAATTTTTCATTGAAATTTATATAACGATTCTCACGCTTAAGAGTACTGCAGTTAGAGGCAAATCATTAAGTGTAATTTGAATGAAAATTATAAGCGAAATTTTATTTTATTTCTGTATTTCAGAAGTGGAGCTGCTATTAAGTATTCATCCGGGGCCTGAAAATGTGACGTTAATAAAAGGAAGTAGCGGGACATTGGAGTGCATAGGACAATCTTCTGCTAATCACAAAGCAAATTATAGGTGTTCGTGGTTAAAAGATGGAAATGTAATGTTTGTGGGTGAAGGGAAGAGGCGATTATATTACGATTGGTTGACTGATTATCACCTGGGAAATTGTTCAATTATTTTGAAGAATGCAGACGTCAGGCGTCATCAGGGAAGATGGATATGCACTGTCACCAATACTGAATTGGAAGAGGCTGTGTCTTCAAAAACAGCTATTGTCACCGTCCTAGGTAATTTTACCTTTCAATTTATTTTCACATATAAACGCCATATTTCACTGCTGATTAAAAATTTAACGCTGCCAGTCAATTTAACTTTCCATAAAAAATAATAATCCTGCTGGTATATAAAATATTGTATACACACGACACAATATTTTATTAAAAATAAGAACCGACCCGATTAAAGTACGACCGGATAATAAAATAATTCATTTCTTATCCAGTTGCAATGTTGCATGACATGTAATAATAATCATTTATTATGGAGTAAATTTAATATACAAGGGGTACTCATTTACTTCCTATTTGCTCACTTGTCAAAAGTTAAGCTAAAGTTAACGTTCTTAATTCAATATACCAGTATACTTTATTTTATTATTTTTTTGCTAAACTTTTGATCAAACATAACAAAAACTGATTCTTTTTGATGAAGTATTTATCAGTTATAGACGTATAGAAAATTAATATTTTCAGTTATCATTTCACAAATTTCAAAAAATGCGCTGTTTTTTTTTAAGTTTAATTATGTCTTTATCTGGTCCTAAAGTAAACATACATTATTTTAGACGTAAACTGTGTAATTTTTTATAGTCTCGTTTTGGTGCCTACTGCTTACTAAAAAAACCGTACTGCTGGATCATTGATGATGTTATCATTTCTGAAAAGTCATAAAAAATTGAATACATATATTGAAACACAAGCAAGTACAATTAAGTCTTTGTTTCAGCTAATGAAACGTTACAAAAGTCTATGAATAGAGTTAATTGAGCTGCTGCAGACTGTGCATGTGTTAACCGAGCATTGCAAAAATAATAAATAAGTTACTTTTTTTTTCTTTCAATGTTCATGTCATCGCCATGTGTTTTGCATCTCGTGTTAAAGAGTTTTTTAAATAAATATTTTAATTTTATTGTGATTAGTTCCACCGACAGTTCCTGAAATTCAAGATTCAGCTGGCAATCAGTTAACAGAGTTAACATTGGTTGAAGGAGAAAGTCATCAACTACATTGTCTAAGTCGAAATGGAAATCCAGCACCGGTTTTACACTGGATGCGAAATTTAGATGACATTTCCATGATGGCTGTTTACTACAATAACAGTGAACCATACGAAAGTTCAAATGACGAAACCGGAAGTCGACCGGACTCAGCGCATAGACTTTATACGGCCGCAAGTTGGCTAACTTTGGCTGCAAATCGGTCACACGACGGATCCATTGTAACGTGTTTTGGTAAACATCCGGGATACGATAAAGAGGAGGACTATACCCAAAGCACATCAATCACCTTAAACGTTATATGTAAGTAACCATTAACTGACCCTTTTTCATGTATTATACGTTATATTCTCTTAAATTATTGCAAAATCAATAATTTTATGATCGATTGACGCCGTTTACTTGATGTCAGACAATGTTATTATTATTTACTCAAACAATACTGTTATTAATTGAACATGAAGACGAATTATTATTACAAAATTTAAGTTAAATTAATTCGGTGGTCATTGACAAACAGGGTACAACAACCCTGTTACATGGCGACACTTTGGTGGCCGTCAACGACATATCGATTTCATTTGAAGTGTCGATATAAATTTTAAGACAGAAAATGTAATTCATGACTGTTTTTTTTTTTTTACTTTCTGGCATCATAAAATTGAACTATTGGCCTATTAAATATCAATTTAGCTACTTCACTTGGTTAGTAAGCTTAGTGGCAGGGCATTTAAGTGATTATGTAAACGTTTGTATTCTTGAAAAATTCCAAAAAAATTAATTTATCATATGGAGTGATCATGAAATGCTTATGATGGATAATATGTTGTAAATTTTGCTGCAAGTATAAAAGAAATATTTGAAACTGAAATTTTGAACACTCAAGTTAGAGTTAGAGAATTTAAATGAAAAATAATAATCAACCTAAATGGTTTATTGTGACCAATGTTTCATCAGTGACTATTTTTTGTAAACAACAACTTGCAATGATGTATATTTTATGCTTACATGCCGTTAAGCTTTGCAGAGGGGTTTTTTTTACATAGAAATGTATTAGAAAAACATTGCAATCAGCATTTTTTATTAATTAATAATTTTAATTGCGAGGGGCAAGAGGGGTTTTGTCATGAGTAACACCCATCTAACACGTAACAACACAGCAAGTTGCGTGTTAAAAGGTAACGCCTCATATATTATCTATTTTTCACGTAAATATATAAAGAAAACTTTTTTTTATAGATTTTATTCTACAGTAATTGAATGCCTTTTTAAGCATATAATTTTCAAATTTTTTTATCTTTATTGTAACTGCGTTTTATATGATTTTTATCACAACTGATATTGCGTGTTAATCCAACACAAACAATGGAAATATTAATTTCTGTTTTCCAAATTGCATGCCAAATGTAAGTTAACATTTTATTAAGTAGCCACAGTGCTAAATTATTATTGCGAACCCCAGTAGTGGTCAACTATTGTATTTATCAATGGATTTCAAAGCTAAATTATATTACAAGTAAAGTATATTAATCGATTATTAACCAAATTAATTAACGAGACTTGCAAGAGTTTGAGATTTTACCAACACATTGTTGCAAGACTCGTAAAGCTTATTACACATTATAAACGGTTTTATACTACTGTATTACAATTTAAAATTTTTACAAATGTTTGATTTCAATTAATTAGTCTGCATACGAAAGTTTTTAGATATAAGTATTGCATCAAGTAAGCTCCATACGTCTGTGCGTTATGAATGATTAAAACTGTAGATGATAATGTGCTGTAGTTTCAGAAAATGATTACAGTCATTAGATGTAAAATGATGTAGAATTTTTTGTGATTCTGTCTGCTATTACATTTTAGTTGAGTTTAATTAACTTGAAAAACGATGGCGTGACATTGTGTTTTACTAAACACAAACAATAAAATAATAAGTTTCTTTTTTTGCGTTCCAGTAGTGCACGTTAAATATACAGTAAATAAAATGACCATAACGTTTCTTTTTTTAATTTTAAATTTAGATCCCCCAACGAATTTATCAAATGAAAGCAACGTTACAATTGTAATGAACGACGACGGTGGTGTGGAACTCAATTGTCCATTGGATGGTAAACCAGAGCCTGAATACTCGTGGTTTTTCATGGACGATTACAGCCATCAAATTTATCAAGTTGGTTGGGAAAGACAGATTGTCTTAGACAACTTGAGTAATGGAATGTCTTCAGAGGGAAGCTACTACTGCAGTGCATTTGTTACTTTGGGAGGACAAAATCTGACAGCTTTTTCCTCCATGTTTGTCCTATCTCCAGCTCCACTTTACGACGACTGTAAGTAACTTTTCTTTTACACCTTCAATGACAATAATTACTCAAAACTGTCACATTCACCCTTATTTGCACACGATTAATAGTAACACCCTAAAATAGTTAGAATATCTCATTATAAACGACGTAAAACGACCATATTCAGTCAAATGCGCTACAAACAATGTGAGGTGACACATTAGATTAAGCATATTAATTGGATTATTTACGTCCACTTATAAAAACTTATTAAAAGTTGAAAAATGCTGTAAAGATTACAAAAATGCACTAAAATAATAACAGACAGTTTGGAGGCTATTGCTAATTTCTGGATGGTTATTGCGAACCTTAGTTCTTGGTCATTGGTCAAAACATAAAGTTGACCGTTACTGTTTGATTTTGAATGGGAAATCGAAGAGCTATACTTAGGATTAAAGTTTGCATTCGTATCCTGTATTTTATTATAAATGATCTCTTGGGCATTAGCTATGTCGGGATTTTTTGGTGAATAGAAGAGACCACCAGGCATGCAGCTGTATAGTTTGATATTTCTTATTAATCGAAAGTACAAACGCAATATGCGCCCTGACTCAATGGTTAATTTCCAAAACAGCTGATGTGTGTGCATTTGAGCTTAAAGCAACATACACACACGTGTATTGGATGAAATCATAATTTTCACTGGTATAGCCATTTGAAATTTATTCATACTATTGAAGGCTTATTTACGTATACACCGTATAGTGTTGATGTTAATCGCAGTTTGAATTGCTTACTTAATCTTTGTTCATTCAATATTTTGTCAAAGTTAAAATCCCATAACAAAAACTTTATGGGAAAATCTATCAAAAGATCTAAAATAAATTTTTAGCTTTTCAAGTTTGATTATAGAGCCCTTATCTAAAGATTGTAGAGGCCTTTTGATCACTCCCCTTACTTTTATCCAGGGGTTTAGGCCCTAGAGTGGCGGCTTTTGTATGAAACCCACCTCATCACCTCCTCATTGATGACAAATGCAATGTTAAATGGCTGTCGGACTAACCATTAAACATCATCCATGTCACCCAGAATGATGAGGCCTTTTATTATTTTTTCTTCCCCATTTGAAATCCCTACAAAACTCAGTGATGCTCAATGTTATATGGCAAACGTACCCCATGAAAACTATTTAAAAGAATTTGTATTTTAAACCATTATACAACACCAAGTAACGGATTGTTTATTAGTATTTACTTATTAAATCAAACTACATTTTTAAAGTTTTAATATACTGTACAGTATATTCACTTTAAATTTATATTTAATTTTGTTTTTACAGTATTAAGTTACTTTCTTACATTTACAAAAACGTTTAAATTTTTTTTTAAATTAACATATTTTTGTTAATACGTACTGTAGAACATTATGTTAACCTGTTAATATTTGTTTAAAAATTATTTTTATGTAAACGGATTGTTTTTTTACATTACTTGGTGTACGCGTCCCCACTGGTTGAAGACCGAGGTATGAAATACAAAGCAAATGGAAAGGAAACGAGAAAAAGACCTGGTAACTTTCCCCAATTACTTGATTTTTTATGCAAACATATCCATCCCATGTCTATTTAATAGCAACATCTGGCACCCAACCAAACAATATTTCGATTTAAAAACACAAAATTGCGTGGCTAGATCATCATAATAAATACCCTATGTATATTTTTTTTTCTCTTATAAAAAGCGGCGATGCTTAACCAATCTCTTGATGCATTCAGTTTCCCATGGTGAAATTATTAGTCACAGTAAAATAACGCATAATCAAGTCTAACTATTTAGGCCAGATGGGAACTAATTTAGTATCTAAACACTTAAACATTCTATGCTAATCAACGTTGCTTTTGCAATGAAAATACATTTTTCGATTTTGATGGGAAACGTTTTTATGGATTTAATATCATCAAAAAATAATTTAATTAAAAAACTTTTCATACCGATACCCCAATAATTTTTTTCTACGTGCCCCAAAGTTTGAGAACTTCTGAGTTATGTTATCAAAAATGCCTACTGGTAAAATAGACATCTGCAGATTTTATCATTTTATTTATTTTAATATAATTCAATTTTAACTCGTTTAAATCAATTTAGAAATGGCTGTGCTATTTTCATTGCATTATTGATTGATAGCGTTAAAGAATTTCTGCTATTGGCAATCGTTTAATTCTCCATCAAGTCTAACAATGATCTGTGAGTTTATAATTATTTTTATTTTGTTACAAAGAATGAGAAAAGTCTTCAGCAACATTATTAGTAATTATGTCGTGATTTGTAATTCAAAATGTGTATTGTATAATGACGTTAGTTAATTAGTATGTAACTTTAGTGACTTTTAAAATTAGTTAGTGTTAAAAAGGGGAAGAGATAATACAGAATCTAACATCCAGTCTGGTAAAACAGTGGCAGTAAAGATGAGTGTACGTGCAAATATTCCAACGGGATATCTGGACTTGGGTTTCTCGGATCCCAAAGCATGTTTCATAGCGTTTGTCACAAGACCGGTTGAAGCAATCGGACCAAACATCCAATCAGGAAACAAAGCTTTAGATTGCTTGTTGAGAAAATGGAATAATCTCACTGAAAATATAACTTCTTATAGCTTCTGATTATTTATTGATAATAAGGAATATACCACTGGCAACAAAAGTTCCTCCAAAATCCGCCTTTGTACTTTCTGACAAGTTCTCCCACCTTTTCTCAAAATCTTTTAATGATAGATCATTTAGAATGTTTGTATGCAGAAATGCTCCTGGCTCAATCGTTGCTACATGCACTCCATAACGTTTCATGGATCGTCTGCCATAAATAAGTTATTAAAACATTAACAAATGTTAGTAATTACATGTAGCTAAGTTTATTTATTGACCTTAGACCGTCAAGATAAACGTTAAGAGCTTGTTTAGAGCAAGTGTATACATCAATCCCAATAGAGATTCGACCACTAACACTAGTCACTGATACAATTCTTCCTTTTGCCTTTTTAATTAATGGGAGAAAAGCGTTGGTCATTCTCACAGTCCCAAAGAAATTAACATCCATTGCTTTACGAAAATCTTCCATATCCGATAAACGGAAAAACAAACTTCCTATGATTCCAGCATTGTTGACCAAACCCCATAAATCTATAGAATAGAAAAGTTCAAACGATACGATCATTATACAGTAGCATTCTTAATTAGAAGTTTACTTTCTCGGTTATTATGATCGTTATAGAAGGTCGTATATAAAATTCATGATTAAATATACAACGGAAATTGTGCAATTTACAAAATTATGGTGTGATTGAAAAAATTGATGGAAATTTGGGATTTTAAAAGCTTAATCAGACAACTTTAAACTGTAAAAATTGATTTTTATTAAGACATTACGTTCTCCTGGTGGCAAATCTTTCTCCACAAACGCTTTAGCATCTTCAACTGACTTTTCATTTGTTATATCCAAAATGACAGTTTTAAGACGATCTGAGGAATTTTGTTTTAGTTGTTCAGCTCCAAGTTGAGTGAAACAACCGGCGTAGACATGAAGTCCTTCTTTGTCCAGTTCTAGAGCTATACGATTACCAAACCCGGTATCACATCCAGTTATAAAAACCCGTTTATTTTTAAAATCACTTAAGAATTTTCTTCTGTACAGATGATGATATATAATATGTAATATAAAAAAAGACACTGTTAGTATCGCTATGACAAAGAACATTGTTTTTGCTGTCAGTGTGAAATTGGAAAAAATTGAAGTGCAAGTGTTTCGTTCGATTACATACAACGTACTGAAATACTAATGAACTAATGCCTCCTAAAGTTAATAATTGTGATGACGTACTTGGACTGTCATATAATGTTTAAACAAAATGTTTATTATGTAGAAATAAATTTCCATTAAATAGTTTCAGTATACTGTAGGTGCAGTGTTTGGTATGCATTGTACGTAGATGCAAGGTGTTTGGTGAAACAGCTGCTGTTTTTATTAACCGTTGCATTTATAGTTCATTATGAATTAAAATAAAAATAGACTATTCTCATAGAAACATAATAGAACTTTTATTTTGAGAATATTATTTGATTAGTAATATGATATTTATATTATTACAGTATAATGTATAGAATTTATTAGACGTACGTTGTAAGTGTAGAAATTTTGATAAAGAGTTCCAACTTATTGATTTAATGTTTTCATAGCGACCATAATTAATTTAAATCATAATCTTTTTTGTCTTAAACATGTGAAACTGTATAATTACAGGTTTATTCATTGAAATGATGCATTTAAAAATTGATTTTAGTTTCTACAGAATTATTTTTTAAAAGTAAATTACAATAGAAAAGTTTGTAAGCTACGGAAAATTATTTATTATGAAATTATAGTTGTAGTTCACTGTATTTGTCACTTAATTAAATGAAGTAAGGTCAATTATTCAGTAAAATTTTAATTTTCATGTTAGTGTATTATTAAATTTTGTTATGCATTTATTTTATAGTATAATGTTACACTCTATTGTTCTTATTATAATGAACGATTATTGAGATGGCTAAACGAGGATGAACTGATAATGTCCACACACGGAAGTCGAAATTAGGTTGACACCGATACACTAAACACATCTGTTGCTTTTCCATTGACTATATTTATGGCAGAGTTCAGTTCAACAAAAGAATAATGTATTTATGTATTCCACTACCAAAACTCATTACTTACACGAATTGTTAACACTATTAATACCTGTATGGATGATGTAACGCAGGGACTTGTAATTAAGTTATTTGCACCTTTTAGGAACATTTTAATAACACCTTTAGTACATTTTAGAAACAAGTTTGAAATTTTAGTTACTGTTTTTTTTTTCTTTTTTTTTTTGTATTTTGGGGTTTAAAGTACATTGCCACAAACTGGATACAGCTTTGCCATTGATTTATTTATTGCAAATTGCAAAACATTTGGAAATTTATTTTTTTAAAAGCATATTTCAATATTACAAACATCAAATATTTGCTCTTTGTATAAGATATTAATCACTCAATCCGTACTCAGTATCAGCGTCAATATTCATATACAGTACAAAGTGCATTAAATAAATTGACATTTATAAGATTAATTTTTGGCAGCTACTGTAAATGTGATTGCTTACAATGTTTGTAATTGTAACTTATAAGGTGACAGTGGCCTAAACGACCAAGTGTTTACTTTCCATCACATTAATAGCTACGATGAATGGTAAAAGCAAACGATTAAATTGCTTTGCCCACCACAAAACCTACTTCTAAACTGAAATAATCAATAAAATAATCGTTTTAACATAAATAATGGACTACTACTACTACTTCATCGTCTATAATATTATAACTTTACAACGCATGACATTCAAAGTATCCAAAATCAACTATTAAATTAAAAATGAAATGCTCAAAATTAAATTGTAACTAATCGATGACGTCTAAAAGAGTAAATATTCGTGACAACTTGTTACAGCGAAATATTTTTGCTTGGGATTTTTTTTCTGCTGACAATGACGTATAATGTACTAGACAGCTGCTTATTATTTACTGACATTACTGTACTAAATAATTCATGTCCTGCGTGTCAAATACATACTGTATCGTGTGTAAAATAAACTTATAGTTTGTTTTTTGGATCCGGCCAGGCTGGGCTGGGTTGTGTTAGGTTGGGTGGGGTCGTGCGCCATAATTTTCATTACAAACAAACGACTAACTTAAGTTTAATATGTGGAATTAAGTGGAGTACACCTAATTAAGTCTGTAACGGTTTAAAAATTTCATTGATTAAACGGCCAATTAAATGTTGTTTAAAACACTGGTGCAGGGGTATTGAAGAATTTAACCATTAGAAACAAAAACACATTTTATAGAGTATTATATGGTATACTGTAAATGCAACTATCATTATGAATACGAATGACAGTATTTCTACCTAGTGAGATCTAGAAAAACGCATTGAAAGTTTTAAAATACTGTATAATAAAAATGATGATGGTTGCAAACAGCCGACTTGGGTTTTCCATGAAATAAGCTTTTAATGCTGGGTTATACTGTATGAGTATTGAAACCAACTAATGGGTTTATTGGTGTATGCATCTTAAAATGTGACACAAATTCTTACTGTTCACTTTTTACGGCCAAATAAAATATTTCAGCGAAGAATATAATTTTTGTTATAAATTAAATAAAAAGTAACGTACATGTCCACTGTTCAAAAGCCACGTTTTCAGTATATTATATTTTATAATAAAAAACTACTTTAAAATTGAGATGTATTTGGTTCCCTAATGCTATATTTCTTATATATACTGTAAAGATGTTTAAAGTTTTTAGAGAGTTCTCGGTACTGAACGTCAGTAAGATGCTTTTACATTTAACACTTTGGTTTTATGGTTTAAGTACAGTCATAAACACAGTCTCCTAATAGACCTCAAATTTCCAAAGGGAAAAAGCATGTTTAAAATTTAAAAAGCACTTTTAAATTTATGAAGGAAAATATACATGTTGTAACTCATACTTGAATTTTTATTTCAGATATTTGCGATGATAATCTGTTGGTATTCATAGTTTGTACAACAATAGCTGTTTTTGCATTTGCCTCATTCCTCATGGAAATTATTCTGATTATATGCTTCCGATGTTGCTGTAAAGGTAATCTATTATTTTATTGCATGAAAAATTTGTTCAGTGTCCTTAGTGCTAACAGGTTAATGGGTCCTAACTTAGTGATTTGTTTGATAACATTTCTTAATTTCTAAACTACGTTATTGATGCCTTTATTTTTTAAAACTAGAAATCTTTTTAATTATTAATTAAACTGTTGTATCATTGAATAGGTAGTACTGAGCGGAGCAATTCTACATCAAATTTACTTCATGAGCTGTATAATACCCGTGGACGTAAAATGGCTTTAGTTCATGTCCGAGCTGAACGTAACGACAAAGGAGCCTCTGGTATAGTATACTGTGTAGTACGATTAAATACTATTGTATTCAGCGCTCTTTATTATTTATTAATGTTATTATAGGGTGGACAGTTCATGTATCGTCAGCATTTGTTTCCATCGTTTTGATCGGCTTATCTATCTTCACTTTAGCTAACTATGGACTTGCTGTCTTCTACTGCTTCTTTTCAAATACATGTACAGTAAATTGACTCATCGATTCTTCTATTTTTTCTTATACAATTTATATCGTTTATTTTTTTGGTACTATAATTTTTAGGTGATTGCACTTTTATTAATCCTGCCACCTTGCTCACGATTGTGTTTGGGGCTATTGTCATACTATTACAACTCATTTTTTTTATTGGATTTTGTTTAAGAAAAATTGAAGGTAAAACTTAATCAATATTATACAAAAATGACATATCTAGAGAAGAAAACTAAATGCTCATCTTGATTGTTTGGAATTTAGTAACTAAATTTGGCGTTTTTAACACAAAATTGGTTGTTGGAAAGCTAAATTTGTTGCCATTGCTAACCGAAATTTGTATTGGAATCCTCATTGTGATTTTCTCTAGACACGTTTCTACTTTTTGTAAAAAAAAATTCTAAAACACATAATAATTACTTATTCTTATCTAACATTTTTAATTGTAGAGAGAAAATATAGGAATTATGCAAAGTAAGTCTTATCGATGATTTTAATGTTTAATTTTTTTTTGTTGATAATTATAAACAAATTTAAATAGAAAACGCGAAGATGTTGCCGGATACATTGCAACTGAATCTCCTTCCAAACAAAGTGTCATCGTAAGTTCCTCACCATCACGTCCATCTTCTGCTAAAACCCAAACAGATCAAAATGGTAAATCGAATGGAAAAAGTGAAGAACCTTTACCAGGCTCTGTAAGTTACTTAATTTATTAATTTAATAATATTAGTACTTATGAGTATCAATACCTGTTATTAGGTTGCAGTGTAGACATAATCCACACCACGTGTAATTTATTTCGATCTTCATTACATTAACTGCTAAGAAGGTTTTCCAAGTCCCCTTAAATGTATTTTTTAACAAAAAAAAATAAGTCTGTTCAAAATAAATTGTGCCTCCGATGTTTTTATTATAAAAACCAGAAAAGTTAGATGACAAATTATTTCCTTAGTTTAAGTACAGTATGAGTAATAACTGCAAGTTTCGTTTTAAGTCTTCTTTGATAACATGATTTTTAAATTATATTTTCGAACTTAATTAGGAGGCACAATTTTTGAACTAAAAATTAAAAAAAAATGATAAAACAACTTTAGTTTAGACACATGGAAATGAAAATATGCTTTCAATTTTGATTTATTAGATACCGTACAGGTAATAATAATATGTATATTTTACATAATACGATTTGATGCCATGAATATATTTGAGGTTTTTTTTAGCTTATAAGTACTGTAGTAATCATCCTTCGCTTTTAATGTGTCCACATACAGTATCATTGCGTTTCAAAATTTCAATGTTTGTAAACTTTTTATAAATTTTTTAAAATTAAAAATTTTTTTATATTATTTTAGCACTTAACATAATACAATAAACATGAAAAGAAATGATACCAAGATTAGAAATGATATAAAATTCTGCGAATAATCATGAGTTCCAGCTAAAGGTTGTCTGTGAAAGTACGCCATCTGCCGAGGTAAAACCGTAACATTAGGCAGTTTGTTGTTATAAGTTTGCGAGACTTTATTCTAACTTACAGCAAATACTTTAGAAGTACTTCTATAGTATTTGCTTACAGCATACACTTAAAAGTTATTTTGATATGAATTATGGATTACTGAAGACACAGTGTAATTTTATTTTAGCCCAGTTCATCGTAAAACTGCGTTAGTCACACTAGCTTGTCGATTTCCTCATACAAAAAGTTGATAACGGTAACGTGTAAACGGCAGCCATTATTCGCATCTAATTCGGATGATGTTTTTGCCTAACCAATTTTCGATGCTCCAATTAATCCATTATGCCGGATTTTTGTCACACAAAGAAAGCTTTACATTTTGATGTAAAAGGATGACTTTCAATCTTTTGGCATTTGAAAACTGAATCCAATTGCTTCCACACGTTTTGCCTGGAAAACAAAAGACCAATTTAAGTAATCTCAAAATGTTTTATTTGATTCATGAAAACCACTGTTGTACAGTATGTGCGGTGCTTGAGGTGCAATGGAATCTTTTTCTTCTCGATGACAGTTGACTTGAAATGCAGTAATTAAAAACATTTGTTCAAGTGAATACGACTGAAGGCCAGGTAAGCGAATATTATCATTATTGATTTTGTCTGATAAATATGACTGGTAACTCTTCATAAAGAAATACAGTATTAATATTGTTATTGCTCTTTCAAGATCATCATCGTAATATAATTATTTTACCTCAAAAGCTGCTTTTATTGCTAATATTTGAATAAGGTAATCAATATTTGACGGGACCTGTTTAAATCATTGTAACACAATGTAACAATTAACAATATGTTGGCAACTATTTTAATTACTTGTAAGTCGATTTTTTTGCTCTTTAGTTGAGCACTGATTTCATTTGCGCAGTCCTTTAATTCGTTCAACAGTCGATTTTTCTCATCGTCTGTATCTAAAGTTTGTAAATGAAGTTTTTATTAACTTAATTAAATCAAGCATTGATACCTTGAATAATTAGGCTTTGTTTGATAATGGTTTGAGCTATGGTAGTTCCAAGTCTTGCATAAATTACTTGCTGTGGATAATCGAGGTGTGTGAAGGGTGCCCATAGATATTGAATAGGAATAAGCGCCGTGTTGTTTATATCCAACAAATATTGATCAGAGTTTAGGAAAACAGCTGCTTCTGGTAACAACTCTGCTTTATAGGACACGATTTCCCCTACTTTTTCTTTGATAAATTGGCGCATAGATAGCACATTATTAAAGAAATTATCACTCACATGTAACTGAAAATATTCATATATTAAAGTTATAAACATTAAAAAGTTTTTAGGATCTCTGTCAACAAGTACCGTAATATTAACAATGAGCAGTAATCAAGGTAATAACTTACTGTGGAGTAAAAATTTTCGGTCAACAGATTGTTATTCAAATATTTACTTTCTGGAATAATCTTAAATTGTTTGATCTGAAGAAGTCAAAAATGTTCTCAGTTTAAATGGTTGATTACTGTTATTTGCTGTTTACCTTGTTAAATGTTTGATTGTTTTGAATTCTCAGTATCGGTTGATTAAGCACTGAGTTGTGTATAGCATCAACAATTTCGTTGATCTTTAAATACAAGAATTCTTTAAGTAGACTGTAATAATCATACTTGCTTGCAATGACTGATTCACTGAAAATCACTCTCAGACACAATTACAGTGCTATTCATGTGCGGTTTTTCGTGTGTAAGCCATTGCATAATTAATCAACTTAATTATTACTGGTTGTGTGTTGAAATCGTCTTTGCTGATGAGCAAAGCGTAAGCAGCAGAACGTAAAATGCTGGTTTGTAGAATGTGAAGACAGTGTTTTTCGATCGAAGGAGTTCGGTCTATTTTTGTTAGAGTTGCTTGATATTTTGACAACACATTTTGATATTCAAGATTTAGATATGGGAGAAACTCAAGAACTGTCCTCCACACAAGAAAATTATTAATAGTCCTAAAAAAATTAATAATTTGTATTAAAAGAAAAGGTAAAAATTTAAGCAATGATAAAGAACAGTCAGTACCTTTTAGGAATTTGCTGCAAAAGTAAATCTAGGCGATTAAAAAAGCTGATATTCTCAACATAAATCATACTTTCATTCGTAAATTTAGCGTTTGGAAAAGCGTCGTTAAAACAGTGCAACCAATTCATCTAATTTTTATTAAATAACAAATGTTAATTTTAGAAGATAATATGTGGGGAAGTCAAAAACGTAAGCTCCATAATTTTACTCGTATTAAACGTCTCCTCTGAGACTGCTAGATAGATTTCCAATGAATAAATAGTTGTCAGAAATTAGACATTTAACAAAATATGATTTTTGATAACCAAATTAATTTATACTATTAGATTATTAATCAAATAATTGTGAAACAAATGTCAAACTCAAATAATTATTTGATATAAATTAAGGTAGCTTAGTTTCTGAGTTCTTCCTTTCAGTCAACTTACGAATTGAAAGTTATGATACATTTGTTGAAGTGGTATCTTGACTGAGGAATGAATACTAGAATATTGGCTTTCAGCCTAAACATAAAAATTATTATCAAGCCTTGTTCGCAAACTTTTAAAAGTTTTGTTAAAGTACAAATTGCTTTGTATAAATAATATTACAGTTTAATTTATATTATCTTATGTACTTTCAAAGCTATTAATGAATTTCTCGCTTCTATATATAATGGTTTTTTCCAAAAATCAAATATCTGAGGAATTTAAAGATAAATATAAAACGTTACTTGAAACGAAATTCGGTGTAATCGGTTTTCCATGTAAATCGCGTCAACAGCAAAACTTTTAATAACTTGCTCTGCATTGTCAGTTAGTTGTTGTTGATTTAGTCTGTAGAAATCATTTAAAAGCAATTCAGCAGTTGCTGTTATCATTTCCTCATACGATTTCAGCGTTTCAGGCTAGAAAAAATACCAATAGTATTTGAAAATCAGAATAATGATACACTATTTCAAAATGAAAACAATGATTGGTACCTCCCAGAATTGGTTGGACCACAAAGACGACTGAAACTTTGTAGGAACTGACAGCTTAAATGTCAATAAAAATTAATGATCTGTTTATCTTAATGTTGATCAATTTTAAACAAATGATTACAATATGTTATTTGACTTAATAAAATAAAATAACATACTCAACGGCAGAAGTTTGAATTAGGTTGATAACCACTGGTGTCGCTAAGCATCGATGAACTTAACAAATTAGAATAACAACTGATTAAATTTGACATTACCTTAATAAAATTTTGGAAACTTTTATCCGATTGAGTAGCAACGACCGAAAAACTGAAAAAAATCTCAACGAGCAAATCGCACGAAACCGTTTGAATTGAATCAGTAATTTGCCAATGTCGTTCATTATAACTGAATAGACCACTCCATCCTCCAATTTTCTGAATTAAATCTAACATTGGTTCGCCCTTTAGCCTAACTCCACGAGAATCGACCACACAACTTTGATAAAATTGTTTTACTTTAAGCTTGACACGATCACTGCCATTATCAGGGCTTAAGGATCCAAGAGCCAATTTTAAACGTTCACTAAAAAGATCAAAAGTTTCTTCGGTAAGAGTTCTGGAGGGTGCTGTATTTCCACAAACAAATTTTTCAAAATCTATACATGGATTGACACTTTGATTCAATAGCCCAATAATATTTGAACTCAGTTGGTAGCACTGCGGTTTATCACAAGTCACCGCTTGTCCTATTGGATAATTTATTTGTTTATATGAAAGTCCAATCGTTGTGGCCAGTGCAATGCATACCACGAAGAAAACAACGGCACTGCTTACAAACCAAATTTCCCTCTTACGAACCACATAGTGACCACCAATTATAACTTTATTTTCTTGAATGAAATCTTCAGCTCCCTCAAAGTCTTTCATGTGGATACTAAATGTAGACGAGTTGAGTGGATCCATGCTACAATAAGTAATTTGGTCATTCAACGACGAAACTGAGGTTTTCTGGTGCATTTTAAAATGTACACAACTCTATGCAATATGATGAAATGTAGACCAAATGGTGCAGCATGCTAAACACCAAAATACTTTTTAAGATATGATTTGTGGGGTTGCTATAGTGGCGCCAACTTTTGTGGTCTTTTTACGAATAAAACGCTTGTAAAGCATCATTACTCATCTTTACATAAAGAATTCTTGTTTTATATTTTTATCTTTAAGTGTATCGTGGGATTCAACCCAAGGGTACGTGTACCTCTAGGTTAAAACTAAGATTTCTGAATGAGAAATGAAAACCAAGATCAAACATTTAAAAGGATGTAAATTAAATTGATGATTAACAAAATATAATCGTTTTTTTTTTTTTAAACAAAATGGTAAAAATTAAAACTGCAAATATATAACCGCAACAATAATACACATTTAAAAAGTGAAAACAATATTCAGTGCAATATTTAGTAGTTACAAAACGGTGCTACGGTAATTCTAGACAATAATAAAACTTTTATTAAATGGGTTAACTGTTATACAGTATACGTTTACGACTTCTTCAAGTACAAGTTGGGAATTGGGTTCGCAGACGAGAAATGATTGAGAAGCAATGACAAATTGACATTATGGCACCAATATACTTTATGTTTGAATGAACAATCGTCTTCCATCCAGACTTCACAGAGTTAAGATACTGTAAATGAATTTCAAATACTGTACCGTACTAAGTTATATAGTTTGTAGTTTACATTTATTGATTAATAGATTTTAAAACAGTTCAAAGTACAATTAGTTATTTTGATTTTAATGTGTTCGATGCGACTTGTCACAATTTAATCTTAGTTTATGACACTTTCTTTGAAAATTTAAGAATTATTAATTGTTGTAGTAATAACTTTGTAAGTGCTCAGCATCTGTTTAACATCAAGGAAGTTGTTGGGATAAAAAAAAAGCCTTTTGTGACCTATAAATAAAAGGCAGTACTTTGGCTCGGTGTTATGCATTTTGTATTTATATCATTTTTAAGAAAAGATACTTAGCTGATAGTACAAAGTAAAATGCAGGTTGTCACCCACATTGTTTCGTAAAAATTGACGTATAACTGTGAACCAAGTTTATTTGATTCGTGTTCATCTTTTAAGTTTGATTATTGTCATCTACTATACAGTAGTTAATACCGTAGATGATTACCGGTATTTTATAAGCTTTCTGTAGACTGTTTAAAGACATTATATGTAGGCAAGATTTGAACAGGCTAAGCAATATGGAAATCTGAATTTATTCTAGAATAGGTTCAACGTTTGCAAATACTTTTCGTTGCTAAAATTTTATTTGCTTGTACAAATATATAGGTATATACAGTAACTTATATAAAGTTTATGAAGTGCATAGTAATGCTACTTTTCATAGATTATCCTGAAACGAATGATCCAATTTTTACAATTGAGAAGTTAAGGAATGTATACAAATTAAAAACAAATCTTGTAGTTTTTATGAGAAGTATAGTTTATAAAGTTTTATTTTGAAAATTATAAAAGAAGGCTATATTTGCTCTCCTGGAGTCGTCAAGTTATTATTTCATTATGTGAATATTCATTTCTGGATGTACTGGTAAATTATTTAAAATTGTAAACGATTGACATTTAATTATATATAATTATTTTACAATTTTCTACGTTTCAGTTTGCCTATTGATCATTAAAATAACATACAGAAACATTAATCGTAATGTATTTGAAAAATTAAAAACAAAAAGTCAATCTCGAAATGGTTATTCAGTTAAGTGAAAGAAGCCTGTTGGCACAAGCAAAATTTTAATCTTATTTGATCTCAACTCTTATTTTCTATAATAAAAAAATAATATCCCATGATCATCATCCCATAAAAATTTCATATTTTGTTTTCCCCCTAAATGATATATTTTCAATTTCCCTTTATATCATTGTATATCACACAAATACATCAAATCGGCAGTTTGTCTTCTTTTTTATTTGGTCGTTGTATCACCCGTTGAAAGTCTCATTATTTTCGTCCGTGAAACATCTCTACTTTACATGAACAGCCACATGGGAACTTGAATATGCCAATCACAGGAACAGCGCTAGGCTTTTCAGGGTCAATAGCAACCAAACGGTGGGCACTGTGGTGTTCGGTGCATGAAGACCGATAATATGGTGATATGAATAGGCACTCCTTGTTTAACCGTCTATAAAAACAACAAATAATGAAGATCATTTTAAATTCAGATTTTTTAAAAGCTACTTACAGGCATAGTTCGGTTCTAATAAACTGAGGGAATGCAGGAGTGTTGATGATGATTTTCCACTTGTCATCTCTAGCATCTCGGGCCCAGCCCGGTCGGAACGTTTCAACAGTGGAGTCGCATACCGAAAGATCATGTTTAGAAGATTCGTCTTCGTTATCCTCTGGATATATTTGAGCTGGGTTTCGATCGGCTTCTAAGGTTTTCCACATCTCACGAAGTACTGTTTCAAATTCTTTAACTGTATTTTCCACTAGCAACCTACAAATTATTTTATATTTTAAAAAAATGTATAAACTAATAGCAACATTTATTTAAAGGACCTTGGATAGTCATCATTACTGATTGGACAAACATTTCGATCACTTCTGCTGCAGTTATTTGGTCCATCTAAAAAATTAATTGCTTTTGATGTTACTGTAAAGGTATTTTCATCTGAATTTTCAGTTTTCTTATTTTCATTTTCCATTTTACTGCGTCCTAGGAAGATGTCGTAGTTATCAAATGATTTGACAGTTGTGTCATATTTTAGACCCTGCAATTTATTAAACAGTTCATCATTTTTATCATCATAATCTTCGTATTTTGCTTTAGAGAATTCGGTAACACTCCTGGCAATGTCTCGCTTGAAGGGAATCTGAATTGTAGCTGGTGCTTTGCTTCGAACTTCAACATTGAACGATGAACTTTGACTGAAATGATCAGAGTCGTCAGTAAGAGACGAAAGCTCCCAGATAGAAGCCTCATCATTTGGTGCAGGTTCACTCTGATGACCAGTACCTTTGTCATCATTATGTTCAGAAACATTGACTGATGCCACTTCATCATTGGAGTTTTGTTCTCGGTCTTCAAAGATTCCCCCACTTTCATACTGCGTATCATCAAGTGGACCATCTAAAGCTCCTTTAGCTTCTGGCACCACTTCTTCTGGTCCAAAATAACCAACTTCATCAGAGGATAAGCGAGGCGTTTCAGTTACAGTTGATGTTGTAGTAAATTCAGTGGTTGCTTCTGATGTGGCTGCATCGGTGGTAGTAGTGGTGATACGGTTTCTACCATTTCGGTCTCTTCCTGAGTTTCGTCTGTCACTTGAGGATCTACCATTTGTCCTGCTACTTGATGAACTGGTCGTTGAAATGGTATCAGTTTTCTCGGTTGTTTGGGTAGGTTCTTTCTCTGTTGGTTCTTCATCATTAATTCTCATTGTATTTGTTTCTGTTTGAGGATCATCTAGGGTCACTTTGTCAATGACAATCACTCTGGGAGGACCCAACTCCATTATGTGAAATCCGTCATCTTCACTGTCAAGTTTTTCATCGTCGGTATTGGTTTTGCTGGTAGTTGCTGATGGTTTCGTTTCTTTTTCATCTGGGTGATTTCGATTCATTTGACTAAGTAAACTGCTGATACTACTGCTGCTACGACGTTTAGACGTTTCACTCTGAACACTTGTTGATGAACTTACTGAAAATGTAGCGGTTCTTGATGTTTGAATTTTTGGTTGGTTTTCGTTGTTGTTAGTTGGCAATTTTGTAGTTGATTCTGCGATTATTTTGTCAGCTTCTTCAAACTTAGCATCATCATTGGGACCTAAGTCGACCGATTCTGTGGAGTCTCCAGCGCCATCGGCAGAAAACCACGAATCTGTGTCGTTACTGTTACTACTAGTACTTTGAACTTGTATCAATCGTGGACCATCACTACCTTTTTGGATTAATTTGCTTCGACTATTGGGAAGAAACGACAGGGGTGGTGAACGATTGTCAGAAGCTAAACTTTCGTCAGGATTTGAAAACCAAACGCCAGAATCATCAGCTTCCATGATTAAGGGTTCGTCAGTGTTGAAAGTGAATCCATTCTGCTGAAATTTGTGAGTGGCCGATTTTAAAGCAATTTTTTCCAACAGTTCTTTTTTGGCCTGGGCTTTCGTCTTTTCTTTTGTCACGTTGTCAGTTGATTCTTTGATCAACTGAGAGATGGTCGATGTTACGATGTCACTCTGCTGTGTGGTTGTAGAAGATGCAACAGAAGGAACTGTCCAGGTTGCTGTAGGTGAAGTACTTTCTGAAATGAGCAACTCAACACCGGCAGTTGATCTTTGCGAAAGTTTACGTCGACGTAACTTGCGACGTTTATTATTTACAGGAGGATCAGCAGAGGTGTTACTAGCAGCAACCAATGGATTAACTTGTATCTGTGGACCAATATTTGAAACATTTGAATTGAAATTGTGATTTAAATCTAGTTTTGGAATTAATATTTCAGTTTTTTCAGTTAAAGTCGAAATAGTTGATGTTTGTTCAGTCGTTGGCAAAGTAATTGCTTGTAAATTGTCAGTATTAAAGGCTTCGACGGTTGGTTGTTGCTTACTTAAAGGTCTACGCCTTCGTTTTCTAGTTGGTAGTGTTGTGGATCCAGAATTAGTTTCTGTCACAGCTAAAGGTAATGTTTCTAAAGATGAGATTGTGGTTGACTGAGTAGCTCTTCCTGAAAAAATTCGTTTTTGTGCTGGTTTTTCTGAAGTTATAGGTACAGTTGAATCAATTAGCTGTTCACTATTGGCTGATATAGTTGGAATCTTTGTAGTTCTAAACCTTGATGGAAATGGCTTTTTAGTGGTCGAAACTGGAATTGGTTTGGTAGTTGTAGTAGTGATAGTCAGGGTTGGCACAGTTCTGGCGCGTTTAATTGAACCAGGTCTAGCAAACAAGTTACCACGTCCTGGTTTTACGTGACCACTAACTGTTGTGATCTCGGCTGTGGTCGTTTCTACATTGGCATTTTCATAATCAGACACTGTGTCGTTTGCTTCTAAAACTTCCAGCGCTTCAGTGGTGCTGGGAATTTCGGTAATGTGTTTTGAAACTTTTGGTTGAAAACGAAATCTCCTTTTCGTTGAAGTCTCAGTGGGGGTGGCTGTTGTGCTACCAACAGCATGTGATTTTGGATGCTGATTCTGTTTTGATTTCAGAAAGCCAAGTGATCCTTTCTGGCTAGCGGTAGAGTTATTAAATTTAGATTTATTAATTGGTTTTGCCGCTATTGATGGTGATGGGTGTTTAATGTTAAATTTACGACGGCGTAGACCTTTCGGTGAAATATTAGCCTCTGTTTGAGTTTCTACCACTTCAGCAGCTGCCTCTGTGCTATTTTCAACATTTATGGTATCATTTTCAGCTTCTAATTTGACATTATTTGTAAGTAAAGCACTGTCATGCTCAACATTTTCAGTGCTTTCCGTAGTAGTTGTGGAGATTGTTTGGCGTCCAAATCCTTTTCGCCGCAATGGTCTTCTAGATATTGCTGGACGGGTTGTTGTGCTTGTAGGAACTGTTGTTGTGGCAACAGTTGTTGATCGACCCCCACTGAATCTTCTGGGTTGAGCTGAGGATGCGATTACTGTTGTAGTTGTCTTGGCTGTTGTGGTTGTCACTCGATTTCTTGAATTTCTACTATTTATACGGTTGAATGATAAAGATTCTTCTGAATCGCTAGTAATTGTATCTGTGATGGTATTTTGTGGTGGTGCCGTTGTAGTTGGGCGACGTCTTCTAATTTGCTTGTTAATTGGTTTCTTAACACCATTGTCATTAAATACTCTTGCACTTGCACTTCCACTGAATGGCTGACTAATATTTGTTTGATTGGAAATTGAGTTACTTTGCTTATTAGTTGTGTTGTTTGGGTGTAAAAGTGAATAACGGTTTAACAAACGAACATAACGTGGCAAATGCTCTGATGGTGTTGGCTGTAAAAATGGGTGAGTTGTTGGATCGGTTTCATTTATCAACACACTTTGTGGCTCATTTGAAGTGGACTGGGCGCTTAGTGGCGCCACACTTTCGCTTTTAATATTAACGTTCCCTCTCTCAAAATTACTTAATGTTTTTCTTGGAACTACAATGTCAAATAGCTGTTTATCATCTAAACGTGGACTTGCAGTTGCTTGTATTGTTGGTTTCTTCACTCGAACTCGTAAAGGACCATTTGGTCGGGTTGATAAGTCTGGTATATTTGAAACTGTTGATGAAGGAAAAAAGTTAGAGGATGCTGTTACATCAGTTGATGGTGTTAAAGTTGTTGATGTTACTTTTTGTTTTGGCTGGAAGAGATAAGATGGCAAGGGAATTGCATTAGGAATAGATCTAAAGTTAAAAGGAAGCTTAGGATTTAGTAAAGGTGATTGAGCGCCTGGAACAAAACGTAGCGGTAGCAAGGGAGGTTTTGGAGCTGAAGTTGTTTTACCAACTGAAGCGGTTGATGGATTGGTTGAGACAACTTCAACAGAAGATCTTGAAGAGGATGTCGTTGTTTGTGGAGCAATTGAATTTGGCAATTGTGGTGATGTTGGTTCTTGGATTGGAGATGCATTTTGTAATTGTGGTTGAGGGGAAACAAATTGTGGTCGCTGTGGAGCAAATTGTGGTTGAGGTGAGACTAATTGTGGTTGAGATGGAACAAATTGTGGTTGAGATGGAACAAATTGTGGTTGAGATGGAACAAATTGTTGTTGAGATGGAACAAATTGTGGTTGAGGTGAAGCAAATTGTTGTGGGGCATACTGCTGCGGATTTGGAGTAGAAAGTGGCTGTTGTCTTGCTGAGACAAATTGCGATGGTTTTGGTGAGACCGATTGTGGTTGTCTTGGTGAGACAAATTGTGGTGGTTTTGGTGAGGTAAATTGCGGTTGTCTTGGTGAAGTAAATTGTGGTTGTCTTGGTGAAGTAAATTGTGGTTGTCTTGGTGAAGTAAATTGTGGTTGTCTTGGTGAAGTAAATTGTGGTTGTCTTGGTGAAGTAAATGGTTGATATCTTGGGGTTTGTGTTTCAGCAGTGAACTGTATCTGTTGTGTAGTTGATAGCTCTTCTAGTGGAGCAGAACTTTGCGAGAGTAGTGGAACAAACTGGTTTGGTCGTGGAGAACTAAATTTTCGTTGGGATTGGGGGTTTCGAGTTGTAGGTAATTCTTGTTGTGTTGTAGGCAATTGTGATTGCTGTTCTATAGGGTTTATATTTGCAGTGATAGTGTTTATTGGAATTGCCGTGGTTGGTCGACGTCTTCTTAATGGAACTTTTGATGAAGTTGCTGGTGTAGCGCTTATTGTTGAAGTTTCTGTCAGTTGACCAGTTGTTTGCTGTGTTTGCTGATTACGCCAGAGATGTCTTTGTGTAATTGGCGCTTGGGTGGTCAGTGGCGTTGTAGGTTCCGGAAATTCGATTGGCTTTGTTACTTTTTGCAATTGTGATCTTTGTGTATTTTTATTAATATGCTCGACCGGTGGTTTTATGGTTGCTGTTTGAACCAGTTGTGTTGTTTTGGGTTTAGGCAAATCAAGTGGGTTGACTCTGTACATGTAAATCATTTCCAAGTGGTCATCAAAAGAGTTGGCTTGCTCTTCAATGGATTCGTAGTTTCTCCACCATTCATCGCCTCCTCTATTGCTGGAGCCGTCATCAATGAACTCATCTTCAGAACCCACGTCATTGTTCTGCGGTTGTGCCACTAATACTGAAGCCACCAACAGTAGAAAAATTAGTTTGAAACCAAGTCTTTCCTGTCAAAGAAAATAAAAAATAATTAATTGGATTCGGATTGAAAGAAAACAAAACCGGTTCCGCATGGTTAAAAACATCATAAAATTACCATCAAAACTTGTAAAAGATAATTCTTATTTCCAACTCATCAACAATAATTCACGAAAAGGAAAATTATATACTATTTTTATTTCAATTTGATGATCATACAGAATAGTAATTTGAGAAAATTATAAAAATATTTGAAACTCGTGATCACGTTTTTAGCTAGTTTTTATTCAATTGTATATGGAACGACCGCCAACTGTTTTCTTTTTCATCCATTTATCAGATGAAGTATTATAATTTGATAAGCAATTTAGAAACAATTGACATGGAAAGTAGGCTGAAATAGGTAGACAACTTTCTATTCAAAATTAGGCCCAACTCTTATCTGAGTAAAGAAAAAGACCTTGAACAGTTTTACGCTTTGAAGATTCCAACAAAATAATCCTCATTTGATGTGAATTTTTTTTAAACTCAACACTTCAAATTTCAATATGTACATAAAATTCAGCTCTCATTGTGACACTAATTTACACAGGTGTGAAAAATTATCATAATCGGTTTGACCTAATTAACTGTGTCACTTTCTAATCAATAGCTTTACCAAAAATCATAGATCATTTGAATTAATTGAGAATTACACAGTTATACCAACAGTTAACGTACTGTTTTGAATTCCTGAGGACAAAACAACTCCTCTTTCATATAGTGCTACAATAATTCACTTAATTATTTCCTTGTACCAAAGGCGTTTTTGACAATTTTTATTTGTCATGATTAACGTATTTTTTTAATTTTTATTAACTAATTTAATTTTTTAATATCTGACTGTCTATTTAAAATTTTAATTATTGTAATTTTTATCTACACTACATAAAGTACTCGTAATACCACCTGGAAATTTCTATACATTTAAATTACACTTTGTTCATTTTAGATTTAAATTCTTTTAATTGAAGTTTTATACTACAAATTTATCGATATTTATTTTGTTAATGTTTAATCTATAATTGAAAAATTTAAATTAAGATCAAAAGTATGTTAAATAGGATTATTATTTTGATAATAGTTGCTTCAGTTTAGATAAAAATATGCAATACAAAGATTTGATCAACTTGTAAGTGCATTCACATTTTGATCCTGCATTAACTTGTAAGTTATTGTTTAGTGTAAGTTATGAGAAGTTATTTTTTTAAACAAAAATTAAGTAGGTGGCTAAGTGACTGCCCAATACTTACCTCATCAATATTGCAATCTATTATGTAACATAATATAAATAACACGGAAATGAAACGAGCTACTACATCCTGTAGGCATAAAATAAACACCAATTTAATAATGATTAAACGTATTTTTTTTTTCAACTTAAGTAACATTCTACTACTTTGTTAAAGATTTTTTTAGTAATTCTATTCAGACTATGTTTTCAGTAGTATTCACAATTTAAATGTTTAAAAAAATAATTTACCAGTTTTAAAAACACTTTCGTGTCAATACTCAGCTTCAATTTGTACTCTTAGAGATAAAACAGATTCAAAATTTCGTAAACGTAATAAACGCTTGCAACAATACACTTAAACCAGAAAAATATATAAATTTTATGGTAAATATGTATAATTATTAATATATTTTGATTCTGAATTATTGAGATTTGATTAAAACGTAACTTAACTGTATTTTGTTTGAATTTGGTAAAAATACATGAGTTTTTGTACTTTATGTAGTAAAACGTTGGCGATAAACACATTTGACTCAACCATATAATGTCTGTCTATACATAGAGCTTAAAATTATGCATTAAATGTTAGGGAAACAGTATGATTATTGTACAAAAAACAAATGCTAGGATTATTAATCCGCCATCGTCACTTTTTACTCGGTCACCTCCCAACTTCTTCTGGTGCTCACCACTGTACGGATATTATTACTATCAGCAACAAGTGTTTTAAGGTTAGCCACTTGAATTAGTTCTGCTAATCGGAGCTTGGATAATCAGAGCGTCCGCAATAACGATTGAAACATTTGTATACTGCGTAATAATTATTAAAATTATTTATCTTTTGAGGAAGCAAAACCGTTATTTAGTGGGGTGTTGTGTTTTATGTCAAATACAATTGTATTATGAAAGTAAAACAGTAGCATAAAATCATGAAATTGATGACTGTTTTTTTCACACTTACATGGAGAGGGGTGGAACCAGTATTTTGTCAAATTTTCTGATTTTCATCACATGTAATTTTTTTGTTTCTTTGATTAGTAGCAAAGACAACACTCACACACCCAATGACATTTCCAACTGTTCAATTTAGTACAAATATTAAGATTTTAATATTATTTATACTTTACGCAATACTTTGACCTACATTTTTATATTTATTATAAGTGATCTGTTTAAATTATGTTTATATACGTTATATATTGATTTTACTTTAAATTAACCAATTTTTTTTTATTATAAAAATGTCAACATTTCTATTTTAATCGTCAATATGGTTTTACTCTATTAATTCATAGTTGAAAAAATTAATCAGTCGAAAACTAATAAAATGGTTTAAGGAACAGGAAACTTGATTATCATAATTACGTGTTAAAGTGGTTTCTATTTTCAAATTTTTTAAGATGCAATTTAAATTTTTCTTTCGATGATTAATGTATTTTTTTAAATCACTAAAATAGGTTAACGTTACTGTATGTATAATCGATTATTTAAAATTTACATCCGAAATTCAAATGCATTCAATTTTAGCATGGCAAATAAATTATGAGACCAAAGCTGTTTTTCAATGCTAAAAGCATTTTACTTTAATTACAAGAAAATGCTTTGATGTTTTGAACGTAGTCAAATTAGAAAACTTTACATTTCTAAACTGCCATATTATTAGATTTTAATCAAACTGGCATTTTCTCCTAAAGGTTTTGAAATTTGGTACATACTGTACTGTATAGTGCATGTACACAAAAATAAATGTGATATTATAATTTGACCGAATATTGGTGCATCTCAAAAACGACGTATCATGTAATAGTAAGTCGAATTATGCATAAATTTATTAATTGTATAGAGTATGCGTACAGGTTTTGAAAAAGAAATTGAGGAAACGTTTTGAATATACAGTACCTATCATCTTATGGGAAAAAAGTGAAATGTGTTACATTTGGCATTAACAACAAAACAACGTGTTAGAAAATTGCAATTATTATGTAATTAAAAATTAACCTATTTACATAAAATGATGACAATAGAGAAATACCCCAATTTGACTAAAAATATAGCACATACGAGTATGCTATATTACAATTACCATAAAATACGACGTGAAAAAACTTTAATATGTGATTTGAGTGCGATGTAGCATACGGAATGGACGTGAGGGTGAAGGGAAGGGGAACTGACAAGTGCACCCTGACTGACCTTCTCGTTCAGGTGATTCATTTCGGTTGATCGGTAGGCAGTCATTGGAGCAAGTACCAGTACACCTTGTTTTTTTCTTCTTTTTTTTTTTCAAATAAGATTATTTATTTTACAGGTTTTCAACACGTATTACGCGTGCCACTTAGTGTACCGTATATTCTTGGCTGTCTAAATTTGATAACGTACTGTATATGCAATTTTAAATAAAGTACATTATTTCTATACGATGTACAACTATGTGGGACATCTTTTAATTTTTTTTTTTAATTTTACAACTGGTTTAAAATGCCAACAACTCAAAATATTAACAGCAACAATTTAAAATGTAAAAAGTTACAAAAGTAGATCTAAAAAATCCCATAACAATGTACTGTAGTTTCAATACCTTGATATACATTGCTTTATGAATGGCACGTAACTGACAAAGATTGGGAACCGGGGTTTAGCAAAATTTCTGTTAACTAGTTTGATTTTAATAGTAAAATCTGACTGTTCTGGTAAGTTTGTTAATTTTTTTTTAAAAAAAAGAAAACACTACAAAAACATTTCTTTCCAACTTTGCAAGAAAATTCCCAAATAATATGAACAGCCTGTTTCCTGTCTGAATTCAATTCAGGTGCCATTGTGATTAAATAATGAAATTGTTAAGTACAAAATGACTTTGCAATGTTAAATTATTAATCTTTTTTAATATATAAAAATACTTGTATTAACATTTAATTTTTTTATTTCTTCTTTGCTTGTAAATATGTTTATTGTAAAATTGTTGCTAAACAAGTTATGACTATATCTAGAAAATGTTTTAGATTTAAAAAAAAAGTATTGAGAAATGGAGGGAGGGGGTTGAGGTAGAGATGAGAAAGATGAGGGGGTGATGGAGAAGGGGGTTGAGGGGTGAGAGCTAATTTCCCCATTTTCATTTATGTTCTCCAAGGTATTAAGAAACCAGGTTATTCGCATAATAACAAGCCGAAAAGTAGACAGACATTAAAATCTTCCATCATTAAATAAAATAAAATTAAGATTAAACTTTTTTTTTAAGAATTTATAAAATAGTTAATTTGACTCACCATACTGAGCTGCGCATAGAGAAAAAACACACGTAATTCCTTTACAAAAGTTTTTTTTTTTAATTGATGACTTATGATTTCTCAATGGATCGAAATTAGTGAAGCATTTCTTCAGAGCCACAAATCACAGATCGAAAATCCCAATATGAAAAATATTCCTCAACTTTTCTTACATTTAAAGTTGCTTTTTAAATATGGAGCGTTTTCTTAAACCAAAAAAAAAACAATTATTTTTACTAGTCGATATATTCCATTAAAAATGAAAAATTATGGATGAGACCCGGTGTGTTTGATAGACAGAGGCAAAGTGAAAGAAAAATGATACGTTGTGTGTATGTAATAGTTGAAGTGAATGTCCACCCACCAACAGGTCCACCTACTAATACAACTTGCATTTCAACCAACCAATAAGTACACAGCTTTTCAATCTCTCTCAGCTTTTTCTTTCTTGCTTTATAATTATTCATTAGAAACGTGGTTAGCAACCTTTTTTAATCACGGTTCAATTTGTCCAGCATTATGTTGTGGTACAAAATGCTCATTTGTAATTGTTTGATTGAGTGATTTTCAAACTTTTCGTGCCTTTGTATTTATCGACAAATTTTAGTAGTTATCTGACATTTTACTACTCTTTTAATTAATGTCATTAAAAGTTTATGGCACATTTGATGAAACTGTATCACAAATTTAAGTTAGTTAACGTTTTGTTACACTTTATTTTAAATTTGGTTAAATTGTTTTTTATATAATTACTCGTAAGTTAGTTTACTGCTTTTGAATTTTTAGTTTTGTTGTGATAAAACGTTTTGAGCTCTCTGGACCCACAACGTAATTTGGAACCGCGACACTAAAGTTAAGAACCATGCGATTCATGTGAGCGAGAAGGGAGAGCGCTGTGTAAAAGCTCAGCTAAAGGTCTTCACCTGTCTTAAAAATTAACCTCATTTTTTTATATCTTCAAAAATTTATCACACAATTTTATAGGAAAAGTGAACTAAATAACATTGAAAAACGAGACAATTTAAATGGTCTGACTCTTTTCATTGAAATCGTTGAATTTTCCTGAAAATGCTTGGCAGTTTATGACTTTTAGGTGATGACTGCTAAATGGTAATCGAATATTAATGAAGATGACGTAACCTCATTTAGATTTCAAAATATTTATACAGCATAAGCAAACCATAAACCATAGCTAATTTGATAATAAAAACGGTTTTTTTTAAAAAAAGAAAATTGATGAAAAATTGACAGAATTTTATTTTTACTATGATATTGTTTTGTAAAATTAGCCTATTTAAAGAAAAAAGAATTATTTCTCGTCATATTTCACTCAAACGGCAAATTTTGTATCTAACTGAATCTCATTTACAGTACTATATTAGAATTCAGTTAAATCTGGAAAATTTAATTAGAAGTCTTAATTTTGAAGTGTTAATAAAAATATACAGTATATGCCAAACTAAGTGTATTTAAATAAATTAATTTGTATTTACAAAACAAATGTAGCAATCATTGGTAAATGACTTATCAAACTAAATTTATATCATTAAAATGAAGTTCAGCTTAAATTAATTTTATTGAAAAGGAAATTTAGTTCAAACTAGTCAAATGTAATCTTCATGAATGGTCACTTGAAGTCTATTTTATTTTAAACTAAATATCAATTTTTAAATTTAGTCTATTGAAATTTTTAAATTATAATCTATACATTGGTAAAATTTTATGTGCATTTGAGCACTAAGATTTTATTCTGTCATTGAATTTGAACATTAAAGTTTTTGCTTTGTAGATTATTCTAAAGATTTTTGCGATTTTTTACATAATTGCTAAACTTAAATTTTAAAAGTAAAAAATTAAAATGATTATTTATAGGTTGAAATAATAACTACCGGTAGACTATTGCACTGGTTAAACTACATTTATTCCAAGTATTATAGAAATTTGAGTAAATTTATTTTATTAACACTTGATTTAGTTTTAAAAGTGTTAGAATCGGTTGAAATTGAATAAAAATTCGAAATAACTTAAATAAAAAAAAAGATGCTGAAAGTAGGTCAGGATGTTATGATGAAGCGGCGACCTCTTCACGTAAACCTTCCCCCCTCCCCCTCCACATTTTTTTTGTTATCTATTTATGCATGTATTTACCTTTCTTTCATTTTTTTTTATCTCCGTCTATATATTTTATTTTCTTCTGCCGGTTTTGTAAGGTCAGAGAGCAGAGATGGTTGAACACAATGGATTGTGCGATGTCTATAAGTAAAACCGGATTTAGCATAAACCGGTAACTATTTCGAAGAAGAATCTTTTATCTCAAGAGAAAAAAAAAATAAAAATAACTTTTGCCTTTCAAACTAAGTAGGTGATCAAAATAGACACTCAACAAATTGGCTTGCATTTTTATAATAGCAGCAATTATTCATATAAGAGATTATTATCCTGGATAATAAAATAAACAGTTTCTGTGGTCCAAGCTTAATTTGATTAACAACGAGCACTGTGATGAACTGATGATGCAATAATATTGTTTAACATGGATTAAAATTGTCCAAAAAAAAAATTTAGTATTATTATTTTGGTACTATTTTGGTATATTTACATTATTTTGCATGTGCTTCTTTTGCATTACTAAATAATGCATACTCTGATCAGCATAAAATGTTAATTAAATATGATTGAGTAACGTTTTATATTATTTGTTGGTGTATAATATACTGTAAAGTGGCTCATGGACAATTACATTGCAAAATTACCCAGGTTGATCACTGCCATTTCGATCAGTGTTTTGTATTTGATCAGTTGATAAGCTATACAGTACAGCTGTATGCATTGAGTCCTTGTAAAACACTTTTAAGCAGTTGCTCTCCTTGCTATTTCATTTCAAAGTTAATATATGGTTTAATGGTTTTTACGGGTAAAATTCCATTTACAGTGGACAAATCTTATAAAATAGAGAGAAAATTAGTGAGGGTGGAGTAAAAGAATGGGTGTGGACAGACCATCCTTAATTTCCCTATCAAAATAATACACACGACTGAACACATTATTTACTTACTTAGAAGATTCTGCAAAATCATTCAACGATTTTTGATGTATTATTGTTAATAAACCGAGTGTTTCATAATGATAGATAATTGATTATTGGTTTAGTGTAATATTTGTGGTGACATTACAGTAGTTTTGTATTCATGTACATAACACATGACTCAAAACATTATATCAACGACTACAGACAGTATTATGTTATTGTATATTATAGTCAATTGATTTTATTTTTACAATTTTTACAGTTTTAACTTCAGATTGTTCTACTGTATGTCAAACACATACACAGACTTTATTGATATGTAGAAACAAATGTTATCAGGATCTCGTCAACGCAATTTTCATGATGGCATTTTACGCTGTATTTTCTGCTGCATGTCCAACGGCCTATATCGCTTAAATACCATGTTAAAATTTCTAAAAATCAATCTATTGCTATTTTTTAAATATAATTTCAATTAGTTTTGAGTATTAAAATAATTGGAGTTAAGGATTTTCGGATCAACGTTGTATGTTGGTAAACTTGTTTATTTGAGCACATTGCCTTTCTCTGATAGACGACATTTTTCATTGGAAGTCAACCTTGCTTTGATTTCCTATACTTTAGAATTAGTTCATTTATTATGATCGCCATGACATTAATTTTATACATTTAATTACCAACTTTGTGTTATTATTTACTCATTCAACAACAAAATCTAAATTAATATTTATTTTTACGAAATCAAATTTAGTTTACTGTTGAAGGATACAACTTAAATAACAAAAGCCCTATCCTTTTTATGGTTATACTACAGTATACATTGTATGATTAAAAATGAAACCATTTGTAAGTAATAATTATCATTGAAGTTTTCTAACAAATTTATTTTTCTGATAGTAACAAATGTCTTCAAAAGCAATAGAAATGTCAATAAGCCACTTTGTTTTCTTAAAATGGTATAAAACGTAGGTAGTGATAATTAATGCAGGAAATAATACATGTTTAATGTAGAACTTGAAATTTGATGTTGGGTTTTCAGTAGTCCTGCTCTTTTTTATCATTTCCGCTATTCCTAAACAAAAAACTCGTGAAAGAAAATTTGTACAGTATATGATAACTAATTACGTGCAATAAATCAATTTCGTTACAGAATAAAGTACGTACACAGAATATGATAACAAAAAATGGATTTTTGAAAATATTTTTCCTCATTTGAGTATTGGTCATAGTGTAGGAATGGCCCACGCCTTGTTTAAGCAAATCCTCATTTAAATAATATTAACCAGGCCCATAAACTACCGTACACAAAGTTTATTCAAGGCTATTATTTTGTGACTACCACACTTTATTTTTACCATAGAAATGTACCATAATATATCATTTAATATGAGCAGTAGTAGTAAGGTTTTGTTTTTAATTTTAAAATCGTAAAAGCACCGAGCTTCAAATAAATTTACTGGGTATGCATTTTTTTAAAAATTAAATTATTTGTTATTGTTTAGTAGTGGCAATTTGGTTTAAGAAAACCACATGACTATCTGCAAAATGTAATTCAGATAAAATTATAATAAAGTGGTTTTGGCCTTGTGCCGGTTATAGTTATCCATTCTGTTTCAACTCCCTCTGTTCTGTCTGGACCAGCATGAAAAAAAAAGAGTTGGAATTTCTAAGCAACTTTTCACTCCACATTTATTTTATTACTCCACTTCACTACTTTATCAATATTTTATGACTTTTTTTATAAGGTGCATATAATGTGAGGATGATGATTTTCAACACGAAATTAAAAATAAGAAATATTGTTTTCATATTTGTATTTGATCGTAGAGTATAAAACGCTGTATGAGATATTACTTAAATTAATCATAATCTTCAACTTTGATTTTGAGACGATCTAAAAAAACTATTTGGGCCCTTGTAGCTAATGTACTTTACAATTCCGCTTGCTTAATAAAAGGAACATTTAGTCACTTAAGGTCAAAATTAGCGTGATTAAAGAAAACTTAGACAGTTAAGTCAGAAGACAGCGTGATTACGTTTATTGTCTATTTGGTGTTTTTTTTATTGAAACTGAGGTCTTCTCTTTTGTATAACATAAGTTTGATAGGTTACGTACACTCAGTGCATTTAGTAGATAATTGTGTGTTGCATTAGGATTTTGTCCTCATTTCCTTTTGATCTCATAAAACGAATCAGTGTTTCATTGTCATTAATGGAGGAGAAGTGCTTTTACATAATAATCAAGTGTCACATACAAGACATACATGCTTATTTCACCTATTGACGTCATCTATTCCACATCGATTTTCTGACCCCATTTTTTAAATTAATTTTTTTTCCTTTATTGAAATTGAAAATATTCAACTGTAAGTAATCTTAAACAATACAGTAAAACCAGTGATTAATTTAAAAACATCTTTTAATGACAGCCAATGAATTCCATTTCTTTTCAAGTATAACAAGTTTACTCGCTTTACTGTTCTATACTGTACATAAGAACTGTACATTTTAAATCATTTGTAAGAATTTCCTGGTAAAGAAATGTTACAGTGCCTCTCAGAAGCACGTTTTACGGTACAATATTTGCATTTTTGGTCGAAAAAAGTCTTTTGATTATGGGCATTTTGGTCATGGGCATTGTAGACAATTAGAGACCCTTTTTGCTCATTTTAAATAAATTCTAGCATAACCAGCAAATAAAGTCTCAAGATCTGAGTTAATTTATAACTTGTAATTTTTCCATTACCCAATTTTTCTACAATTTCTGTGCTGTATTTTAATGTTTAAAAGAAACTTATTACGAATGTTCTCCAGCCTCACTTGTTAAAAGTTAGATTTTGATATGGTCTAGTTCCGGTCAGCTTTTTTGTTATACATTACATAGGGCAATATTTTAATAACTTATATCTAAAAAAAATAAAACTTTTAAACGATTTCTATTGACATATTATGTGGTAGTGCCAATACAATGTTGACAGTAATGATATTTAGAGGCGAGTCAGTATTTGGGTGTGTCTATTGAACTTCTAAAACACTTTTTTGAATTGAAAATTATTTTATGAGTTAATTTAAATGATATTTAGCTTAACTGTCAAACGTTTTTCTCAAATTATAATTGGCTATAATAGGTTAACGGAAATATTATATAAATTTTATTCAGTTTTAAAATTAAGCATCTTACTTCATAAATATTGCATACGTGATTTTAATATTAATTTATTTAAACATTCCAACGTTTGCTAATTTAAGTCACGAAATTATAATTGCTGCAATTTATGTCTAAAGCATAACCAATAAACACCACAATCACTTTTTACTTTTGCTACTGGAAGAGTATGAGAACTTAGATTTTGAAGTCAAAATATGTCGATATTACATCAAAACTTGTTATTTTACTTGGTAAAATTAAATAAAGTTATTTGGACTGTTCATGAAGTATTTCAACTGAAAGTTAAAAACAATTTAAAAAATTAAAATATGATATTTGATGACTAAGTTTAAACTTGAGATTCGAAAAGCTAAATTTAATTTACAATAAAAAAAATTAAATCGGTTGTTTCAACAACTACATTGGACTTATAGTAATAGTATATCCAAGCTGTAATAAGTTAATGGTAACATTTAGTCTAATAACTTAAGTTAGATATTTTACGAGTAGTAATCATTGTCATGATGCTGATAGTACAAACACGTGTATATTTTAACTTGTTGCATTCTGATAAAACTTAAATTTTCCTGTAACGTTTAAGTGGGAAAACTGTATTTTAACCTTAAGGTCTCGTCTATGAAAAAAGATAATAAGCTAGTAAGCTACTAGTAATACTGTATTTTGTAGCAAGTAACACAGTAGCAGTAGATGGTTAATTATTATTTTTATTTTTTTTGCAATTTATAATCTAGCATACATTGAAATGTTATTGAACTTATAAAAGTTATACTTGAAAATCCGTAAACTTTTGCAGCAAGTTTCAGAAATCTTCACGTTTTTACAAAAGAAAAATCGTTTTTTTTTTTTTAAACAAGTAATTTTAATTTTCATATTCTGAAACTAAAAAAAAGCAAGTGCAAACAACTTTGAAGTGTCATCTTTACCACTAAACTGCTTCAACAGTTAAGTCACGATGAGATAAATCACATAAACTACAAAAATTTTAAATTCATTTTTATTAACCGGTAAGCTTACAGTAAAGAATTATCAAGATTTTACGAGGACAGTATGGGCAATGGCGTTTATCTAGGGTGCAGCATTAGACATACAGTTAGTACTGGATATGGGCGCCACTTGAATGGGGAGCGCCAAAAACGAAATTCAAGGCGCCAAATTTGCTATAAGGACACATGAAGGACACTGACTTCATTTCAACTCACAAGAGTGACTAGATTTTCTTTTTAGGCACAAAGTTAAGATTTCTAAATGTGCAATGACTACATCTCGGTTTTACAATATCAAAGTTTCTGGAAATTTGGGCTTTCAAAACAAAGTACTGTACTTGATTGAAAAATACAACTCCTACGCTCATAAAAAATGTAACATTTTTTTACATAATGAATTTTCTGGGGAAAGAACTAGTATTTTCCTGGGAAGAATGAAATCATAATTTTTCCATACATTCCATGAGCTTTTGTGCTTGACTTGTGATCAACATTGAGTTACAATGCGCATTAAAAATTACATACAAAAATTTCTCATTACAAAAATAATAATAAAAAAAAATGATAACGAAAAAAGTTGTTATTAAAAATTGAGGATGAATTAAATGATGAAAAGTGAATAATAATAATACTTGTAGACCATGCAATACATTTTCATTTCATTGTTAATTTTCTCAAATAGGACAGCTTTTATATCCCATTCTTGTATATATTTATTTCATCAGACAACGACTATAAATTATTTTGGTTAACGTGTGCGTAGCCTTGCTTTACTGATAACAAGTGTGAAATCCAGATTTATTAAAAAATGGTTTTCACAACAATATTTCCATTGACATTATTATATAAGATGCTGATATTTTAGACATAGATTTATAAAGGTCAATTTCCTACTTTTTTAGGCAAAAGATGACCTGAATTTTTTAGGAGGGAGATGATCACATTCTAGTATTTCACTTTGACCTATTACACCACACATACTGTACACCAATTTCTCATTCAAACGGCAAAATACCACATATTTGACGCCACATAATATGTCGCATATCAAATCAGCTGAATTCAGATGGGACAATGAAGTCGACAACCTCAACCTCATTAAAGTCACACTTTAACTGCTTGAGCAAAAGACCTCGTACAAATTCATTTGAATTTAACTTGTATAGAAAAATAATTAGTTGTTATTTTTTTAATTACAGTAATCAAAAGATGTTAGACTAAAGTTCATTAGTCAAGTCTGAACTTGGGCTCTAAAGATACCCATGTCGTGACTTTCGGCGCGATGGCTAAACTATACTTTTTAGATTTGAAAATAGTTGAATTTCTGTATCCAATTATAGTGTTCGTAGTGTTAAGATAATAAATTTAAAATTTTTAAAAGTCTGAATTAGTAACATTATTTTTAAAGGGTTTTAACCACATTTTAAGAGATTATGTGAGGCTATGGCGAATTTTGCATGTAATTTATAGTAACTTGTCTTTCAATTTCTATTAAAATTTTACGAAAATTGAGGCCAAATACTGTAAATTGAAGAAAAATGTTATGGGACAATTTGATGATTTAAGCGGTTTAATCAGGAATGTTACTTGTGAAGCTAAATGATTTTCAACATCATTGTTGTTGTGCTTTTCACTTTGTTTTGTTTTTATTGGTTGAAATAAAAAGTTAAGCTAAATTAGTTCATGCTGAGTTGTACTGTGTGTTTGATGGGAAGAGAGTACGCATCTTAATATACATCATAATTCAACATTTTCTTCTCATAGTTTTCAACTTATTGTTATCATGAGAAGTGGAACAGACAGACCATTTTTTTTTTCAGATTAAAAGACAATTACAAAAGTCTTGAAAAGAAATGGAGTATAAAATTTTATTAAATATTAATTATTTGTTGACTTTTTTAATTTTGATGTTTTCAAATTTAACTTCAGTTACTTTATTTGGGGAGGAAAACGAGCCTTGAATTATTGATTTTAAATTTGGGGCATCGTATAGTTTGTTACATATTATTAATATTTCATGTGATGTTTTTGGGTGAGAAAACTTAAAAAAAAGTCAGAATTTTATTTCAACAGTCACGTTATCGTGAGTTTAAACCAATTTACATGTCTTCACTTTCATCTTTTTTTTTTTCGCATAAAAGTTCATTCAAGCTCTTATAAAAAGTTAGAATATACAGACTGTAGCTTAAAAATGTTACTCTTAACAGGTCAAAATTTAACCAAAATTCTTAGATTTTAAAATCGTAAATTATAATATTTAGAAACTAATTATCAGTGCACGCGTTAGAACTTAAAAAAAGAGTGCGGAAATAACAGCGAAAGATGATAACTTGTATAATTCCTTGCTATCATTACGTTAAATGACCAGCCACCATAGAATACAGAGAAATCCGCTTAAGACGAAAAGGTCCAGACAGAGATTTTTCTTCGTATTAAACGAGTTTTGTCTAAAGCAGAACATGCAAAAACAAAAAATATTCTCACTAAAATGACATTTCTTAGAGTACATTATATTAAATAGCCTATTTACATCATATTAGATAGAAAATTTGCATTTCAAAATATTATGAACTTTATGCATGCATGTATGCATAAAGTTCTATGAAATCTATGCATCTATGAAATCTAAATTTTTTTATAAAAGCAAATAAGAAATGGATTGATTTTGTATTTGTTTTTATAAAAACTTCAAAACTGATAAAAATTTAGATTTTCTGAAAATTTTTGAATTAATGTTATTATTTTGTAATTTTAATTTTTATTAGTTTTTAGTACTGGTATACATTTTGAAACGGTATTCTCTCAGATTATTTTATAGTTATACAGTTATAAGGTGTCTTCATGTCAATTTGTTAAAGCTTCATTTCTTACAAATGTGCATTCAGAAAGCTGTCTACCATTTTAAAATAAAAGCTGAAACAAGCATTTAATCATGAGCAGCAACCAAACAAAATACTGTATTTTTTAAATAAGTTTTTTATACCATAAGTTATAGTAATGTACTAAAGTACCGGCACAACAGGTTTAAAAGAAATTCTATTGAACTGACCTTGATGGCGGATACTTTTCATTTAGAAATGTAAATGTCATGAGAAGAAATTTAAATACAAAATGGAAAAAAAGATAAGTTTACTAATTTATTTAATTTTAAGAACTTTCTTATGCATTAACGTTTGACTGAATTGTTCACCACAAAATCAATAATACAACTTCCGAGGGAACTATATTCTCCTATTCCAGGGATTTTGACTCATGTTGTGACGTAAATTCCAAGTCTTCTTTTCTCAAGTTATATTCAATTAAAACTGCTTTGTAACTTTTACAATCCAGTACTGAATAAACTCATGATTCACTACAATTGTGTTGCAATAAATTTAATTAAAGAAATTCTATACAAATTAGTTCAGTATACAATGAAGTTGAAGTAACCTATATAAAAATGCCGGTGACCATTTTGTTACAAATGTATTGGCCAAATTGAACAATTTTAATTAAGTTTGTCTAACACTCGCTTGCTATTTTTATTGTTGTCAATATTTAGCAGGTTGGCGACCGAAACATTAAAGACTAAAAATAAAATGGCTAATATTAATTAAAATGACTTATAATAGCTACTAGAAGTCTTTAAATTAATAAATTTGGAATACATATTTGTCTAGTTAAACATCCTAAGTAGATAATCGTGCACATATGCAAAATCAACACTAAACTGATCATTTATCTTCCATTTGATACTCAAGTGCTATCTATATAGCTGTCCTTGAAATGCCTATTTACGATGACGTTGTACATTAAAATACCGTGTAGCACTAGCTTAACCGCCATTACATCAGCATATTATAAAAAAATCGAGGAAATTGTTTAGAGTAAATTAGTGAGCTAGGGAAGAGGAGCAAACAAAACAGGACGTGAATTCATTGCCAACGAAGTCGTAAACTCGTGCAAGTTGTGCAGTTACTTTGTGAGGAATGTGTACAGTAAAATAATGGAACTTCAAAAGAGGAAAAACTCAAAATAACAGCTGTAAATATTTTTTGACAAAGTTCATAGAAGTTGCAGCTGTTTCTGATACGGTAGAGCTCAAACGTTATCTATTATTAAGTTAAAAAAAAAATAGGCAACGAACTGTTGAACATTGGCTTATCCATAGTGGAGCATTAGATTGTTTCAACTGATAAAAAGTTTGATTAAGTCGGCTGTAGTGTTTTACGGTGTGTTTTCTACAGTTCGGTACACGTTGTTTTACTCGGAGAAGAAAAGGATATTTGTTTAACTCGCCGGATTATTATGTAATCTATTGGATATCAATTTAGTGTTAATCCATGGGCATTTCTTCTATCAAAACAAAGCTGATTTTGGATGGATCGGCCACCCTTGTTGGTATGCCAAAACATAATTGTGGTTTCAAATTACAGTATTACGATTGCTCGTACATTGAAATGTACATTATACTTTTAACTTTGGAAAATAATTAGGATGCTTAATAAGTTTATTTCCTGAATACAAAGGAAGTTTACTGCATTAACTTACAAACACGATCAATGGCCTTTTTGGTTAAGTTCGCTATCTAATCGTACATTCCTTGTACTTGTAGACTAATAGACTACCGGTACATAATATGCAGTAATGATGTATAGTTTAACACATACGCACATGGAGTTATTAAATTTTTATTTACAGTAAGAACGACCATTCAGTAAGTATTTATAGTGACCTTAAGTAAGCGTCATGCAAATAAAATATACGGACATATTTTCCAACAAAGTACAGTAACTTACAGGGACTATAGTTTAGAGGTTTTAGCAGGAAGAATGTGTATGCTATTCTTAATTCTTTTAATCAAGATAAGTGTGAAGACTCTGTTTGATAAGTTAATTAATATAGTAGCGCAAAAATCAACGACAAATATTTATTTAAAGTTACATTTCAATGCGACAATTATATACAGTATGTTATAAGATTAAGATTTTCAACGAAACCCACAATATCTAATTTCGAAATTTGCGTCACCATCAATTGTTAATTGGTTAGATTGACGGCACGTGATTTGGAGTGACTATACACTTTGAAATCTTCAACTTTTGTCTACTTTTCTAACAAAGTTTCAAACCTGTACATTTTCTTAACTAATGTCTATTTGTTAATCTGCAGATTTTGCTTGTCACTTATGAATGAAATTAGTATCAAGGAAAGTTCACAGTAATTAGTTATACGGTCATAATCATTGACAACTTGACATGTTATTAATTTTTATTCCAAGTACAGTAAAAGTACGAATATACTGTAGTGACATAAGTACGAGTTCAGTATTATTCATCATTCTTTACAAGTAGAAACCATACTGAACCCACACAGTCATTGAACTCTGTTATACACTGATTAGTCAATATAAGGGGCACAGACTTGCATGACTGTTATTAAATTATTATGACTGTATACTGTACATGACACTACGAAAGTGGTTTTTATTAATTAGTAATAATTACATTTAAGCTGTTACGAACTAATTATATGTGGACATTACACGACGTTGTTCTTGTAGTAAATTGCACATAATAACATTAATTATTACTACTAATGTAATGAAGTCTGACCTCGATTTACCTACTAATCGGTTGCACAGTTCCATAGCCTACAGTTTGTTCATAAATGAAAAGTATTTAAAGTACGCTGCTTAAACCGACAATATTTTCAAAAAAAATCATGTTAAATTGATTAATTTAATACGTCAGCCCAATCACTGTCCGGTTAAAACTAAACCGATTTAATTTTGTGGGAGTTATCTACTGTAGAACGATGTTTTTCTAGTACAGTTAAAAGTAGTAAAATATATCCAAAATCTTTCTTTTTACGAAAAAGCTCATGTTGTTCCAATGAACCGAATATTGAGTCCGACCAAATACATTTTATGTCATTACCATTTATGTCATACTCGTAAAATTCAAATATCATGCCATATTTGTACTGAATTGAGCAATGAATTTCATTTTGACGTTTTAAAGAAAATTTAAAATTTAATGTCTAAAAGGCCATAAATTGTTATTATATTATTGAACCCCAAAAAGGTCATGTGTTACTATTACTCGTAATTGCCAGCAAAGAATAAAACAAAGATCAATTATTTACAGTATCTGTTTTAAATCATCTTGTCAATCATAATAGTATCGCTGTATCGAATCACAATTCAGCATTGATAATGCCGAATTATTAACTCATTATTTTTGTTAGTTCATTAACAATGGACTTTTAATTTTATTACTGTATTCATAATTGAACTTTGTATACTGGTAAATGTTAGCTAGTGTAAAAGTGCAGTTTATGAATAAAGTTCAACCAGAGAAGTACAGTACTGTATGAGCAGTCTTTTAAGTTATAGTGTATCTATCATATGAGTATAAATCAAGCTAAAGTAGTTGAGGATGTTAGTTGTTATGGAAAATTAAGGACACTTTTTAAGACTGCTGTATATAGAAGGAAAATCGGATCGATCATATCAATTTATTATTAATTTAATTACGTTTTGGAGAAAGTTTGCTCATGGTAACGCCAAGAGCTAACACAACCTTATCACATTATAAAAACTCTACAGAAAGCAGTGCAACAACAAATGTCAAATTTGTATTTCCCTTACAGGGCCTACACTCATTTTTGGCCAATTTAGGACTTTCTTAGTCCAAATCTCTCATATAGTCTCAGTACATTTTGTTTGCAAAAATAAAAGTGCAGTATTTTTGTATACATTAATTATGTTTGACAAATACAGTCAATAATGTTACTTTGCACATTATGAACAATAACGTTCTAACATTGTTCATCGCTAATCGACGTGTACTGTGCGTCACTAAATGAAATAAAATTATATTAAATATAAAAATGACATTTCAAACAAAGTGTGCATACAGAAACATTAAAAGTACGTTATTGCAAAGAAATTAAATGAAATACAATAAATTGCATTGAAGATAATGTTTTTATTGTTATCATCGTGACCAAATGGGTGCATTATACTGAATAGACTACTGCACTCTATTCAGACATTTTATTGTTAGTTGAATAAAAACTATTTTTATATTTAAGTATATGAATTTTTACATTAAATATCTTAATACGACTGTAATATGGAGGTTTTCTTTTCGATTTTGTGATATAATTTTCTTGTTACACTCGTGAGATAATGTAATTATACTGCAATTAGTATATAACAAATTGTAATTATTTTACTTCAGTTTAAAGCATAAAACTTTCATAGAGGTATCTTAATCATTTAAGACGCATGATTTGTGATCATTTTTTGAAAGCGCAATTACTGTAAATTTACTCAATATTATACTGTACACTTGATTACTTGTCATATTAATTGTGATTACGGAGCTTTTAGGTTCTATCCTCATAATTCTCTATTATTTTAATCATTTTTATTTATGTAATGTATTTGTTTTGTCTGTTTTAGGTGGTGGCGTGATTCTTAGTACGTATTTTGGGTATATTTTACCTCAGTATCACGGTTTCTACTGTGATGATCCTAAACTCAGCTTTACTTTCAATGGCGACAGTTTGACACTTGGTACTTTAATTAGTGTAGTAACAATACTTCCTATATTGTTTGTAAGTTAACATTAACGTAAATGATATCATTAAACTATAACATTTCTTTTATTTTTCTAGATAATATTAGTTGAATATGGTCGCCATCGGCCGTTTGCATCAGAATCCAAATTAGAAAATCGACAAAATCGATCAGTTTCATCGAAGCATCACTCTAAAGTGTATTGGAGATGTGTCCTGCTGATTTATAGGACTTATCTAAATGGCCTAATATGTTCCATTGTAATAGTTGAATTTTTAAAAATTACTGTAGGTGGTCTTCGACCACATTTCTTTTACTCTTGTCAACCGGATTTCACCAAGATAAATTGTTCGCAGGGGTAAAGCATCATCTTAATTTATTGTTTTTTTTTTATTGAAAATTTGTTATTGGTTTGTCAATGTTAGATTTATCACTGAGTATGTATGCACAAAAGAACTATCGTCTTGGCGTCATGCGGACATTTTCAAATCATTTCCATCAGGTCATGCAGCGCTGGCTGTTTATATGAGCCTTTTCCTATGTGTAAGTATACTGGTTTAATAGACAGCATACTGGACTAACATTTCTATCGGTATATACTGTTGTAATACTGTAAGTTAGAAATCTTTAAAACTTACTTAGTTCCACTATCAAAATCAGTTTAAATGTTCGTGTTCTACTGTATAATTGACATTTTTTCATTAAATAGTTTTACCTCCATAAACAAGTGGTATTATGGCCAACCGGCTACATATGCTCAGTAGTTCAGGCATTCTTAATTTACTTTGCAATTCACTGTGGATGTAGTCGGATGACAGACCACAGGCACCACTGGTGGGACGTGGTAACTGGATCAATAATAGGAGCCATTTGCTGTTGTCATTCGGTAATAACATTTTATTTGAAATATGGAATCATGTGATAAACGTTGAAATTGTTATCAACTTAAATTCTTATTTAATTAAATTTAAGTTATAATTTGATTGGCTTACAAAATATCTAACTAACTGTGGCGTTAACAAATTCATGCATGCGCTTGAGCTTTTAAGATGCTTTTTTGTGATCAATTCACTATTATTTCTAATAATGTTAAGGCGTTCAGAAGGAGATATGGGCTTCCTGGATGATATATTAACAAATCTTGAGCGATCACACTAAATTTGTCTTTTAAAACAATGTTTGAACCACTGTATACAGTTGTCAACAATTTGCAAACTTTTATTTGAAAGAAACGCTATAGTTTCCATCAACACAAGCAAACTATGGTGCATAGTGACTAAATTCTTGATTCCCCAACCAATTGTGCTTCTTGAAAGAAAACTTGATTCAGGTTCTTATTATAGATATTCGTTTTTTAAGATCTGGTTATTTTTTAATTAAAACACTAAATATAATTCTTTTTAATACAGTAAATGCCAGTGTAACATAGGTTTCAACTTTTCGTTAAAATCTAATTACGATAGAGAAATTAGAACAAATTCAATACCGGTAACTCATCATTAGTTGAGAATTACTTGTGAATAAATCAATAACCGTTGTTGGGGTTAGAAGTAATTTCAATGATATTTTTAAGCTATTAACAACCACATAAGATGTTAATTATGCTAGAAATTTGAATGATTCTTATTTCTTCATTTAGTTTTCATGCATTACACTGCAATGTAAATTGACTAATTGCTATTTGTTTGCTCTAAACCATGTAGAAGGTTAATTAATCTATAAATCTGAATGAATCTTATTTTTTAATATAGTTTTCATACTTTACACTCCAATGTAAATTGATTAATTGCTGTTTGTTTGCACTCTTTAATTATTAAATTAACTTTTAATTTAATGTTAAAAGGTCGGTATTAAAACGGTTACATTCTACTATATTTTAAACTAGAGATGATAATATTGAATGATTTGTTTAATGTTTATTTTGATTTTTAATTACGCTAAGTTATACACTTAAAAAGATTTTAAAAATACGAGAAATGATAGATGTTTAAACGCCTACAACTTTTAATAGCAAGTCATGTTTCTTAACTACAGTAAAAATGCATTATTATATTGTACAATCATGATTGCAACATACAAAATATTAAGTCACTGAAGATTAATCATTTAAAAAATTATAAAATAATAATAAATTCTCTAATATATGAAAAAGCGATGCCATTTATTTTAAACTTTTTGTGTTTCATTATGATGCGTCTATTGTTTGTGTATTGTGGATTGTTTACTGTTAAGCTTAAAAAAGTATCGTGAATTCAGCATCATAGTATGGCATTAGAATTATTATTAGAATGGATTACCATTAAATTTTAAGATTATAGGTTGTAATTTCGTATGTAATTTCTTAAAAAGTTAAAATTTTATTATAAAGCTAATCATTTGGACTTTATTATACAATAAAATGGCTTGTATATGCTGCTCTTCTCGAAAAGATCTATAAAAATTGGCCTTTTACTTAATTTAATGTAATCGTGATAGTTAACTATCATAATTTAATGATATATTGAGTTTTCTTCTGCCATAATTTGATTGTGTTTGTTAGTGCATTGTTTGAAGCTTTTAATTGCTATTGGTTTTTGTGATAAAAGTAGCTTAATCGACTAGTTAATTAATTTAGCTATAAAATTTATACGGTAGTTTTTAATTAAAGTTTCTTAATTATTGTAGTTATATTTAATAAATTATTTTGTCTATACTTTTTTTGTCTTGTTCATCCGTGGATTTTGCATGGCAATCTCTCAATCTAAGCACTTGAACGTTGAATTTGATCATGAACTTTCCTTCAACAAATAATAAAGTTTGATATTTAGTAATGACTAAAATTTAGGCATTTTGGCTGTGCAAGATAACACCACTGTGTGACTCCTTATTACCTCAGCAGAAGATTAATTGGTGGCCTGGATATGAAAAACCAAAAATAATTCCTAAGTCGGACAGTGAACAATTCTCTCCCGTTACCATTAACCAGGAAGATCCATTTCCATTTCCTCCTGTCCAAGTTATGGATAAAATGAGTACAGAAGAAACCAACGTAAAGCCGAAATTAGACAACATTGCCAATCATTATAACCAAGTCAATTCATCTGCTTAACGGTGCCAAAGTGTCTTATCTTAATACTAAACCTAACATAAGTACAATAAATACTTTTGTGTAAGTGTTTTTGTATAAATTATACAAACAAAATATCACAATATTGCCAAAAAAAACAAAATTTAACCAAAAGTGCCATTGCCGGTACAGGTTAAGTCGTTATGCCAGTCTCTATTTTCGGTATTAATTGAAAAGGTAAAAATTTTGCATTCATAAATGACAGTTTATCTTTAAATCAAACTTCAAACGCGATTCCGATTAAACATACACGTATCATATCCAAAATAAGATGATGCCAACATTATCAGATACTTGTATCATATCTAAGTTGTATCTAGATTTTTAATAAAAAATAGAGACGAGCGTGTCAGTAAATATAAACATGCAACGAAAACTTGTATGCTTTCCAATTTTCAACCTTTCCCTAGTTTGAATTAACTTGTTGCCGACAAACCCATGTATATATTATGTGACTATGTGATTGTAAAATATAAGTTTTTAAATTTTGACTTAATTTTGAAATGTAATATCAATATAACACGTTTGTAATAATAAATAAATTTTTTAAAGCAAATAAAGATTCAGTTTAGACAGGCCATACTGTTTAGTTTTAATTTAAGAAGTTTTTCAGTATTACTTTATTGCTTCTGTATATAAAATTAATGTAATATAAAATTAATGTAATATAAAATTACATCGTGATCACTACGCTAGTGAATTTAATTTTTCACTTGATTTAATTTTGGATAACTTTTAGGAACAACCATGACAACCACTTTGCTTTGTTTGTTTTTTTATTATTATTTTTAGATTAAGCTTATACTGTAGAGTCTTAAAATCTCTACCCAGATAGAGGGTAATAATAAAAGTGTAGTCGAAAATTTCTGGTGCTTTTTAATAACCGTATTTGATGTTTGAGATTCGTGATTTGTGTTTCGATTAAACAGTTAATTACTGTAGATTACATAAAATGCAGTTTTCAATCATACTTTTGTACAAATTAATATATATTTTTGGTTTTCATCAGATTCTAGACTTGATTTAATTTGTTTAGCTTGAAAACGTAAAGTTGAGAAGTTTTGGTCTAATGAAAAAGGTCCTGTAAAGTACTCGCGTCACCCACTGCGACACAAACGTTGTCAATCAATACTATTTGATATTCGTTTTTTTGATAAAGTACAGCTGATTGATGAAGTTACGGACAAGATAAATGGATGATCAGAGTCAAAACATTCAATGTTACATCTTCAAATGTACAAGTCACTGTAGTCGATTAATTATTTCTTTGAATAAAAAGAGCCAAATAAAAAAAGACATTTTTATGTCATCTTATAAAATTGCAGCACACAAGTCAATCGATTTAAAATGTCACACTAACACAGATCGAATTGAAGACCCGGTCATTATAAACATAAAAAATACGGTGTTAAAAGTTTAAAATAGTAAAACACTGCATACAATTACCGGGCATCAAATTTGGTAACTAGAAACTAAAAATAAAAATGAATTCTTGGCATCGTATTCAAGGACATATGCAAGATTTTTCTTATTAATAAAAGAAACCATACCAGTAACACACAACAGAATTACAGAAAATAAAAAGATGGAATTGAGTAGTATACGCCCACTTTTGCATCTGCACTGCATCCGCTTCTGATCATTCGCTTCTTTATGCATACCGAATACCGATGACAGCCATGTAGCATATGCGTTGGGCAACATCAAAAACCTTTGCTTTCACCATAGAATATAGCACGAAAAAATCAAAAAACTCCATTAGTACGTCAGACGGTGAAACGATATTGTTCAGTGTTTTCCGGCTAGAGCTGTGACGTGCTAACTAGCTGTAACATCATTTTTAACGATCTCAAAATTATAAATTGAGATCATAGTTGGTGATACTGAGTGTTTTGATTACTTTTTATGAGGTCGAAGGTCGGGTAAAAATATTACATCTTTTCTACTGTGATTCACAGAAAGTGGTAAGACAACTATTTTATTATACTGTATCTTGCTATGTATATCCGGTTCCTAACTTATAAACTTATTTACAGCAGATAAATAGAGATGTTCATTGATTAAGTAGCCCATAACTGTTGGCTTATCTGAGGTGCAGCACGTAAATATCAACATAGTTTGAACATCGAACCACAGTATTTGACATTAAATAGCGAAAGTTAATTTTTAACACGTACTGTATGTATGAATTCTATCATCAATTGAGTTCCAATGTGATTTTTAAAGCATCACCATTGATTTCTTTTAATGCTAAACTTGCATTTGAAAAAAATTCGTTTCTTATGGCTGAAATTTTGTTGAAAGTCCTTTGTGCATTTACGTTGATTATGTCTCCTCGTAGTTTTACTTTAATATGAAAACATACAGTGCCCGGTAAGTGTTTTATTTGAGAAAACTGAGGCTTTTAAGTTACATTAAATGGCCATTTTCACACGAGAAATCTTCTATGTAACTTTATGGGGAAGATGAGAGCGGTTCGATTGAAAGTTCCGACCAAATATTCAGTCACACGAAATGGCAATCGGTTCTACGTAAATCGGTTACTTCCTGTGTTTATATTAATTGTTGTTATGTCCACTGTGTTACTCGTTACGCTTCCACATGTCTTGTTACTTAATCAACATGGGAGTTACGAACGAAGAAACTTTACTTTCTCCATGCCGGCCTTGCGTCGTAGTCGTACCATCGTTGCCGCGAGCTCTCGGAATTGTAGCGGCATCAATCAACAGCGGTGTTTCGGTGATAAAAAATCGACGACGGCTCAGTCACCCACGAAGGCTACGGTCGTTGTTAAGCTTGAACAATTGATTGATAGAAATGTGATGTCCGTCCAGTCATTTTATGCCAAATATTGGCAGAAAATTCATGAAAGAAGAGTTCAGGCTATTATTGAACATCATTTTCAATTGACAAGTGATAATTATACATTGACTAACTTTATATGTACCAGTAATTTGGATGATGAAGACCGTTCTATAGTACAAAAACTGTGCCCACCAGTGCCACCAAATTTAGGTAAGAGTCATTTAAGTATAAACAATCTTAAATATGGCTTAAACTAATATTTATATTACGGCATACAAAAATTTGTTTTTACGGTAATATTTGTTTGCCACATCAAGGTTTAGTGTTGCCCATAAATGGATTCACTTGTTGTGCATCTTAAAAAGCTTCTTAGAACAGTACGAGTTTAGAAAACCAAAGGAAATACAGTATTTACATTTATGATTTATGTACAGTATGTTCATATGTTGAACACTGATTTCAGTGTTATTGAAAGTTTAAATTTGGTATCTTAAAAACCTGATTTTAGAGCATTTTTTGTACTGGTATCTCAATCGGTTAATCCACTTCTAATAAATGTTTACAAGTTTTATCTTAAAATTCAGTTGTGTGTGATTAACTTTTAAAATTATGCAATGCAAATACTATATATACAGTATGTTGCTTAAAAGGCAAATCGAGCATAAATTGTGTGACAAAGATTTCTCTTCTAAAAAACAAACCTCGATCTCTTGCAGTATTTTAGATACTGTAAATCGTATTGTGCGTCATTTTAGTATTGACGTCCGATTCAATGTTTACAATTCCCAAAATATAAAAACTCTTAAGAATCGACGAGCTATTTACTAAAGTGGAACGTTGATCTAATTATTAAAAGAGATAAAATAAGAGTTAGGTGTGACCACAACGACCGAAATAACATCTGTAAATATAATAAAACGTCCAAAATGACGCATAAAGACCTCTCGCTTTATTAACTAAATAGAAACGTCGAACGACCAAAACCCACATAACGACAGATAAATAACAATCAAACATATCGATTATCATTGGAAGAAAAATACTTAGGAAATTATATATTGTATTAATAGATAACTAAGATCTAATGACTAAATAGCTATCATAATAATTGGATCCAAAATTTAATTCGTAGCTATGCAAGTGTAAATCATGATTACCTATTATGAAATAACTCACAAACATTTGTGGGTACAATACTGCACTGTGTAATAATTTAAATTCGTGTGTTTTATTGTATTTTTAAGCTAAATCAAAATCGGTTCAATTCTACATTAAGAACATAACATAATAATTATCCTGTTTCTGTTATGTTGAACCGATTATTCCAATACGGTTATACAGTAACTTCCATTACTGTTACAGTAAACACTCGATACTGATCAAATGTAATATAGTAGTATTATTTGCCAATTTTATTTATAGAAATAGCTACGCTGTTAGTATGTACTGTAGTAGGTTATAAATACGAAATAGCATAATCAGATTGGATAACGTCCCGTTTAGGAATTGATTGCGCTGAGGTTTGATGAAAATTATTATTCAGAAAAGGGCAGAAAGAAAATGGAGTGTGTCTGAATAAAGATTAACCCATACATAACCTAAGCTTATTTAATTTAACCAAAACTTACATAACTGAATAAATCAGCTCATTTTAATTGATCATTCTAGCTTATTTTTCATGTAATTATACTCATGTAATTTTTTTTTCTTTGATACTGTATTGAAAGGGCACTGACTTTTATAATTTCATTTTAACTCTCTTTTCATATCCGATTTCAATGCACGTAAAAAACTTTTAATCAAAATCATAACTTTTTAAAGCCAAATTTTAATCTATAAAGATATTTTTTTATTAAAGTAATGTTTACTATGCCATTTACTTTCCATCTTATCAGCAAAATCATCAAAATAAAAACATACGGCGTATTGATTACATTTTGTAAGAAAGTTTCTCTTTTCATTAATCAGTTCGTTTAACAGAATATCATCATTTTAAATTGGCCGTAAAAACTTATTAAAAAAAGTCATTGACAATAAATTAATAATTATGTATCGGTGTTTAAAAGTGATCATAATAATTATTATGTAAAATACTATAATACAGTCTAATTTATTATAGCTGCAGTAGTACCGTACAATGCTATTTAATAATCACTTTTAGCGTAATAGAAATTATGTTTAATTATCGAGTCAGTTAAGAGCAAATGTTAATTGTTATCGTTTAAAAAAGTTATTTGCTTTTAACATAGTAAATCATGCTAGTCAAAACTTTACTAAAACCTAAAATGTTGCTTAATTTTATAAAATTTTAATACTGAAAAGCGACAAACGATTTGTATTTTACAAGTTACAAGTAAATTGAACAAGTTATTACCTGTTGTTACACCTCATGATTATAATTTTAAAATAAATTAACCTCTTAGTTTCGGACAGCATAGTTTTCATTTTACTTTACAATATTTTTTTGATAAATTTGCCAGTTGCAAATAAATTTATCTACACAACTAAATAATATTTGGTAAGCTGTTTAAAATAAATTGATGAGCTTGTAAAAGTCGAAAAGTTTTGGATTTTATTTATAGTCGTTTGTTGCCGAGTGATCCAAGTGTTTGTCAATTTACATCTAATATCGTCTGATCATTGATCATTTATATCAAAGAGAAAGCAACGCCCTATGCAGCATTGCATAGCAATGTTTACTATAAATACAAACGCGTCATGATTCATTAAAATCTATACGGTACCGTATACAAAAGTGTCTTACCAAACCCACATCGCACACAAAATCATGTACTACTACAAACAAATTAACACTGACATCTTGTCCACACGTAATGTGATCTATCTTGGTTGTAAACATTTAAGAAAAATAATGTACGGTACTTCTATCTTAATCCATCAATGAAATATTTTCTCTGAAATTGATAATTTAGGCTCACAAAATTACAAATTAGCATTTTAAGAATCAAGATGTTATTTAGATCAAGTATCATAAATGTTTTAATTGTTAACCGAACGATGCTTTAGAGTATTTCGTTATAAAACTTAATCTTATAATATCGTTTTGCTCGATTTATAAATGCGGTGAATACAGTATTATTAAAACTCTTAAATAATGATTTTATTAATTTTTTATACAAGTACCGGTAACATTTCTAATGTAAATTATAATTGAGCAAACCAACTTTCAACATTTACGATAAGACTCAGCTGTTCTTTAAAATCAGCAACTCCATAATAACTCCATAATAAATAACTCCATATAACTCCATATATATAGTAAAACTCCATAATAAAAGGTAACTCAATTTCAGTGTCTTCTCTAATGTTAATTTGCGGCTTAGAAAGCTTTCGTGGATTCGTTAATAATAAGAGTAGTGTAAGTTACATGCATACTTCATTAGTCTATGCCAGTGATTCCCAAAGTGGTCTATATCGACCCCCTGGGGTCGATATGGACGTGCAAGGGGTCTATGTCACTAGAAAAAAAATTGGGGGTCTATGAAATGAAAATGGGGGTCCATGATAGTGAATCTTATATAAGCAGGTTGTGATTTTATGTTTGGAATAAAATAATAAACATACTCTGATAGTACTTAAATTATAATATGTAATATGCTACACAAATTTATGAAACATACTAATTTAATTTAATGAAAATATAAATAGCATAAAATAGTGCATTATAAAATCCCTATCCTGCTACTATTATTGTATTATAAATTATTATTATATGACTGGTTCAAATGCAGTCTATTAATATGAATGCAAGAGACAAAAACAGTGAATTCTCATTAACATTAACGCCGTTTGCACTAATTTCTCTTTAACACGAAGCAACATTGTGGTCCTGAATTTCAGTATAGGCTTTCCCATACATTTTTTGTTTATTAACACAAAGTAAAACCCCATTAACACAAACTAAACCAAAAACCAAAATGTTAACCAAAGTTTTAATTTTTTTTATAAAAAGATATACAAATTCAATACATTTTTTGTTTGTTTTTACAAAAAAAAATTAAAATTGCATGGTTTTTTCTGAAATGCATACATGCATATGTATGCACAAAATGCACAATATTTTGAAATGAATACTTTGTATCTATTGTGGTGTAAATGATGATTCAAATATGATAGAAATAATGACTCTAAATATGATGTACTTTAAAAAATGTCAGTTTGACCAATATATATAAGATTTTTCATGTGTTTATTAACACAAAGAAAAACCTTATTTCCATCGACTACATGTTAACGAGAATCCACTGTACAATTACTAGTTTCCTGAGTTATGAAATAGAAAGTGTTAAGAAAATATTTAAAAAAATAGAAACTGGTAGTTAGTCACATACAAATTACTGTGATTTTGTTTGAGAGTGCTGGAGTAAACAAAATATGTTAATTTTTTATAACATTTTAGTTTTGTACTCATTTTGAGCAAAATAGATAAATTATGATTAATCATGCAAAATTACAAGTTGGACTTTTATGTCTTATTTAATTTATTAAAGCATCAGGTTTATCCCTCCCACTAAAAGTATTTAGTTATTGCTTAGTTGTTTTATTTAAAAACACCTAATTTTTATTTTGAATTTAATTAAGAATGGTGTTTTTTTCTTAAGTTATCTGCACTACACTTCACTAGTTAAAAATTTAGTTTATTCAAAGTGAGTGGCACTATACCAGCTGTCAAAAATACATTTGAAGTTGATGAATTTACCAAAAAATCAATATTATGTAAGCTGGGTCTACTTAAAACTGAAACATTTGGCAAGGGGTCTACCCAAAACC